>HG993158.1:0-1200000 GCA_905231865.2 Boloria selene | reverse complement strand
TATTACATCACGCTACGATCAATAGGAGCGGAGCATCAATGACAAATGTTGCAAAAGCGTGAGTTATTTGGTTTCCAGCGTTCAGAACGCGCGCGAAGCCGCGGCAAAGGCTAGTTTAAATAATATAATGCATTCGGATAACAAGAACCTTTAGGTGATTTAATACTTGGATTTATCTATTGTTCATAATCAATACTAAATGTTATTGATTTATTTATGATTTTGGTAGCATTTGAAAAATTTACTAGGAAGGAGTTAGCCTAACTTACGAATTAATTTTTTGCCGTTTTTTTCTGTTAAAGGTCGTAGATAGAAAGGCATAGTAAATCGCTAGTCACTAGTTACAAAGTACAAAACAAAGTCGCTACTCGCTTCCCGCTGACGTCTGTCCTTATGTATAATGAATTAGATCTTTAAAATTAAGCAACGGATTTTGATGCGGTTTTCTTATTAGATAGAGTGATTCAAGGGGAATAGTCCGGGAGGTAGTGTCAAATTTGACCGGAGCATTTTGGCATGGCTTTTGTTTTTTTGTATAGTCAGCTGTTCCAACGCTTATTAATAAATAAATTGTCAGTTGGCCCAAAACCGGGGCATAAGATGAGAAAATGCCAGGAAACTTGATAGTAAAAAAATGTTCTTGGACTATTTTGGCAAAGATAAAAAAGTATAAATAATTAGTTTATGAATTGTAGATCTCAAAAAAAAGTGTCAGCTGTATCATGTAGGTACGTGACAAAATATGTTAGCTGATCATGTGAACATGTCAAAAAATCAGAAAACCTTGTAGCATTTTGGCAAAGCTGAAAATTGTATATATTGAAGATTATAATTCAATAATCATAATAATTTATGTCAGCTGGAATTTTAACAAGGCACAACCTGTTAGCTTTACTTTCAAAGTTTGGTTATTAGGTATATCAGATCATTACGGCATGGTTTTTGGTTTTTTGTATAGTCAGTTCTTCCATCGCTTATTAATAAATGAGGTATCAGTTGGCCCAAAACCGGGGCATAAGATGAGAAAATGACAGGAAACTTCAATAAAAAAAAATTTTTTTTGGACCATTTTGGCAAAGATGAAAAGGTATAAATAATTAGTTAATAAATTGTAGATCTTAAAAACAGTGTCAGCTGTATCATGTACGTGACAAAATATGTTAGCTGATCATGTAAACATGTTAAAAAATCAGAAAAACTTGTAGCATTTTGGCAAAGCTGAAAATTGTATATATTAAAGATTATAATTTAATAATCATAATAATTTATGTCAGCTGGAATTTTAACGAGGCACAACCTGTTAGCTTGACTTTCAAAGTTTGGTTATGAAGTATAATATCAGATCATTTTGGCATGACTTTTGTTTTTTTGTATAGTCAGTTGTTTCAACGCTTATTCATAAATGAGGTGTCAGTTGGCACAAAACCGGGGCATAAGATGAGAAAATGCCAGGAAACTTGATAGTAAAAAAAATTTTTTTGGACTATTTTGGCAAAGATGAAAAAGTATAAATAATTAGTTAATGAATTGTAGATCTTAAAAAAAAGTGTCAGCTGTATCGTGTACGTGACAAAATATGTTAGCTGATCTGATATTATACTTCATAACCAAACTTTGAAAGTCTAGCTAACAGGTTGTGCCTCGTTAAAATTCCAGCTGACATAAATTATTATGATTATTGAATTGTAATCTTTAATATATACAATACAATACAACAGCTGAAAGCTTTGCCAAAATGCTACAAGTTTTTCAGATTTTTTGACATGTTCACATGATCAGCTAACATATTTTGTCACGTAGGTACATGATACAGCTGACACTTTTTTTTAAGATCTACAATTCATAAACTAAATTATTTATACTTTTTCATCATTGCCAAAATAGTCCAAGAATATTTTTTTTTTTCATCTACGTTAATATTTTCTCTAGCCCAAAAGCCCCGGAGTCGCGCCAGCTGACAATTATTTTAGTTCTCATACAAGTACTAACTATCAAAATAAGTCCATAGAGTCCATGCCAAAATCACCGTAAAAATTTGACACTACCTCCCGGACTAGAAGGTTTATATATAACTAGCGGAACCCGCGGCTTCGCTCGCGCTAAATCAAGGGACGAGCAGTTAATTGGTAATAATTTAGCTTAACGTATTATGTATAATATTACTAAATGCAGATTAGATCATTCGGAAATGTAAATTTCTGCATGAAGTTTTTAGTTTTCAATGCTGCTGTAGATGAAAATTGTTTTTATTGCTTATCTTACCCAGCTTACTTAACAAAGAGCTTTACGTTAGGGCATAATAAATTTAATTTTTAAAAGACGACTAATTATAAACTTATACGACGATAGCCAGTGGGTGACTTCATGGATACTTTAAGATTGTGTCATACCTATCTTGGAATCAATATAAATACTTATTATAAGAATTAGGGTTCTATAACCAAAAGGAAAATACGAAACCTTTATTATTCAGTCTTGTCCAACTTCCGTTTTGCACAGACATTTTACTCCTATCATGTTGCTGAAGGGCGAAAAATTTAGTGGACATAAGCTATGTCGGCTGTGTTTAGATTCTAAGCATTAAATTACTAACATTTTAGTCAAGATTTTAAACGATATAAAACAACATGGTGCAGATATCACTAAATATAATGAAAAAATATATATGAACACGATTTTTTAGTGGTAGTGCCATGCTTGTTACTTTCGGGTAGCAGCCGAATGGGCCGGCACGCCCCGTATAGTTCATTAGTACCACTCTCTCACAGAAGACCGGCGTGAAGTGGCAGCTATGCTGTCGCGTTTCGTCCGGTGAGTGAGAGTCCGGGAGGCCCACTCTCCTTCCTCCCTCCCTCTTCCCTTGATCCTCCGCCTTCGTTCCCCCCTCCTTCCCACTTCCCTCCCTCCTCCATCCCTTTTTACCATAAAAAAAAATACTCAAAAACTGTTGAACAGATATTCATACGGTTTTCACTATTAGATAAAGTGATTCATGAGTATCCTCATAATAGGTGAATAATTAACTGAAATTTTGTATAATATGATGAATATTGTTAAGGATGTAAGTGAAGAAAATGATGTCAACATGGTGCTTTGCCAAATGCCGTGCGTAACTACCTATAACTAATAAAGTTATATAAAAATACTAGCTGTACCCGCGGCTTCGCTCGCGTTCATTTTTTTAATTGCTAATCAACCTCATTGGGTTGATCTGTAGGAAAAAGAATTGTCTAAAAAATAAAAAATAAAATTTAGGGGTGGACTACCCTTAACATTTAGGGGGATGAAAAATAGATGTTGGCCGATTCTCAGACCTACTCAATGTGCTCACAAAATTTCATGAGAATCGGTCAAGCCGTTTCGGAGGAGTTCAAGTTCGAACCCCGTGACTGTGTGAATTATACTTCTTAAATAGATTACTATATTATTGAAGTGTAGCTGCACCATGTAAGCTAATGTTAGGGAAACACTCGAGCGAAGCAAAGCTGAGTCAATAGTACCTAGACTCTAGATTTCCTTAAAAAAACATTATAAATAGTCTGAAAATTACGTTTAAATTGTATTTACAAAAAAATTCAAAAAGACTTTCGCAACTTAACTGTTAATTCCGATACTCGCACTTTATTTTTTATTAATAACTAGCGACTCGCCCTCGCTTCGCTTGGGCTCTTCCCTAGATTTAGCACAGGCAAAGCCGCGGGATCCGCTAGTTATGCATATAAACCTTCCTCTTGAATCACTCTATCTATTAAAAAAAACCGCATCAAAATCCGTTGCGCAGTTTTAAAGATTTAAGCATACATAAGGATATAGGGACAGAGAAAGCGACTTTGTTTTATACTATGTAATGATGACTAGCGACTCGCCCTCGCTTCGCTCGGGCTCTTCCCTAGATTTAGCACAGGTAAAGCCGCGGGATCTGCTAGTTATGCATATAAACCTTCCTCTTGAATCACTCCATCTATTAAAAAAAACCGCATCAAAATCCGTTGCGTAGTTTTAAAGATTTAAGCGCACATAGGGATATAGGGATATAGGGACAGAAAAGGCGACTTTGTTTTATACTATAGTGATGATGATGATGATGAAGTGATAGTGATGATGATGACTAACTAACTAAAATTTCTAAAATATAATCTCCTCCTTTTTTGCAGTCGGTTAAAAAGTAGCCTAAGTTACGCCTATAACATTAGCTATCTGCAAGTGAAAGTCCCGTCAAAATCGGTCCAGCCATTTCTGCCGTTCAATTTTATTTATTTGTATGTATAGGTACATTGTAATCATATAAAATTCTTTTTAAAATGTACTGTTAAAATTCAAGTAACTTCAACATGGCTCGTTGGTCTAGGGGTATGATTCTCGCTTCGGGTGCGAGAGGTCCCGGGTTCAAATCCCGGACGAGCCCATAATGAATTATATTTTTTACATTTATCGTTTATTTTTATTATAATCTATTAAAAATACCATTAAATCTTCTTATATATTTGTTTTTTTTATTTTTGTATATTAACGTATTTAAATTACTTAAGTTTGATATTGCGCTTATCATTATTTTTATTTTATAGAAATCATAATAATTATTATGAATTCCTACGATGTCAATATAAATCTATTATATTTTAATTAATTACATATAAAGTAAAACAAAGTGAAATGGAGATGTGACAAAACAAAAATTAAATAATAATTTATATATTGTAAAATAAATTTAATTTAAGTTTTTAAATACTTTCAATATCAAAATAATTACTTTAGTACTGCCATCTAATGTCGTATTACATAACATCGTTACATTATAAAACAATAAATTAATACTTAAAAAATAATTTAAGAACAAAAAAGTATAATTTTAAAAAATACATTTAGCATACTTTTTAATATAATTTACTATATTTTTATTGTTATAAAATAATTCATCGATTTTAAAATACTGTTGTAGCGCCATCTTTAAGTCTAGTTCGACGTCATTTTTTTATTTCCCGCAAGATGGCTTTGGCATACAAACAAATAAAACGTTATCCGACCAAATTAAGTTGTCATTATTGAGAGAGTAATTCCTTACATATACGGTATTTTTAATTTATCCATGTTAGACAACAGGTGTTCGGCTCCGCACCCCTCAAAACTAACCGATTGGCGACTATCAAAAAGTTCACGAGTTAAACTTTTATCAGACTTGTTATTGTTTATACATCATTATGAAGTAATTTTAACGTATATCTCTGTGTTTAGAATAAATATATACTCACCGCTGTGTTGTAGTCTTTAAATAATAAGGACTATTTATAAAAATAATAAAAAACAAAAATGTCGTCAAGTGGTAGCAGTTCGTCGCAAAGTCCGCCTGCTATGGCGTCTATAAGTGATGTTAGTGCTTTACTCCAGACAGCCAAGAAATATGAAGAGTTAAATGTTATAGGCACAGGTATTGTTTCTGTTTTAAACGTAATTAATAACCTAGTTATACCATGTGCCGGTCACAATGTTCTCGCGCATTTTTTGTTTGCTTTTCATAATTAAAAAAATAGTGATCCTCTTGAATATAGATATATATTTTTTTATAATTTAAAACTATAGTATTTCTTTAGCAATAGTGATTTAATTGTAAAAATATACTTTTTTTGCGTTCTGTATTCATTTTTAAATCCGGAGGATAATAATTGGTCCGTGAATGAGTGAGATAGAGCTTTATCAATTATATGTCTATCTCATCTTTGACTTTTTCATGGTGTATGCTCAAAGCAGCTTTTTATTCAGCCTTCTGAGTCTTCACTTAAATTTAATAAAGTTGAAAATTGAATGTTCTATGTAGAGGTGCGCAAACTAGGTCCTGGAGTGGATTGAACATGGAATAGTTCCTTTTCATAAAGGAACTATGTCCACGAAACATGTTCGCGGAACTATCTAGTTCCGCTAGTTAATCGATTCATGTTCGCGTGATCACAGTAGATAATGCATGATTTTAACAGGTTATCACTGTTCCTCGGTTCCTTCGGACAGCATAGGAAGGGATATAGTTTTAATTATTAACCGACTTAAAAAAAAGGGGGTTATCAATTCGACACGTATGTATGTATTATTATCAGAACTGCAAGTTATTGACGTAATATGATAATCTATTAGGGCTTCCAAGCAAATATACAAAATTTTATAGGTGTATGTATGTATGTATGTATGTATGTTTGTCCACATATTTCTCCGAAACTACTAATCGGATCGTGATGATGGTTATTTTATTTGCTTACATTTATTTCAACTTTGGGGAATAGTAAGGATATCATCAAAATCAGGACAGTTTTTAAGATATGGACTAAAAAATGTATTTTTTGTAATTACTACTTATTATAAAAACTTTTAGTTTTTAATTAAAACTAAAAATTACGAAAGAAAAAAGTAATTTACTAAAATTAAACCAACTTCACAAAAGTGTACTAAAAAGTAACTGAACGGGGGGCATAGAGTACGAGTATATTGCTAAATAATATCAATTTTCATTTACTATAGATAGGTACCTACCTTATCAGATATTTTCGAAGTCGGTGTGCTTTGATTTGTATCATCTGGCACCGACTTCAAAAATACCTGATTATAATATAATTCTCGCCAAACTTATTAACCGCCCTGAAGTGAATAAAGAATATTAATATTTAAATGTAAAATATGAATATTATTATTGTACAAAACGAAAATCAGATTTAATCAATGAATTTTCGACTTTAACACACAGTGAAGTAGTCACATAATTAATTGTAGGAACTAGGAAGTCTAGGAACTATGTTCAACGAAAATCAGATTTAATCTATGAATTTTCGACTTTAACGCAAGTGAAGTAGTCACATTATTGATTGTAGGAACTATTTTCACGAAACATGTTCGCGGAACTATCTAGTTGAAGAGGCTTACACACTGTACCTACGCGATTTATTGGCGCTTCCACAGAGCAGTTAAAAAATGTTAGATAACATTACATACCTAACATTTTTTAACACGAAATCATTTTTAACCGACGAAAAAAAAGGAGAAGTTTCTCAATTCGACATATATAAATATATTTTTTAATGTTTGACCTCTCATAACTTTTTATAGTTTAGTCCGATTCATAATATGATTCTTTTTTTATTGGATAGTGTTTACCTCAAAGTTCGTCCCATTTAAATTTGAAAGAAAAATCCACCCCTAAGAGTAGAAAATAGATTTTTTACGTACTGGTTTTTTTAAAATACTCCCTTCTTACTTTGATACTAGTTACCAACTATATCTACTCAAAAAATGGAAAAATAAAAACTTCAAAAAAACCACTTCAAATAAATAAAAATATTGTAAATGATTGTTTAAATTATGAATTATTTAATTTAATACATTGTTGTTAATTTTTAATTTTGATATTCTTTTTATTAATTACAAATTCTTATTCATATTCTGTATTGTAAAGATTAAGAAAAAAGTTTAAATTACATTCTATATATGAGTCGACTAGTATCAAAGGTGGCAATGTGACTTTAAGACAAATGTTGGTAAATTCAAAAAAACGGATTGTTAGTTTTGTATCTCGTTTGTAGTTACAAAACTCATTTAAATAAGATCTTAGGTAAATAGCAGGATGAATTAATGCTATATTACCCTAATAATCATTGTATATCAGTTTTAAATACTATTTCAATTTTGAAGATTTCCGGCTTTGATGCTATTTTTTTAAGAATGCCGTATTTGAAATTGAGTAAGGCACAGATAACCGTTTTTGATACTATAGATGTTATTCCAGAATTAGGGTTGTCATACAAGCATGGAACGACTCTTTATTTTTTGGAATAGTATATTGTAATTAAAAAATAATGCATTTGGCAGTTACAAAAAATCTTTATAATTAACTTATGAACTAAAAAATTAAGTAACTCAAAAAAGTTTTTTGAGTTTTTTTAAACTAAATTTAAAATTATATGCGCATGTCATGTCATGAGCCATTGTTAAAGTAGCACATTTTAGTGCTTTCGAATTATGGCTGTACACTCTATCGAGTAATGATTTTGCCGAGTTTCTAAAACAAAAAAAATAATAATACTACAATATTATACCCTTTTACATGACAAGAATTGACAACCCTACGGGTAAACTTACTTCAATTCCTTATCCCGGTTTCTTGTCCAATTTTCTGGATTCCTCTTGAGTTTCCGTGTAAAACTATTTATTACTAAAGGGGGGTGGCTTTCCATAATACTACTTCCACTGCTTTATATTAGTTTAAGTCACAAAAACACGTAGAAAACATTAAAATTCACAGAACGAAATGTTCCTGCGGCCGTTACGAAACGCAAATGAACTCTCGCTTCTGATTGGTTGACAGCGTAAGATTGCCGGGTTTGATTTCAAAATTTTACAGATTGCCGGCTTTGAGGCTGATGTCAGTTTTTGACCTGTTTTTACTATGGTTTATTGCTAGTTCTCAACCGTATACTTCAGGGAAACGTTTTTAATCAACTCAATCTGAGTCGCCGTATCATTAACTACTTTTTGTCAAAATGCTCAGATTGCCGCCTTTGATACTAGTCGACTCATATATAATATGACATTAGATCTAATACCACAGAATATAATATAATCTAATACTAATATTTTAACAGCTGATGTTTACTAATTTTTTTTTATCCATGTGAGTAAGCACCTTATATACAGCTATAGCTCGGGTAGGTTCGGCAGGAGTCGTCGCTTCGGTGATCGGTCCGATATATTCGTAAATCGTTCATTCGCTCCATCTCACTCCTGCACATGTGGAACGGTGTGGAACTATGAACCTGTTTCAATTGACATCTCGGATTGGAACTATATCGTTCCGGTCTAGGACATAGTTCCGGGAACTATTTCAATCCGGACCTACGCATCTCTAGTTCTATGTATTAATTACTTTTAAGAAGAATAAATTTCTACAGCACATATGGTAAAATGTAAATATTCTAGTTACTACTTGTAGATATATATGTTTCAGAAGTAATTCAAAGTTAACCCACTTACCAATTCAATGTTACACAAATATTTAAAAAATATAGATGAAATTATTGAAGTTATTTATAATTAATATTTAATAAGATAAGGCATTGAAAATTAATAAAAATAACATATTTTAAGAAATGAATGTAATAAGTTTATATTATAACAATAGTAAATAATAAAATTACACTTAAATCTTTTCAGGAGCATATGGTACTGTTTACAAAGCAAGGGATCTACATAATGGTGGGCAGATAGTAGCCATGAAGAAAGTTAAAGTAGCGTTAACAGAGGATGGTATACCACTATCAACTTTACGAGAGATAGCTTTATTGAGGCAGTTGGAAGCATACAGACATCCAAATATTGTTAGGTTTGTATTTAATATCCATTATTTAATGTAATCAAACTGTAAAGTCTTTTAAAAAATTTAAATTCTTTTTTAAAATTTAAATTTAAATATTAAAATCTAAATTTTAATTTTTCTATTTGTGTAAAAGAAACAAATAGAAAATGGAATAGTTACCTGATATTATCAACTAGTCACTCACTCTTACTGCATTTGGGTTCATCCCTAGGTGCTGCCATTTAAAGTTTGTACCACAAAAATGTAGGACTCATACAAAATTTTCGAGACCTCAATATTTCATATTTATAAATCAAAATGGTTTTTTTATATTTTGTGAATGACCTTACACTTAATAAAAAAAATTGAAATGTCTATTTTTAATTTCATATTAACAGCTTTTCACTAAATGCATATGAAAGTATAATATATGATACTAGCAACAAAAAAAAAATATTTTAAAATATTTGCCTGTCTGTCTGTAGGTTCTGGGTAATCTCTGAAACGACTGGACCGATTTTGACTGGACTTTCATTTGCAGATAGACAATGTTATAAGGCATAACTTAGGCAACTTTTTACCGACTCCTAAAAAGGAGGAGGTTATATTTTAGAAATGTTCTTTATTTTAAGATTTATTTGTTCTGAACTTATAAATGTACTAATATAACTTTTGTTGTGTGGCATCACTAAAGGACTTTTCAAGGTATGTGCTAACTGATTAATGTTACTATAAATAAAAATAATTTAGTTTTTGCTGGTTTCCTGTAGATGTTGTTGATTTGGCGACCATTGCCGTATATATGTATCGGCTTATCTTGGGAACTTCTTCTTGATCGGTACAGTCTTGACAGACTGGTCGTGGTCATCATGTTGATCTTATGACCCGCTCGACTATACGCCTCCACTCCTCTCTGGAGATTGCCAATCTTGGACATTCATGCAATGGTACCTCTACTGCTGCTCTGACTTGATCCGTCCACCTCATTGACGATCTCCCTCTTGCTCTAGTGCCTTCTTCTTGGGAACTACTGAGTGGATAAATAAGTAGTTTGGGCTGTTATGCACTTTTTGAAGTGAAACTTGTTTAGAATCGTTGTGATTTGAAACTCGATGAAACAAAAAAATAAGTCCATAGTACCAGGCACTCAGAGACGGGGAAGAGTTAGCCTTCATTTAAATTCAAGTTTTACTTCTGACATGTGTACTTTGTACACACGCACTTTTTTTTTTAAACTTAGCAAATGCATTTAGTTACCACCTGGATGTTATACATGTGCCTTTACCTGCACCAATAAAAAGTTGCCAGTGCAATAATAAATATTAATAAATAGCTAGAATAACTAAACCTGATGTTGCCAGCTTATAATATGAGATATATTTTTTTTCAGACTCCTAGATGTATGTCATGGCGGCCAGTCAATGGAAAGAGACCACCAATTAGTACTGTTCCTAGTTTTTGAACATGTGGAACAAGATTTAGATTCTTATTTGAAGCGAGCTCCGGGACCTTTATCAGAAAATAGGATACGGGTAGGTTTTTTTTTTAATTTTGTTGTAGGCGGTGATAGTCTAATGGGTAATGCACTGTTATCTTGGAAACCAAGGGAAGCTCTTTCAAATCACCACATGTTTGTAAACCATCAAGGCAAAACTTACAATGGGGGTGGGCCTCCCTCAGTACGAGGGGGATCAGGCCATAGTCCACCGCGCTGGCCTAGTGCGAGTTGGCGGACTTCACATGTCGCACGAAAACTTGCTAGGTTTTCTCAGACATGCAGGTTTCCTCACGATGTTTTCCTTCACCGTAAGACAAGAGGTAATCATGATAGAAATGATTCGCACATGAAAATATCAGAGGTGCGAGACCCGGATTTGAACCCGCATCACTCGGTTATCCAAGCGACCGCGTCACCGCTGGGATACCACTGTCTATTATTATACTTATATCTGTGTAATGTAACTCAATTAACCCATATATCATCAGCGTGGTGGACTATGGACTGAACCTTCACTTAAAAAAGTGGCACTTTTGTAGCAGTTAAAATAACTTTTTGTACACTACTGAGGCAATAATCTTATTAATAATGAGAATACCCTTTTATTGTAAAAAATGAGAAAAAAAATGTATAAAATGTATAATTTATAAACAAATATGAATATTTTTTTTTTCAGAATATGTCCTATGACATATTGTCAGGAGTGGATTTCCTCCATTCCCATAGAATAGTCCATAGGGATTTGAAGCCCCATAACCTTTTAGTGACTTCAACGGGGCGTGTGAAGTTGGCTGACTTCGGCTTGGCCAAGACTTATGATACAGAAATGAAGCTTACCAGTGTGGTATGTGAAATTATTTCATTTTATTATTTAATTCATTTTATTTTCTAAAGGCTTTAAATAAAAAGAAATATTTTTATCCTGTTTTCGCCACATTTTTCATTAATACTCCGCTTCTATTGGTCGTAGCGTGATGTAACGTAGCTTATAGCCTTCCTTAAAAACGGACTATCTAACACAAAAAGAATTTTTCAATTCGAACCAGTAGTTCCAGAGATTAACGCGTTCAACCAAACAAACAAACTCTTCAGATTTATAATATTAGTGTAGATTTCACTGAAATATTTTTTTATATACTGTCTGACTTTGAAAACGTTATGCCATTTTTTTTATTTGAAAAGCAATATAAAAATCGAGATAAAAAAATTTAAGGTTAAAAAATGGAGGGTGAGAAATAATATACAACTTATTTTATTCTTATTTCTTTTATTATTCCATGTGTCTTGTAGCAATTAATGTTTCTTTGAACGAATACAGAATAGTTCGTGGATAGTATACCGAGCGCTTATGTTAATAAATAGTTCGAATAGCCCTTTTTTGAATTATATGGTAGTTTTGACATTCCCATGGGTTTTTGTCATTCTCCCTTAATCTTGGAGATATCCTCTCCAGGTAATTTGACAATATCTCCCAACATAGTTCATATCCTCTTTAGTTTGTTTGACACGTTTGGCGCAGTTTGTAATGACCCTACTTTTTTGCGTCAGCGGTCACGGGTTCGAGTTCCGCTGGGCGCATTCATTTGTTAAACTCGGATGTTTGTACTTCAGTCATGGGTGTTTATATTTATAATAACTTTTCCCGCGGCTTCGCACGCATTCTAAAGACCGGAAACCAAATGCTTTCTGGGTCGCGCGGTATAGTACCTCGCAGAACTAATGATTTAAAAAATACCATTATTTAAACTTATATATGTAGTACTAGCGACTCACCCTCGCTTAGCTCGGGTTCGTCACTAGATATAGCGCGTATGAAGCCGCGGGTACCGCTAGTATTAAATATAGCCTATGTTCATCAGGGATAATGTAGGATTCTAATGGTAAAAGAATTTTTTAAATCGGTCCAGTAGTTTCGGAGCCTATTCAATTCAAACAAACAAACAATCAAGTCTTTCCTCTCTATAATATTAGTATAGATATCAACTATCTGGTATCCGTAACACAAGCCTCGTATCACAGGTGGTGACACTATGGTACCGTCCACCGGAAGTCCTCCTGGGCGCGTCATACAACACAGCAGTGGATGTTTGGTCGGGAGGCTGTGTACTGGCACAGTTACATACCAGGACACCATTGTTGCAGGGGTCCTGTGATTCTGAACAGCTGCATTGTATATTTCGGTGAGATTTACTCCTGTAATGTAAAAAGTTCGTAATCTTATTAATATTTAGGGATGTGCGAATAATTCGAACTTACGAATTATTCGTTCCGAATCGAATATTAATATTCGATTCGAAACTCGAATCGAATATTAATATTCGATTCGAAACTCGAATCGAATAATTCGAAAATTTGAATGATTCGAAAGCTCCCGAATAATTTGGATAATTTCGAATAATTCGATTTTTTTTCGAGTAATTCGATTTTTTCCGAATTATTCGTAAACTATCTATCATGTTATTAGCGAATTTTAGAATATTTTAAATTTAGGGTTTCTTATTTTCAATATTGAAATATAAATTTAACAGTCAATATACATTTTATTTAAGCCATGAAATATAATTACACAAATAGACCATTTAGTATAGGTAGGAATAATTCGAAAATTAGAATTATTCGATGCGAATTTCGAAAAAAATACCCTAAAGGGGCGGTTTTTAAAATAATACCCATTATTTTCTTTGGTAGGTTTGGTGTTCTATTTTAGGAAAGTTTTTTTCCTTCAATATTTAATACACTTTTGTAGTACATCCCATCGATTTATTCCACTCTAAACTTTTAAATATCTTCTGGTCGAATTAAGGAGAAGTTCCCATCCAAATGCTCTAAAACCTAAATCTATGACCAATACAATAAAAAACAAAAAGCTATACCTAATAAGATGTTATTTATCCAAACCCCCTAAAACGTACAGTCCGTACCACGAAAGATTACCACGAAGAGACTTGACGAGCGTCAGTAGCGAGGGATTTTCGCACTTAAGGCGCCTACCTCGCCCGATGACCTTGAGGATTTGATATCTGTACTAGTATTTGTTATTTTAACGCCATCTACCGACCGACGACCATACTACAACGAAACGAAGTCAAGATTAAGCAAGAACACAGATGTGTCGCGTTGTCATCATTTTTTGCCTATTTGATTCGATCTCTGAGAAATCTCATTTTGTTCCTTTCCTCTAGTTTTTGTAGTCTTGTACGAGTATAGTGCCTACATCATAATCTATATTATTTATATTAAACTACACAATGCACTATGCCTGCTGACATAGCTTTCATTTTACTAAATGTTATATGGTGAAGGTCTGCTGATGACCAGGTAGGTAAGTAGGTAAACGGTTCTCAGTAACGGAAATAGTTAGGTTGACCTAGCTTTCAACATTTACAAATGGCTTACCTTCTTTAAACGCACCTATTCTTTATTTGTAATATCATTAGGATGTAGGTATTGGTATATTTTTATGTGAGCAATAAACAATAACTGTCTATAAAGTGTGAACAAAATATTAAAAAAAATGCCTTAGTTATTCTTATATTTAGGCATTAGGCATATTTAGGCATATTATATTCTGGCTTACTCTATGATAGGTTCAAAAAACAAAACGAAATTAAAAACCATTTTACATATACTTACAAACTTAAATTCTGTTTTTGTTTTACGAAATATTTATATTTGTATTATTTAATATATGGTTTAATTCAAAAATCATTCAAAACGAGAAGTTTTAGGTATTAATTGGAAAAAATAACGCGCGTGTAGTCCACTCGTCACAACAGTCATCGAGACACTGCTGTATCGCATCCCGAGTACGCGCCACAGGCCGTAGCGGGGGTGCGTCAGTGGGGTACTGGTTAAGTTTCGGGTTTTTATTTATTATTTAAGAATATCAGAATAAAAAAATAAAAAAAAACAATAGTAATTGTGAAATACGTCATTACATATTTTTTGGTACAAAATTCACGCCAAACTAATTAGCCGTTACAGAGAAAAAGTACAGTTTACGTTGAAAAAGGCCCTATTTAATATATGTTTTTTCCAAATTTGGGAGAGTTTATTTAAATTTAAAACAATAGCATGTATTTGTGATAACCTTAAGTAAATCATATATTTTTTATATGGTAATCGTACGAGAGGATTCATCTCTAATCTTCTTTAAACTTATAGTGTTTTTGGAATTTGAGCGAGGTAATCCCCTTAAGTCGTGTTTAGTAAGAGTTATATGTAATTAATTTCAAGTCTCATCTTTCGTAGTACTGACTGTACCTCTATGATAAAATACAATAAAAAACCAAAAAGCTATACCTAATAAGATGATTTTTTCCAGTTTAATAGGCCGTCCCCCTCGACACGAGTGGCCGGAAAACGTTTCCATCTTACCGGACAGCTTCCCCGACTACCCTCCACAGGACTTAGCGGATATCCTGCCCCGAGTACACCCACATGCTTTGGACATGATTAAGGTATATTGTAAAAAGGTATTTTTATTTGCTTATTTAAACACTTTATTGCACACAACAATAAAAATGATACTTACAAAAACAAACATATTTAAAGAAATGTGCAAAGGCGGCCTTATCACTAAAAGTGATCTCTTACAGGCAACCACTAGGTAGGTAAGGTATCAGACATCACTATAATAATATTATAAAGCTGAAGAGATTTTGTTTGTTTGTTTGGTTTGTTGTTTGAACGCGCTAATCTCAGAAACTACTGGTCCGAATTGAAAAAATCTTCTTGTGTTGGATAGTCCGTTTATCGAGGATGGCTATAGGCTATATTACATCACGCTACGACTAATAGGAGCGGAGGATGAATGAAAAGTGTTGCAAAAACGGAAAGGACAGGCGTTAGTTCTGCGAGATACCATACCGCGCGACTCAGAAAGAATTTGGTTTCCGGTTGTTAGAACGCGTGCGAAGCCGTGATAAATGCTAGTATTTAATATGCCCATAAAAAAGACAGTGGTAGCCCAGCGGTAACCTTGGATAACCGAGTGATGCGGGTTCAAATCCGGGTCTCGCACCTCTGATATTTTCATGTGCGAATCATTTATATCATGATTATCACTTGTCATACGGTGAAGGAAAACATCGTGAGGAAACCTGCATGTCTGAGAGAACCTAGCAAGTTTTCGTGCGACATGTGAAGTCCGCCAACACGCACTAGTCCAGCGCGGTGGACTATGTCCTGATCCCCCTCGTACTGAGGGAGGGCCACCCCCAGCTGTGGGACGTTAGAAAGGGCTGATGATGATGATGATGATTATAATGATGATGATACAAACTTTACGGTTTTTATTTCAGGGTATGCTAATATTCGATCCAGCGAAACGTCTCACCGCATTAGACTGTCTCGAACACCCGTATTTCACTGAAGAACCTCTCACGTAAAGAATTCAACATCAAATATGTAATAAAAATAAAACTGTATGTCCGATTCAAATTATGTTAATAAGGGCTCGGAACCGGTTTAAAAATACCGGTTAATTTCGGTTGTTACGGTTAATAGCAGGTTCATTAACCGGTTAATAACAACGGAACGGTTTTCTAAATAATAATGGCTAACGGTTTTTCTTACGTAAAAATTGGCTTAGGTTTTTATATAGTTTACCCTCCGATTTAATTAATGAAATTGCTACTGACAAAAATAATTCAAAATTACAATTATTTTTGTACTTAAATAGTAATATTAAACAATACAGTGTAGTCTAAACTTAATTCGTAAAAAACCGGTTAACCGGCTAATGAATATAACCGGAAATACCAAAACCGGTTTCAATATTGAATAAATTCCCGAGCCCTAATTAATATATAGTAAAGTACATTAATAATAATAATGATATTATAAATTTATTAATTTAACTTCATTGTAACGTTTCAGTTTAAAACAAAATTGCAATGCAAAATAATATCTTATATATAAAATTCTCGTGTCACGGGGTTCGAACTTGAACTCCTCCGAAACGGCTTGACCGATTCTCATGAAATTTTGTGAGCATATTGAGTAGGTCTGAGAATCGGCCAACATCTATTTTTCATCCCCCTAAATGTTAAGGGTAGTCCACCCCTAAATTTATTTTTTATTTTTTTGACAATTTTTTTTCCTACAGATCAACCCAATGAGGTTGATTAGCAATTAAAAAAATGAATGCGGGCGAAGCCGCGGGTACAGCTAGTGTTTTTATAATATTGTGCTGTCGCTGGTTCGAGTCCCGCTGAGGACATACTTTTGTATGACGAGTGAATGTTTGTACTCCAGTCATGGGTGTTAATATTTATATTATATATGTATTTAAACTTATATATGTGTATTGTATCAACTATCTGGTATCCGTAACACAAGCCTCGTAGCTTAATACGGAACTAGATGGCGCTGTGTTAATTTCTCACCATACAATTTGATTTAACATACAAAATTGATAAGAAAAAAAAACTGAAGTCAATGAATTTTTTGTATATTTAGGTCATAAAGTTAAAAAAATCATACAATGTCAATTAAATACGTATATTTTATGAAATACAATATGTTTCAGATTAATTTTTTAACATATTTTTTATTTTTTTTTTAAAAAAGAAAAAAAAATATTTTTTTGTATATATATATATATATATATATTTGTCGTTTTCGACAATTTTTCGCTTATATTTTTAGATTATTTTGTAATAAGCCCACCAATTTTTTTACTTTATTACTTCACTAGCTTTTATATGTAAGCTTAACCACCGTTGAAAAATTGATAGTACATAATAAAATTCAGACTAAAAAATAATATTTAATTTTTTTATGTAGCTAATTAATTATTATGCCTTTAAAAGAGAAAAAAGCTTAGAGAATCTTTATCTAATCGACCGATTGTGATGAAATATTTTGTGTGTTCGAGTGTATTCGAGAATCGTTTATATTCACAATTCGGTCCACTACAAAATGTATTTTTTGAATTAATTAGTTATTTAGTCAATAAATGACATATTCAATTATAAATAAGTCGTTGCTAAAACATTTCACCGGCAGCAAAAGTTTATAATTTCAATATGTACAGTACAACGTTTGTCGGGTCCGCTAGTAAATTATGAAAATTTTCTTTCTATTATATATTATGAATATAGACTAGGAGTCCAATATCTATATGTGATGGGAAAATTTTTAAAGTTGATTTCCGTTACTAATAAGAATTGATTCTCATTGCACAATGCCACTCAAGAAGGAAGCGGACAGGGAGTCAAAAAGTAAGGCCCAAAAGAACATGTCCATGTCCGATAAGAAAAAGAAAAAGCATAAAAGAAGCTACGCCATCTTCATGTACAAAGTGCAAGACAATAGTACCTCCAGTAAAGAGCTTATTTAGGGGTGTGCGAATAATTCGAACTTACGAATTATTCGTTCCGAATCGAATATTATTATTCGACTCGAAACTCGAATCGAATAATTCGAATTATTCGAAAGTTCCCTAATAATTAATTTTTTTTCGAATAATTCGATTTTTTTCCGAATTATTCGTAAACTATCATGTTATTAGCGAATTTTCGATTATTTTGAATTCGGGGTTTCTTATTTTCAATATTCAAATATAAATTTAACAGTCAATATACATTTTATTCAAACCAAGAAATATAGTTACACAAATAGAACAATTAGTATATTGATTTTTTGAGTTATATATTATTCGTAAGTAGAATAATTTGATACACGTTTTAAAGGAATTTTAATGCAAACAATTAAAAATCTAGAGATATTTCATTATTTCGCGAATTATTCGATTCGAACTATATTCGCACACCCCTAAGCTCATTACACTACGCAGTATCAGGACAGTCTTACTAAGATTAAGCGTAGCGTAGCGTAGTGTAATAGACTCTTTAGGTCATGTCGATCAAAAAATCCCGTCTAGTCCAGTATAAAAAAAGTCCAGTCCTTAAAGGAGGTACAGACCTCCGTGAGGCTATTCCTCCTCAAGGCTGTCACGAAATACACCAGCTCCAAGTGAAAACGTAGTATGTGTTTATAAGTCTTCCTGGACAAAAAAGATTTCGCGCGAATTTCACACTGATTAGTTTACACTAACTGTTACTAACTTCGCGCTTGACTTACAGCTAAGTTCACTCGGTAACTACATACATCAGCGCGACTGGTGACAGTTTCTGGAACTATAGCTCTAAAGAATTTTGTAGGCGGATTTCTCATTATCATATATTGTACAAAATATATTTGACGTGATAAATAAAACTCGTCTTTTTGGATTTTTGCGGGTGTATTTTGATTTTGGGTTCCCGACGTTTCGAATACTTTACAGCAATCATGGTCAGAGAGACTGAGCTTTAAGATGTCTCAAAAGGCTTCTCACATTCAGTGCCTTCAATTTTAAATCATGATTTCAAAAACTCAGTAAATTGGCGAGAAAAGTTAAAAGAAAGTTTAATTAATAATGTGAACTTATTGAAATTGGACTCCTCGTCTATATATTATGTAATAAAAGTATAAGTTGCAAATCATGCTAATATTTTTACACGCTTTTTATTAGCTTCACCTGTATGTTTGTATGTTTGTTTGTAACCGACTTCTTTGGGCGCGATTTTGACCCACTTTAAACGGCCAGATTTCGTTCAAACTTTGTAGATTTATTGAGGACCGATGACAATACACTAATTTGATAAAATTATTCCATTTTTCAATTTGCAAAATATGATTTTTGCTAGAAAAAGTAGAAAATAAATAATAGTTTAAAAAAACTAAAAATCACGCTTTTTATAGAAAACCGAACTAAAAAATAGAAAATAAAATTTTATTTTAAAAAAAGCGTGGGGTGCTTTTTAAGATATTATCGAAATGATAATGACACCATGCACCCCACGCTTTTTTTAAAATAAAATTTTATTTAATATATAATCTAACGACTAACGACTTACCTTCGCTCGGGTTCGTCCCTAGATTTAGCGCGAGTGAAGCCGCGGGTTCCTCTAGTATCTTTATAATTAGCCTAATGTGAGATTCTGATGTGTAAGCTATATTATTGTAAAGTTTCATCAAAATCCATTCACTAGGTTTTGTGTCTAAGAGTGAGAAACATACATACATTCTTACAAACATTCGCGTTTAAAATATTAATAGTATATTTTTTTAGTCTGAGTTTTAAAAAGTTAACTTTTAGTTTAATTATAGGCAAGATACTTTCTGACAAGGAATTTTAAAAGTATCTTTTTTAAGTTTTATCGAAATCAATCCAGCTTTTAAGGTGTGAAAGTAATTTAGTTTTTTTAATTAAGCAAAATTCATGTTCCTTTACAAGTGATATGGTAAAATTTAAATTTTGATAATAATATTATATTAAGTAACATCGAAATTAAAAACTTATGTTTTTTTAAGTGTCGTTTTATTTTTAACCCTTTTTAGTGTATATGTAATCAAAAATTAATTGAAATATGAAAGTGAATTTAAATTATTAAAAAAATGATAATCAAAATAAATTTTTACTTTTTTTAATGTTACCTCAAAATGTAATTTTAAATTAAAGAACTATTTTTTTTTAGTATTTTATTAATATAAAGATAGAATACAATATTAATCACATAAAACTTTAAATTAAAGATGTTTTAACGGTTAGTAAAGATTTCTTAATATTGAGATTTTCTCACAGATAAAAGTATTCTATATTTACACAGATGACCAGCTAACATAATGCCAAAATTTATCAAAATCTAAGACACAAAAATTAAAAAACTAAACTTTTTGTTTTGATAATAAATGTCTATTTCAATAAGATTAAAAAAAAAAACAATGTATAAAACAGAATTTAATGATGTATAGTTTAATATTACCTTCATAATAGTTTTCATTTGTAACAAAAAAGTGCATAGGAATAGGAAACGTCAAAAGCGCGGGAAATTGTCAAATGTCAAAATTCCCGCTCTTTATTTTTTTTATAACATTATATTGTAATTATATCCAAGGATAAATAATAATAGTATATGCCAAATAATAAACTATATTTATCTTATTTAAAATCACAACTAGATAAGCTATAATAATAGATAATAAATATTATATTTAATTATCATAGCTGGGCATTAACTCGTTAATCCGTTAATCGTTAATTAACGAAGTTAACATTTTGATTAACGATTAACTTTTAAGTTAACCTAGAATAAATTTAACGGACTCGTTAACTTCCGTTACATTTTCTCAAGTCCGTTAATCGTTAATCCAGTACCTATTCTTTACCAAGCACCGCGTCGCGTCGAGTAAAACGAAACCAGGTACCTAAGTAAAGTTTGGTAGGTAAGGTTGTCGTTGCGTGTTCACGTGCTGGGCGCCCGGGAAGCATCTGCGTCAGTCTGAAAGTCATGACACCGTGTGGGCCTCCTAACCCAGTGAAAAAGGATGAACTGCATCCACTTTCACCAGGCCAGCCTCAGGGTCTCCCAGTTGATCCCTCCATCGCCGGATCATGGCCTCGTCAGCTAGACGGGAGGGACTTACACATTGGAAGTTTCCCGAGC
Organism: Boloria selene; assembly: GCA_905231865.2. Taxonomy (NCBI): domain Eukaryota; kingdom Metazoa; phylum Arthropoda; class Insecta; order Lepidoptera; family Nymphalidae; genus Boloria; species Boloria selene. The sequence continues at coordinate 1,178,681 of HG993158.1, read as the reverse complement.
GCACACTAACTCGCCCGGAACTGGTAGGTACACTGGCGCGAGTACCTCTGCCTGCGCCTGGAGTACCCAGGGTGAAACGCCCGCCAGAAGGACACCGTGCATCCCCTTATTGCCTTCACCGCCAGGACTTGCTGCGTACTGTACAATTGGACCTCGATTGGAACGGAAAGGGCGTCGATCCAAACAGGGGCACCATACAGTGCCATGGACTTCACAATCTCAAAACCGGCAAAGAGATTCAATGCCCCAGACGGCTTCCATCAGTATCGGGATGAGGTGGAAGAAATGAAAAAAGGACGTCCAGCGTCCGTCCAGGGCCAGCGAGAGGTGCCTCAAGATAGCGAAGTGGCTCTTGTAGAGTCCCAAACGGCTGGATATTGAAGGCGTTGAAATGAGCCTCTGATAAGCCCGGTCCCGCCTCCTCGAAATGTTGAGAAGCTTTTGAGTTCCAGGACCCAGATCAACAGATTTTATAAGTAGATCATTATTGTTGCAATGATATAAAAATACAATTTTAATCACGTGTTAACGGATTAACGATTAACGTTAACTTGCGTTACATCTTTCGAAATGTAACGCTTTAACGTTTAACGAAGTTAACTTTTTTAAGTAACGGATTAACGATTAACGAGTTAATTATTTGTTTAACGGTGCCCAGCTATGTTAATTATTATATGCTAACATTTGGCACTATTAGGAGTTACACGCGAATAACTTGATCAACAAGTATATCTCACAAATCTCATTTTTCGTTAGTTATATTATAACGTATTTTATTTTATACATATTTACATCCAAATAAAGCTAGTATCCAAAATATTTTAACATTGTTCATAAAAGGACTGACCAGACAGACCTGACCTGACTGTGTAATTGGGGGCCTGAGGCTACGACTTGGGAGACTATTTGCCACTTTGCCTTAAAAAATATAATTATTGATAGTGTCTGCTAGACAAATAACACTTATGCTTAGTTCTAGGTTTATTAGAGCAAGCTGTTAAGGCCTTAACTTTTTTATTTTAAGTTTTTATAAACGATATTATTATCATCAACCCCCGTGCCCTTTATATCTAAGGCGCCGAGGGTTACAGCGCAAAAAGCCTGTATATCAATCCGCCCCTGGGACTGACGGACATAAACACGTCGTAAGTATTTAATGCAGGCATCGTTAAAACTCCCACTCTAATGACATAAGGTATATTTTGTTTTTTTAAGACAATTATTCGACATATTAACCAAATTTTCGAAATAGTAAATAGGTTATATATTATTTTGTCTATCACAATATGATATAAAAATATTATATCCTTAATAAACAATGAAAATGGAAACTCTTTGTCTAATTAGAATTAAAAAAGATAAATATTTATATATTTATTTATATAAAATAAATTCACTGGTCAATTCGTCTTCTTCTTCCACAGCACATTTCACGTTGGCTTCAAAATCGCATTGTTCGGTGCGTTCGTTGAAATAGAGTCCATCAGTACAATATGCTGCTTGAGGAAGTCCGTTGATACAGCGCCAGTATCGTTGACAATCACCCCTGTAAAAATATAATTAATTAATAATTAATATGTAATAATGTCTCCAGACTGATTTCGGCCACAGTGGCTTAGCTAAGTCAGGGGCCCCAGGGCCCCTTAGTAATATAACGGGGGGCCCGGCAACAACTAATTAATTGATTATAGTGTAAATTTTTAAAAAAAGGTCATAAAAAGCTTGCCCTATTACTATGAGATTAATTAAGAATCAAATATGTAATAGCGTAATATTTATTTCGTCTAGTAATATTTATCATTATAGATTTTATAATGTCAAAGTGACAATTAGTTGAGGCCCCCAAGAAGTGTTAGTCCCCCTAAATATCATAACTACCTGTTTTCTAAACGTGGTACGCGTTAATGTATTTCCCAAGAATAAAAAAAATTAAATGAAAATAGCGGGTAATCCGGCTATTGGCTATATTAAATCACGCTACGACCAATAGTAGCGTATAGCATCAATGAAAAGTGTTACAAAAACGGGAAGGGCGGGCGATAGTTCTACGAGATACCGCACGACTCTGAAAAAAATTGGCTTCTGGTCTTTAGAACGCATGCGAAGCCGCGGGAAATGCTAGTTACATATAATAGAACTAAGGCCCCTGCCGCGTCTATTCGTGATAAACTCAAAAACTACAGCACCGATTTTCATGCTGTTTTCACCAATAGATAGAATGGTTCTCGAGAATCGTAGTACATAACTAGCACCCGCGGGTTTGCTCGCGCTAAATCTAGGGACAGATCTCTGAGCAAAGCGGGGGAGTCGGTAGTAATTGACGACACGCGTGGCACAGTTTGTAGTGACCCTACTTGCTGCGCCAGCGGTCGCGGGTTCGAGTCCCGCTGGGGGCAGTCATTTGTTGAGCACGAATGTTTGTACTCCAGTCATGGATGTTTATATTTATATTATGTATGTATTTAAACTTATATATGTGTGTAGTATATCAACCATCTGGTGTTCATAACAAGGCTTGTGCCTTACCATGGAACTAGATAGTGCTGTTTGTAAATGTCCCAACATATTTATTTATTATTATTTGTTATAAAGAAATCAGCGAACTTACTTGTAGGCAACGTGTTTGGAAGCAGAGTCTGCTCTGAGACAGTTGAGTGGGGTGTTAAAGTTGAGTGTTTTGGCCGGCGCCTCTATACTCTGTGGACGCACACTGTTTGCCACACGGTCCGCTGTCATGATGCTTACTGCTCCTGGGAAATAACGTTTATTTATTAATAACTTTATAATAATAATAATACTATAGACTAGACTAGACTATAGACTTGAAAATAATAATAATACTAGAAACGATTGATTATAAAATTCACTTAGAATATAATTTTTTCCGGGCATTTTTGTTTTGTTAATCATCGTAACTATTAATTAAATAATAAATTACATTAAAATTTAAAATAAACCCTGACATAAAATAAGAAAAATAGTTTTCTACTAGTAAAGCCCTTTCATTTGATACCCATATTCAGGGAGTTGTGAAAAAATATGTAATCCGCCATTTTGTGGCGGCAGCCATCTTGGGCTGATTTTTATGAAAAATGTTACTTTTATACACTGTCTGTAATCCTATTTAAATAAATAAATAAATAGCTAAGAACACCCGACTAGTTCACCTTTCAAACAAAAAAAAACAAAATCAAAATCATCGTCATCATCCGTTCGGGAGCTACGATGACACACATAGACACGTCAAACTTATAAAAAACCTAAACCTTTTTTCTACAGATTGATTGATTGAATTAATTTCAAAAGATAGCTATCTATATAGATAAATAAGTATAATTAGAGTGTCTGTTTGTAATATTAACATGTACTTTATACGGTACTAAGATTTTTCTTTTTATTTTCGTCTGCTGCCTTATTTCGGTTAATCTTCGAAGCTGGACTGATTTTGACCGGACTGTCACTGGTAGATAGATGATATTATAAAGCAAATCAGATACAAGGGTTAATCTCTAGTTTATAATACAAATAATTTCTTACCTTCTGATACTTTATCCATGAGTTGCTCAAACTCTTCGTCTCCAGATCCTTCTAATTCATCAGGTTCCGAGCGTAGTACGCACTTTGTATCGCGAGGCCAGTCGCATACCTGTGGGTAGATAAAAAAATCTATACATATAAATAAAATTGAAGTGTCTGTTTTTAATTTTAAATTAACAGTTTTGCACTAAATGTATATGAAATTTTATACGATACTAGCAACAAAAAAACATTTTTTTTTTTGTAAATCTGTCTGTCTGTTTGTTCCGGGTAATCTCTGAAACTGCTAGTGATGTCATTAGCCATGTCCGGAAACGGTCGGAGAACATTATTATTATTATTATTTATAAATAAAAAAAGCTAACTAGGAACTGTACGATGAATAAGCACTATATTAAAGATCTGCCAATGATAATGAATTTTTTATCATAATTAATTATTATCTATCGTTACGCAATTTAAACAAATCAGTTTCGTTTGTTTTTTCGCTATCTCAGCTCTGGTATGACTAATCCAATTAATATAAATAAAATTATTGAAAGACATTGAAAAGTAATTCGGGCTATTTATACCCGACTGCATCAGAAGGAGGGTTATGTTTTTCAAGCGTATGTATGTATTGTCTGCGGCATGAACGGCTCGACGGATTTTAGCTTGAGAGGTGTCATTAGCTTCGAATTTACTGTGAGAGTGACACTGGGTTTATCATAGTCTTTTATAACCTCATTGATCATAATGATCAAAAATGGCGGATTTTGAAGGCCAATTTGTATGTTTTAACAAAAATTCAAAATTAATCGAGTAGGGTATCAAAATAATGGTTTTAAGAGGATATCATAAAAGTATATGTAACTCTAACTTACATGTTTAAAAGTAATTTAGGATGATAATGACTTAGGGATAGGAGTAGGGTAAAATGTTGACAATTCTTTTAGTTATTAAGTAAATCGACACGGATTTCATATCCCAAATGTGCTAAAGGGTATACAAAGAATTTGTATTTCGATTTTCGTCCATTGTCTTTAAGTAGGTTCTATCCCCTCTTGTAACATGTAGAGAACTCATATTTTCACAGAGCGTGTATTTCTAGCGCATCTTTAATAACAAATAATAAAAAAACCGAAGAGGGAGAATTTCAAAATTACAGCTGTGCAACTTAAAAATACATAATTAGGTATATATCTTGTTCAATGATAAGGAACACTCCGTGTGCGACTCCAACTCGCACTTGACCGATTTTTCTCTTCTATGGTCTTAATTAAGCATAGTCTGTCTGTCTCGAGAGAGGTCTTTAATTAAATATATACTGTTCTAGCAATACGCGCGGCTTCGCCCGCGTTCATTTTTTTAATCGCTACTAAACTCATTCGATCACTCGCTGGGTTGAAAATTCTCCAAAATTACTCCAGCTTTAATATACTCCTGAGCCGCGCTACATATTTCATATATTATGTGCGGCGTGCACTCCTTCTCTCCTGTTATTGTAGTTTTAGTAGGGATCCTTATTTTTTTCTTGCAATTAAAATAGCCTACATTGATCAGTGATAATGTAGCATTCAAATGGTGAAAGAATTATTGAAATCGGTCCAGTACTTTTTGAGCCAATTCGTTACAAACATACTTACATACAAATCTTTCCTCTTTATAATATTAGTATAGATTAACAAACAAACATTAAATACCTGTTTAACAAAGTTGAATATCAAACTAGATGGGCAGCTGAACTCTACTTCGTCACCGTGCGCGCACATGTAGAACTTGTTGCAACTCGTGAAGTGTGGGAGAAGAAGAAATATCTGAAAATATATCACAAATACGTTATATACGAGTTGATATATTAATCTATACTTATAATATTATTTTATATTTTTTAATATTATAAAGCTGAAGATTTTGTTTTTTTGTTTGTTTGGTTGAACGCGCTAATCTCAGGAACTACCGGTTTGACTTTTAAAACTCTTTTTATGTTGTGTAGCCCGTTTATCCGCTTCTATTGGCCGTAGCGTGATGTAATATAGCCTATAGCCTTCCTCGATAAACGGACTATTCAACAAAAAAAGAATTTTACAATTCGGACCAGTAGTTCCTTAAAAGAGCGCGTTCAACCAAACAAACAAACAAACAAACTCTTCAGCTTTATAATTAATACTAGTATTTCCCGCGGCTTCGCACGAGTTATAAAGATCGGAAACCAAGTTCATTTCAAGTCGCGCGGTATGGTATTTCGCAGAACTAACGCCCTTTCCGTTTTTGCAACATTTTTCAATGAACAAACAAACTCTTCAGCTTTATAATATTAGTATAGATTTATCTAGAGAACACCCCGAGCAGAGCAAGATCGAGTCGCTAGTTAATTGTATTCTGAAATATACTTACATGTCCAGCCGGGTCACATGACAATGTATTTGGATCAACTCCTTCCAAATTCAACGGTGAATCTTCAGCGGAGAAGACTCCGAAGGAAGCGATGAAAACGAGTAAAGTTGGGACTGTAACAATATAGTTTAGTAATTAAAATACAATTTTTCCAAAATAGACTTATCCTTAGAAAATATATAAACTTATATATCGCTTATTATAATCAAGTAAGTGGTAAACCAGCGGTAACATGTTTGCTTGGATAACCGAGTGATGCGGGTTCAAATCCGGGTCTCGCACCTCTGATATTTTCATGTGCGAATCATTTCTATCATGATTACCACTTGTCTTACGGTGAAGGAAAACATCGTGAGGAAACCTGCTTGTCTGAGAATACCTAGCAAGTTTTCGTGCGACATGTGAAGTCCGCCAACACGCACTAGGCCAGCGCGGTGGACTATAACCTGGTCCCTCTCGTATTGAAGGAAGGCGCATCCCTATATTTAATTAATAGTTGAAAACGCGAAAGATTACGAGTATGTCTAAGTATGTTAACCTTCACGATAAAATGGCTGGACTGATTTAGATGAAATTGAGTACAGACAAGTGATTCACAATTTCACATGACAATGACATAGGCTATTATTATCCTTCTTACACAACATGTTTTTATTGGAGCTAGTACACCAACTTTCCCAGATACTTATCAAAAATGTACATTTCTTTGAAATTACTGTTTTCTGACTAATAAATAATAATTAATTATGCCTATCTTTTAAGACAATCGATAAAATGCAAAGTAATAAACATTAATAACTAATGTAAGTTCGGTGTCTTTCTTGTTCCGATGCATCGATAATATCTCAGATGGGCCGATTTTTAATTGATTACCTTTATTATTAATCGATTCGTGGACTTTGTAAAAAAAAGAGAATATACCTACGGTTTTTACGCATGTTTAAAATTAAACGTAACGTTGTTTAGCCTTATTATCATTTTCCTGGATATTTCGAGTATAAAATGACCTCTGAGACGTATGAATCTTAGTCTCTCCCGTGACCATGTGCGCTGTTAAGCATTCGAAACGTCGGGAATCAAAAATCTAAATAGTGTCGACAAAATCCGAAAATATATTCATTTACAACGTCAAATTTTCTATTAAAACTATGCATTATTATTATTTTTTAATTGCCATTCTGTTTTTTTACTGATCTACCCCTCACTGTTAGCCAGTTCTTAGTTTTTATGTGAACTAAATTACATCATGCTTCAACCTGAAGAAGTAACTAACATACACACAAACATATTTTATTAAAGTCACCGATATTGCTTACTTAAATATATAGAGCCTTCTATAAGTTTCTGTGGATCTTTTCCTGTCCCAGCGAATAAAAGAAGAATTTTGACCAAATACCTAACCATTACTCGTCAATAGTTTTCTTCTTGATAAATAAACTAGCTGACCCGTGCCCACTTCGTTGGGCATAATTTTAATAATTCTTTTTAGTACATAGTGTTTTTAAGTTAGACATATGCTGTCGTTGACTTTTTTGTAGGCATTTTCAAGCTCCACATCTTTTCTCTAGAACTCAAAAATATATCTTTCATAGTTAAAGCAGCGTTCGTAGAAACGCATTCATTCGACCGTTTTTTCTCCGATTCACTTTGCAAAACGGACGTAAAAGCCTTTTTATTTTTCTGTGTTTTATATAGCCTATAACACTCAGCAATAATGTGGCTTTCTATTGGTGAAAGAATTTTTAAAATCGGTTGAGTAGATCCCGAGATTACCCCTTACAATTTAACAAATAAACAAACTTTACTTCTTTATAATATTAGTATAGATATATTACATTGTTGTTGTTGTCCCTAAATACAAATAATATAAATTATAGTATTTTGTCGTCAGGTTGCAAGGATTTGCAGTTTATAAGGGACCACTTACTTATGTTTTCTCGAAATGCTTTGTCAATATTTTGAACCCTCATATGTTAGATAAACAAAATTCTCGAAACATGGTGTTAATAGTGGACTTATTAAAAACATAGCTCTTACTACAATAACTATTATAGGTATAACAGAAAGAAATGAATGGTGAACAAATTTTTCACCTTACGTCAAGCCACTATTTTTAACCGACTTCAAAAAAGGAGGAGATGGTGTCCGTGCCAGTTAAAACAAAATAATCTTAATACAATATAATTAATGTATCAATTTGTAAATATAATCAAAATAACCGTTCGAAAGTTCATTTTTAGTTTCGATTCGTAAATAAGGTGTAGAGTTTGTGAATTTAGGGCGTGTAGAGTGTAGAAGCTTGGCTCTACATGAGATCTGATAACTTTTTGACAGTGCGAGTCATATGTTCTCGTCTTGGCAAGATTTTACATGTAATTTAATCAAATCAAAAGATAAAATTGAATATTTTTACTAAAATTTATACCTATATAAAAATTGTCTTCTAGGAGTAGATAAAACTTAGAATTCTTATGAACATTAATAATCCAGAACCAAGTTACAGAAGCAGTATGAACATATGTAAAATAAATATATGCTGTTCTTTTAATTTTGCAAACTATCTAACATATGTATCAGATCATTGATTGTAAAATTTCCACAATATCAAGATTTAGATAGGTTTTTTGGTCGGCGAGTCTTTGAATAGTATGACGCAAGCTATAACACTAATATCTGCCGATCTAATCTTTATAAAATATTAGTTTCAAATGCTTAGAAACTTTCAGCACAAAAGCTACCTATATCTATATGATTATTTAAAAAATGCAGCTGTATTCAGCGCTTTTTAACGTCCCACTGCTGGGGGTGGGCCTCCCTCAGTACGAGGGGGATCAGGCCAAAGTCCACCGCGCTGGCCTAGTGCGAGTTGGCGGACTTCACATGTCTGTCGAAAACTTACTAGGTTTTCTCAGACATGCAGGTTTCCTCACGATGTTTTCCTTCACCGTAAGACAAGTGGTAATCATGATAGAAATGATTCGCACATGAAAATATCACATGTGTGAGACCCGGATTTGAACCCACTTCACTCGGTTACCCAAGCGAACGCGTTACTGGGTCAACACTGTCCAAAAATAGCAGTGTCTGTCTGTCTTTAAAATTTTTATCTTTCTCTCTGTTCCGGCTAATCTCTGAAAACGCCTGGACCAATTTTGACGGCACTTGCACTGGCAGGTAGCATATAGGATAAGGAGTAGCTTAAGTTACTTTTATTTTTTAAAATAAAAATAGCATTATGCTAAAAGTATCTTGGAATCAGGTACGCACTTTTTATCCTTGCACCCTCGCTTTCATCAGGTCAATCCCTAGGTTTAGCGAGAGTGAAGCCGTGGATTACGCTCCTTTTTTGAAGTCGGTTAAAAAGTATTCTAAGTTACACCTTATAATATTAGCTATCTGCAAGTGGAAGTCCCGTCGAAGTCGTTGCAGCCGTTTTAGAGATTAGCCGGACAGACAGACAGAAATTTTAAAATTTGATATTTCGTTATAAGTAACATAATATAATTTAAATGCATTTAGTGAAAAGCTGTTAATTTGAAGTTAAAAACAGACACTTTAGTTTAAATTTATATCATATAGTACTGAGGAAACTTGCTCCACAAAGCGTCTAGCATATGTCTGGTCACTGTCGATTTAAACAAAAAAAGCCAAACAATACCATTTATGAACTCGTTTGAACTTCGTTTTTCATTGACGTCATTTAATGAAAGAAGGGCGCCATTATTAAGGTTTTGTCCCGGTAAAAAACAATCGTGAACCTAAGGATGACAGACCGCCAAATTCCCAACTCCGAGCTGTTACTGGGGATTACTAAACAAAAAAACTCTAACTAAATTTGGGCTGACCCGGGACCCGAACCCTCCAGATGTGCAACCGTACATGCTAACCACTATACCATTAAGTCAGTATAAACCTACAACAATATATGTTTGTTATCAGGATAAGGGATCGTCACTAAAAATATAATATTTTATAGCTAATCTATTTATTGAAATAAAACCTTTTTGCTACCTTGCCCGATAAGGAATCGTAAGCAGCACATACAAAATTTAAATACTTTGTTCTGTAAGAAAATGTTTGAATTCCATTTATTTAGATCTATCTATAATAATAATGAATAAGGCTAATATTGAATAAGGCTTATCACACCATCACGGAATACTTAGTAGATGTAAATGTGTGGGATTATTGTCTGGTTGTGTCTCACGTAGGATAAATAGATAAATATTGTAATGCAATATTGTTTCCAAATATATTTTTTAAAGAGCAACTGATGAGTTTCTCGCCGGTTCTTCTCAGCAGAACAGCTTTCCGAGCCGGTGATAGCTTACTCACAGACTTACAGACTGACATTTAATTTTTATAATAACGTTAAAATGACGATTCAAAAGAGCTTATAAAAATCTATTTGAATAAAGAATATTTTGATTTGATTTGAATATGTATTATAAATGTGAATGTAAGTTTGTTTGTTACACTTTCACGCGAAAACTACTTAGCCTGTACTTAGCTTGACCATGAAAATTTATACACATATTCTTGGAGGTATTAGAAGTAACATAGAAGTAATATAGCGGAACCCGCGGCTTTGCTCGCGCTAAAACTAGGGACGAACCGGGGTAAAGCGAGGGTGAGTCGCTCGTAGAATATAAAAATTAATAAAACTAGCTTTTAACCACTTTTGGATTTTTCTTTAGGAGTTCTCTCTGCTCAGCTTGTAAGAATCCCAACGTGATGGTAGATTGTTAAGATAGAATAAGATGGTTAAGATAAAGATAAGATGAATGTGTTCGGACATTTTTCAACAGCGCCATCTATTTCCGTGGTAAGCTACGAGGCTTGCGTTACGGATACTAGATAGATGATATACTACATAGTATATAAATTTTATATACATACATATTATAAATATAAACACCCATGACTGGAGTACAAACATTTGTGCTCAACAAATGAATGCCCCCAGCGGGACTCGAACCCGCGACCGCTGGCGCAGCAAATAGGGTCACAACAAAATGAACCAAACGTGTCATCAAAAGATATAGAATACATTTCCTGTTAGACAACATATAGAATACTTTTAATCCCTGAGTAATCTATACAAGCCTGGCACGAACCCAAGCGTAGCGAGTTTTAATCGCTAGTTGAAGTTGCAAAAGATGCCACCTCGGTCATTAGATTAATTCTATTAAATATTATATAAATATAAATAAATAAATATGTTGGGACTTTAAAACACACAGCGCCATCTAGTTCCGTGGTAAGCTACGAAGCTTGTGTTACGGATATCAGACAGATGATATACTACATATATAATATATAAGTTTAAAGACATACACATTATAAATATAAACATCCATGACTATAGAACAAACATCCGAGTTCAACAAATGAATGCCCCCAGCGGGACTCGAACCCGCGACCGCTTGGGCAAGAAAGTAAGGTAACTAACAAACTGCGCCAAACGTGTCGTCGAAATATGAAATGAATCTTTATATAAAAAACATACTTGTTTGTGATTGAGTTTGTAATCGATATGATAATAATTAGAAGTATAAGTAGGTACGATTAAAAACGGCTTCCTAGATTGAGGATAACAGCTACAAGTACAGTGGAAATAATAAAAAGGTTTAAGTTGTGACGTATGAATAGTATTTGGTACTGAAATATATAAATAAATATATATTTCCCGTATAATTTTTTCAAATAAATATTTGGAAAACGGGGCCAGCAAGAAAATCCGAATGAAAAAAAAAATAGTAATTCATCATTTGTTTGACTGAGAAAATGCCAAGGCATTTTCTCAGTCAAACAAACGAGCTCAAGAGCTCTATTCCCATGCATCCCATATATATAGAAACTAAAAAAGGTAGAGCCTATAAATTAAAAAAAAACTTCTTTAATTAAGTAATCCTGTCTTTCGAAAACTTGCTAGGTTCTCTCAGACATGCAGGTTTCCTCACGATGTTTTCCTTCACCGTAAGACAAGTGGTAATCATGATAGAAATGATTCGCACATGAAAATATTAGAGGTGCGAAGGTGCGAAAGCCGAGATTCGAACCCGATTCACAATTACCCAAGCACAGGACATGCGTTCATTCATTAACCAACTTCAAAAGGAGGTATTCAAATTAAAAGTACAAAATTTTTAAGTTGTATGTATAAACTACATTCTCTCCTAACACATAATACTATTCCGTAGGATTTTTGGGGCAAATTATAATATTATAAAGTTCACCGAAATATCGTATATGCGGGATGTGAATAATCCTTAACAAATCTATCCTGATCATATTTACACTATGTTTTAGAATAACAAAAAGGGAGAGAGATATCAGAGATATCTCTTTTCTCTCTTTTTTCCCCCTTTTTTCCCCCTATTTTCTCCGTAAAAGTATCTCCATAGTGAAACAAAATAAATAATAACTTAAAATACGCACCGAACATGTTTGTCACTTATCACTACACTATTGCTCACTAACTGTTTAATTCCTTTTCTGTTTACTTTATCTTATATATTAATTATAATGCAATAAAATAGGCTCTGCCTCGTGACTTCTCTTGATTATTTTTTTAAATTTAACTAATGTAAAGGAAAGTTAATTAATTTATATTTTAAAATGGCGCTATATCGTTTATTATTGATGTTTTATTCACTCATCGCGACTCGCGAGATATCGAAAACCGCTAGCATAAAGATGAAATTTGGCAGGGAGGTAGTTTATAGTTAGTAGACATCCGCTAAGAACGGATTTTGCGACAGGACCGGATTAAGGTGGTCTAAGGGTTCTCGCTAGTTTAAATTACAGTAAAAAAAATAAAGACGTACTTAGGGACGAACCCAATCGAAGCAAGGGTTAATCGCAAGTTAAAAAAAAAAATTACATACTAAGGAAGGAAAAGTGAAGGAAAATGAAATAATGCTACATTAAAATTAAAAAATCACCTAATTTTGAAGCTCGCAATCAGTCACAAGCGTGTGTTTAGTTATAAATTTAACAGTAGCAGTGAAAACTCTGTGGTAACTTCAAAAATTTTCTATATGCTTAGCTTTTCCTTTGATCTCTATGCTTTCATTTTTTTTCACATTTTTTATTTATAATTTTAATTGAAATATAAATATTATTTATTATTTTTATGTCAATTCACTTGCACATATTGTAATATATCCTTTTTTTTCTTTTCTTCTTTTTAATTAAGTTTGTTTTAATTAATTAACATTATGTTTTTTTTTTGTTTTTTGAGCGTTGTGTAAAGATGTAATTGGATAGCAAATTGAAAATGTTGTTTTCAGTTATTAACATGTTTTTATGTTTTTTTATAATTTGTTATCTGTTTCTGTGCCTAAATAAATAAATAAATAAAAGTGAAGTGGGTTTAAATCCCGCGTCTGGCTTTTCTGTGTGCGATCTTGTGTGAATAATTTACAACATGATTACAACTTGCGACACGTTTCTTTCAGTTTCTAGTGACTTCGCGAGTTCGAATCTACTCCAGTCATGGGTGTTTATAATATGTATGTGTTTAAAGTTATATACGTGTAGTGTATCTTTCTGGTATCCGTAACACAAGCCTCGTAGCTTACCGGAGAACTAGATGGTGCTGTGGTTCATGTTCCAACATTATTACATATTTATTTATTTATTTATAACTCATGCTATGATGATCTTGACTTTATCTCCGTCATATAGGCCTGTCCTTGTAGACTTTAATAAGGGCTAACCTATTCAGCACTTTTAGCGTTCCACAAAACTGGGCACGGACCTTTCTTCAGTACGAAGGGGATCAGGCCATAGTCCACCGCGCTGGCCTAGTGCGTGTTGGCGGACTGAGCATGTCGCACGAAAACTTGCTAGGTTTTTCAGACATGCAGGTTTCATCATGATATTTTCCTTTACCGTAAGACAATTAGTGGTAATCATGATAGAAATGATTCGATTAAAATGTCAAAGGTGCGAGACCCAGATGTGAACCCGCTTTGCTCAGTTATCCAAACAAGCGGGTTACCACTGGTCTACCATTTGAATAGGTTATTTATTTTATATGTTTTACCACTAAATCAAAATATAATATCTAAAACAAACAAACTAACAAAAGTAAATAATAAATATTAATAACAATAGATAGTCATCAAATTAGTGTAATATAAAATGGACTTTATTGGCACGCAATAAATTTAATCGATTTTGATAAAACTAAACATATTGTATAGATAAGGATTAGGAAGAATTTCCTCATTAAAGATAAGTGATTAGTTATCGATGTATGTATAGATGTCAACGGCATCTCTTTCGAAATGAATTCTATCGAAAATTACTCATGTTTTTGCATTTTATACTTAACTAGCATTTCCCGCGGCTTCGCACGGTTTCTAAAGACCGGGAACCAAATTCTTTCTGAATCACGTATGATACCTCGCAGAAATAACGCCCGCCTTTCCAGTAGATGTTTTTTAATATTGTGGAACATATTTTTGTTCTATCATGAATAGTTTTCGTAGCGCATACGGTGAAAGATATTTTATAGGCATTTTTTACACCATTGGTAATATTATTGTAGTTTTAGTAGGGATCCTTATTTTTTTCTAACAATTAAAATAGCCTATATTCAGTGATAATGTAGCATTCAAATGGTGAAAGAATTTTTAAAATCTGTCCAGTACTTTTTGAGCTAATTCATTACAAACATACTTACATACAAATCTTTCCCTTTTATAATATTAGTATAGCTCTAGCTCGTCCCTAGGCTTAGTGCAAGCAGAGCCGCGTGTTCCACTACTCTATTATAAATATAAACCTTCCTCCTAATTCACTCTATCTATTAAAAAAAACCGCATCAAAATCCGATGCGTAGTTTTAAAGATCTAAGCATACATAGGGACAGACAGACAGCGGGAAGCGACTTTGTTTTATACTATGTAGTGATATTAGTAAACAAATTTATTTTTAACTATTTCCGACATGTTTACTTCAAATGTATTGTTTTTGTCCTTTGTTTTCAAAAATATTAATTATCTATCAATAACTAACTTTCAAAACGAAGGGTAATGAAGAATTTTCAATGAAAGGAGGCATGATATTAAATTTAAACTGAATTACAATATAAATGAGATATTTTAAGATAAAAAAAAAATTAGTTCCGCTGAATTTCTTTCGCCAGTTCTTCTCAGGTCAGAGGTTTCTTCTTTCCGACCTGGTGGTAGACTCATGACGTTTAGTAAGAAATTGTAACAATGCTGAATAAAATATTTTGATTTCAATTTGATTAGAGTGGTAGGCAAATGCACGCCCTGGTACCTATAACTATACCACCATTTTGTAGAGTATCTCACTATATATGAAAAATATCCCAATAGGGTCCATTCTTTGTCCGTCTGTAGGTATAAGTATTAAGATTTAAGACCCTACCTCAGGAACGCCTAAAGGTATAAAATATCAATCGTAAAATCCGTCCATTGGTATCAAATAATACTTCGGGTACTCCCCGATCGTCTAGATTCGTAGAATCTTAAAGCTTGGAAAAAAACCAAGGCTGTAGAAAAACAAATTGCTTTTACGATATGATATGATTTCCGTCGCACGGTCAGAAAATAAACTTTGCATTTAATACCTTTTTTTATATTGTTGGGAAAGCATTAACGCATATCCTCAAGTAGTTATGTAGGACTTATCAGCTTAAAAGAAGCCAGTAGTTACCCACTAAAACCCAACGTAAATTCCCTTTTTTTTTAATTCAAGTGGCATGGGCATGTCTGACGAAGAAGACCAAACATCCACTCTGCTCTCCGAGAAGTAGGTACCTGAGTTGCTTTCAATACTTCACCAAAGTGTTACAGAATTGCTACTATAAAAATACTAGCATTTCCCGCGGCTCGCACGCCTTCTAAAGACCGGAAACTAAATTCTTTTTGACTCGCACGGTGTGGTACCTTGTAGAGCTAACGCCCGTCCTTCCCGTTTTTGCAACATTTTTCATTGATGCTCCGCTCATAATGATAGTATAATATAGCCTATAGCCTTCCTCAATAAATGAACCGTCCAACACAGAAAGAGTTTCTCAATTCGGACCAGTAGTTTCTAAAATTCTAATCTCAGTTAACCAAACAAACAAACTCTTCAGCTTTATAATATTAGTATAAATTACTTATTGCTTAGAATATGCTGTATAGAAAAAGTCATTTTTATTCAACCCTTGAAGTTAACAAATGTTTATTTTATTATTGGTTATCCTAATAATATTTAGTTATATTGAAATTTTGTAAATTATTGTTCTTATCTATACATGCAATTTGCATTGCTACTAGAGACTAAGGTATTAGACGTCTCAGGGGGTTATATACTTGTTACAGACAGTGCCTACCCACAATTTACAAAAAGTCTCTCTCGTGACCATGATTGCTGTAAAGCATTCGAAACGTCGGGAACCAAAAATCATAATAAATCTGCGACAAAATCCGAAAAGATAGTTTCATTTATAATGTCAAGTATTCGCGTAAACCTAAGAAAGTATAAAATGAATAACTATTTTTAAAAAAAAAACAAGTATGGGTGGTTCTACTCAGGAGGGACGAAAATGAAGTGATTTTTGGCACAACATTTTTTTGGCATCTAAGGTCAGAAAAGTAGCTTGGCGTCTAGTTTAGGTCGTTCTTTTATTGATCTCAAACGGGCCAGTCAAAAAAATAAAATATACCAAATTTACGACCATTTAAAAAAAATATGGGCCCAGGAGACTGAGGCTATGAACAGGATACTGAGTATTGATACAGAAAAAACTCAAAAACTGTTGTAATTATCTAAATAAAATTGTTTTATTAATAAAAATAGTTCAATGGCATAGAAATAGTGTCTTCTACGAGTATGGAATACTTCTATTGTAAGACCTTGACTTAAAAATAATCACAAAATGTCACAATAATTTACTTATTGCAAAATAAGGAAAATTGAAAAAAAATCAAATGAAATAGTTTTTTTAGTATTCTCTACACAACAAACATTGTCAATTTTTTCAAAATAATTATTGAAAATCAAATCAATTTACATTTATTTAATACAAAACCTTTAAGGTTTCATCAGTCTTCAATAGCTTCATTATTTGTAACTTAACAGTAATCTCACTATGTATTAGTAACATCGATTACTTACAGAGTTCAAAACTCAAAAAAAATTTAACTTAAAAGTACCTAATCAGTCTCATCATTATAAGATAAGGAACTTTGCATAAAATTATGAAAAATAACAAGTTTTCTAAACAACTACAAAATGGTAACATTCATATCAAATTTTTAATATTTAAGTAAACAAAATCAAATAAACATCAATCCTATTAAAAGAAAACCATTTTACTTTCCAGTTAATAGACAGTAAGTATTATTTGTAGTCACAGTCCGACGAGCAATCGGGACATGTAAATAATGTAGAGTCACTTTTGATGCAACCACTTTGTGCCCACTGACGACATAAAATACACTGGACCCAATCGTTCCCCGTGGTATCTTCACTATATAAAGCACCACAGATAAGGCAAAAACAATCATCCGATTCTCTGTCACTTGTTCCCTTTGATTTTTCAGCTTTTGAATGTTGTTTCTTGTTTTTTTTCTACTATTTTTTTTGGTTTGTTTTTGGGTTTTTTCTTAATTGTAAGTTTCTTTGTTTTATTTATCTTATTAACTTCTGAAGAGTCTTTAGCTATATTTCTTTACATTTTTCGAGTACCCTTGTTTGATTCATCTAAGGAATCCATAAAAATTTTAAAATTTTGGGCTGGACTAGCAATGGTTTCATTTGAGAAAAGATCACTAGGGTCAATTTCTAAGTCTGGCATACCGGCTAATATTTCCAGATTCTCCAAATTGAGAGAGAGATTAGTTGTAGTGCTTTGATTATCTAATTCTGATCTGCTAGACTGCGCACAACCTGCTTCTGAAAATTCCTAGCTTATTAATTTATGATAACTATGATAAATAATATGTAACGAATCAAATAATACATAAATGTACCAATAATTAATATATCATCAAAGATAACTGGATTACTTATCGTGCGGAACCTTGATGACTCTCAGTCTCCTGATTCTTCCTCAGTCTCCTGGATATTATGTTTCCAGGAGACTGAGGACAGGATACTGAGATTATTTTAAGTTTTTAGGCAATAACTGCGTCAATGCAACGTTTAATATTGAAATTATGCAATTCTGTACTCTAATGTAACGATTTTACTGCCTATGAATGCAAAAAAAGTATATATAAAACAATGGATTTTAAATAAATACGTACCAGGATACTGTTAAGCTGACTGGCCGCAGCACAAACGCACTCACACGACTCGCCGTAACGACTAATCAAACCGCGAGTCGAGACGGATGCGAGTGGTTGCAAGCTAACTTTACTTCGATCTTTCACTCAGACCGAACACAAGACGCTAGATGCCATAAATTCAAACAGATATTAACGTGTTTTAATGTAGCAGGAGACTGAGGTAAAAACCGAGAGACAAAGTATAATGGTCTTTTTTTTAAATTATTTTCGCATGTAAGGTAAAATTAAATAAACACATCAAAACTATATATATTATACATTTCTATTTAAGTGCAGATATTACGTACATACTCAAAATAAAGTTATGATGCAGCCTTTAAGCTTTCACTTCATCCGAGAGACATGCCAGGAGACTTAGAATTTGGCACTTTAAAGTACAATTTCTTAAAGATATATATTTAAAAGTAAACTAATTTTTGGTGTCATACTAGAAACCATTTAGTTATACACTTTTGACGTAGATCAATAATAATTTGCCTACAAAAACGATACAAAATAAGGTGAGCCACGGAAAATTCGCGAGTAGAATCACCCGTATGCATAATATTATGAATTATTTACAACTAGCGACTCGCCCTCGCTTCGCTCGGGCTCTTCCCTAGATTTAGCATAAGCAAAGCCGCGGGATCCGCTTGCTATGCATATATACCTTCCTCTTGAATCACTCTATCTATTAAAAAAAAACCGCATCAAAATCCGTTGCGTAGTTTTAAAGATTTAAGTATACATAGGGATATAGGGACAGAGAAAGCGACTTTGTTTTATACTATGTAGTGATTTTCTATTATGATTCTATCATTATTTGTATAATTTAATACTATGAATTTAATGTAGTATTTTTATGTAGTACCTATGTATAGCTATTTTAATTTTAATTCACATATATTACCAAAAATACTGTTTTAAATTTATATACTGTTTTAATTTATATTATTGCATGATTTGGTAAGCTGTAAAAGAAGTGCATTCATCTGTGTATTTGTCAATGCAAATAACGTATGAATTTAATGTAACTTTTGTTGGTTATCCTAAAAAATAAATAAATAAACAATATAACTTTCGCCTTTTTTGAAAATGGTTAAAAAAATACTGTTTAGTTTTGTAATAATATTTATAGGTAGTTTTGTGTAATCGGTGGGTGACTAACCTCATTTATTTTGAAAACAATGACTAAAACGTGTTGTGACAGATTATTATTATAGATAGATCCCAAAACAAAGTTATCAAGATTTTGTCTGGTCGTGCCATAGACTTAGAGAACAGGCAGGAAAGTGTAAGAGAGATGAAACGAGCGTGCGGCCAGTAGTTGTCTTTGTCTAGAATTTTTTAGTCTGAAAAGTTTCGCCTTACTATAAATAATGTTTTTATTTTTTTTAATTCTCGTCAAGTATATAGTAAACAATGTATAACAGAATTTTTATTTTTACTTTTATTAATACAAACAGCTAGAAGACAGAGATAGGTATTGGCCGCACGATCGCTTTCTCTCTTTCTAGAGAGTGGTCAATTTCTTACGGGTATTCCTCAATCCATTCTGGGTGTCTCATAATACTATAAAAAAACAATAACTATAAAGTATTGTCATGGCCCCTTGGCCCTTTCTATCTATATCTATAATAAATATATTGGGACATTCTTACAACAGCGCCATCCAGTTCCGTAGTAACGAGTAAGCTACGATGCTTTTGTTACGGCTATCAAATAGTTGATATACTACATATTATATAACTTTTAAATACATACATATTATAAATATAAGCAACCATGACTGGAGTACAAACATTCGTGCTCGACAAATGAATGCCCCCAACGGAACTCGAACCCGGGACCGCTGGCGCAGAAAGTAGGGACATTACCAACTGAGCCAAACGAGTCGTCAAAATCTATAATAATGTATAATAAAATTCTAACTGAGTTAAATCTGTAAATTTAATATTTTTTGGTAAATTTTATTGAATTGATCATTATTATCCATACAGAGTCTAAATCTATAGTTTTTAGATTTTTTGTCTCTCTGTCTGTGACCGCATCACTAGTAAACCATTTGACTGGTTTTGATGAAATTTAGTATAATGATAACTGGTTCTTCAGGCCAATATATAGGATACTAGCATTGCCCGCGGCTTCGCACGCGTTCTAAAGCCTGGGAACCAAATTCTTTCTGAGTCGCGCAGTATGACACCTCGCAGAAATAACGCCCGCCCTTCCCGTAGATATTGATATGTTCTTTAATATTGTGGAACATTTTTTTGTTCTATCATCAATAGTATTCGTAGCGCATGCGATGAAAGATATTTTATAGGCATATTTTTACACCTTGGGTTACATTATTGTAGTTTTAGTAGGGATCCTTAATTTTTCTTGCAATTAAAATAGTCTTTAATCAGTGATAATGTAGCATTTAAATAGTGAAAGAATTTTTAAAATCGGTACAGTACTTTTTGAGCCAATTCGATACAAACATATTTACATACAAATCTTTCCTCTTTGTAATATTTTTTTTAACTAGATGTTCTCATCCACAGGCGTTAAGCGCCCGTGCCTTTTGTTTATTAAAACTTTGTTTTTTTATTTTTTGGCGTTTTACATTTTTAAACTTAAAACTAGCGATACATGCATTAGCATGTAACGTGGTCAGACATTGACTTTTTTTTTGTTTTTTTTTTTTAAATTTTCTTTTTAATTTATTTTTTATTTTTTTTTTACTTTTAGGACCCTAGAACCCCGCCCCATCCCGCAGTTGGGCAAGCACAGCCTCTGTAATTTTTTTGTCGCGTTTCAGAATGGACATTTTGAGGTTGTGCTCTCTCTTTGTAATATTAGTATAGACTTCTTACCGCAGGAAAATATCTAATTACGGCGAAATCTGTACTATCAGTTAAAACTTAAAACGTATTTTTTTAGTGGTAGTGCCATGCTTGTTACCTTCGGGTAGCAGCCGTATAGTACCACTCTCTCACAGAAGACCGGCGTGAAGTGGCAGCTATGCTGTCGCGTTTAATCCGGCGAGTGAGTCCGGGAGGCCCACTCCCCATCCATCCTCCCTCCCTCTACCCTCCCTACTACCTCCCTCTTCCTTCCCTTTCCTGAAAGGCCGGCAATGCATCTGCAAGCCCTGCAGTGTTGCAGATGTCCATGGGCGGAGGTGATCACTTCCCATCAGGTGAGCCTCCTGCCCGTTTGCCCCCTTTTTACCATACCATCTAGGGAGGAACACGAGCGGAGCAGGGTCGAGTAACTAGTGGGAAATACGATCTTTCTCAAGCAAAGCTTAAAAATTTCATTAATAACGTAAAAATAATATCACAAGTTATGAATTATTGTAGGATTTAGATATGTTTTGTGACGTTTAGTTTTAATCGCCATATAATCTTACGTTTTCGGAATAATCAATGTACTAAGAACTATTTTTATTATCTAAAATATTTTACCTTAAAGATAGTTTTAAGTTGTAAAACTAACTATGTCCATTGAGTTTATTACAGTCTAGCTTATTCTGTGGCTTCGCACGCGTTCTAAAGACCGGAAACCAAATTCTTACTGAGTCGTGCGGTATGTCGTGGAACTAACGCCCGCCGTTCCCGTTTTTGCAACATTTTTCGTTGATGCTCTGCTCCTATTAGTCATAGCGTGATGTAATATACCCTATAGCCTTCCTCGATAAACGGACTATCCAACACAATAAGAATTTTTCAATTCGGACCAGTAGTTTCTGAGATCAGCGCGTCAACCAAACAAACAAACTCTTCAGCTTTATAACGTTAGCATAAACTAGCAACTTGCCCTCACTTCGCTCCGAGTCAACCCTAGATTTGGCGTGAGCGAAGCCGCGGTTTCCGCTAGTGTATTATACATATAAACCATCTTGAATCACTCTACTATTAAAAAAAACCGCATCAAAATCCGTTGTGTAGTTTTAGGGATCTAAGCATACATAGGGACAGACAGACAGCAAGCAAACTTTATTTAACACTATATAGTGATTTATTATGATTAGTTATATTTGAATAAGGATTAATAATATATTCATAAAAACACCTTCGCAAATACTGCGTTATTTATAACCTGTGTTGCCATAACAAAGGGTGAGAGAACCTTTAAGACTTAAGTATATGTTACGTTTTAGGGAATGTTTCTTGTTTATTTTGTAGGCGATTTATTTTAATTATTATTTAAAGAATTAGTTATGAAAAATGCTCAAGTTAATATCAAAATTAAACTGGCGAGCTAAATAGGTTCCATAATATAAATCATGTATAATTTCAATCACCGGAAACACGTCATAAAAGTACTTTAAACAATATGCAATAAAAATACCATGTCGGGCCATTTAATCTATACTAATATTATAAAGCTGAAGAGTTTGTTTGTTTGCTTGAAATAATCTCGGGAACTACTGGTCCGAATTGAAAAAATCTTTTTGTGTTGGATAGTCCACTCGGCTCGCGTTCGAAAGGCTGAAAATCAAAAGAAATATCTTTCTCCCGTTCTTGCAACATTTTTCAATTAATGCTCCACTCCTAATAGTCGTAGCGTGATGTAATATAGCCTATAGCCTTCCTCGATAAACGGACTATCCAACACAAAAAGATTTTTTCAATTCGGACCAGTAGTTCCTGAGATTAGCGCGTTCAACCAAACAAACAAACTCTTCAGCTTTATAATATTAGTATAGACTAGTGATTGCGCGAGCAACGCCGCGAGTTAAGCTTTTATTATTCGTGAATAACACTCATATAAATCTATAAAAATCAAATATTTATGGTTACCGCCATTATTAAACGTTTCCTTTCATATAACTTGGTCCAAGTGCATTATTATTTTATTATCACAACACAATAATACTTTATTATTCATTAGAATCAATAAGTGTTGATAATTTTTTATCGTAGATATGTCGGCTTTTTATTTATTGTACTTTATTATGTGTCATAAATCAGAAATTATATTTATTTGAATGTTTTTTAATCTGTAAAAAAGTTAAAAATGTCGCCTTTACATTAGTATAAATAAAATTGAAGTGTCTTTTTTCACTAAATACATATGAAAGTATATATATATATATATATATTAATTTTTGTCTGTCTGTTTGTTCCGGCTAAATTCAGAAATGGTCGGAACGAGTTTGACGGGACTTTCACTCGTTGATAGTTCAACTTATAAGGAGTAACTAATGCTACTTTTTTTAATTTTAATTACGGGACGGATTTTTGTGTTACAAAAATTAAATTTAGCAGGAAGCACCTAGGGACAAACCCCAGCGAGTCGGTTGTAAATAAATATTATAATTATATTAAATTAGCTGTACCCGCGTTGATTTTTTTAATTGCTAATAAACTTCATTCGATCACGCGCTGATCTTACTTTTCTCTATGGCTGATCTGTAGTTTACCTGAATCTTCTAAATTACTCTAGTTATTTCGGAACTTCATTACTGAACCGCTAGATGGCGTTGAAGAAGCTAGATTTTGAGATTTTTTGACAAAAATCTTTTGTTTTTTAATAAATAGTATCCTATGTTACTTCTAATACCTCCAAGAATATGTGTACAAAGTTTCATGATGATCGGTTGAGTAGTTTTCGTGTGAAAGCGTAACAAACAAACTTTCATTTGCATTTATAATTTTAGTTGGGAAGTAGGGATAATGTTGTAAATAATTACTCTAGTTACTCGCCCTTATTTCGGATTTGTCCCTAGGTAAATTTTTAGACCCTTTTGGCTCAGTTTGTGACCCTACTTTCAGAACCAACGGTCGCGGGTTCGAGTCATTCATTTGTTGAGCACAAATGTTACCTCAGTCATGGGTGTTTATATTTATAATATGTATGTATTTAAAACTTATATAAATGGTAGCTATATGGTATCCGTAACACAAGCATCGTAGCTTACCACGGAACTAGATAGTGCGCTCAATGTCAACAGTATTTTAAAATGTAAATTAATTTTAAACTTTTTTCGTTGTTCTTTTCCTGGGAATAAAATGGTCTAAGAGCCGGTGGAAGATCGACCTTCACCGATCTGATAACCAGATGAGACATATTTTTTATCGAATATAATTTATAAACAAATATGCCTATAATTACTTGCCTATCTGAAAGTGCTCATGGCTATTTTTAATTAAATTAACTTTAATCCATTTTTTTCCACGGTCTCTTCTACCAAAAGATTTTCCTGCATGAACAGATGGACAAAAGGAATAGGAAATATTGGTATATATATAAATAAAACAAATAAAATCACAATTACATATTTCATAGGTTACACTCGGATTCAAACCCGCTACACTAGTAACTAATAAACATTTTCAATTCACTTAACTAGTTAAAACACAATGTTTAATACTAATAAGTATTTAAATTTCAAAATGAACGACCTTTTTAACAATATTTTTTTTTAAATTAAAACAAAAAAATATATAAAGACAGACATTATCTTACACTTAAAAATTATATATAATACTAAGTAATTCCCGCGGCTCTACTCGAGTTCTGAAACATTTCAAAAAATTGTTACTTTGAAAAATAAACATTAAAATAAACCAAAAGTACGTAATAAACAGAGGGGGAGGGGGTCGGCCTATTCTTATTTTTTCTTATAATAGTGGGGAGGGGGTCAAAAACTAGCGAAAATAGTCTTATATAATAAATGAATGACCCCATAGAGGAGGCACTTCCATCTGGATTTTTAAAAGTTGAGCCCTAGACTATATTAGTATTATTTTTATTATTCATACAAGTTATTAAAAATTATATATTAATTTAACTTATACATACATAAAACATATCATATTTTTTAAACAAAATAAAAAAATTGTATTATTATAAATGTCTTCTAAAATAATTAAATAAATATTAAAACATCATAATTAATAATAATATTTATTGCTACATGCAATTAAAGAAATCGTTCATTTTAAAACTAATCTAAAGTGTTTGAACAGCTTTTGATTATAAAAAAATCCACCTCAAAAAAAAAAGCGTGACAAAGACAGACATAATCACTATAAATAAAAAATGCATCAAGAGAATCATTAAGAG
This sequence comes from Boloria selene, assembly GCA_905231865.2. Lineage (NCBI taxonomy): Eukaryota > Metazoa > Arthropoda > Insecta > Lepidoptera > Nymphalidae > Boloria > Boloria selene. Next base: position 1,153,410 of record HG993158.1, on the reverse strand, counting down.
TACGAATTATTTTTTTAATCTACATTAAAAAAAAACATTTTTTTAAATAATCAAAAGCTACCCAAACATCATCTATCTCTTAGACTATAATTAATTAGTAAACAAACAATAAATAGGCGGTGATCCAATCGATGAGACCTTTTCGTTTCCGAAATAATACTAATATTACAGAAAAATATTGTATTTACTTGGATGGATAGATCGATCGTAAATAAATCTAAACAAATATTATAAAGCTGAAGAGTTTGTTTGTTTGAACGCGCTAATCTCAGGAACTACTGGTTCGATTTTAAAAGTTCTTTTGTGTTAGATAGTCCGTTTATCGTAGAAGGCTATAGACTATATATGATAACGTTACGGCCAATAGGATCGGAGTATCAATGAAAAATGTTGCAAAAGCGGAAAATGGCGGGCGTTAGTTCTTAACCAAGGAATTTGGTTTCCGGTTTTTAGAACGCGTGCGAAGCCGCGGGAAATGCTAGTGTTAGATATACATATGTATATAAATCGTATAAAACTGACAGATCTAATAAATCACACAATTAATAATAACAATTTTAAAAAAATCATAGAAAATAATAATGTCAAACAGTAATATATAAGTTAATTTCAATCATCTATACATATATATAATAATAAAATTATAACTTGTCAATCTGTAAATTGAATATTTTTTGAAAAATCTTATTGGTATAGTCATTATTATCGATATATAAGCCAAATCTAGTTTTTAGATTTTTTGTCTGTTATTCTGTCTTGGGCAGATCAACTCGGCAGATTTTGTTGAAATTTGGTATAAAGATGGTTATTCTGATCAAAAAATAGGATACTTTTTACAACTGAAAATATCTCAAAATAAACGTATACTCCATTATAATATAAAATCTAAGAAAGTCTGCAGTATATAGAACGATTTAAATGCTAGTCTAACAGAAAAAAACACCATCTCTTAGACTATAAAAATACACAATTTATGTACGATCGATCAAAAAAACAAATATAAATCTTCTAATAAACATCAATATTCGCAACACAATATAATTTATACTTACACTGGTTTGTATTATTTAATGTATTCTTTATCTATCATATTTTTAATCTGTAGACTACAAAAAAAAAGAAAAATAAATTTTTCATACCTACATCCAATTCTATATTGTAGAGAAAACTACCAATATAGCATTAGATATATAATATAAAATATATTTTTATTTACAGTTTTAAATGTTAATAAATAATTTGACAAGACTTATATAAAAAAAAGTTTTTTTGTTGTACTTTCTTAGGTTTACGCGAATATTTGACATTATAAATGTAACTATCTTTTCGGATTTTGTCGCGGATTTATTTGGATTTTTGTTTTCCAAGGTTTCGAATGCTTTACTCCTTACTAATACGTCTCTCCAATCCAAATCAACCGTGATCAACCAAAAATCCAAATAAATCCGCGACAAAATCCGAAATGTTTTTTTTAACTTGTCTGGGGTTCCTTGGCCTTTGTCTAAAATACAAGAAGCCAAATTATTTTTTATTAACCGACTTCAAAAAAGGAGGAGGTTATAACATCAGCTATCTACCAGAGATTACATTTAGACGAGACGTTTGGCGCAGTTTGTAGAGACCCTAATTTCTTGCGCCAGCGGTCGCGGGTTCGAGTCCCGCTGGGGGCATTCATTTGTTAAACTCGGATGTTTGTACTCCAGTCAGCGGTGATTATATTTATAATTTGTATGACGTATGTATTTAAACTTATATATCAACTATCTGGTAACCGTAACACAAGCTTTCTTCGTAGCTTATCACGAAACTAGATGGCGTTGTGTGTCAAAATGTCCAACATTATATTATATATTAGCCGGAAATAGACATAAAAATCGTATATATTTCCATAGGTATTTAGAAAACATTCGATTTTGACATTACTGACAATTCATTTTATTTTTCTGTATAAATAAAAAACTAATATAAATTTCTTGTTACATATTCGCTAAACAGATTCTTATTAATAATAATAATTCAATTTTTATTTTAATTAATAAAATTATTTTTAATATTAATAATTATAATAATATTATGAGAAATCAATCCTTTTTATTAAAAAGTAGATAAAAAAATATCCCTTATATTTTTTTTATTTACTTTTTAATACATATTCCATTATTCAATATGAACTTGTCAAATTATCCACAAACAACATATTTCATACATACATATAGTATGGATGTGATATCAAAAGACAATATTACTATTTTGTTATAATATATAAACAAAATGTCCGTCCGTGTCGATAATTAAACAAAATTTATAAGGTATAAATGTAATTTTTCTTAACTATTTAAAAAATTCGATATCAAAAAAAATATAATAAAAATAATACTTTCTTATATTTACGCGAATATTTGCCAATTTAAAATAAAAATATCTTTTTAAATTTTTTCACGGATTTATTTCGATTTTTGCAATCATTTTTAATTACCAACTAATAAATGGCATTCGAAACGTCGAGAAAGACAAATCTAAATAAATCCGCGACAAAATCCGAAAATATATCTTTATTCTTAACAAAAATCCATACTATACGTATATTTCTATATATTTCACAACAATTAAGTAAAAAAATTAACATTAGGTTTTCAAACAAAAGTTATATTCTAAAAAACTATGATTTCCAAAATAAAAACAAGTCATTAAAATAAATTTAAAATAAAACTTTTAATTAAAATTGTTTATTGTAAGTCTTTCATGTTTCACGCTATCTTTTATCTTTTACATTTTCAAAATCGAATTATTAGAAAGAGAAAGCAATACAGTGTTTTAATACAAAAGAAAGAGACATCAATAGTTTATAATTATGTTATAAGCAAATATAGTTTTAAAAACTATAGTTTTTTAGATATAACTTTGCCCTTTAAAAATTAATATAAAAATAAAATAAAACATCTCACACATTATTTAGTTTATGAAATGAATAGCATATTATTGTATAAAATTAATAAAATATTTTTTAAAACGTCAAATTGTACTGGTTCTAGGGTTCCGTACAACAAAAAAAAACAAAACAACATTTATATTTATACTTTGTTGTCAGTGTGTACCCTTTTTCTATTTAGCCCTTGGAGGTATAAAGTTAAATTTAATATAGAAATTAGAATATCTAGCCTGTAATCTATTTAAGTTGTTGAAATATCCAACTTCAAAGACTACATCTCTAGCAAAAGATACAGCCGTATGTCTCGTGGCAAAAGTATACGGCAAAAAATCTTATAGAGCCGTTGATCTATAATCATGAAATTTATTATTAATAATATTGTAATATATAATAAAATATATAAAATATAATAATATTGTAAAGAAAAATGTATATGAGTCAAAAACTAAATTTTTAGTTACACCACAAAAAAAAGACAAACTTATTAAAATATTTTGTGATACAGAACCCTCGGTGCGTGAGTGTAACTCGCATTTGCTCAATTCTTGGTTTTTGATGAAATTTAGCTCAAATGAATAAATTTTGTGGGCTTTTATTATATTAATTATAATATGAAATAGGGATGTGCAGTGTTCCAAACATCAAACTAAAATCATCGATATGATATCGATTATTATTTACACAATATGTCTATTATTATATTAATTTAATTTGCGAAATGCTATTCAATTCACAGACAGACGTAAGATTAAATTAAAAAATATAGCACCTCTATAACATCTAGTACATTTAGTTAAGAGATTTTAAATTTTAAAAAAATGTAAAAAAACTCAAATTATATTAATTATTATATTCTTTATTAAAATGGTTCTTGAAAGTTATATGCACAATAAATAAAATAAAAAGTATTTAGATGTTGATGTCTTGGCCGATTTTGATTACTTTTAAAAAAAAAAAAACTAAAGAAAATAAGTTGACAGTATTGGCATTTATTAAGTTCATATTTTGTTTTTTTTAATAATTATAATTTTAATTATTGTGCATATATAACATTACTAATGACAGTCGCCATTTTGTTTATAAAAAAATAAATGAGTATTGAATTGAATATTGTTCATATATTTGAAATTATTTTCTTGACAAGCCTCGTAACCGTATAATGTCATAATTACTAGTCATTTAAAAAAACACGACGACTGTAAGTACCACTACGTATTTAAGTTATTAAAAAAAATAAAAAAATCACAGATTAACAAAAAAATTATATATAATAATAAAAAAAAATCGATTTCCTTACAATCTACATTAAATACGTAATACTTTTTCCATAATATATATCTATAACTGCCGATTTTCATTTAAATTATTTTAAATTTATCCCTTAACACCAATTAGAATACCAATTTAGAATTATTTCATAATAAAAAAAACACACCGTCTGCAGATGTTTTTAAAAGTTATAAATAAAAAATAAAAAAAAGTTCGTTTCTGTAAATTATCAAAAATAAAAAAATAAAAATAGGCCAAAAAAAAACCGACATTTTTATCGTTTTTTTTTTAATTTTAAAAACATCTACAGATAATAAATATTTACTGTCTGTGGATACACCTTAGTCCGGGGGCAGATAGCTGAAGAGCTTGTACTTATCTCTTATGTACGGTCGTACGTCGTCTTTCTGTAACATTAGAATATTTAAAAAATTTATAATTATCTTTAAAATCTATTCGGCAAAGAGTGAGCACTGGTATTATTTTTTTAATAATAATTGGGATTTGAACAGTTTTCTACAGAGTATATAAAATATCCATAAATGTGAAAATTAAAAAAAATTAAAGATATTTTATTATTGCTATAATAGGTATATAAATAAATATTGATTCCACAACACCCCCCTCCCCCCTTTTAGGAATCAGGGTCAGTTAAGGGAAACTATCTTCATATTAAATTTTGTCCAAAATAGTTCAGCTAATTTCTAGTATTGTTTGTATAAACAAACGTTCAAATAAACATTTTTTCCTCTTAATAACAGTAGCATAGATTAAATCAGTTCAAATATAGATAAAATTAAAGTGTCTGCTTTTAATTTCAAAATTCAACAACTGTTCTTAACAAAAGTAGCCTAAGTTACGCCTAACATTAGCTATCTGCGAATGAAAGTCCTGTCATAATCGGTCCAGAGGTTTCAGATATTAGTTGGAACAAACAATCAGAAAACTAAAATTAAAAATTATTTTTTTAATGTAGGTACCGTATATACTTTTATATGCAACTAGCCTCTCCCGCGGCTCCGCTCGCGTTCTAAAGGCTGGAAATCAAAAGAACTATTTTTCTTCCGTTTTTGCAACATTTTTCATTGATCCTCCGCTCCTATTGGTCGTAGCGTGATGTGATATAGACTATAACCTTCCTCGATACGAACTATCCAACACAAAAAGATTTTTTTAATTCGGACCAGTAGTTCCTGAGATTAGCGCGTTTAACCAAACAAACAAACTCTTCAGCTTTATAATATTAGTATAGATTAGTGAAAGGTTGTTAATTTGAAATTAAAAACAGACACTTCAATTTTATTTATATGTATAGATATTGTCATACTACTCACAGTTGCCAGATGTTCGAGAAACGGCAACAGCTTTAGCAGCTCGTTGTCACTCCTGTCCATGAACCAACTGTCTATCGGTATACCATTCTCCAGTTGATAGCCGAAAGCCTGTAAAATAAAAGAATTCGTTTAATATTTATACTTTTTAACTACTACTTTGTAGAGTACTTGCTAGTTGCTGTTTCTGCTGTCGCGGGTTCGAGTCCCGCTGGGGGCATTCTTTTGTGGTGTGCAAAAACATTTATATTCCAGTCATTGGTGTTATTTTATAATATATATGTAGGATCTTAAGATGGTAAATAAAATAAATTCCTCAGAACTCAAACACTTTATATTTTAAAATATAAGATTTAACATATACGCCGTACGTCGTGTCGCCATAATGACAGGACCTCCTCATTTCTTCCTTTTATACTATTCACGCATTCTATTCTTAAAATCCCTCCATTCATTGCCTTTTATTCTTACACTAGCGACTCGCCCTCGCTTCGCTTGGGATTTTTCCTGGATTTAGCACAGGCAAAGCCGCGGGATCCGCTAGTTATGCATATAAACCTTGAATCACTCTATCTATTAAAAAAAACGAAAGCAAAATCCGTTGCGTAGTTTTAAAGATATAAGCGTACAAAGGGATATAGGGACAGAGAAAGCGACTTTGTTTTATACTATACGACTCGCCCTCGCTTCGCTCGGGCTCTTCCCTAGATTTAGCACAGGCAAAGCCGCGGGATCCGCTAGCTATGCATATAAACCTTCCTCTTGAATCACTCTATCTATTGGAAAAAACCGCATCAAAATCCGTTGCGTAGTTTTAAAGATCTAAGCGCACATAGGGATATAGGGATATAGGGACAGAAAAGGCGACTTTGTTTTATACTATGTAGTGATAGTGATAGTGATGCATACTCCTTTAACAAATCCCACATATATATTTTAAATTACGTAAGTGTCGCGTATCTACCATAACGTAAACATTCGCGCTTATCACACAAATACCTCAACAGTACTCGAACCCGTGACTGCTGGCACAGATTACTAAAAACTGAGCCAAACGAGTCATAAAGTATTATTTTATTGTTTAGCTGAACATACTTATGAAAATCTCATTAGAAAGTAAATCTCACAGATAAGCCATATAAACAAAAATATTTAAATCAAATCAAATCAAATCAAAATATTTTATTCAGCATAAAAATTGTAACAATTTCTTACTGAACGTCATGAGTCTACCACCAGTTTGGAAAGAAGAAACCTCTGACCTGAGAAGAACTGGCGAAAGAAAAAACTATATTTTCATTTAATAAAATATATTACTCAGCAACACCCACCAGAGGGCGTGACTAACAAACAAACAAGAAAACACAAAACTTAAAGCAAAATCGAATACATACCTGTGGACTATTATCCACGATGACCGTCTTGCGCAAATCTCTGCCCAAAATGGACAAATCCTTCACATAGTTGCCGTTCACCAGAAGACAGTGCTCGCGGAACAATCTGGAAAAATACATAAAATTAGACTTTATGTAATACTAGCTGACCCGTGCCCATCTTCGTTGGGCATAATGTTAATAATCCTTTTTTAGTACAGAGTGTTTAAATAATTTAAATTATTTTTTTAATATTTAAAATTAAATTATCTATACTAATATTAAAAAAACTACTTTTTGTCACTTAAATATAAAAGTAAGACATATGCTGTCGCTGACTTTTTTGTAGGCATTTTTAAGCTCCACATCTTTTCTTTAGAACTCAAAAATATTATAGTTAAGGCAGCGTTCGTAAGAAACGCTTTCATTCGACCGTTTTTTCTCCGATTCACTTTGCAAAACGGACTACCACGTAAAAGCCTTTTTATTTTTCGGTTTTTTATATAGCCTATGACACTCAGCAATAATGTGGCTTTCTATTGGTGAAAGAATTTTTAAAATCGGTTCAGTAGATCCCGAGATAACCCCTTACAATTTAACAAATAAACAAAGTTTATTTCTTTATAATATTAGTATAGACTAACATTTCCCGCGGCTTCGCACGCGTTCTAAAGACCGGAAACCAATTTCTTTATGAGGTACGCTCTTTACGCGGTACGGTACCTCTCAGAGCTGACGCTTAATTTTATACTAGCTTTTCCCGAGGCTTCGCTCGCTTTCTAAAGGCTGAAAATCAGAAGAAAGTTTCTTTAGTTTCTGCAACATTTTTCATTGATGCTCCGCTCCTACAGTAACTCACCGGTACTTAACAACCCGTGGCGAGGTCAAGAAGGCGGTCGGATTACACGCGCTTGTTAAACGACTACCGTGCAACATCGATACTAATCTCTAAGGAGGTGTGATAGTGATCCATGATATCACATCACACCCAGTAACATCATATCACAATCAGTAATTCTTAACTCAGCGTTTATGTATATTTTCTTTTATTACAATAAAGCGTATTATTATTATAAACTCACCGGTACTTGATCCACCTCCTTGCAGGGTCGAGCAGGTTGAGCAGGACTACAGTGCAAATCGATACTATTCTCTAATTAGGTGTGATAGTGATCCCTGATATCACATCACAGCCAGTAACATCATCACATTCAGTAACTAACCGGTACTTGATCCACCTCCTTGCGGGGTCGAGCAGGACTAACGTGCAAATCGATACTAAGAGGTGCGATAGTGATCCATGATATCACATCACAGCCAGTAACAGCATCACATTATATTACATCATATATCATATTATGTTTATTTTCTATTACTTACATGTGTTTTTGTTCTTATTATTTTGTTTAAATTTTATTTTTGTCATACTAACGTTTCCTATCTGCAATTATGCATGTGGTGTTTATCTTTATAAGTTGTTAACTTAATATATAATGGTATATAATGTGTAACATGCACTGTATTTGTAACAACTTGATAAACCTAATAAATAAATAAATAAATCACACCTAATAACATTATATCACATTCAGTAACTCACCGGTACTTGATCCACCTCCAAACGGGGTCGAGCAGGACTAACGTTCAAATCAATACTATTCTCTTATGAGGTGTGATAGTGATCTCATTGATCACATCACAGCCAGTAACATCATATCACATTCAGTAACTCACCGGTACTTGATCCACCTCCGAACGGGGTCGAGCAGGACTAACGTGCAAATCGATACTAATCTCTAGAGGTGTGATAGTGATCCCTGATGTCATATCACACTCAGTAACATTATATCACATCACACCTAGTAACATCATATCACATTCAGTAACTCACCGGTACTTGATCCACCTCCGAACGGGGTCGAGCAGGACTAACGTGCAAATCGATACTAATCTCTAGAGGTGTGATAGTGATCCCTGATGTCATATCACACTCAGTAACATTATATCACATCACACCTAGTAACATCATATCACATTCAGTAACTCACCGGTACTTGATCCACCTCCTTGCGGGGTCGAGCAGGTTGAGCAGTCGGTCGGCGTACACGCGCTTGCTCGCCGTGAACAGGATCACCTCGTACAGACGCGAAACACGCGACAGAAACTCCGCGAAGTGGGGGCGAGTGCGTACGAACACCTGTACAATATATACGAAAATCAATACTTATAATATTATAAAGATGAAGAGTTTGTTTGGTTGAATGGATTACACATGTCATTCAAAACCTTTTACAAGCTCTTTTGAATCGTCATTATTACATTATTAAAATTTATTCTATACTCTGAAGAGTTTGTTTGTTTGTTGGGTTGAACGCGCTTATCTCAGAAACTACTGGTTCGATTTGAAATATTATTTTTGTGTTGGATAGTCCTTTTATCGAGGAAAGCTAAAAAGTATATCACATCACGCTGCGACCAATAGGAGCGGAGCATCAATGAAAAATGTTGCAAAAACGGAAAGGGCGGGCGTTACTTCATAGTTCATACCGCGCGACTCAGAAAGAATTTGGTTTCCGGTCTTTAGAACGCGTGCGAAGCCGCGGGAAATGCTAGTGTTTAATAAATATATTAACTTACAGTGTACCGACAATCTTGGAACAACACTGGGAAGTGGAAGCTGGCATCTGGGAGTTCTTGCAGGGAGCAGTGCACTAGCGTCTCGTCGAGATCCAACACCTGGTGGAAGAAAACTTAATAAATAATAATAATTTAAATATTATAATAATATTTAAATCAAATTAAATTGATTTAAATAATAATAAATTTGGCGGGTGCGAATTATTTGTTCCGAATCGAATATTTCGATTTCGAAAATTCGAAATATTCGAAAATAAATCGAATTCGATTCGAACGATATTCGCACACCCCTATAATAAATATGTTGGGAGTTGGGACATTAACTATCTAGTTTCGTGGTAAATTACGAGGCTTGTGTTACGGATACCAGATAGTTGATATTAAATACATACATATTATAAATATAAACACCCATGACTGGAGACAAACATTCGTTTTAACAAATGAATGCTCCTATAGGGACTCGAACCCTCGACCACCGGCACAGCAAGTAAGGTCCCTACAAACTCGACTGATAGAAGGAAGGAAGAAACAAAATTTTAAAATTTATAATGTTCAGAATTAAAATGTATAATTTTATAAGGTATTTTAGTGCCATTTTATAAAGTATGTAAACCTCTGAGACGTCAAATACCTTAGTCTCTTCCGCGACCATGAACAAAAATCAAAATAAATCCACTCCAAAATCCGAAAAGATAGTTTCATTTACAATGTCAAATATTCGCGTAAACCTAAGAAAGTATTAAAATAAAATAAATATGATTTACATACCAAACTGAAGTCCGGACTGGTCCTAGTCTTCAGCGGCAGTGCGGGATATCTGGCTCTCAACGCACCGGTCGCGACCGTCTCCAATGGCGGTAGCTGTAACAATGACACAATAAATAAAAAAAAACCGACTAAAACTATCCGAATGACAAAAAGTTAAAAGTCGTAAATCCACGCACTTTCAAGATAAATAGGACAGGACTTGCTAAGAAATCATCAAGTGTTTCCATTATGTTGAAAATTATGAAAAGTAATAAAAAAACGTACTTCGCCATTTTGTGGCGGCGGCCATGTTGGATTTGAAATTTGTCATAGTGTATTAGTAGTCAAACCTTTTCATTTGGTACCCATATTGGGAGTCTCGACCAATTTTCATCTATACTATTATACTATAAAGCAGAACAGTTTGTTTGTTTGAACGCGCTAATCTAGCAACTACTGGTCCGATTTGAAAAATTCTTTTTGTGTTGGATAGTCCGTTTATCGAGGAAGGCTATAGGCTATATTACAAAATATTTCTTTTGGTTTTCAACCTTAAGAACGCGAGCGGAGCCGCCAGAAAGGCTGGTATAGAATAAATAAAAAAAAAAAAAAATAATAACATTACCTGTTTAATAAATAGATATGGATCAAAAGCATCCGCCCAGGATGATATTTGCTCGCAATCCGCCCGGTTACTGCAAGACGAGATCACTGCCGCGGCTTCCTCCTAAAAATAAATAAATATGTTAAGTTAATAATAACAATAATAATAATAAGAAGGATGCAGAAGGCGGTACTTCTGGACACGGCGCGCATTGTCAGGAGGTTCCTCTCTCTACAGCCCTAACCACCGGTAGCCTGGGCCCTGCCCCGCTGCCGGCGGCACCCTAGGTTAGGTTTTTTATAATGCATTTATATTTTGTAAATCTTTAATGTATTTTACTTTTGATATAACTTTATTGTAAAAAACCTAACTTAAGAAATCAAATAAATAAAGGAAATAATAATAAAACTTTATTTGGTAAACACACTGAATCTAACACAGAATACATATAATATTTAAATCTATAATATTTGAATCTATACATATTAGTTAAAGTTTTTTTTTTAATCTCCGTTTAAAGAGCTTAGTTACTATATGCCAGTTAAAGTATTGATGTTTAAAAATATAAACGTTGAAATAAGATAGTAGTGTAGGTAACAGCTATAGTCAGGGCTAAAAGCCCTAACACTGGTTTTCAGGACCACCGTTGCATTTTCTATTTTGGCGGTGACAGTATAGAGAATATTAATAAAAATTTAAAAAAATTAATGCGAAATAAATAATAATTGAGATATTAAATATAAGTTAGTTGATATAAGTCTGTCAAGAAAGTCGTGAAAAAAAGAGGGCGCCACCAACATTTATATGGTATCCCTATCAGCTGATACATTTTTTTATAAAATAATATTTACTAATTCATTTTTTGTTTCTAAACGGCAAACAGTCACACGAAAAAACTCGAATATCACAAAAATATTGTAAAAGATCAACCACAAAGCTATGATTTGACAGTGAAGGTTCTCTGTTTGTCAATTATTCTGTGCTGCCAGTATTAGAAAAAGCATAGGTCCTAAAACATTCTTTTCATGACTTTCTTGACATACTGTATACTACATATATAAGTTTGTAAATACATATTATAAATATAAACACCCATAACTGGAGTACAAACGTTCTAGTTTAACAAATGATTGCCCCCAGCGGGACTCGAACCCGCGACCTGGCGCAGTAAAATAGGCCACTACAAACTGCGCCAAACGTGTCGACAAATAAACACAATATACATACAAATACATTCACATTACAATTTTGTGACAAAAATTTCACCCTTTTGGGTGGAAATATTCTTTAAAAAAATATGAAGGAAAAATAAAAAAAAGTAATGTATATAAAAAAAATAAGAACAATTCACTTTTTTGACGTTTGTCTTTTATACATTCATAAACAATTTAAGCTCTGGCATAAAAAATAAATAATATTGAAGTGTCTGTATCTAGTATCAAAAAGATCTGCTTTACTTTTTTAAATGCATAATATAATTATATGGTATTATAAAAAAAAAACAAAAATTCAACTCCAAAACGACTGAACTGATTTTGACAGATTTTTTTCTGTGAGATAGATGTTATAGGGGGTAAAATTATAATATTAAAACGCGTCATAAAAAATATTATGTACCTCGATATTTTTTTTATATCTGATTATAGCCATTAGGCTGATTGCAGATGAAGAAAAGGATAAAAAAATATGTACCTCAATATCTGGTGCTATCTCATCGTGGCAGTTCAATGAGTTCTCATCCACTACCACATCCGAAGCACTCTACAAAAAACAAACTCGAATTAAACAAATACAGCCAAATGAAATTTAAAATACATTTATATAGAAAAACATTTGAAGTTATCATTCTACATCTATATATAGGTAAATCGATTCCCAATAGACAAATTTTTTACCTGACCCTCTTCGATTTCGCTAAATATTTTCTAACTTTTTCTACCCACCGAAAGACATTGCTCAGAATTTTTTCAAATTTTTTTCCCGACTCAAAAAAAGTTACGAATTTTTAAAAAAACCGCTCTTTTTTTTGAAAATGCTAGAGCTTTTTCAAAAATTGACTGTTTGGAATCTTTTTTTTAAACATTTTTGTTTAATAATGTAGTTTTAAAAATAATATGAAAAAAAATCAGAAGCCCAGATATATGAACATTTCAAGTTTTTCGAAAAAACCGTCATTTTCTCAATTTTTTTTTCTTTTTACTCAAAAATAACTTCAACCAATTATGCAAAAATCCGCGCTAGTTTAAAGATGTGCCGACAATCGCTTCTAATTTTTTTTTATTTAAAAAAAAGTTTTCTTCAAATTTGGCTTATTTCATGTGACTTTTTTATGAAATTTTATAGTTATGTTCTAGCATGTTATAGTTCTAGCATTTTCAAAAAAAAGAGCGTTCAAAAAAAAACAAACAGTACACAAATACATCACTCCCTTATTTTCGACAATGGTAAAATAATGCTGCAATGCAAAACTGCTTCGACATAAATCTGAATCTCTGATTCACTTTCGAATTTTAGGAATAATATTAATAATCTATTGTATTTGTTTTATCCTTTTTAAAATTTTATTATTATGTTTTAATTGGTTATATTATTATGTAATCTTTTTTAGTTTACTGTAAATTTTCCCTTTTTTTTTCTGCTTCTTTTTTGTATTATTTACTTGTGGAAACTTTATTGGTGTATGTACTATATTATCATTATCTATATAATATGTATAATTGTACTGTTTATTTCCCAAATAAAAAAAAAATAAATAAAGGTCTACTTGCAAAAAATTTTGAACAAACATACCCATCCTGCTGCTTCAGCGGCTAAGCTCTGACTGATCTCTGCCAGGAATCCTGAACTAGGGCTTCTAGCGGATAGGGCTTCCAAGCTCTCTATTGCTGTCCCCTGTGTGTCCCCACATGTTGATGATATCTCACATTCTGGGTCTCGGACGTAGCTGTCCTGCTCTAGCATTGATACAAAGTCGGGCTGTGGGAAAGAGATGGATAGATTAATGTGCCATATATTATTTCCTTCGGTTTACGCGAATATTGGAAATTATAAATGAAACTACCTTTTCGGATTTTTTCTCGGATTTATTATGATTTTTGGTTCCGCGACAAAATCCAAAAAGGCAGTTTCATTTATAGTTCCATATATTTTTACAAGCTTTTATTTAACTTGTGGGTGGAATCTTGCAACTTAATTTTGAAGCAGATATCTTCAACTGATTAAGCAGAAAATTTATATACATGTCAAGTTGAATAGCATGGTTGTGACGTCATTCTTAATCCAACATGGCGGAACGCCCAAAATATCGAAGTAGTTATAATAGGGTCTCAAATAAAGGGGCTTGCAGAGAATAATTAGAAAAATAAAGTGTCATCACTCTAAATCCAATATGGTTGACTTATAAAGATGGAAGTTTTTTAGGCTTTCCCACAATATGGGTATCAAATGAAAGGACTTGCTAAGAATATAAATGCGAATTATTATGAAAGCAATAACTAAAAAGTAAAAATAAATGTTTATTTTCTTCTCACCCTAACTTTGCTAGGGATAGCCCCTATGTATGTTTGAATTTTTTTAAGGCAGAATGTTAATTATATTTTAATTTACTCCTTATAGCATCAACTACTAGAGAAAATCTAGTGAAGATCTGTCCAGGCACTTAAAAGATTAGCAGGAACACACAGACAGACGGACAAATTATATTATAAGTACCATAATATATAAATTAATTATACACATCATTAAATCCAAAGTTAAGCTAATGAAATTTTCTAAAAATCTAAATTTATAAATTTGGGTAAATTAAGAGTAGTTACCTGAACATATTTTTCTCCGCCATTAAGAAAATCGCCACATGCATCTAAATCATCAGTTGTTGAAGTTGGCTGATACATTTCTAGATCATTGCTTGATTTCCTTCTCTTCGTCTTATCACACTTCACCTTCTTATCATCTTTTTCTGTTGTCATCACTTTTGCTGCTTTATCTGCTAGAAGATTTATGTCTTCATCATCTGCCAGTTCATTGTTGATTAATCTTGCACACTCGGCTATAGCTATCAAGTCATTGAGACAGTCGTTAGGAAGGCAGAGTTCCGATGATTCCACTTGTCCATCCGAATCAGATTCTTCTCTTTTTGGTGTTGGGAAATCTACAAATGTTGTGTGCGGCTCATACATAGTTACATCATTGTCTTCAGAAAAGCAAGGTGATTGTTCCGGAACTATTGGTGCTTTTGATCTTATTTTCTTCTTAGGACTCTCATTGGTTGAGCTAACTGCAATTTTGCTGGATTTCAATATTGGAACACCTAACTGTCGCACTTTCCGTATTGGTGAACTATTCAATGATGCTGATTTATCTGGTTTATCCATTCTTCGGGTTTTGCGGGGAGAGCTCAAAGCTGATGACACAGATTCAGTCTTCCTCAACTCCCGGTTTAAAGAGCTTTGCCTCAATTGTGCACTTTTTGTTGTGCGGACCTCTTTCAGTTTGGTTTTAGAAGGTGGTATTTTCTCATTTATAGTTTTGGGCTTTGTTGTTGATGTTACTATATCCTTATTAGAGTTTCGCACAACTGTTTGGAAAATTGGCTTCTTAGCCTCATCTTTTGGCTTTGATTTCTTTCCTTCAACTGGTTTCTCCATGCTTTTAGCTGGTTTTATTCTAACTGGCCGAGTTTTAAGGTCTAAATTCTTTTGGGACCTAGTAATGCAATGTAGAGTCGGTCCAGATGATAGACCATTTTCTCCACTAAGAATCTTTTTCCAAGTAGACTTGGCTTTAAGTAATGGTGTCTTGAGAGGTTTTGGCTTCAATTTAGTCACTCTTTTAGTACTTTTCGCTGAGAGCGGTCGCTCCCTCTTCCTACTTCTTAAACGCATCGCAAGATCAGAAGACACAACCTGTAAATATACAATAACAATAAAATATAAATAATACTTATGTATTTATGTATATATCAGTAGGTAATTTAAGGAAAGTATGTCAGTTTAAAAATAAACTTGAAATATAATTGATTACACTGTTGTTAAATAGAAAATAATAAACTAACAACAATTTAGACGTAAGTGTTACAAATAAATACTTACATGAACTCTATAGCATTAGAAAGTTAAGTTTTGCTCCAGACATTTAAATGATGTAAGAGTCTGTATGTATGCATTGCAGTGTATTTAATATTAACACTGATTATTATTTAACTGCGTACACGATATTATCTGTTTAAACAGATATTTTCGATGTTAAAAAAATCAGCGCGGCAATTCACTTCGCGCCTTTTTTTTCAGCAATTTTAAAGTTTATATTTAAAAAATTAATGAATGAATATTTATAGAAGCAGTTAGACTTGATTTTTAATAATTTATTTTTAATAAGTGCACTGCTTTATCGAAATAATTATAAAATAACTATTGCGAAAAAGAAAAAGCGGCACTAGCACATTATTGATTTATGCGTACATTAACCGGAAACCACTTTCACTAATACATACACATTTATTTATCGGATATTTTAATCAACGGATTTTTACTCAAAAATATTAGAGCGCGATGCTCTAACACGTAATTAATTGGTATTTCATAAATTGAAAAACACAAAGCCAAACAAATGTCAAAATGGCGGCGTTCATTTCTTTTGATAGTGAAGAATTTTTTCTTCAGATGGCGTTGCGGAATTGCGCATGCGTTTTAATGTTGCTTCGAAAGTCAACATCGAGATTCGAGAATTACTTTTCATGTATTAGATGTCGATTTTATTATTTTATTTTGTGACACGTTATACAATTGTAAAATAAGGTGTACAATTGTAAAATAATTTAGGTAATTCAAGGCATATTTTATTTTTATAACAAGTATTATTATATTCAAGTACTAAATTACATATCAGATATAAAATATTGAATTATTGTATTTATTATTTAGGTATGTAGTGTCTTAAGTCTTATAATATGAATTAATCAAGATAATTATAACTATACTCTAATTTTTAATTAGACGAAGTCAACTGACGTTTAGTGTGTTGTCAGGTTTTGACAAAATAAAAATAGTGTTGTAACAAAATGAATGATTGAAAAAACTCCTGAATGAATGAAATTGCCTCGATTGTCTAGTGAATAGTTAGTGTGCCAAACTGCCGATATCGGGTACGGGGTTCAAATTTTAGTCGTGCTTTGTACATACCAACGAGTTTTCGACGAATATGTGCCTATAGAATCCAATTATAGGTAGGTAATGAAAATAAAAAAACATCGCTTATTCATTTGTTTTTATTCATCATCAGATAAAAAATCATCACTATCGCTTTCGGTGACATTAATTATTAATCTATACTAATATTATAAAGAAGTAAAGTTTGTTTATTTGTTAAATTGTAAGGGGTAATCTCGGGATCTACTGAACCGATTTTAAAAATTCTTTCACCAATAGAAAGCCACATTATTGCTGAGTGTCATAGGTTATATAAAAAACCGAAAAATAAAAAGGCTTTTACGTGGTAGTCCGTTTTGCAAAGTGAATTGGAGAAAAAACGGTCGAATAAAAGCGTTTCTTACGAACGCTGCCTTGACTATGAAAGATATATTTTTGAGTTCTAGAGAAAAGATGTGGAGCTTAAAAATGCCTACAAAAAAGTCAACGACAGCATATGTCTAACTTTTATATTTTAGTGACAAAAAGTAGTTTTTTTAATATTAGTATAGATAATTTAATTTTTAATTTTTAATATTAATAAAATAATTTAAATTATTTAAATACTCTGTACTAAAAAAGGATTATTAACATTATGCCCAACGAAGTGGGCACGGGTCAGGTAGTTATTAATATGTCTGAAACATTGTCCATCATGTGGTCGAGACCATACATTTTGTCTTCCTCTTTAATTATATGAGTCATAAAAAAATTATGTACTTTTCACCTTATAGCGGTAAAAGTAAAATCGTCTAATTTATCTTTGAAACGACAAACTTAACAAAAACAATAACTTAACAGCGTGGGCGCAGAAAAAACATTCGTGCTATCAGATTAGAGGTTAGAAGCCGAATAACAAACAAAATGGCGACCGCAAGCGCGGCGTTGATCGGTGTTGGCACTAGTCGCCGCGCCGCGCTTTGTAATAAGCCGTCAAAAAACTGATTGTAGTTACATACTACTACTATTACTATTGTAAAATAGAAATAATATTCTTTTATAGTTTGAAATGATTAACTATTCACACTCATTGTTCATTCATCTGATTGAACGAGAACTGAACGCATCACTAATACTTTAACTATGGCAACATTATTTTACAAAGTGACATTAGCTACTGTCAGTTGGCTTCGTCTAATTAAAAATACGACTATAGGAATAATTAAATATCAATATAATTGATGTTGGTACCAAAGAAAATATATATGATATATCTTTAATCTGGCAACAC
This sequence comes from Boloria selene, assembly GCA_905231865.2. NCBI lineage: Eukaryota > Metazoa > Arthropoda > Insecta > Lepidoptera > Nymphalidae > Boloria > Boloria selene. The sequence continues at coordinate 1,135,101 of HG993158.1, read as the reverse complement.
TGACTTCAGTCTGTCAGGCAGGTCTAAATTCTAATGTCAATTGTCAAATGTCAATTTAAAAAAGTTAAATTCAATTTTAAAATTTTGCCCGTTTTTGCAGATTTTTTTAATTGTTTAGAAAACTTTGTACTGCATAATTCGTTAATTACTATTTATAGGAATGCGCTAATCCATGATACATATTGAGAATTTAAACTTATAAGTAATAATAAGTATAGCTTGAAATAATTGAACTGGAAAAATATACATTGTATTTAAAAACATGTCTAGTGCATCAGCAACTTCATCGAAACGAGAGGTACATATTTAAATTTCGTTTTAATATTTGTATTTTACTATTTTATATATACTTTGTTAACCAGTTTGCATTGCAATAAAAATATAATCATATTGATAACAATATTATTCCTTTTTTAAGGTAGCTTCAACTGAACTTGTTCAAGAACTGGAAGCTGTAAGAAGATTGGTTAAAAATCTGCAGGTATACTTAGAAAGCCTTCGAGTTTTCAGAAAAGGTTTAAAGGATATTAATGACAATTGTGAACAACTTAAGAAAGTTAACTTACAATGGATTGATATAGGTAACACTATGAATGAAATATAATTTGCTTCATGTTATAGTATAATTAATTTAATTACTATTTGATGCAAGGTAAATAAGTCAATTTTAGAAATAAATGTGTAAAATAACTTTAACAAAATGTTTTATTTAGTATCTATTAAGTAAAATAATTTGCGTACCTTGGTTTACAAGGAATGATGAAATACATGAGTATTTAAATTTCGCAACAGTAGCCTCCGAAATAGAATATAAAAAAGTACACACTGAACATCTTGCCCGCCACCCTAATTCGCTTGCTTCTGGATTACTTAACAATGTCAACGAGGTTAAACTTAAAAAATTAAAGAGAAACCACATCCTGTGAGTAGACAGCGGGGCATTGGCTCCGCTATTCTGATATACTTACTTCTTACCACTGAACCGTTCTGCTTATAGTCTGGCGACTGATCGCAGTTATTATCCACAAAAAAAAACTTAATATCAATGTCTTGGATTTGATTGTCTTTCTATATTATGATTCATTCACAAGTACAAACTAAATTTAATAAATTTTGTATTCTTGAACATTGAAATCTGGGCAATGACTTATTTAAAAAAAGTGAACCTAAATAAGAGTTTTTATTTGCTACATAAGTCATTAATGATTTATTATTGAAATAATAATGTAATAAGGATAAATTAAAACACCACTATAATATATGTATTTTTATTGTAATATATTAAATAATTTAATAATTATAATTGATAATAAAAAATTATATAATCTGATAATTTTATTTAACTTAAATATCTATATTATGAAGTTTCATAACCACCTGTTTGATTTTCACTTGGTGATGATATTAGAGTTGTTTTTTCTGGAATAATTTTTTATCAGCAATTAATATTGAGTAAAAGAGGTTATAAGAATAAAAGTAATAGCTTTTAATTTAATTTTGCTCAGAAGCGTCCCGCATTCCAGCTGGGTGTAAAGCCAAGAAATGCATGCTCCGGCAGGGCCCACCTTGGTGGGTATGTCAGGCAGGTAGCTCCTAGTACTTTTCTGATATTTGAGTGGACTATGGAGCAACCCATTGCCTGTGTAATTTGCTACGGCAGAACTTCCATGAGGGAATACTGGTTGAATGTGTAATCCTACGACCTCCCATTAATGTGGAGGAAGATTTTCTTTGGTTTTTGCTGTCAATACTCAGTTCTTACAAACCAATCAGTCCCTCATTACCATTGGTGATATGCGTATTACATTTCCCGATTTTATACAAAAAAGGGTATTATAAAAGGGTTTAATTAAATACTAAAATTTCCCGCGGCTTCGCCCGCTATCTAAACACCAGAAACTAAATTCTTTTTGAGTCGCGCGGTATGGTACCTCGCAGAACTAATGCCCGCCCTTGCCGTTTTTGCAACACTTTTCATTGATGCTCCGCTCTTATTGATCGTAGCGTAACATAATATGACTTTCCTCGATAAACGGACTATCCAACACAAAAAGAATTTTTCAAATCGAACCAGTAGTTCCTGAGATTAGCGCGTTCAAACAAACAAACAAACTCTTCAGCTTTATAATATTAGTATAGATTTTATTAAATATCAGTAAATTCTCACCAATCATACATATAGAGTACTGAGCAGTGTCACAGGGGAGGGCATATACCAGCCCTATGAGATGATCCTGACGATCTAAGTTCAAGCAAGAGTTATCCACAGTGAACTCCTCGTCCAACCATGGCGGCATCTATAAACAAATTTTATAAAACTTAAAATATTAAATTAAAATTAAAATAATATTTTTTTTTAAACTTGAACATTGACATAAAACTTGTTTTCTCCTTTCATTTGATACCCATATTGAGGGAGTTGGTCAAAATTATGTAATCTGCCATTTTGTGGCGTCAGCCATCTTGATCTGATTTTCATTGAATATAGCTAAGAACACTTTCTCCTACTGATGCAAATTTCAAACAAAAATGAATCAAAATTGGTTCATTCGTTCGGGAGCTTCGATGCCACAGACAGACACTCAGACATGTCTAATAACACGTGTTAACTAACAAAATGAATACTTTAAGGTTTTCTCAGTGAGAACCAAAAATATTACATTACTATTTTAATAATGATTTTGGGACATTTTTTACAATAGCGACATCTAGTTCCGTGGTAAGCTACGAGGTTTGTGTTACGGATACCATATAGTTGATATACTACACATATAAATTTAAAATACATACATACTATAAATATTAACACCCATGACTGGAGAACAAACATTCGTACTCAACGTGCCCAGCGGGACTCGAACCCGCGACCGCTGGCCCAGAAATTAGGATCACTGCCAACTGAGCTAAATGTGTCGTCGAAGACGTTTCTCACAAATATGAGTAACATTATCAATATTTATCACCATCTATTAATGTTTTATCATAAACTAGCGGCTCGCCCTCGCTTCGCTCAGGCTCTTCCCTAGATTTAGCACAGGCAAAGCCGCGGGATCCGCTAGTTATGCATATAAACCTTCCTCTTGAATCACTCTATCTATTAAAAAAAACCGCATTAAAATCCGTTGCGTAGTTTTAAAGATTAAAGCGTACATAGGGATATAGGGACAGAGAAAGCGACTTTGTTTTATACTATGTAGTGATATACTTACGTATAGCCCAATGGAAGCTTCTCCGTTCTTAGGGTCAGGGATTCTCTTCCCGGTGGTGGGATTGTACCAAGAATATGAGACTGCATCGTTGTTTATATCTTTAGACATGTTCAAACGACCTGATATCCATATATGTTCTACCGCTGAAATTAAAAATTAATGAATAATGATAATAATAATAAATGTTCGGACGTTTTTACAACAGCGCCATCTAGTTCCGTGGTAAGCTATGCGGCTTGTGTAACGGATACCAGATAGTTCATATACGACACATAAATTTTAAATAAATACATAATATAAATATTAACACCCATGACTGGAGAACAAGCATTCGTGCTCAACAAATAAATGCCAGCGAGCCAATTCGTTACAAACATACTTACATACACACCTTTCCTCTTTATAATATTTATATAGAAGTATAGATGTAGAAATACAATCAAGTTAGTTCCGCAATTTAATACTAGATGGGGTTTAACTAAAATTTCAACTTACGTTCTTCCCTATTCTCCCCCATAACAAGCAGCAGTTGTACCAAAATATCGCTATTTTCAACACTTGCCAATGAACCGTTCATTTTTTGGCAATTTTCAAAAGCATGTTGCCAGTAGAAGCGTTGTTTCACCAAAATGTAGTAGTAATTGTCGTCGCTAGGTGGCGCCATTTTGTGGAGAGATGGCAAACCTAAAATAATATAAAAGACATCTGAGACAATAAGTTATTTTAAGGATACGCCCTCAATTTGTAACGCCCTACTTACTGTTTCAGTGGTCGCGGGTTCGAGTCCCACTGAGGGCAAGCAATGAGCTCATGGATGTATTTGAATGAAGTTTAGCAAACAAATAGACATAAGGACATACAGTTCTTGAGGCATAAGCTCAGCTTTGCATTTGTGTGAGTGATAGCTAATAGCCAATAGCCGCGCATCAAAAACCAGTTAAAACAGGTTTAAACCAATCTCGCAACGCTTATCCGTATCGTCGTGCCTATCCGTACACTGCACTCACACAAATGCAAAGCTGAGCTTATGCCTCGAGAACTGTACTAAAGTAAAGCAAGGAGAAGTAACTAGTTTACTTATAATATGTATGTATTTAAAGTCATACATGTGTAGTGTTATGTACAAACATATCTATATCTGTTTTAATAATATTTCCTTATTTACGCGAATATTTGACATTTTAAATAAAACTTTTTTTTTCTAAAAAGACAAATTTAAATTCTTTTATTATTTTCTGTAATTTGTTTTTTTTGTAAAACAATAATAATGTTGAAAACAAACATCAATTCGCAAAAATAATAAAATACTCTACAAATAATACCTTCATAACATATAAACTGCATCTTCCTCTCACATCTAGCTTCCATAAACACAGGGGACCGAGCTGTGTGTCGATCTATTTGTAGGCAGCCATTTTGTTTGATCGCTGTTCCGTCCCTAATATATTAAACAAACATATAAAAAAATGTATTAGTATTCATCCCTTTTCAACGTCGCACTGCTGGGCACGGGCCTTCCTCAGTACGAGGGGGATCAGGCCATAGTCCACCGCGCTGGCCTAGTGCGAGTTGGCGGACTGAGCATGTCGCACGAAAACTTGCTAGGTTTTCTCAGACATGCAGGTTTCCTCACGATGTTTTCCTTCACCGTAAGACAAGTGGTAATCATGATAGAAATGATTTGCTAATGAAAATATCAGAATTGCGAGACCCGGATTTGAACCCGCATCACTCGGTGCTACCACTACCTGTTATTTATTAAGGTAGGTACGTAATTATTTATATCGTAAAATGAATTTAAATTGATATAATATGGTCTTTGAACCTAAAAGTAAGAAAAAATGTTAAGAGTAATAATAATAAATAGACTTCAAGCGACTTACCTCGCTTTGCTAGGTTTTAAACTTTTTTATTTTTTTTTAAACTACTTCGTTTTCTAAAATAAAAGGAGCCTAAGTTACTCGTCATAACATAAACTATACTCTAAAGAAGTCCCATCAAAATCTATCCAGTCGTTGCGGAGATACGCACATGAGCACAAAAGTCAAATAAACAGACACACAGACAAAACATGGTTAATCCCATGTTATTGTACATCGACTGTGAACTGGCAACCGGCTCTATCTCAATTTTGAAAACTTTACAGGATGAAGAAAAAACTTGTTTGAGTCATTAATATAGCATCTAGTAAATTAAATAAAAATACGTGGCTTTTAAATAATTATATTTATTGCACATGTTATTAAAAAGAAAAGTAGCATTATTCGCTTCCTTCTAATATAAAAACGAGATAGGACAATAATTCCAAGTATAAATCCAAGTTGATTTATTTATTTATTTATTTATTTATTATTCGGAAGACAAACAGTATTTAATTACATATAAAAAAAAAGAAAAGGAACTTGGAACAAAAAATTGAGATAGGACCGGTTGCCAGTTCACAGTCGATATGTCTTTTATCTTTAAGTACTACGAGTATAATATTGTAAATTTTGTTGGTACTTCAGTAAATATCAAAACAAATCATACCTCATCGGTGGCCATACAGTGGTGTCAGTGAAAGGGCCGGGGGTGAATATACTGACCCCTGTGTCGACCCACGCCCACTGACCCAAAGACCCTCTGGCCCCAATCCACGCACTTTCTATACCTTTAATAATAATAATACTCTTTATTGTACAAACATTAGAAAGAAAATACAAATAATAATAAAATAACAGCGAATATGTACATGACGCGGCCTTATAACTAAAACAGCAATCTCTTCTAGGCAACGAGCTATACATAGAATATATAAAAATTATATAATTATTATATAATTTTATATAATAAAAGTTATATATCAAAACCATATATCGTCGCTGTAGAATGAAAACCTCGTATGTATGTCAAAAATGCATAATTTTTTTTTTGTTATGAAAATTACGTATTTTATATTACGACGAAACCGTAAAACGGAAACCTGTTGCTTGAAAAACATTGACAAAATGAATCATTTTTTTGCGTTTCCTGTAAAGTTTGGATTTCTGGACATACGAGGTTTTCATTCTACAACAACGATATACATACCTACATAACACGAAATAAAGATGCAATAATACAAAGTAGATTCCTTAATATCTATACTTCTATACTAATATTATAAACGCGAAAGTTTGTAAGTATGGATGTATGGATGTATGGATGTATGGATGTTTGTTACTCTTTCACGTAATAACTACTGAATGGATTTTAATGAAACTTTACAATAATATAGCTTATACATCAGAATATCACATAGGCTACAATTTATAAAGATATTGTGTGAATTGTCCAAAATATGACGATAAGTATCAAGTAAGTAGTAAAAAATCTACCATCTGCGAGCTATTCTGGCGTGCGCTGCCAAAACCGCTAGAGTTATACATATGTACTGTATGATGGAAATGTTTATCTTAACAAGCGACTCACCCTCACTTCGCTCGGGATCGTCCCTAGATTTAGCGCGAGCGAAGCCGCGGGTTCCACTAGTAAATATATAAACATATATAGATAAAATAAAAGTATATAATATATACCATGTAATAAATAATAATAGAAAATAAAATTTGTATAGTATATTAAGATTTAGAAAGAGTGAAAAGAGTGATAAGTGTTAACATCTCGAACGCTCAATGGAAGAGAGTTCCAGAGCCTCAGACCAATAAAATTTTTATTGGTCTGAGTCCAGAGCCTTTATTTTTTTTTTAAGATGAATAGTTATTCAATACATAATATATCAAACCCTTGCTTTGCTCGGGTTCGTTCTCTATGTACGTTTAATATGTAAAATTGTCAGTACTATCATTATCCCAAAATTCATGAAATTCTGTCGAGTAATTTTCTCATTGTCTGTCTACAGACAAAATAAATAGATTTGGCTTCTGTATAATGTAATGTAATAATAATGACAATTTCAATAAGATTTTCCGAATATTTCATTTTTTAATCTACTAGTGACTCTTCCTAGCTAGGTCCAGCCACGGATTCTTCCTTTTTTGATTGGTTTGATTTGAAGTCGGTTAGGCAAGTTATGCCTTATAACATTAGCTATTAGCAAGTGAAAGTCCCGTCAAAATAGGTCCAGCCGTTTCAGAGATTAGCTAGTACAAACAGACAGACAGACAAACATTTTAAAAATTGCTTTTTTTGCTAGTATCGTATATACATTCATATGCATTTAGTGAAAAGCTGTTAATTTGAAATTAAAAACAGACATTCCAATATTATTTATATTATGTAATATGTATAGATGTATTGATAATATAAGACCATAATATTTCTTTATCAATAGTACTTACTCGGTCTAGACTTCAGCATAGTAAGGCCAAGTTTTTTTAAACATCTCATAGTACCAATGTTCGCGAGCCTGTTAACAACCAAATATTATAAATTACTAGCAAACCCGCTTCGCTGGGCGTAAGTTAATATAAATTAAACATTTATATATATTTTAATAAAATATAAATACTACTCCTTACTACATTTTGGCCACGCGCCATCTTTAATCTAGAAATAGAAATACGGTGCCATCTACCGGATATCTGTGCAACTTAGATGGCAAACCGCCAGTTATTATGATTTTATAGAACTAACCGATAAATACACACTAATTAAGTCGTATAATAACCATATAAATTTGCACATAACAAATATTGAGATCAATAATTGAGATAAAAACTACCCTATCTCCCAAGTTGGACCAAATTACAAATGCTTACAAGATTTGATAAAAATTGGTTCAGTAGTTTCGGAGTTTATCGCGAACATACATCGTGACACGAAATTTTTATATATATAGAAGAAGAAGATGTATAAATTACTTACGTCATTCTTCTCAAAACACAAAAAGCCGCCGCTTGAGTCCAATCGAGCCTGCCATCATACAAGTGGTAGAGACCGCCTCGACACCTCACTGTTTTTAGCTGTTGGACTTGCGTTTCATCACTTGCATCTACCGGGAAGTATAAGATTAATTTGTAATCACTCACTAACTTTAAGTTTTTAACGGGTTTTAAGGGATAAAGATGAGGGAGCCCTTAGAATTTAGACGTGTCTGTCTTTCCGGATGTCACAGCCATTTTGTTAGTAGCCCTTCATTTTATTATCCCACTGCTGGGCATTTCCCTTCAATACAAGGAGGATCAGGCCCTAATAGTCAACCATGCTTCAGATGGACTTCACATGTCTTTGAATTTGATCCTGTTTCCTTCGGATTCCCATCTTAGCGCATTACAAAATTATTCAATGATTAATATTAATTTTAAGCACAGATTTAGATAAAATGCAAACCTTCTTTTTTTAAATCGGTTAACCTGGTACAATATTTTATTCCTAACAAGTCCTAAGCGCTGTGATCGAGCGCTGCATGTCTAAGACCGTATTTATTATACATAGAAGTAATTGAGAATAAATTAACAAAACTTTGAGACGATAAAATTTACTTTCAATGATTAAGTATGTAAATAATCCTATTTTAATGTTTTTGGAATTAATAAAAGTAAAAAGGTATCAGTTAATTAAAAAATTGGGATAAGTTTGCTTAACCAGCGGTCTCGGGTTCGAATCTGGCTTGCTGGGAACATTGTGTGATAAGCACGAATGTTTGTAATACAGTCATAGGTGTGTATTTTTATAATATGTATGTATTTAAAATTATATATGTGTAGTGTATCTACTATCTGGTATCCGTAACATAAGCATCGTAACTTCCCACGGATTATTGCATTTAATTCTATAACGTACCTCTTTCACAAACGAAGGGTCTCTCCAAACTGCAAGGGAGATCCAAGAACACAGGCTTATCGTGTCGAACTCTTTCAAGCGCTACACAATCTGCCCCACCTTCTGGTACTGGTATGTGGGTACGATTTAACCACTGTAAGAAAAAAGTAATGAACTAGGATATTGAAAGTACCTTGCTACCCTACACTGTACTATATTTGGTTTATTGATTTTTGAATTGAAGTTGTTGGCTTTAACAGAGTTTAATCTATTTATTATTATGTGCAGTGAGTCGATTTGCGAACTGTCTATTTTATTCTCTAAATCTTACTCAGCTATCGTCATACCGTATTTCATCACAATCTGTTTAATAGCTTTTTCGTAATGCCTTCCCTAACAGAGAGACCTGGAATTCTAAAAACAATAGAATCGTCGTCTGTGTCGATAACAATGACCATTTCAATGAAATTTATCAAAAAATAGTTGATGTGTCGAGTCTTCTCCGAATGTTTACGATTTCGTCGGCTCAGATTGTAGTTCTTCCATAAAATAAGAAATAAAAAATTGGGACCAAGAAAAAGGACTTACCAAAGGGTAGTGCTTATTTTCCTCATCCTCATTAGGCAGCACATCAGCAGATGTCCTCTTCAGTTCCAGACCTTGACCCCATCTGTAACCTTCAGGGTCATCACTCGAATCCCTTCTGGCTCCCACCCAAACTGACTCAATTGCTAAAACAGTTAAAATATTAGAAACTAGCAAATATCATTATCATCGCTGGTCATAGGTCACAGTCTATCTGCTTCTTAACGTACGTAGGTCTTGTTGTAGTGGAAGGGCCTTAAAAGCGTTCAACAAGCCAGTTAGGTATGAAGCTAAGTAAGACACATGGAGGTGGCCCACATTGGTGGGCGGTGTGTCATGCAGCTTGCTCCTAGTACATCTCTGAAGAAAGAAGAAGAGAAAAAGTGTGAACTGTGGAGCAATCCCGCGGCTGTGTGGTCTTCTTCGGCAGACCCGCTGGGCCATCGGGGCAGAAAGAGAGTTGAATGCGTAAGCGATCCTGCATCACCCCATTGACGGGGAAGATTTTGTTGGGTTTTAATGGGTAGTAAATACTGGTTTCTTTCAAGCCGGCGAGTCTCATATAAAGAGTATCTGTAGGTATACTCAAATACAAGCATACTACTTTATATTAGTATTCCGAAAACTCACAGAATTGTAGTTCCGATAACGCTTCAGCCATGAACTCAGCTTTCTCTCTTGTATCTAGGATAGCAAGGCTGCCCTTGTGATGACCTCTGCAATATAAAAAAATATGACAAACCCATGAAATTTTATTCCAATGCTAATAGAGGTTTTAATAGAAAACATCGTGAGAAAACCTGCATGCCTGGATAACGGGTTCGAATCCGTGTCTCGCAACTCTGATATTCTCATGTGCGAATAATTTCTATCATGATTATCACTTGCATTATGGTGAAGGAAAACATCGTGAGGAAACCTGCATGTCTGAGAAAACCTAGCAAGTTTTCGAGAGATATGTGAAGTCCACCAACACGCACTAAGCTACCGCGGTGGACTATCGCCTGATACCCCTTGATTTGAAGAGAGGCTCGTACCCAGCAGTGGGACTTTAATAAGGGCTTAAAACATACATTTGGAGAGCCTCCTGCTTCTAGGACCTCTGGTCTGCAGCTGGATGCTATCTCTTAAACCCCAAGGCAATTCACGTGGTAAAAAATAAATACATATTATTATTTAATTATTGTACTAAAATTACATACCTGCACAGTATTTTGGCATTTTCCCAATTCACTGGCAAATTCTGTATGAGATATTCCTTGTTGTTTAAAATGTAAGTTTCCCATCGGTCGTTAGTGTTGTGTGGAACTGAAATATTTTTTTTATTCTAGTTAATTAGACAAACGTCCATTTTGAAATATCCAGATTTTAATAAGAATAACTTCAGATTATTTGTACCCGAATTTCCCATTCCGTTCAATTATTTTAAATTATTTTTCTCTCCCACTAATCTATATATCACTGCATAGTATAAAACAAAGTCGCTTTTTCTGTCCCTATATCCCTTTGTATGCTTAAGGCGCCTACCTCGCCCGATGACCTTGAGGATTTGATATCTGTACTAGTATTAAGTATTTGTTATTTTAACGCCATCTACCGACCGACGACCATACTACAACGAAACGAAGTGAAGATTAAGCAAGAACACAGATGTGTCGCGTTGTCATCATTTTTTGCCTATTTGATTCGATCTCTGAGAAATCTCATTTTGTTCCTTTCCTCTAGTTTTTGTAGTCTTGTACGAGTATAGTGCCTACATCATAATCTATATTATTTATATTAAACTACACAATGCACTATGCATGCTGACATAGCTTTCATTTTACTAAATGTTATATGGTGAAGGTCTGCTGATGACCAGGTAGGTAAGTAGGTAAACGGTTCTCAGTAACGGAAATAGTTAGGTTGACCTAGCTTTCAACATTTACAAATGGCTTACCTTCTTTAAACGCACCTATTCTTTATTTGTAATATCATTAGGATGTAGGTATTGGTATATTTTTATGTGAGCAATAAACAATAACTGTCTATAAAGTGTGAACAAAATATTAAAAAAAATGCCTTAGTTATTCTTATATTTAGGCATTAGGCATATTATATTCTGGCTTACTCTATGATAGGTTCAAAAAACAAAACGAAATTAGAACCCATTTTACATATACTTACAAACTTAAATTCTGTTTTTGTTTTACGAAATATTTATATTTGTATTATTTAATATATGGTTTAATTCAATAATCATTCAAAACGAGAAGTTTTAGGTATTAATTGGAAAAAATAACGCGCGTGTAGTCCACTCGTCACAAGAGTCATCGAGACACTGCTGTATCGCATCCCGAGTACGCGCCACAGGCCGTAGCGGGGGTGCGTCAGTGGGGTACTGGTTAAGTTTCGGGTTTTTATTTATTATTTAAGAATATCAGAATAAAAAAATTAAAAAAAACAATAGGAATTGTGAAATACGTCATTACATATTTTTTGGTACAAAATTCACGCCAAACTAATTAGCCGTTACAGAGAAAAAGTACAGTTTACGTTGAAAAAGGCCCTATTTAATATATTTTTTTTCCAAATTTGGGAGAGTTTATTTAAATTTAAAACAATAGCATGTATTTGTGATAACCTTAAGTAAATCATATATTTTTTATATGGTAATCGTACGAGAGGATTCATCTACAATCTTCTTTAAACTTATAGTGTTTTTGGAATTTGAGCGAGGTAATCCCCAAAACTACGCAACGGATTTTGATGCGGTTTTTTTTAATAGATAGAGTGATTCAAGAGAAAGGTTTATATGTATAACTACCGGATCCCGCGGCTTTGTCTGTGCTAAATCTAGGGAAGAGCCCGAGCGAAGCGAGGGCGAGTCACTAGTTATAGGTATAAATGTGAAAAACTTTCGTTACTATAAGAACTATTGTATAACAGAAAAGCCACATATTTTGAGGAAGAGGAGGAGGAGGGTTAGGTTGTGAAGTTAGGGCGTGTAGAGTTAGAAGCTTGGCTCTACATAAGATCTGATAACCTTTTGACAGTGCGAGTCACATGGTCTTGACTTGGCATACTTATATTTTACATGAAAATATTTTTGGTGAGATAAAAGCTCACGCTAGAAGTAAACCAATTTTTAAAGCTACGTCAAATGTATATTTTTTTTATGTAACTGCCCACGAGTAAACCGAAAAACATACTTCCTTTTTAAAGTCGGTCAACAAATGGTCTCCTTCGGCTGATGTAATACATTCGAAACTTTGCAACCAAAAATATAAATAAATCCGCGAAAAAATCCGCACTTGGATTTTTGTAAAATGTCAAATATTTCGCGTAAACTCGTAATAATTCGCGTTTGCCCGAGTTTGCAGTAGACTCGCACTTGCTGTGCCAACGGTCGCGGGTTCGAGTCGTGCTGGGGGCATTGATTTGTGTAAAGAGCACGACTGTTTATACTCCAGTCATGAGTCAGTTTTTATAATATGTATGTAATTAAAGTTATATATGTGTAGTGTATCAGCTATCAAATATCCGTAACACAAGCCTCGTAGCACCACGCAGTCAAGTACTACGGAATTAGATGGTGCTGTTAATGAACAATATTTATTTATATAATATACAAAATCTTACCTCGATATTGTTCGTTGTAGCTTGTAAGGCAATAACTTACATTTATTAACAAAAGTATTATTTTTTCCAATAAACCACCCATTTCGATGCTTTCTTTCAACTGATAGTTCGTCTAGGAATTATTTCTTTTATAAAGCCGCTATTCACGACTGCGGGATATTTTGAAAACAAGATGAATATTTTAAAAATAATAATTCTATAGAGTTGCGTAATGATTTACAACTAGTTTCAGTTAGCAAGTTTGCTTGTGAATAGTGGTTTTATTTCGTTTTTTTTCTAATTTTTTTATTAATCTGTTTATTTTTAATTTTTGTTTTAATTTAATTGTCATTTATATTTAGAAAAAGGTATTTTTCTCGTCTCGACTCGGCTAATTTTTAGACAAGCAAACCTGGCCCGCATAGCTGGGTGTATTTTGAAATAAAATAAACGGTTTCATAATTTTCTAATAAAATAATAGTAGCCTAAGTTACTTAAAAGAAAGTATAACATGAGCTATCTGCGGGTGAAAGTCTTGTCAAAATCTGTCCAGCCGTTACAGAGATTAGCTGGAACAGCCAGACAGACACAAAAATTAAAAATTTATTTTTGATGCAAGTACCGTATATACTTTCATATTATGCATTTAGTGAAAAGCTCTTAAATTAAAATTAAAAACAGGCAATTCAATTTAATTTTAATATGTGTACCTACTGTTACTGATGGTTATAAGTGGTAGTGCCATGCTTGTTACCTTCGGGTAGCAACCGAATGGGCCGGCACGCCCCGTATAGTTCATTAGTACCACTCTCTCACAGAAGACCGGCGTGAAGTGGCAGCTATGCTGTCGCGTTTCGTCCGGTGAGTGAGAGTCCGGGAGGCCCACTCTCCTTCCCCCCTCCCTCTTCCCTTCATCTTCCGCCTTCGTTCCCCCTCCCTCCCACTTCCCTCCCTCTTCCATTCCTCCCTTTCCTGAAAGGCCGGCAACGCATCTGCAAGCCTGGCTTGCAGATGTCCATGGGCGGAGGTGATCACTTTCCATCAGGTGAGCCTCCTGCCCGTTTGCCCCCTTTTTTACCATAAAAAAAAAAACTAATATATTATTACTCATACATTACATTATACTTTTAGTAGTAAAGTCTGTGTTTATGTCTATCACATTTTTCTGCTGAAAGAAATTTAGTACACAGATATACCAAGATTAACTGTAATAAAAGTTAGCAAAAGGGTGACGCTGCCTATAATTTTATTAAGTTACGTCACTACTTTTCAATTCAATTCAGTTTGTAGTGACCCTACGTTCTTGCGGCAGAGGTCGCGGGTTCGAGTCCCGCTGGGGCATTCATTTGTTAAACTCGGATATTTGTACTCCAGTCATGGGTGTTTATATTTATAATATGTATGTATTTAAATTTATATATGTATTATATCAACTATCTGGTATCCGTAACAAAAGCTTTCTTCGTAGTTTACCACGGCACTAGATGGCGCTGTGTGTAATAATGTCCCAACATATTTATTTATTTATTTTATCCATACAGGAATAGAACCTATGATTTCTCGCACAGAAATCAATTACCTGGTCAAATAAACCATTATTAAGCATAAAAATAGCCGTAGAATATTAAATGTTTTTCATAAGCCATAATGCTATATTTCATAGAAACATCATCAGTTTATATTACAGTGTATTCAATACCGGGATCGCATTATGCAAGAGTACACATTCAATCGCTTCGTGCCGAGATTATTTTTCTTTCTTACTTGTTACTATAACTAATTTTTGCTCCCGATTTCGTTTGCATTGTGTACATACATATTGTGGTATTATTATTCATATTGAAAATTTTAGAATTAAAGAACAATTAATTTTTATAAGTGCTTATCCAAGACGTGATCTATTTGTTTGCAAAATTTTATATAAATTTGTTTATGGCTTTACGTGTAATTGAATGACAAACATTTAAAGAACTTCATAAATGTAAGTTTTTTAGGTTTATCCCCTACTTGCTGTGCCAGCGGTAGCATGTTCGAGTCTCGCTTGGAACATAAATTTTTATTTTTTTTATTTAATTTTCTTTTTTGATGCTTTTGCTTAAGTGCGTCAGGATGTCTTAGCCTATATTATACTCCAGATAACATCTAATTTCTGCACTAAATTTCATCGAAATCCGTTCAGCCATGAAGGAGTTACAAGCATGCGAACAAACTTTTTAATTCATAATTATAGCAGATGTTCAATTACATCATCAGAACTTGTATCAACTAATATTTTCGATTCAATTCTCCTGACAATGGCTTCAAACTAAAATATGAATAAGCCCGAATAAACAATTGATTAATTTACGCGATGATCAAACTATGATGATATCATTGTGTGATGATTCTCGAAATGCTATTGACAGTTATTTTTAATTATATTTTGTATGTATCTGGTTTGATACATTAACGTATAGTATTTTCTCTGAGTTAGCCCGAATAACCACCTATCATTATATCAAATTTCACGTCTCAGACCCATATTAAAGTATTTCTCTATGTCTCAGACAGACGGACAAAAATATAACCTATTCACCTATATAAATCAAATCAAAACAAAATATGTTATTAAGCATAAAATTTTTACAATTTCTTACTGAATGTCATGAGTCTACCACCAGTTCGGAAAGAAGAA
This sequence comes from Boloria selene, assembly GCA_905231865.2. Classification (NCBI taxonomy): domain Eukaryota; kingdom Metazoa; phylum Arthropoda; class Insecta; order Lepidoptera; family Nymphalidae; genus Boloria; species Boloria selene. Next base: position 1,119,291 of record HG993158.1, on the reverse strand, counting down.
CCCTCTGACCTGAGAAGAACTGGAAAAGAAAATCAGCGGGACTATTTTTTTTTTATATCTCTTTTTCAAATTAAATTGCAAATTAAACTAATAACGACTATATCAATAACATTTTCCATAAAATGTTTGATGTATTTATTACATAAAGACAGTGTTAACCCAGCGGTAACGCGTCGCTTGGATAACCGAGTGATGCGGGTTCAAATCCGGGTCTCGCACCTCTGATATTTTCATGTGCGAATCATTTATATCATGATTACCAATTGTCTTACGGTGAAGGAAAACATCGTGAGGAAACCTGCATGTCTGAGAAAACCTAACAAGTTTTCGAAGGGCATGTGAAGTCCGCCAACTCGCACTAAGCCAGCGCGGTGGACTATGACCTGATCCCCCTCGTACTGGGGGAGGCCCGTGCACAGCAGTGGGACATTAAAAAAAGGGCTGATGATGATGATGACAGTTTCGATTCAGAATTTTATTATAATACGTATGAGGGTATAAAATAATTGAAATGTTTGTTGTTGTATTACTTTTTGTTTTGTTACACCCTAATAATTATCATTGTTATATATTATCGTGTCTTATTCATTTAATTTGTAACGTAAACAATGAAAATCTGTTTACAGCATTAGTAATTTATGCGAATGCACTTTTGCCTACCTATGTATTTAAAAAAAGTAAAAGGAATTCTACAGATAATACATGTATTACATGACATTTAAAGAAAAGGAAACAAAAAAAATAATTCTTGACCCCATCTGTTATAACATCATCCAAATTATCCTGCCATGGCAAAATAATAAAGTTAAATAAATGTTTACAATGATTTTAAAAATATTTTTTTGTGTATTCTTACTAAAATAAATATGAATTTCAGATACGTTAAAAATTAATTAAGACTTAGGTAATATATCTAATTCGAATCTAGAAATGATGTATGTACTCTGTGTAACATTTTTTATCCGTCCCGTAATTAAAATAAATAAAACTTTTAAAATGAAAGTAGCCGAAATAGTCCTTATAACATTAGCTATCTGCGAGTGAAAATCCTGCTAAAATCAGTCCAGCAATTTGAGAGCTTAGCCGGAACAAACTGGCTGACAAAAAAATTTAAAAATTGTTTTTTTGATGTAAGTACAATACCTATATGATGGGACATTAATAGACACAGTGCCATCTAGTTCCGTAGTAAGCTTCGAAGGAAGCTTGTGTTACGGATACCAGATAGTTGATATACTACATATATAAGTTTGATAATATATATGTAGTAATATATATGTAGTAATATATATGTAGTAATATATATGTAGTATGATATATATGAAATACATATTATAAATATAAACACCCATGACTGGAGTACAAACATCCGATATTTAACAAATGAATGCCCTCAGCGGGACTCGAACCCGCGACCTCTGGCGCAAGAAAGTAGAGTCACTACAAACTGCGCCAAACGTGTCGTCAAATTTTATTAGTAAAAAGCTGTTAATTTAAAATTACAAACAGACACTTTAATTTTATTTGTATATGTATTGTACACATAGAAGATATTTTTAAACATTTTATTTATAACTACTACTATTATTATAACTATTATTATAACTATTCATAATAGCCCATACGTAACTGGTCATAGTCTGTGTACTAAATTTTCTTCTAAATCTGTTCATTAAACATTAAACAAAATTATTATTATCCTTTTGTCATGTAACTTATGAATATTCTAAAACTGTAGAAAGCCATAGAATACAAAGAGCCATTGTATCTCATTAGATGCAAAAGAAACCTACATATACAAACTTATAAACAAAAATAAAGTAAAAAAAGTACAATTACAATTATTTTCAGTTTGTAGTGTTGTACTTGTACTTGCTATGTCAGTGGTTGCGGGTTCAAGTCCCAAGTCCCTGATCTTTTGCTATCCTCTAACCTCTTTTAGCCACCTCGAGCCTAGCTAAAGAGAACAGTTACCACTTAGTAGAGTGGTAACTGTTCTGATATTACAACGGATTTAACTGCCTTCATGGCATTGATATGCCTGATAAAATTTCTATGACCGTCCCGTTAATTTTCCTACGATGCAAGGTCTTAAACGATACCCCTAAACATTTTTATTAAGTTTTGTAGGCAAAAGGCACTAAATACAAGGCATTTAGATAGATCGAATGTCGCTTCTACATTATAGCACTACTAGCACCTATAGTATGCTGAAACTTATCTCTGAAACTGCTTATCGAGCAATCTACACGCAACAAGTATTCAATATTTATTTCAATTCTCTAATTAATTGCTTTCGAATCAATACAGATCACTTCGCCAATGTGATGTTTTCTAAACTCGTTGCCAAAGTTTCGCTAAAATGTAAAAAAATATATTATAAATAAACAAATAATTATTATTCTTGTTTCGTTGAGTGAATCTCGACTTGTTTGGTTGATTTTGTTTATTTGTTCAATTTCTTTAGATCATAGACTTGTTGTTTTTTAATTATAACTATTTCACACATATTTTTGCATGCGGTACATACACCTTAAAAGGTAATGCATTTAGCAATAAGAACTTTGTAACATAGCATAATTATTACTGTATCATTGTAATTACCACTAGTGAATTTTAATAAATAAATAAATAAAATAAAAATAAAAAAAACTAGACGGGAAGATGTAGTGTCAAAGGTTATGAAGAAGTGCAGGTTTCCCGATGTCTCCGATAAAGTGAAGTGGAAAATGGAAATAAGGAAGGTTGATCCCACCACTATCACTACATAGTATAAAACAAAGTCGCTTTCTCTGTCTCTATATCCCTATGTACGCTTAAATCTTTAAAACTACGCAACAGATTTTGATGCGGTTTTTTTTAATAGATAGAGTGATTCAAGAGGAAGGTTTATATGCATAACTAGCGGATCCCGCGGCTGTGCCTGTGCTAAATCTAGGAAAAAGCCCAAGCGAAGCGAGGGCGAGTCGCTAGTGTGGAATAATCGCAAAAAGCAAGTAAAACTAAGTTCACGTACCTGACAACACTTAGTGTGGTGGGTCTAATCTGTGTAATTCTTAATTGAACATTATTCTTTTGTTTAGTGACTTCTAGGAATGCCACTTGGATGTACAATTTATTTCGTAAATGACGCGTTGACAATCATATTTCAATATATCTCATCGATTTTTTCAAACTACCTTCACAGGAATGACAAATTATGATATAAATAGTTGACATTTAAGGTCCGCGCGCACTAGAAGATTTTGTTGGGTTTTAGAGGGTAGTACTGACTTATTTTAAGCCGGTGAGTCCCACATAACTACCTGGTGGTATGCGTTAATCATTAATTCATCATTATTATCATTATTGATATTACTTTATCATATATCATCATCATTAATGCATTTCCCAACGTTAAAAAAACTACAAACAAGTAAAGATAAAAGATAGATGTTCATAACTTCGTAAGAAAAGTACCGCAAGGCAATTCTGCTGAAAATAGCCTGAGTAAGACGTGGCAATTGCCTATTTTATTTATTTTAAAATAATATATGATAACAATTTTACAATACGATAATTGTCTATTTATCCTACGCAAGACTGAACCAGACATTAGTCCCACACTATGTCACCTACAAAGTATTCTGTGTGGTGTATAAAGTACTACTGAATTGTTCAAAAATGTATTTTAAATTTATTTTTTTAATGGCAAGAGTTATTATTGACCTCAAAGGCAAATTTAGTTGCCAACAGTACATTATATAATTTAAAATTATTTTTTTAACTAACTACCATTGAAGTCGTGCAAATACTCATATCAGCTTAATAGCCATTTAAAAGAGACAGACATATCAACCTATAATAATATTTTAATTCATATACATATTTGAGGTAGTGGTATCCCAGTGGTAACGCGCTTACTTGGATAACCGAGTGATACGGGTTCAAATCCGGGTCTCCTCTGATATTTTCATGTGTGAATCATTTCCAATGCGATTACCACTTGTGTTACGGTGAATGAAAACATAGTGAGGAAACCTGCAAGTCTAAGAGACCCTAGAATGTTTTCGAAAGACATGTGAAATTGAAATTCACCAAGCCCGCATAATACTTTCTTAGGTTTACTCGAATGCTTGACATTATAAATGAAACGGATCTTTTCGGATAGATTTCGGGAGAGTCTCTCCCGTGACCATGAATGCTGTAAAGTGTAAAGCATTCAAAATGTCGGGAACCAAAAATCATAATAAATCCGCAACAAAATCCGAAAAGATAGTTTCATTTATAAAGCCCGCACTAGGCCAGCAAGATGGACTATGGCCTCCTGATTCCCCTCCTATTGAAGGGAGGCCCGTCAGCAGTGGGACGTTAAAAAGGATTGAATACATATAAGGTAAAGGCACCTAACTCCGAGGGGTTCTAAAAATGGCACCATATTCCGAGGTATTTAAACAAACAGTGATTTCAAGTGATTTACAAGTTCTTTTTGTGTGTAAGATACCATATTGAATTCATAATTTATCTGTTCGTGTTTATATGCGTAAAAGAGAGTGTTAATGTGTGTACATTTTAAAATAATGCGTAAACTTTGCGCTAGCAGCTGACTTGAACGCACGCTCCATACATTTTGGACCTTACGCACGTAAGTACTATGTTTTACTAAATAGTGTTTTAGATGATATTTTAATGCTATATGAGTACATATTTAGATTAAAATAGTAGAAGAGTTATATTTTTTATTTAAAACACGTAACATTTGTGTATTTTTCTTAACAATTTAAGAGTAAATAAAGTTTAAAAATACCACGGCATTAGGTGCCAAATATTTTAGTTGGTTCCTAATGCCGATGTATACCACGGAATTGCGATTTCATAGACGTTTTCTTTTCCTTAAATTTTGATGGTAATTTTATAATTTTATAATTTACTGTTTTGGTTTTCATTAATTAAATGGCCAATAAATATAAAAATCTATTTCCGATGTATGTTTTGGCGTCAAACTCACTAATTATACATGATCAAAGATTATCTATTTAGGTACTTTATTAATTTATTATATGGAAAGACTAATAACATTAAACTGTATTATTTATGTATTTGATATATTTCTGTTTGTGTTCTATGTATTTTTTCGAAGATATTGCTATTAAAGATTCATTTATTTATAAAATATTGAAAAATCTCTTGGTTTTTAATAATCGGAGTTAAAAAATGTGATATGGTATTATAAAACGCTATTCCGATGTATGTAAGTCGGAATAAGGTTCTATGAGCACCTAATTTCGTGGTATTGACACAAGTAAAATACAGTGTGTTAATTATTAAAAAGTTCAGAAGAGTTTCCAGAAAACAATATTCAACAATTAACAATCTTATTTATTGCTCTCTCAAATGTTTGTATTATAGTTCTTAGTACTCGAATCGCTGCCTATTTAACAAATTAAAAATCAATTATCATGACATATTGAAAAACTGCCTGTTACATTATCTTACGTAGCTTTTATAGAAATTCATAAGGTATGGGCTCATAGTATTTTAAATATTGATATTATTATTTTTTTTTTGTTGTAGGATAATGAAGCCAAAAGAACACACGGAAGAAAATCTCCGAAATGCTATTACAGCAATCAATGAGGGTAGTAGTGTATCTATTTGTAATATTATGAAGAAAACAAAAAATACTGTTAACGAATTAATTATATATAGTTACTAGTTACTCCTATGTTTTTTACATCTTTACTTAGAATAATATTATTAATCTAAATAAATTACATGTTGTGGTGTCATTTTACCATAAAAGACTGAAGACTGATTTAAAGACCACAGTAAATAAATAGGCTTGATTTTTGAACACCATGTATTATTCTCCCCACCTCCATTTCTTTGTATTTTGAACACTCGGAATTAGGAACCAAATACATCGGAATTAGGATTTTTACATCGCAATTAGGTGCTCTCGACTTCTTCACATTTTTAATTAATTAAAGATAATATAAAATTTTCTATTGCTAAACTGTAAGTGTATTTCAAGAGTTAGATAAATAATACTTCTGATAAAAATAGCGAATTCTGCAGAAAGATATAGTAAATGCTTAATATATAAAGTTCTTTCTAGTTAAGGTGAAAATACCGCGGAATTAGGTGCCTTTACCTTAAATATAGATGAGAGAAGTCGCGTGTAAAATTTAGTGGATACAATTGAAATATAAGAACATGTAAGTTCATTAAGCTTGGTCTCCAGCGATCTTTGGTGGTTTAATTACAAAAATTGACGCGGGGCTGCGCTCGCGATATCATTGTACAAGAACAGAAAACGAATGGAGGAGTTATTGAAGAATTATATATAATATTATAATTATAATATTATATAACCTTCCGAGGTAAGGGTGTTTGAACAGTTTAGTTTAGTCAAAATAAAATTGCAGTTACAGGTGTGTATATTCATTTAAAAGAATAATCATTTCGGAGAATTAAACGTTCTCAGTATTATTTTTGTCGAGATTAATTAATTTTTACTTAAATAAGTACAATGATTGATTTCAAAATTACTGAACTTTTTTTTGGTGTGTCCACGAATCTAGAATCTTTCTTCAAAAAATAATTGTAAAAATGAAATACCCATTGCGTAGTATATAAAAAAAAAACTTAGTACCTGTCTCTTTCTATCAATCATTATTCATTATTTTATTTTTTAAAAAGTTACTACATTTACTGTATAATAAACAATTCAATTCTCTCGTTAATGGCTTCAAAGCGTACCAGTTGAGCGCAGATTACTTCGCCAATGTAACGTTGAATTAAGAAAACACGAAGTAGATTGGGCGGTAACATAGACCAAATAAGTATATTTAAATTACAATTGTATAAAGGAAGTAGATCCTTACTAAACCTAAAACAAAAGACAGCACAGTATAATAAACAATTATTATTTTGGCGATATGAAATAACAATAAGAATAATAATATTCTTTATTGTACACCCAGTAAAAAAAAAAAAATATGGAATGCCCAAGAGGCGTCATTATCGCTAATAGAGCGATCTCTTCCAGGCAAAAAAATCACTACATAGTATAAAACAAAGTCGCTTTCTCTGTCCCTATATCCCTATGTATGCTTAAATCTTTAAAACTACGCAACGGATTTTGATGCGGTTTTTTTAATAGATAGAGTGATTCAAGAGGAAGGTTTATATGCATAGCTAGCGGATCCCGCGGCTTTGCCTGTGCTAAATCTAGGGAAGAGCCCGAGCGAAGCGAGGGCGAGTCGCTAGTATGTTATAAAGAAATAATATATTAAAAAAGAGTTAAATATATGTAATAAGCAATCCACTCCACCGCTTTTCTGTTTCACTCCGCCCACCTGTAAACTCGGGCATTTGGTACCCACATGCAGCAATAAAAGGCTCGACGTCGAACCAACGCGCCACTCTACTTGTACCCGCTCTGTACGGCGCATCGCTATTATCACTACAGGTAAGATATTTATATATATTTCATATTTTAATTTATTATTAAATATTAATAAACGATTGTATTTCAATAAAAAATATTAAACTCGTCGATTTAATTAAAAATGATTCGCGGAACTTTTTAAAATAATAGTAATAATAATCGTCATTGTAAAGTAATTTACAATTATTTCTGTAATATTAAGTTTAACGTTTAATTTTAAATAAAATAACTAATATATTAATTTTTTTAGCAACATTTAGTCGAGGTTAAAAAATATTTAAGTTATTTCTGTAATGTTACGTGAAATTTTATTTTTCATGCCACTAGCATTTGCAAATCAAATCGGTATTGTTTCGAAATGGCTACAATTCAAAATTTTAGCCTAAATCTATGTATATTTTTTATTTAAAAATAATAATAATAAGTGAAGGTTTTAATAAATTTTTAAAATAAATTCCGTAGTTGTAAATGAAATGTGATTGTGTGCAATTAAAAGGCGAATAATTAAAAAAGTTGACATTTTACTTGACGTATAATAATTATAAGTTATATCTTTTTATATAAAAATATAGGCAAGGTAAAAAATATATAATGTGTAGCTAATTAATTATATTATAGGCAACTAGCAATACCCGCGGCTCCGCCCACGTTCTAATCACCATTAAAAATAAAAAATATAAATCAATCAAGTCGTTTCGGAAGAGATCGATAAGAAACCCTGTTCTGTTCCAAAAACAAATATACGACAATTATTAAAACAAATCAAAAAATAACAAACATAATTTTATAAATAAATTAAAAATAAAAATAATGTATACTTAAATCATATTTTTTTAATCTGTGAAGATATAAATAAAAAAAAATAATCTGTAAAGAAAAAAAATATTATCTGTGCAGTTTTAATAAGTCATTATGAGAGACGGAAAAGTTAATTAACAAACCTGAGGCAGGATGCGATTGGACTCGTGCCGCCTTAATTTTAATGCCCTTAGGAAAATTCACACCGCTACTTAAAGTTTTCAAGAAGAAAAACTAATTTATTACGATAAATTATAAAATAAATTAAGTGTTATAAATTTAAAAATAAATAAAATGTGTTTTAAAAACTTTTTACGTAATTATTATATTTCAAAAAAGAAATATTTTTTTAAGACTAAATTCTGATTTTAACTTTTTAAATAAAACAATTTTTCGCACTTTTTTGCGTATTCATTTTGAGTTTTGGTGGTTTTATTTAAAAAATGGGAATGAGGCACTGTAAGTAAAAATTATTTGAGACGTCTTAACTCTTAAACCTTATTTTCTCGAGCATGACTGCTGTAATGCGTTTACAATCGAAAAATAAAAATCAATCCGCGAAGAAATCCTTATAAATCTAATAAAGTATTAATAATCTCTTTATTACGGCGTACACATAAGTAAAGCTCCCACTCGGCGTAACTTTTTTTCAACTTCTACAATCATTGTTATATGTCAGCAATTTTTTTTTATAACTCTAATGAATTACATTCTTAAACCGTTTTATAAATGACTTTATAGTTTCGTAAAAATCTTGTAAAAAGTTCTATATATATCTAGTTCTTGAGTTTATTGTGTACAGACAGACAGACGCGACTAAGACCTATATTTTTTAATATCTAATGGTGTAAGCACTTACTTATCATTTAATTATTCCCGGAAACATCATACATAGTTTTTAATGAAATTGTTTAAATTAAAATACATTCATGTTAAAATATTCTCTAGTCTTCCTATTACATACTAGTTATACACCCTCGTTCCGCGCGACTTCGGAACGAAGTTAGGTTTTAGGTTCGTTTTAATCGTTATGGTATAGATTTCTCAGGGATGTGGTATTCCTGCCGTAAAAAGTATTAAAAGAATATTTTATTTACAGATTTAGTACGTATAGAATTTTTATAGTAGTAGAAGTTAGATTTTTCTTTTGAACGGTTAAAGCTGGCACTGATTATTACTATATCTGACAAGCGTTTTCCCATCGCTCTGCTCCTAAGTTTTATATTGTATTTACTCCTTTTTAACGTCTCACTACTAGGCACGGGCCTCCCTTCAATCAGGATGATAGGGATCAGGCCAGGGGATAGTCCACCGCGCTGGCCTAGTGCGTGGCGTGTTGGCGGACTTCACATGTCTTTCCAAAACTTGCTAGGTTTTCTCAGACATGCAGGTTTCCTCACGATGTTTTCCTTCGCCGTAAGACAAGTGGTAATCATGTTACAAATGATACGCACATGAAAATATCAGAGGTGCGAGACCCGGATTTGAACCCGCATCACTCGGTTATCCGAGCGAGTGCGTTACCATTGGGCTACCACTGTCTACTGTGAAATGATTAGACTCATAATATTTAGTAAAAAATCGAATATCTCTTATATAAGAGTTATAATTAGTTTACAAACATTCAGGAAAGTCTAAAACCATACAAAAAATCGTCATTAAAAACATGAATGACGGTGTTTGTTTCCGGTTTTTGCTCGACAATTGACAGTTTGAAAGAAGTTTTAACTTTATTTTTTTACCGGTCATTCTACATCGCACGTGTCTATTCCTACGCGTCATTGTCGGAAAATATGCTGAAAAGGCACTCTTAGAAGTCACTAAAGTTAAACAAAAGACAAAAGGAGAATGGAATAAGTTTATAACAAAACCGTATTAGAATGACTTATACAAAGTCTATAGAAAATCTGTATGAAATAAAAAGGCAACAATAAACAATGGTAATTATAATTTTGATTAACTTTGAAAGTGTATAATTTTCACATATTTTGGTTCTAAACTACGATGAAACCATTAAAAGTTAATTAAGACCCCCTTTGAGACAGAAGTAAGATTAGACATCTTTATAAACGTTTAAATTGCTTTTAAAACTTCGAATTGTCTTTTAAGAAGATCTTATGTGTTAATACGGGATGTAAACGCCGTTGTATGACACTAGTTTTCTGCTGTGGTTTTACTTGGAAATTTAATAAAATATTCAGAATTTTACTGATTCACATCACTACATAGTATAAAACAATGTCGCTTCCCTCTGTCTGTCTTATGTATGCTTAGATCTTTAAATCTACGCAATGGATTTTGATGTGGTTTTTTAATAGATTGAGTGATTCAAGAGGAAGGTTTATATGTATAATACACTAGCCGAACCCGTGGCTTTTCTCGCGCTAAGTAGTTACTATTATGAGAGTTGAGACGACTAAACTGATTTGGATGAGATTTAGTGTAGGTATAGATAGATTATGTCCTGGTTATAGCTTAAATAAAATCTATATATACGATTCACAAGTTTAGCTCAGTTTTTAGTGCTACTTGCTGCGCTAACGGTCGTGGATTCGAGTCCCGCTGGGGGTATTCATTGTTGATTACGAATGTTTGTATTCCAGTCATGGGTGTTTATATTTGATATTTGATTTGAATAAGTAAACAGTTTTACTTAAGAAAAAGAAGTAAGTTTCCGCCAAAAAAGTGTCGAAATTGTGAAGAAAATTTAGTGATGCGCAAGCAAAGCTAAGGTATATGTCTAGTTTATTGTAACATCGTGATTTATTTACTTAGCTTTTATACCCAACAATCGACATTGACGAAACCAAATTATTTATTTATTTTCATCATCAGACTATTTGTTTTATTAATAGGCGCCATATTTTAATGCATAATTCAACTGTTATTTTAGTCTTAACTAACAATAACATCTTATTTTGTCCATTATTTTGATTGTTTTCTTTTAATTTAATATTTCGTTTGACTTTTTCAATCTTTTAAACCTAAATTTGAAGCGTTTTTTAAGTTTTTTGTAGCATCATTTTGATTTTTGATTGATAACCAAGATTTCCAATGCTTTACAATTATGGTTACGGAAGAAACTGTGCCCTGTAGATTATAACCAGCTAGTATTAAAGATATTTCATCAAAATCTGTCCCGTGGTTTTCACAGACAGACGGACAAACTATTCTAAATCTATACTAATATTATAAAGCTGAAGAGTTTGTTTGTTAGTTTGTTTGTTTGGTCGAACGCGCTAATCTCAGGAAGTACTGGTCCAAATAGAAAAATTCTTTTTGTGTTGGATAGTCCGTTTATCGAGGAAGGCTATAGGCTATATTACATCAGGCTACGACCAATAGGAGCGGAGCATCAATGAAAAATGTTACAAATACGGGAAGGGCGGGCTTTAGTTCTGCGAGGTACCATATCGTGCGACTCAGAAAGAATTTGGTTTCGACCGGAAACTAAGAACGCGTGTGAAGCCGCGGGAAATGCTAGTACAATATATTCGGATCTTGTATCATTAATAATGACTATAATTTCAATAAGATATTCAAAAAATATTTATGTACAAATTCGTCTCAGAATTTTCTCATATTATAAGTGTATCTTTAGACGTCAAATATTTGCGAATCGAGTATCTAAAATAAAAAAGCGTTTTCTTCTTAGTCTTTACTATTTTATTTTTTTTTTAAATAAATAAATAAATATTTTAAATGGAACTATTACTTTAAATGGAAAAACAAATATCTTTAACATCTCGCAGATTAATATAAAATACATTACCCTCCTTTTAGGACATTCGGGTAAAAACCTATGAAAATGTACCTACACACGGACACAACGAATAAGTTTTATCATAATGATTGTACCGAACAAACAAATAGACTAACTTTTCTATATATAATTTTAATTTTGATGACATTTTCCTCTCTTGCTTCTAAGCTTGAATTCATTTAAAATAGAAAGTTAGTTTAATATAAACTCTAAAATGTACATTTATTTGCTTATTCATCAAAAGATGGTATTTTTAGTGTTCGCATTAAAATACGACTTCTCTGACTTAAAGGATTTAATTATTTTTTGATCTGTATATTGTAATAATCCATATTGTAATATATTATGAGATATTTCATATCAAAAAGTGAGTACTAGAGTGCTAGAGCTTTTATATTTTGGACTAGCGACTAGTATAAAACAAAGTCGCTTTCTCTGTCCCTATATCCCTATGTATGCTTAAATCTTTAAAACTACGCAACGGATTTTGATGCGGTTTTCTTAATAGATAGAGCGATTCAAGAGGAAGGTTTATATGCATAACTAGCGGATCACGCGGCTTTGTCTATGCTAAATCTAGGGAAAAGCCCAAGCGAAGCGAGGGCGAGTCGCTAGTTCTCTATATATTGTTATCCCTATATATAGGTACCTCACTAGCGACTCACCCTCGCTTTACTCGGGTTCGTCCCTAGACTTACCGTCAGCGAAGCCACGGGTTGCGCTAGTTAAAATAAATAAAATTTATTGTGTGACCGCATCGAGAGAAAAGCACTGGATAGATTTTGATGTTTGATATGACTATAGCTGGTTATCTGGGTCTGGGCATAGAGGATTCTTTTTACTGTGAGAAAATATTTCATTTTATATGGGAAATCTATACTTAGTAATAGTCAAGGATACATGGTACATTTTTTGCACTTGATTACTATCAAGCTAATTTTCCGTGAGTTTACTTTACGATACTAACTGATTTTGTTTATGTTAAAACTAAGTAAAAAAAAGAAAATCAGCTGGTTAGTAATCATTTATGACGACCTCGTTATCGATACATGTTGGAAAGAGGGGACTCTATGATCAAACCATAGATTTTGGAGGACAAATTTTTGTTCGAATAATTTTGATAATAATTATCTTGAGATTTAACAAAAACAAAATCAGTTAGTAATAAATATTTGAGAATCATCAAATCGATATATTTTATCCTTGCTAACTCTGTTAGCTACCACAATCGAGAGTTGCGTACAGGAAATTATTGGGCGTCTCATCAAAATAAAGCTACTCACGGAAAATTAGCTTGATAGTAATCAAGTGCAAAAATGTACCATGTATCCTTGACTATAACGGTTAAAATTTATCTAGGGATTAGGGAAGATTAGCGGGCGAGGGTGAAACGTTCGGACACATTTAAATTTTTACAGTAGGGGAGACCGAGGGTATTTGAAACAAAGGTGATTTGAAACAGTACAGATTTCTTAAAACTTAAAACCGTTAGCGAGTGAGGGCAATGGCGTTTTTCAACTGCTTCCCTCCCCGCTGACGTGTAAGATCTCGTTGGTGGCGTAAGTCGCGCGGTTATGGAGTTCTGAGTGCCATGTGTCAAAAATCGACAAAAGTAAGTTTTTTATCGTTTTTTTACGATGTCTATATTTTTATAATGATTTTGTATTTTGGTTTAAGTTATATATGTATCGAAAGGCCATTAACTAGAGATTTATTATAATTATTATATATTTGTTTCAATTGATTTCTGTGTATTTTTTTCTTGATTGTCGATTTAATAAGAATGGGGAGGTTTTTTCTTACTGAGGAGATTTGAAACAGACTGTTTCAACTCTCCTCGTTTTCTGTTTTCTATGAGACTGCAGTCAATAAATAAGGGGCACAAACAAGTGTTCTATTTTTGTTGATTTAATTTGTTTATTTTGTTTCAACATGCCTACTGATTATAAAAGAGAGACTAACAGGGAAATGACGAGTCGCGAAATATATGATCTCGTAGCAGAAAAAGAAACTTTGCGACAGAAAAGTCTTCGAAACGCGGCTTCGAGTTACAACCTGAACCACACCTACAGATATATTAAAAATAAAAACTGCTTATGAAGCGAACAAAACGGCGACTGCTCCAAAGGTTGGATATCCCGAAAAGACAGTTTTTACTGTTCAGAGGAGATAGTACTCTATGATATCTTTTAAACTGTGCTGTTGCTGACTTTGAGAATTAAGGAAGCCAGAACTTTTGCCTATAGGTTGGCTGTAAAATGTAATAAAATAAATCCTTCTTCTTGGACTGAGCATGAAAAATCTGGAGAGGTTTGGCTTTTATCTTTTATGAAACGTCATCCTATTCTTTGTCTGAGGCTACCTCAACCTACAACTATCGCTCGAGCTACAAGTTTTAATAGAAGAGATTTATTTAAAATTATACCGCAGTAGTTGACAAATACAAGTTGCAGGGGAGGGATATATGGAACGTTGACGTATCTGGCATCACAACTATATAGAAACCAGACCACATCATTGCCCGACGAGGGCAGAAGACAGCTTGTCAAGAAATAAAGAGGAAACCAACTAAAGAAGAAAAAGAAGAGAAATTTTGTTTATGCGATTTAAATTAATGCTAAGACTAGAACTTTATGGTACTTTTGACTAATTTAAGAGTTGATTAATTGTATTACGTTTGTAGTTACCTACTTAACTGATATATCAGTACAAAAAGGATTTTAAAATTTTTGTTTTGTACTTGAAAAAAATTATTTTAATAAATACCTATAGATACTATCATAATTTTTATTTTATGTCCTTTAATACTTTTTAAAAATCAAATGTTTCAACTCTCCTCGACCCCTGTTTCATCTCACCTCGGTATGAGGGGAGTTGAAACAAGTTGACTTGTTACAGTTATATCGATTTTTCACCACTATATATTATGATTACAATTTCTTTATGTTATTCATTTGCAAATGTAAAAAATGATCTATCGATTGGTACTAATATCATACGATTTCTGTCTATAGTTTTTGGTATATGAAACAAAATGTCAAAATTGTTTCAACTCCCCTCGGTCTCCCCTAACAATAATCGTTTAGGGGCAGTATTCAATACTCATGTTTTTTTTAAAAAAGAAAGTACGCCCTACGCATTTATAATAATAATTTTCTAGAGCTTCCCATCATTAAAAATAACATAAAATTTTGACGACACGTTTGGCGCAGTTTGTAGTGACCCTATTTTCTTGCGCCAGCGGTCGCGGGTTCGAGTCCCGCTGGGGGCATTCATGTGTTAAACTCGGATGTTTGTACTCCAGTCATGGGTGTTTATACTTATAATATTTATATCTATTTGGTATCTGTAACAAGCTTACCACAGAAATAGATGGCGTTATGTGTAATAATGTCTCAAAATATTCATTTATTAATTTATACGTTGAAGTTACAAGTAAAGTCACTAACAATAGGTTGTTAAGAAATAAAAATCTCATATTGCAATAACCATAAGCCTCCTTAGAAACCAACGCGAAATATTTGTTAAGATGCAATGCTATTATTATAAGGAGAGACATTCTATTATTTCTTTCATTTAAAAGGCAAATGAATACCAAGTTTTGTATATACATAATACGTATAAAGTAAATTGGAAAATCATTTTCAAGTTGTTATATTTAGTCCAGACTGGGAAAGGGCTTAGTTTGTAGTATGTAGTGACTAGTGATCCTACTAGCTGTACTAGAGGTTGCGGGTTCGAGTTTCTAAAAAAATTTGGAGCGACCTCTTAAATTTTTTTAACTGTCTTTGTGAGGGCTCTTAAAACATCAAAAACGAATACTTTTTCACTCGAGACTCAAAAAAAAGTTGTCGGTTTTTGCGCCACCCCTTAATCTATATGAATACAAATTGACTTATTTAAATTTTTTTTAACTGTCTTTGTGAGGGCTCTTAAAACATCAAAAACTAACATTTTTTCACTCGAGACTCAAAAAATAAGTTGTCGGTTTTTGCGCCACCCTTTAATCTATATGTATACAAATTGACCTATAAGATGTCTAAAAACTTGGTCTCTCCCATGATCTACATTTCTGTAAGGTAAAGAAACTTGAGAATCAAACTTAAAATAATTTTGCGGAAAAATTGTAACGATAGTTCTATTTAAAATGATGAAAATCGATTCAGACGAAAAATGAATTGAGTAGTTTTTTCCTTATGTTGGTATAAGATGGAAATACGAGTACATTCGATTTCTAAGCTGACAGACGTTAGATCTCGTTAGGCTCACAGTTTATTCAAATGGCACACTTTTAGTTATTATAATAAAACTACTTTAACCGACTTCAAAAATAGAGAAAATCCTTATTTTATGGTTTTTCTCTACTACAGCGAAATTAATGAGTTACATGTACCGAGTGAAGCAGGTTCAAATCCCGAGTTTCACACCTCTAATATTGTCATATGCAATTTTTCGATTATTTCCAAAATGACTTAGATAAGGGGAATTCGATCAACATAAAAAGATTCATCAAATTTGATTCAGCAGTTTAGGCGTAAAAACGTAACATAGTAAACAGACGGAGTTAATATCGCATACTTGACTTGTTTTTAATGAATTAAATATAATTATTAAATTAAATCATTATTTTTATATGAAAAAAAAATATTGCAATGAAACCCATTCTAACAAATTATAATAATTTTGATTTCAAAACGATTCATGTTATTTCTAAAGGCCCGTTAAACTAAGCGTAAGAATTACAGTATTTAATATTTAACTTATATAAAAATTAGTTTAAAATAATTATTATGAATTGCTTTTGTCTATTTATCCAGTAAGTGGGTTATGCCCTGATTCGCCTATAATAAAATTCCACAGTTCATATTGACCTTGCCTTTGAAGCAATTCAAATCTAAAATTAAAAATACGTTGTTGAATACTTAGTAGATGTAAATGTGTGGGATTAATGTCTGGTTGTGTCTCACGTAGGATAAATAGATAAATATTGTAATACAATGTTGTTGCCAAATATTGAAATTTTTTTGAAAAGAGCAACTGTTGAGTTTCTCGCCGGTTCTTCTCAGCAGAACAGCTTTCCGAGCCGGTGGTAGCTTACTCACAGACTTACAGACTGACATTTAATTTTAATAATGTAATTATGACTATCAAAAGAGCTTGTAAAAGTCTATTTGAATAAAGAATATTTTGATTTCATTTGATTCGCCCACTCCCAGCTGTGGGACATTAAAGACATGACTACACGAACATATTCGTGAATGACTTTATATCTAAATCAAGCAAGATGGGGTCGCTGATCTCTTAAAATATCTTCCTAATTAATTTTTTATTTCTATAAATAAAGCATTCTTTGTCATTACGAAATGTCATTTTGACGTCAAGTGACGTAGTGGTGTACTCTATAGTAAATTAGCGAGGGTTGGACCAATTGTTATTTTTTTAATAATCATTATATATTTTTCTACATTTCATTGTTTTTTGAGAAAACTCATTTTACCTCTTCGATTGAATTAAAAAAGTAGAAGTAATTTTTAAACGAACATTCAACGATATTTTGCTTTTAAAACTAAATAACTTAGCGAGCGCACCCGCGGGGAAAAGCTAGTGTAAAATTCATTTGAGATGATATCCTATTATCCATATTCCTTTTTCCAGTTAATATAGTTCTTTACAACGTCGAGTTTTAGAAATTTATAATTTTAACAAAAACACGCAATAAATCGTTATTATATTCGTAGATTACAAAGCCATTGTTGGGAATGATTTAACCATTTTATTAAAAGCTTGTTTGTAATGAGTCGATTGAATCTTTTTTCTTAGAAATTTATTTCGCTTCGCAGGTGTTAGTTATAATAAAGATAACGGTCTTTATAACTTAGTTATAATGTATGTACATATAAATAAAATTGAAATGACTGTTTTTAATTATTTCTAATTAACAGCTTTTCACTAAATGCATATGGAAGTATATACGATACTAACAAGAAAAAAACAATTTTTAAACTTTTTGTCTGCCTGTCTGTTTGTTCCGGCTAATCTATGAAACGGCTGGACCGATTTTGACGGGACTTGTACTCTCAGATAGCTAATGTTATTAAGTGTAACTTAGGCTTATTTTTAACCGACTTCAAAAAAGGAGGAGGTTATATTTAAGAATTTTTTTTTGCCGACTCTAAACCTAAGGACGAATCCGAGCGAAACGAGGGTGATTCGATAGTTTTCTAACTAAATAAAAGTAGCCTAAGTTACTCATTATACCATTAGCTATCTTCGAGTGAAAGTCCCGTTAAAATCGATCCAGCCGATTCACAGATTGATATTACTAACAGACACTTTAACAGACACTTTTATTTATATGTACTGACTAGCTATTTATCCTTACGTCGCTTGGGTGCTTCCTATAAATAAAAGATAGATATAATAGTTGTTTTAAGTGTGAAGTATAGACATTTGTAGTCCAGTGGTAACACAAACTCGCTTGGATAACCGAGTGATGCGGGTTCAAATACGGGTGTCACACCTCTGATATTTTCATGTGCGAATCATTTCTAACATATTTAAAAGTCCGCCAACCCGCACTTATTTAGCGTAGTGGACTATGACTTGATTTCTCTCGTATTGAAAGGATGCCCGTGCCCGACAGTGGGACGTTAAAAAAAATTAAATACATTGTACAAAAATGAATTCTAAACAGTTTATATTAAAAGAAGATATCACGTGACACAAAACGTTCATCCAAATTGGAAAATTCATTTTTTAATCGTTTAAAATTTCAAAATAATAAATTTAAAATAAACATTGCTAATATAAAAAACGCAAGCGAAGTCATAACTTTTAATATACCTTTATTTAAACTCCATCTAATTTACATAAGCTCGCATTTTCTAAAGGAATGTATATTATGCAAAAGACGTGTTCCCGCCATTTCACTCACGTTTCATATTATAGTGTTGCCAGCCGTGAAAACAATATGCGACGCGTCGAGAATACCTTTGACTGGCAACATTTTACATTCAAACTTCAAATTCAAATTAACAACACTGATGAACTTGGTAATTAGTAATGAATATTATTATAATCTGTATGCATTAGATACATACTTATTTAGAATTTACAAATTAGCTGATATTTTTGGGGATAATTTAAATTTTAAGTTATGGAATAAGTTTATGGCAGTAGCGGGTTCGATTTCCGTTATAAATAATTATTTCTATAATACTTTCTTAGGTTTACACAATACTTTCTTAGGTTTACGCGAATACTTGACATTATAAATGAAACTATCATTTCGGATTTTGTCGCAGATTTATTATGATTTTTGGTTTTAGAGACTGAGTCTCTCCCGTGACTATGATTGCTGTAAAGCATTCGAAACGTCGGTAACCAAAAATCCAAATAGATCCGCGACAAAAACCGAAAAGGTAGTTTCATTTATAATTATTTCTATTTAAAAATAACAGTAATATAATGGGAGCATTCTCCTCTCTCAATCCTCGTCTCATTTGAATCGGAAAATCAAGTCAAATAAGACAAAATCCATTCAAATACCGATTAAAGTTTATTGTCTTAACCAAAGCTCCTTTACGAATTTTGTTTACGTCTGTAACGTTTGATCTCACATAAAGCTAATCTCATTTAATTATTCGAATCTTTAATTACCCTTAACTTGGCCTATTAAATTTAAAGAAGTATGCCTTAGGCTTTATAACTTCTTAAATATTTTACTATTAATCTTAAAGAGTGCTAGACTAGAAAGTTGTTGTAGTCTCAGGCTGGAGGGACGAATTAGGCCAAGAAAGTTTTTTTTTACTTTTATTAGGTACTGATTTTTATGCAGTTCACAAGTAAACACATGGAGTGATTCATGAGGAAGGGTACGACGTATTAATTCGCTTTTATATTCAATTTCGAATACAAAATATTTTATTCAGCATAAAATTATTACATTTTTTTACTGAACACCATAAGTCTACAATCAGTTCGGAAAGAAGAAGCCGCTTACTTGAGATGAAAGAGCGGGAATAATGTTATTTCTTTATCTGATTTTTTTAACAAATTAAATTAAAATTACCAATGATTCTATAAGGTTGAAAAAGCCTTAAAAAATCTTTATTTGAATATATCTTTTAGCACACAAACGATCTATTAAAACTTCTTTTTAAATTTGAATATAATTGTGTAACATGGAGCTTACACTAGTATTAAATAAAACTTTTTTGTAAGATAGAAGAAGAATCTCTACTAACTTGTATTTACGAGTATATCACGTAAACACATAACCCTCTTATCGATCTTCGTCGTTGAGTAAAAGATAAAGACTACAATTTTATCCCGATTGAAAGAAAATTACACCTTTGCATAATTCCAATACTGCATTGAAGTTAAAAAAAGCGTGTAATGACCGACGCAGAATCGATCCCACGCCCGTAATGAATCTTTTGTTTAGAAAATTATTCTTATCGTGATAGAAACAATATCGATATAACATTGATAGTCTTGATATCTGTTAGCTTTTGTGTTACTTTTTAACAATTTTATCAGCTAATTTATAAATGAGTATGTGAAATTGATTTAACCAAAAAAAATGAAAACATAAAAAAACAACCGTTGAGGAATTTTACCTTTCATCATCAGCTCATTCACATGAGATGAGTTTTAGAAAATATATCAAAAATATAATAGTTCCCTATAAATTTTGAGAGTTGCCCTCGATTTCCCTGGGATCATCAGGCCCTGCCTTGGTGACAATGGGACTCCCTCGGAACTACCCTACCGAACAAAACAATGAACATACATAAAAAAATATATACAGTGGAACATATAACCTCCATCTTTTTTGAAGTCGGTTAATAATAATATTCTCAACTTCAATCTCATTCAGATTCATCTTTTCTCTTACTTAATCATTCATTTACGGAGGCATGGGGATGATTCACTGCCAACTTCCCAACTCTTTGCTGTTACTGGCCCGAACCAATACTCGAACCCTGGTAAAAGCCAACTTACAAAGCCTCGATCACCGACGTAGGGTTGCCAGCCTTTGTGTATTCTATAGATTGCATTTCGGAGAGTGTGCGCAGGAATTACACGAATTAATTCCCCCATTTTCTTTCCATCATCGGACGACACGACGAGCGGCTGGTCTCCATCCTTATGTCGTGGACATTCCACCCGTCCGGACGAAGCTTTTCGCTTCGTCATTTATTATACGTGCGGCTAAGGATTGGAACAACCTGCCTGCGTCAGTGTTTCCGTCCGATTACAATATGGGTGTCTTCAAGGCAAGAGTGAATGGGTGGCTACTGAATTAGTGCGACTTACCATCTACGACTGCGTTACCACTTACCATCAGGTGGAACGCAGTGAAGCACTATTTCAGAATGAAATAAAAAAAAGAACCCAGGATATGCCAGGACAGCCATGCATCCTAGCTACTACACTACCGTACATCGATTTTGAAAGGGACCATTATTATATACCTTTTTTCTAAAGTATATTTAATATTGAATGTACATAAGCTCGTAATTTACCTTCATTTGTGGAAAGCGGAAATACGAGTTTTTAATACCATATTGTTGTTATAGGATGAAATGAAAATATTTTTTTATATTTTCGACGTTCCCTGTAATAGGGATTGATTGAATATTGAAATTTATTTTGGTACAATTTTACATTAATTTTTCTTATATTATGTATGTGTATTTTTCTACCCGACCGTGCTAGAAGGAGGGTTATGTGTTTGGCACGCTCTGCGGCCTGAATGGTTCGATGGATTTTATCTTCAAAGGTGTCGTTAGATTCGTATTAATTATTGTTAAAGTGATACCGGTCACCGGGTATACATTTTGAATTAGAATACACAATATTTTAGGGTGTTTTCATTTCCAAATTACACAGAAAAGCAGTCGGGTTAGAACCTTAGAGACTTTATTTTTTAAGTTATTTTCTATTCGGTGCGTACCTAGTGCCTGTTTTATAATAAATAGATGTCAAAAAATAGTAAATAAAAAAAATCTATATATATAAAAATGAATCCCTATTTCCCTTGGTCACGTCATCACGCGTGAACGGCTGGACCGATTTCGCTAATTCTTTTTTTTTTGTGTTTGTTATTGTCAGGAGAAGGTTTTTATGAAAGAAAAAATTAAGAAAATTGCGCGTAAAATTTGATAATTTAAGAAAACTTAATAAAATTAACAACGTTTGATTATGAGTTAGTTAGTTCATGGCAATTATTATGAATTAAACCAGCAAATAGATAGGCGGTGCAAAGTAAATATACGAAACTCACAAAACGTAGGTACCTAGGGACAAACTCGAGCGAAGCGAGGGTGAGTCGCTAGTATACTATAAAAAAAGCATGGACGTATTAACTAATGGACGAGACACATAAGCGGACGTACCTTTACCGGCCTTGACAGTAATCAGGATATTTTAGGCCTGGCCGTTTGATTTTACGTCAGTCTCAAGCACTTACTTGTCAACAAAACATCTCCCAAAAATGACTAAATGTTCTATTAGATGGTGTAAAAACTAAAGCAGCGGAAGCAGCACTATTTCTTTTCACTTGTAAGTAATATATTTTATTACATTTAATGTTATTTATCACAAAATTTAAGTAAATGTAAAATAAAATTTCGTATTATTCAACTATGTTAAATATAGTCGATATATCTATGTATTGTTGACATCTGACAACCATCATAAAATGGCTGGATTATACCGTTCAAAACAAATGACAGAACTGTCGAGTAAGTCCATTTGACATCGACTAGTGCTTGACAATGTCGAAAAATATATCGATATTTGACGAAATAACTAAGCGAATAATGGATGTTATTTGTACAGTACAATAACATAAAATACTTTTATCGCAGTATCCTACAATCTGATGACAATAAATTTATAATAATATTTTTATAATTAAATAAAAACATTATAAATGCAAAAAATATAATTAGTATGTGTACTTAATTTTTATTTTATTTTAACACATAAATAACACAAAATTTTAGATTTCCTAGGGATCCTTCTCGAAAGAGAAAAAAAATTCTTAACAAAAAATTTTAAGTCTATAATAACTATAATTGAGTAAAAAGTTCATAACAATGTCCTGCTTATTTTAGTATAATTAAAATATAAATACCGGAAGCTTACCCCACCTTTATTCTCCCTTTATTTTCTTTGCCTTACAGCTTATTTATGATACACCTTTTCTTTCCCATTCGAACGTTCTGGGTTTGATTGTCGGCGAAATATCAAACAATATTTATTATTAATATTTAAAACGTCATTGATGTATGTATTTTATCGACTACGTTCAAGCACTAGCATTAGAGTGAATTTTGATGTATTGTGTCAATTCTTTGTGTGCGTTATACTTCAAATGGTTGAAAGTGTTTTCATGCATTTGTATTTTATGACTGGTCCTTAGTTAATACGTCCATGAAAAAAAGTATAACGTGTGGTGTCGTGGGACACCGGATAGGAACGAAGTGCCTTATTATAAAAATTAGCGGTTTAAAGAAAATAATTATTCTTGTATACATTTTTTGTAATTTTTTATCGATAAAAATAAAAATTTAAACATAAAAATAAGATATATAATATTTAAATAATATAAATATATATTTGAAAGAAAGAAAATATCTTACATCACTAGCAACACTCAACAGTAAAACTGTTATATAAGTATCCATTTTTATTAAATACTAGATGAATAAAAATCTTACGTTACGGACATTTTTTCCCGGTTAGGGTTCCGCATCGTCCCATAAGGAACAAGGGAACTTCGTTATAAAATCTGGATACGATCTTTACAAGCCAATAAACATAAAGAGCGATCTTATAGCCTATCTTTATAAAGCTTTTCTAAAATCTAACACACAAGTTAACAAGTAGTAAACTTTAGAACCACTTTAAAATAATGCATTACGCAAATTAGTTTGCCTTCGATGCCATAAATATCTCCAGTCTAAGAGTAGTTCAAACATACTAACGATTTAATTGACGATGATAAAATGTGATTTCAAAAGCTGTAAAAGGGTAGATTATTTTAATAAAACTAGTGTTATACCACGGATTTACATGGGTAACTATTAACTATTTTTTTTAATTTTACGCGAATATTTGATGATTTAAATAAACTTGTTGCATAAAATGCATGATGACCATAGACTTCTCAAGTCTATGGTCAAACTAAAACCACATTTGTATATAAAACAACTAGCGACTCGCCCTCGCTTCGCTCGGGCTCTTCCCTAGATTTGGCACAGGCAAAGCCGCGGGATCTGCTAGTTATGCATATAAACCTTCCTCTTGAATCACTCTATCTATCAAAAAAAAAACGCACCAAAATCCGTTGCGTAGTTTTAAAGATTTAAGCATACATAGGGATATAGGGACAGAGAAAGTGACTTTGTTTTATACTATGTAGTGATTATTTAGTTTTTAACGTGAAGATACAGTTAAAATACTTACGCGATATAGTTCTATGACTTATTAAAACATTGCAAGTTTCTTTATTAAATATTAATAATTTCTAAAGTCGGTAACACGTTCGGAAGTTATATAATACTCAGAGATGAAATATGAATATTTTCCCGAAATAAAAAGTTATGTTTATGTAAGCCCGGATAACAAATGTCTGTGGATTTCTCACTGACAGACAGACCGACAAACATTATAAAAAAACATACCTACATTCTGATTCTGCATCGATTATATAATGACTAGTTCAATAAGATTATTCAAAATATATGTACAGATTGGACTTCCAATTTAAGTAAGTATATGTAGATATTGCAGTCAAGCACTAATTCAGAATAAAAAAAATACTAGCAATACGCGCGGCTTCTCCCGCGTTCGTTTTTTTAATCGCTACTTAACTTCATTCGATCACTCGCTGGGTTGAAATTTTCCAAAATTACTCCAGCTTTAATATACTCCTGAGCCGCGGCCACCTACTTCATATATTATGTGCGGCGTGCTCTCCTCCTCCTCTCCTGTTATTGTAGTTTTAGTAGGGATCCTTATTTTTTCTTGCAATTAAAATAGCCTATATTAATCAGTGATAATGTAGCATTCAAATGGTATAGAATTTTTGAAATCGGTCCAGTACTTTTTGAGCCAATTCGTTACAAACATACATACATACAAATCTTTCCTCTTTATAATATTAGTATAGATGTAGATATATTTTATTGAAATTTGCATTACTACGACAGGTACTTGCTTAAAAAGACAATTTTAAAGCATTTTTGACTGAGATTCAAACCTCTGACCCTCCAAATAAAACTTCTACTATACCATAAAGTAGCAATAATAATTTACTCCGTACACAATATTAATAATCTATAAATTAGATGCAATAAATCATGTTTTTTCCGATGGCATTCAAGAATACACGGGCTATTATTGCGTCGTAAATCTATTCTTTCAGGGGTAGAGTTAATTTCAGAAAATATAGCTTTTTTAACAAGCTTTCATAAGCTTCTAGAATATACTTAACTATAATTAATAACTTCGACAATCTTCAAAACCTATTTTAAAAGCTTATCAATAAATGCATATTATCTATACTTCTATACTAATATAATAATATTATAATATAATAATAAATAAATTATAATATAATAATATTATAATATAATATAATAATATTATAAAGAAGTAAAGTTTGTCTATTTGTTAAATTGTAAGGGGTAATCTCGGGATCTACTGAACCGATTTTAAAAATTCTTTCACCAATAGAAAGCCACATTATTGCTGAGTGTCATAAGTTATATAAAAAACCGAAAAATAAAAAGGCTTTTACGTGGTAGTCCGTTTTGCAAAGTGAATCGGAGAAAAGACGGTCGAATGAAAGCGTTTCTTACGAACGCTGCTTTAACTATGAAAGATATATTTTTGAGTTTTAGAGAAAAGATGTGGAGCTTAAAAATGCCTACAAAAAAGTCAACGACAGCATATGTCTAACTTTTATATTTAAGTGACAAAAAGTAGTTTTTTTAATATTAGTATAGATCATTTAATTTTTAATTTTTAATATTAATAAAATAATTTAAATTATTTAAACACTCTGTACTAAAAAAGGATTATTAACATTATGCCCAACGAAGTAGGCACGGGTCAGCTAGTGAAAGTATATATAGGGAAGAAGGGGGAATGGCGTTCACTTAAGGAAAACATGCTGTATTTTCTAAATTATTTATTATATATCAAAATTAAGGTAAATAACAAAGTCTTTAACTATCGAGTAATTAAGATTTTAACAACAAAAGCATTTATCTTTGACCTACTAGTAGTAATAAAAAAATATTAAAAAAACATGTTTGAGCGGCATTGCCCCTGACTATGGGTAATGCCGCTCAAACATGTTTTTTGGAATATAACAAGTAAAATATATTTTAATTAAAGAAATATTAATGAGATGAACCTACTACAATGAAAGTAAAGTCTACAATAACAAATTAGCATCAATTATCGCCATTTGTACGTAAGATAAGCGTTTTTCAATTTAACAAATATAGTGAAGTCTTCGATATCAAATCAACTTCAATTATTATAATATAATATAAAATTATTATTATTATAAGGAGGTAAGACAACTGAGAAATAGTAATATTTTATTTTTGGTCACATAAATGACAGATGTATTCATCTGGCGGATCCCATCCTGAACATATAGCATGAGCCCATACTCCGCAGATGGTGCACCGATACCATAACTCGTTATGTTTTCCAAATTATTTGCAAATAGTACATTTGTTATAACTTTCGTCATCCACATTTATATCGTCATCACTGTCACCGTCGCAAAGATGCTCTTCATCATCACTCTCTGAAGAACTTTCTTTTGTAAGATATTTGTTTCATATGTTTGTTTTGGTCTTAATTTATCATCTTTACCGGTCTTATTGAGTTTCGCGACTTTTTCTTTTTATTATCCTCCAAAATAATTTTCATAGGAGTCACAGTTAATATTTAGCTTTCTTTGACGTGGTTTATAAAATGGTTCAATTGTTGTTGCCGTCGCTATAGCAGCAAAGGATACCGGAGTTCTTCATTATTGAACTAGATTTTGGTTGCGTGCTTGTGCACGTGCCAAAACAGATGCAGAGGATTGATCCTCATTTGATGGACTTGCCAAAGGAGATGTATGTCCTGAAATTATGGCCGTACCATCAGACTGCGCATATTCGAAATTCTGGACATTTGGGCCTTGGTTTTGAGGAGTTTTAGCAGATTGAAGGTTAAAAGGAAGGAATTTATTCGGTCCAAGCCGCTTTAGCGGTGGTCCTTTGACGATTTCTTGGCATATCTACAACAAAAAAAATAAGTCACTAAGGGGTAATTACGCTCAGATGAGCGGTATTACCCCAAACGCTCGTTTTGTAATTGAATTGAAATTAAAAAAAAATCATACACAATTGTTGAAAATTGATTGCATTATTACAAAATAGAATAGTTTTATTGTCAGAAGAAAAAATAATAGTTAAATAAGCATTAAAATTTAGGACTTACCGTCAAGAAACTCCTAACCAAAAGTTAGATCAGTTCGGGCGGAAACAAAGAAAAGCACTTCACAGTCACATGACGCGATCTGACTGTATGTTTGTATCGCTGTCTGTAAGAGACCCCCTCCCCTCACAATTCACGCGATGTGGTGTGTTGCTAAGTATCATGTTTACAGAGTTACAGAGGTGAGCGCCATTACCCAGTGAGCGTCATTCCCCCTTCTTCCCCTATACGGTATTTACATCAAAAATTTTATTTTTAAATTTTTGTTTGTTCATCTGCCTGTTTGTTTTGAACCGGTTAATCTCTGACACGGCTGGACAGCTGGCGTAAGAATTTAGCTTCACTACAAATAGCGCCAAACGTGTTGTGTGTGAATTTGTGTGAAAGTATATACTGTTTACTTATATAGGTACTATAGTTATCTACAGATGAACCAAAGTGAAGTTAGGATGAGTCGCTTGTATATACCTATAAATAGATTCATCCATAATTATTCAATTTCAAATACCCCGCCATTAAATATGCTAAATAAATTAAATATTAACTCGAGATTACAAAGTGTGAGCTTTAATGAATTGATTAAAGCTAAAATTTTCCAACTAAATATTTATATAAAATTATGTAAAAGTGTATAATATCGCTTAAGTATATAAAAAGATAAAATTTGTATTTTTGTATGTGGGACGTAATCTCTGACACTACTAAGGCAGTAAGTTGTTTCAAATTAAAATTAAGAGGTTTTGGCTTTACCGCAGAGTGCAATAGTCTCGAAAAATTAACTATAAAAAAATATTTTTTCTATTCAAACCAGTAGTTCCTGAGATTAGCGCGTTCAACCACACAAACTCTTCAGCTTTATAGTATTAGTAAATAGTCTCCGCTTGGGTTCGGTACCCTAGGATCACTTTGACAATTTGTAGGTATTTTTAACCGACTTCAAAAAAAGAGGAGGTTATACGAACCACTGTATAATATACATATAATATATTTTTTATGTATGTTCACCGATTTTTCAGCTGAAATCTGTGGGCCGAATTCAATTTTTTTTTGTACGATAGGGTAGGTATAGTTCCGAGGCACCGACTCCAACAATAACTAATTAATTTATTTTTTTTTCTTTCTTGTTTGCAACGTTTTGAAGTTAGTTTTTTATTTTTGTTAATGAAATCTAGTAAAGTTTCTTATACCCAGATATTATAAGATAACCAGATATTATCTATTAACATACTACATTTTATGAAAATCAGTCCACTTTTCTTGTGATGCGATCACAGACAGACAAAAAAGAATTCTAAAAACTATAGATACGGTTTCTATATCGACAATAATTATTATTTCACTAAGATTTACCTAAAAATATTTAATGTACAGAGCTTAGTCAAAATTCTATTACATCTAAACATAATCTATTGAGTAAGACAGCATATACGTCCATTTTTTTTATTTCTCTTAGAAGTTCGACGACACGTTTGACGCAATTTGTAGTGACTCTACTTTATGCGGTCGTGGGTTTGAGTCCCGCTGAGGGCATTCAATTGTTGATCGCGAATGTTTGTACTCCCGTCATGGGTGTTTATATTTATAATATGTATGTATTTAAAATTTATATATGTGTAGTATATCAACTATCTGGTATCCGTAACACAAGCCTCGTAGCTTATCATGGAACTAGATGGTGCTGTTGTAATAATGTCCCAACATATCAACATATATGTATATTTATAGGCTACTGAGTAAGTCAAATCAAATCAAAATATACTTTATTCAAATAGACTTTTAAATAGTACTTTTGAATGGTCTCTTTTACATTATAATATGGAATTTAAATTAAAATTAAATGTCAGTCTGTAAGTCTGTGAGTAAACTACCACCGGCTCGGAAAGCTATTCTGCTGAGAAGAACCGGCGAAAAGCTCGACAGTTGCTCTTTTAAAATAAAATTGGATACAATATTGTAATATAATAATTATCTATTTATCCTATACTAACGCCTGTTATGATTATAAACCTTCCTCTTGAATCACTCTATCTATTAAAAAATCCGTTGCGTAGTTTTAAAGATTTAAGCATACATAGGGATATATAGAAAGCGACTTTGTTTTATACTATTTTATATACCCAACCAGACATTAATCCCATACATTTATATCTTCAAGGTTCAAAGTATTCTGCTATCGTTTAATAAGCTTTAATCCTGAATGATTGACGGATCAACGCACAATCAAACCGCATATCGTAGAGACCTGAAACTTGGAGAGAGTTTTTTGTATGACGTAGGCAATAGGCATACGGTAAGAAAGGACTTTTCGAATTTCTACTCTTAAAGGGGTGAAAACTGGGGGCAAAGTTTGTATGAGACAACGTGATTCCTTGGTCCAATTTACTTCAAATTTTGTATATATACATTATTTGAAAGAATTATTGGGTTTAAAAATCCCTACAGAAAATTAGTCTACGATATCATTATTTTCGTCAGTACGTATAAAGAACAGTAAGTCAGCGCATCGATGTGCGCGTTTCACGCAAAAAGTATTGAACCGATTTAAACAACATTTCGTAAATTGATACATTATTGTACGAAATAACATTTAAAATACCTTTTATTGAAGTATAGTCTTTTTAGTCGGGAAAACTCATACACTGATTTTATGAAACGATAGGGATAAGGAGGACCTTAGAATATATGCCTAACTCGTGCTAAAGTACTACTTAATAGCATAAACTCAACGATATTTTTTGTACTTTTAGCGCGAGCAAAGCCGCGAGTCTCGCTAGTCAATAATGTTTTTTTATTTTAGATTTAAATTGTTTTAAGGGCAAGCTTAAAATGGACTGTGTTATTCTATTATACATGCGTATGTCTCAGTCTGAATATACATCCATTTTTTAAAGCTATTTTTCTTAGATATTAACATCATCATGAATCACAAAGCATTTTTATATATTACTAGCTGACCCGTGTCCACTTCGTTGGGCATAATGTTAATAATCCTTTTTTAGTACAGAGTGTTTAAATAATTTATATTATTTTAATAATAATTTAAATTATCTATGCTTATATTAAAAAAAAACTACTTTTTGTCACTTAAATATAAAAGTTAGACATATGCTGTCGTTGACTTTTTTGTAGGCTCCACATCTTTTCTCTAGAACTCAAAAATATATCTTTCATAGTTAAGGCAACGTTCGTAAGAAACGCTTTCATTCGACCGTTTTTTCTCCGATTCACTTTGCAAAACGGACTACCACGTAAAAGCCTTTTTATTTTTCGGTTTTTTATATAACCTATGACACTCAGCATAATGTGGCTTTCTATTGGTGAAAGAATTTTTAAAATCGATTCAGTAGATCTCGAGATTACTCCTTACAATTTAACAAATAAACAAACTTTACTTCTTTATAATATTAGTATAGAAGTATAGATGTAGTAGATATAGATTTCTAACCATTATGAAATTATCGTATACTCATACATTAACGTTATCTGTCAAATCCCTAGATTACTTTTTAATTGTATAATCGATGTTGGACCTATTTTTCGTCTTATTATTAAATGTATAACACCTATGAGTGTTACGAAACAAATGTTGCATAATTACTTTAAAAAATATAGTATTCAGTCCATTTTAATGTCCCACTGCTGGGGGTGGGCCTGCCTTAATACGAGGGGGATCAGGCCATAATGTAACACGCTGGAGAAGTGCTAGGGGACTTCACATATCTTCGGAAAACTTGCTAGGTTCTCTCACACGAAGGTTTCCTCATATTATATTCTCCTTCCAATATTTTCTAGGTACGTATGGGTTGCTCGGAATTAATACTAAAGCCATAGATTGAATGTTGAAGTTTAATAATAGAATACTTGTAACAAAGCAATTAACAACATTATCCACACAACGATCGATAACTCTCCGAAATTGTATCTTATTCCCCCTCGCGCTATCCACAGATAAGAATCCTCACTTCTTATTCTCCTTATTACAGTTGGTCATACTTGAACACAGATAATCAATCATCTATTACTTTTAACTTTATGAATGAAGTGCATCATTTTAGAATCGCTAACACTCACGAGGTTTTCCTTCACCGTAAAAAAATTATAACCTAATAAAAACAAAAAAACACAAACGTAAAAAAGCGAAAGTTGACAATTATTAGTAAAAATAATTATACCTAATAAAAATTTTATTTATCTGATGTCAGATGTTTTTATAATTGAAGTGAATATTCGTTTTACTCGTGGATCGATTAAATTATGATGACTCCTGGTTCAGTTAAGACTGTAGTGACCCTACTTACTTACCGTGCCCTCGATCTCGGGTTTGAATCCTGCTAGTGACATTCATTTGTGTAACGAGCATAAATGTTTATACTCCAGTTATGGATTACCGTAACATAAGCCTAGTAGTTTACCATGAGTCTATATGCCCCGACATATTTATTTATTTACTAAACTTTGTTCCAGCTTTATTCCGCGGAAAAAAATCCTTTTCTATGAGTAATTTCATTTCAGTAATCAAAAGCCTAATAATAATGTGATGACTTTTCCTGTGAGAATTAAAATTAAACTAATATTTATTTCAGCCATGCGTGCAATTTTATCCGCCATTTTGCTGCTCTCCGCCATCTTGTTATGCGCGACGCAAGCGCAGTACCCGCGCCCGCGTCGCCCTGAACGGTTTGACACGGCGGAACAGATCTCCAACTATTTAAAGGAACTACAAGAGTATTATTCAGTACACGGAAGAGGACGGTAAGCTTTTATTTTCTAATCTATATATATCTAAAGTTATATATGTGTAGTGTATCAACTATCTGGTATCCGTAACACAAGCCTCGTAGCTTACCATGGAACTAGATGGCGTCCTAATATATTGATATTTATTTATTTATATCTAATGTGATAAATTTATTTATTACCCGTCGTGTAGAGTTGGCTTCAAAAATATGGGAGTTAAAAAGAAAAAGGCATTGCTTTTAAATAGAACATCATTTTATAGCAGTGATACATTTTGATTCCCACCTCGGGCGCCATTTTAAATAGATTATAACTTATCGTAGCATTTTCACTTATTTTTTTATTCAGCCTTTTAAAACCCTGCAATTGAGTGCATACTACCCTACACATTGTTTTCCCTATATATTCCTCATATTATATTGAAAGAGAGCGACTTAGCGAGTTGATAGGCTTTATATTTAGTTTGCTAGTTTCTGTGAGACATAAGCTGAGTCAAGTGTTTTGGAATTGATTCGCTTATCAAAGTGCAAACAAAGCCCAGATATTGAACCCGCTTCATTCCGTTACACAAGCAAGCACTTTACTACTAGTCTATGACTTATCACTACGTACAGCACAAATTCTCATCTTATCAGGGCGAGCAAATCGAGCCCTAACACTATCACAATCTGAGCATTTTATGGTACATTTTACTGAAAAACTATCACGCCTTTAGATTTGTGCTTTAACATAGTAATTTAACTTCATATATAGATGTGTTATCTGTAAAAAAATAATAATTTTATAACCATTAAAAAAATATAAACAATTTTGTATTGAATAGAAAATTATTATTGTACTAACGCCATCTGTTAGAACCAAAGAGCTAACATCGCTGTAACATTATTACCCGTTAGGAAAAACTACGCGAGTCCTCACAAAGCTCTGCTTTCAGTAGTTTAAAACATTGTTGTATATTTTAAAATTGCTTTTGATGAAGTAATTTATTTTCTTCAAAAATATTCTCCTAAAAAGTAATATTTACATCTGTACCTGATACTAGATGGCGTCGTAAAATTATTCTAAAGCTTTTAACTCAGTTGTAACGATGAAAGTTAGATGGCACGATGTTTTAAGACAATTTTATTTTTCACTTAACATTATTTTATATGAAAACAATAATAATTACAATAGATTTTTTTAATATCGTTATTAATTTAGTCTAAAAATAATAACGTATAGAAGGTGAGTAGGCCCAAAGAATTTAAGCCACTTTCAATAACGAATAAGGCCGAATACGTTTTCCATCTCGACAAAGTCTTGTTACAACTTAATAATTTTAAAATGTTACGTACTACGGGTTCGGAAATTAAAAGCGTTCTCGCACTAGAGATGTTTTATTTATACTGTTATATACGCAAAGTTTGTACACAGCACAAGTTCAATTATTGAGTCTCTGAGCACTATAATACACCACTTTTAATAATTCACTATACTCTTCTTCACTTTTCCACTATTTCGTATCTCTTCGTAATCTTCACTTAACTCCGAACAACAACTGATCTCTCGACACACTGCCGGCCTTTTTATATGCGTTAGAACATTCTAGTATCGAAAATTCAAAATGTTTCTAGTAACTTTCAAATGAAAATGCTTTGTCTCTCTCTGACACATGAAAATTTGCAATAAACTGTTCTTGTTATCTAATTGTCAAAAGTTGAAACTTGACATTCGCTATTGGAAAGCTAAGCAAAAGCTAAGCTAAGCTAAAGCACTCTATTCCGCGACAATATTGAATAGAATTCTGTATGAAACTATCGTTCTGTGCATTATTATTCTAAGTTTACAGTATATTACATATTGTCTTAGCTATATATTTATTAAGAAACAATTATATTTTTTTCAGATATGGCAAACGGCAAATGCATATAGCCGATGCGTCCGTCATCTTTAAAGAAATGCCGTTCTTCGAGCCCAACCTCAACGACGACATGTTTAAAAACTTTGGCTAAATATCAAATGGAACTTACAATGTCTGATTTAAATAATGACCCACTTAGTTTATTATAATTTAAATCCTAAATATAATAACATCCTACCTACCTACCTGTTACGTATAGAAATGTTAAGATGTTTATTTTATCTGTATTAAATTTGATTAAATTTCCCGCCAAAACTAATAGGTCAGATTTAGATTAAGATCTTCTTTGTTATAATTTTTTTTTATTATTTAAAGATTCCAAAAATCTCTTTATTTTAAAGTTAATCGGAAATCTAGTCAATCGAATGTACATCCGTCTAAATTCTAGTCAATTACTGTTATTTTTATGTATTTAAATCTTTTATCCCAAAAATATATTTCCGGCTGGGTGGAAAATATTTTTGGCGATTTTAACTACTTATTGTTTAGTTTTATTAATGCATTACTAAATATTGTAGAAATAAAGCATTACTAACTGAAGCTCTGGTTCTTGGAACAATTGTTTTATTTAACCTATAGGAATAATTAATAAAAACGTCATATTTAAAATCTCCTCTTTTCTCACTCACTCACTACATATACCTACTTATACACTTAACTAAGTATAACTATGTAAAATAATAAATAAATACGGTTCTAGATCAATCATAGACAATATTATATAATTTGAAACATAATTGAGGTGGTTTATATTTTTATTTAATAAAATAAGTATATCTTCTGATTAAACGTGTGCTTGAGAAATTTAATGTGCTTAAAGCATTATATATTTTTACTATTGCAATAATAGGTACATAATAATAGAAAATTAGTAACTTTTAGAAATATAAATAAATATGCTGGGACATTATTACACACTGTGCCATCATTCAAAACCGTGCCGTGGTAAGCTACGAGGCTTGTGCTACGGATGCCAGATAGTTGATACACTACATATATAAGTTTAAATACATACATATTATAAATATAAAAACCAATGACTGGAGTACAAACTTTCGTGCTGAACAAATACATGCCCCAGCGGGACTTAAACCCGCGACCACTGACGCGGAAAGTAGGGTCAATAGAAACAGAGCCAAACGCGTCGTCAAATACGATTTTTTTTAATGAAACATATTGTGTACAGGATATAATACATTTTTTTTGTCTGAATGTTTGCGCAAATAGTATCTGAAGGGATTTTAAATAAATTTCGTGTATGCTGTTGTGATAAATTATTACTTTTTTTGATTTGTTTTATTTCTAATTTTTAAGGGACTTTTGTCCTTCTATGATATGCCAGTCCCATAACTTATTACTTCAGTCAACTTAAAGGATATATTTTACAAGAGGAAACACAATACTAACTAATTTTGTTTAGTCGTCTTTAGTTTACGTGACTGATACTGACTAAACCTTAAAGATATATATTAAAACAATGTACCAGAAAAATATTTGTTTAAAAAGTCATCCATATTCTTACATTTAGATATTCTTAAAGGAACATTCAAATAAGTATTTTAATCTATTCAAAAGTCGCTGGTTAGAATGACTCACGCCTAACTAATTCTGAAATATCATGAATTTATTACGTTGATAGATTCATCTCGAACGTTTATTCACGGTTTAAGCTTCGAAAGCTCGAAATAATATAAGCTCAATAAATGATTATTATTTTGTATACATACAAATAAAATTAAGAATATGAATAAGGCAATATAATATGTCTTAAATTCATCAAAATAAAGTCTAAATTTCTATTTAAAATTATGCTATGTCTGTACAATGTAATCGAAGATAAGTAGATTACAAACACACTGCGCGCGCAACTTAGAAGCTAAACAAAGAAAAGGTTATTTTCAATCGTCAGATTTCAGTACTTCTGATGGAAAATAATATTGCTGAAAAAAAATTGTTGATAATATTTATGTAAAATAAAATAGTGTCAGTGATTATATATAATGTAATGAAATTTAAAATAGTTTCCAGTGTTATTTTTACAATAAATCACAATAACTATAATTTTAGTATATAGATTAAATATTTCCTTTATTTTGGAGGAACAGGTTCAGATTTTATACAAACAGCACGTAATAATATTCGATTATACTAAAAATATTCATAAAGCTTTTCTTCTATCATCGCTGCCGCAAATTATTATTATTAAACATTTATTTCAAATTGAATATTACAATATTCACGCGAACCTTATGTTAAATAACGAAAAATCCTCTATTTAATACTCAATTTTATTTATTTTTTTCCGATTATATAATCTGTGGAAGAAATGAAAATGAAACTGTGTACTGTAAAAGACTTTTCACTTTTCAGTCTGTGTCATTGAGACGAACATGACAGTGTTATTGATGCTATCGCTATTTTCTTAGAAAACATGTTTTTTCAACTATTCACTGATTTTGGGAACAAAAATATATATTATTGGCGTTTTTGAGAATTTTCATTGATAAAGTGAGAAGTGAATAAAATTTTCTAATATTTACACACATTGTGGTGAATTCGATGTGAAAAACATAATATTATATGTGTTGAAATTATTTCTTTGGTAAGTTTAAAATATTTTTAATTAGTAATAAATCTTAGTTGTTATATTGTATTTTTCAATTCATGTGATATCAGTTGCGTCGTTTATTTTAATTCTTTTTTCAAGTTAAATTTTACATAATTATTAATGTGCGAAATATTAATATGGCATAAGTACGTAGTTATGAGAGCTTAACTGTTATATATTTTATTCGATAAATGAATATCTATTTAAAAAAAGCAATTACTTGTAATTTGTTTAAGAATATGGCTCCAGCAAAATTTGGCATATTCAAGGGGAGAAGTAGGGACAATACGGAGCAACCTTCGACGGAAAATTTACTTCAAAGCAGCTCAAGCTCTGATCAAGGTAACTACATAATACGAGTACATTATACTAGTACATTCAGCCCCTATTGCGACGACACTTTCTGCGCCAACGGTCGCGGGTTCGAGTCCCGCTGGTTGTTTTTTGAGCATGCATTTGCAGCATTCATTTGTTGAGCATGAATGTGTGTACTCCAGTCATGGGTGTTTATATTGTTACGTACTAAATGTTCGGGATCGGAAATTGATAGCGTTCTGCACTAAAGATGTTTTATTTACACTGTATGTACACGAGCAGTCTGTACACAACGCTAGCTCATTAGGGTTTATAAGCCCTATATTCCACTACTTTTAATATTTTATTGTACTCCTCTTCACTTTTTCCCTATTTCTTATCTCTTCGTAATCTTCACTAACTCCGAATATCAACTGATCTCTCGTCACACTTCCGGCCTTTTTATATGTGTAAATTTAGAACATTCTAGTATCGAAAATTCAAAATGTTTCTAGTAACTTCCAAATCTTTCCTGAGAATGCTTTGTCTCTCTCTGACACATTAAAATTTGCAATAAACTGTTCTTGTTATCTAATTGTCAAAAGTTAGAAATTGACATTCGCTGTTGTAAAGCATGGTACAAGCATGATGGTCAGGCCAAGTCAGTCTGAGACAAAATTCTCACTAAGAAAAGGTAAAGTTGGGAGGATGACACACAGACTAAAACTATCGATCTCGCTGTCTATTTCGCACCAGTCGTGGAGATTGTAAGGGAAAAAGGGTACAATAGTCAATAAGTGTGTTTACGTATATCTATATAAATGGCGTTATTATTAGGGTTGTCTGTCCTTACACACCAAAATCTTAGAAAGAATCAAGTTTATAACATTTCCAAAATACTCTCGATGAATATTGTTGAGAAATTAGATGTAGAAAATACTTGTGTGTCTTTTTAAATGTAAGAGATTTTATGTTCATCGCATTATGAGCAGAGCGAAATCATTGTATCATAGAAATATTATGAAGTAGGAATTTATTTATTAACTTTTATTTAGTTTAATTGGGTGCGTATCTAAATACGTAACATGCTACGGAACCCTCAGCGTGTAATTCACACTTAATTAATTCTATCAATATTATAATATTACTAGCCTTTACCGCGGCTCCGCTCGCGTTTTAAAGGCTAAAAATCAAAAGAAATATTTTTCTCCCGTTCTTGCAACAATTTTTATTCATGCTCCACTCCTATTGGTCGTAGCATGACAATTCAAATTTAACAAACAATTCTTCAGCTTTAGAATTTTAGTAGGTAGATGATAAAAACCTTTTAATTTATAATATGAACTTACACCCATCAAATCGGGCCGGGCTTGCTAGTCACTACATAGTATAAAACAAAGTCGCTTTCTCTGCCCCTATATCCCTATGTATGCTTAAATCTTTAAAACTACGCAACGGATTTTGATGCGGTTTTTTTTAATAGATAAGAGTGATTCAAGAGGAAGGTTTATAAACATAACTAGCGAATCCCGCGGCTTTGCCTGTGCTAAATCTAGGAAAAAGCCCAAGCGAAGCGAGGGCGAGTCGCTAGTTCTAAATAAATTTATTTTTTTCCGTTTTTAGTGGACAGGCCAGAATCTCCCGTACCATCGACAAGTAAAG
This sequence comes from Boloria selene, assembly GCA_905231865.2. Lineage (NCBI taxonomy): Eukaryota > Metazoa > Arthropoda > Insecta > Lepidoptera > Nymphalidae > Boloria > Boloria selene. The sequence goes on along the minus strand of HG993158.1, from coordinate 1,080,575 downwards.
GCATCGTGGCCCATGACATGACTCCGTTAGACATACTGTCCGTCCTAAGTATCGATGATGATGACGATGATGTAAGTATTATTTGTATATTGGCTACCTTTTTCTATACTAATACAGTGAAACCTGGTTAAGTGAGACATCAAGGGACCTGCAATGTCGTTTCACTTATAGAGGTATTCCACTTACCCAGTGTCTCAGATATCCAGGTAAAAATAAATATCTGTCTCATTTACAGAGGGTTCCATTGATAGAGGTTATTGACAGGTTATTTCAGTTATAAAGGTGTGATCAAACAAAACAATGTTATCTCAGTTACAGAGGTTTATGCATATAAAATTTACTCCCTGTCTCAGTTATAGAGGTAACTATGATGATAAATCGAAAGAACAAATCCTAGATATAAAGGGGTAATTCAGTGCCAAAGTGTTGGGACCTCAGCATGAGTTCCAGTTATGGAGGTTTCTCACTTATCCAGGTCCCACTTAACCAAGTTTCACTGTATTATAAAGAGGAAAGGTTTGTATGTAAGTATGTTTGTAACGAATTGGCTCAAAAAGTATTGGACTGATTTTAAAAATTCTTTCACCATTTGAAAGCTACATTTTCACTGATTAATATTTTAATTGCAAGAAAAAAAATAAGGATTCCTACTAAAACTACAATATTAACAGGAAAGGAGGAGGAGTGCACGCTGCACATAATAATATATGAAATAGGTAGCCGCGCGGCTCAGGAGTATATTAAAGCTGGAGTAATTTTGGGGAATTTTCAACCCAGCGAGTGATCGAATGAAGTTTAGTAGCGATTAAAAAACGCGGGCAAAGCCGTGCGTATTGCTTGTCAATAATATAATGATAATAATATCTAGTTGTCCACGTAGTTTTTATTACAAGAAAACGTGTCATTTTTGATTAATCTATAATATAAACCTTATTATGTATCTTATTTCGTAGTCTTGGAATAAAGCTCAAACATCAAACGTGAAAGTCGAAAGCTCTCGTTAACCCGAGAAGTCGAGCGTCAAGTACAGAAAATTACGGATCTCATACAGTTTTATCGTGTAAACTGTAAAGCCTTTGATCGTGTAAAGACTTGAACTACAGACAGTGACTACCCACAATATATAACCCCTCTGAGACGTTAAATACCTTAGTCTCTCCCGTGACCATGATTGCTGTAAAGCATTTGAAACGTCGCGTCGGGGACTAAAAATCATAATAAATCCGCGACAAAATCCGAAAAGATAGTTTCATTTATAATGTCAAGTATTCGCGTAAACCTAAGAAAGTACAACGAAAAAGAATTAACAAAATCTACATATACGAGTAAAATTAATATAGTCAGTCAGTTAATGTATGGTATTAAGAAGTATATATAATCTTTATAGTTTATCGGCGACGACCCGGAATCGCAACAGGCGAGTTTGAGCAGCAAGATTGCAGAGCAACGGGTAATTATCATCATCAGCCCTTATTAACGTCCCACTGCTGGGGGTGGGCCTCCCTCAGTACGAGGGGGATCAGGCCACAGCCAACCGCGCTGGCCTAGTGCGTGTTGGCGGACTTCACATGTCTTTCCAAAACTTACTAGGTTTTCTCAGACATGCAGGTTTCCTCACGATGTTTTCCTTCACCGTAAGACAAGTGGTAATCATGAAATGATTCGCATATGAAAATATCAGAGGTGCGAGACCCGCTTTGAACCAGCACTCAGTTATCCAAGCGAGCGTGTTATCGCTGGGATACCACTGTAATTATGAAGACTGTTTAATATTGACATTAGTTATGGGTTAAAATGTGTGAAAACAGCTAAGGACTTATCACGTTTATAGGTCATTTGTCGAATTATGTCTAGTTCTAGTCTATCAACCCTTAGGTTTAAAATTTCTTGAGTGCTATGGTTTGCTCTTATTTTATTTTAAAAGATTAGTAAGAATATTAAACTAGCGATTAACGTATGCAGGTTTTTTTAAAGGAACCTCTTTTTCAACAAAGTAAAAGTGATCTAAGTTACTCCTGTATCATCAGCTATCAGTGCAAGTCCCATCTAAATCTGTTACTTTTATCTTACAAACAAACATTTCGATTTTATTTACGTGTAGGTATAGATTATTACAACTATATTTAAACGTAATAATTTGGGTTTTTAAATTTCCATATACCAGATAATATACGAAAATCTGCAAAACGAATCAACCGGTACATCAACAATGACGTTGGATGATTTGGACGAAATCCAAATTTGCGAAGAACCAGAAAAAACTTTGGCGATCGAAGACGATGCTTCCACTACGTATGATGCTAAATCACTCCAATTCGATGATCCCTCAATAGCGACCAGTGAGGATATTTCGATGTACTGCGCAATGCTGAAGAAACCAAAGAAAAGTCGGTCTAAAGAGCAGCAGTTGACTGATTTTGATATGTGGCAAGCCAGCAACGTTGAGGTTATGCAAGTAAGTTGTTTGATCTCATTCTCTTTTATCAGGTCTCCATTCGCTCGGTTGCGGGTTCGAGTCCCGCTGGGGGCATTCATTTGTTGAGCACAAATGTTTGTACTCCAGTCATGGGTGTTTATATTTATAATATGTATGTATTTAAACTTTTATATGTGTAGTATATCAACCATCTAGTATCCATAACACAAGGCTCGTACCTTATCGTGGAACTAGATAGTGCTGTGTGTAAATGTCCCAACATATTTATTTATTTATTTATTTATAACTGCCTCAGTGGTGTAGTGGCTAGCATGTACGGTCGCACATCTGGAGGCCCTGGATTCGAGTCCCGGGTCGGGCCAAGTTTAGTTATTGAGTGTTTCTGTTTAATAAGTGTCAGTAATAACCTTTATACGCCTTAGCTCTCACTGGTCGTGTCGAGTAGTCGTCCCACCGGAGTATGAGTGTGATAGGAATAGAGAGTGCACTTGTGTCTGCATTATATTATCTCCCGCGCAGATGGCTAGTCTCGATGAGATTGGTCGCATGTGGCCGTGATCGGTCGGGAGGACATCATTATTTGATTCAGGTCTTCTCCTGCAGGGAATTTTGAGAAATCTTAGGGAAATTTGCCCTATAACCCTATGGTTCTTTCACTACTTGTTAATGGTCTAGTCCAAAATGACTGTTATGCTGATATTATTGAGTATGTAAGCGTACTTTTTGGTACCAGTGTATTGGACTAAATGACTGATTAATAAAATAAATGACCTAATAGAACAGATTTTGAGGAGTTTACTTAAGTTAAGTTGGTTTTAGTCACGGTGGCCAATTGCACCGAGACTGGCGAACTGCGCAGGAGTTAAAAGATACAAGTTCACTCTCTATTCCATTTTTTTCTTTTTAAGTTCGAAGAAATTGACACAGTTTCTTGTTGTACCTACTTCTAAAGCATTCTATTTCGGCATGTGTTTGAAAGATGAGTCTCAGTAGAGTCTGGCAGCACGCATTTCCTAACGTTAAAAAAAAGAGTACACGATGGAAAAATTTGCCCCAACTTTAACCTGTCTATTTAACAAAGTAAAGGTAATTTTCTACATCGTATCACTATACATTCAACCTTTAGACTGCTTTAAAGGTGCTTAGCAAAACTTTTAATGAACTTTTAATGAAGCTTTCTAAAGCTAACGTTGCATCCTACGACTCATATCGTAATTTAAATGTCGCGAATGTGTAAAGTGTGGTGAATATTCGTTTATTAATCTACGTTTTTTTGACTTTACAAGTATAAAATATTGTTATTATGTAAGTCTGTTTGTTACATTTCAATGGTAAAAATGCTTAATTGATTTTAATGTAGTCTGAGAAAATATACCATTCTAAAGACGGATAAAAGCGTTTTATCCTGAGTTTGCGACATTCGTAATCGGAATGAAAAGTTTAATGTGTATGTTATTTAAATAATAATGAATTAAACCTAACATCTATAATATAAATAACTTTTAACGTCACTTCCTTTATTTATATGACATCATAATTGTTGCCAGTTTAGCGATTTCTTCACTAAAAATTGTGTTCAAAACTCTAAATTTTATGATAAAATGCTTCAGTGATGGCATGATATACAAGCTCTATTATAATATGCTTCGTCTCTGTATCTGTAGACTGTTATATCAGTAGGATATTTTTTTTAATTTCAAACAACCTATATTTTTAATTAATTTCTGGTTTATTCTCTAAATGAAGTAACGTGTTTTTAAAAGGAATTTGAATTTTTAATTAACTTGAGGCATTTTTTTTCAAAACAGAACCTCCTAAGTCGTTCTGGTACTCTGGACGAACAAATAAAATGGGAAGCCATAGCCACATCCAGGGGTCTCTGCACACTCACAGACAGTTGCACTTGCGATGACTGTAGGGGGGCGAAGTACCTGGTGGGCATCAGTGATGGGGACGGAGGCCTAGGGGCTGCGCCCCTGTTCGGTGCTATCAATGTTGGGTGTCAGGTTCAATAGATTTGGCGGAAATGTGTGTTGCTCTCAACGTTTTGGAAGATTGTCTTCAGCTTTCGGTGTTATTTGTATAGGCTAGTAATGAAGCCAAGGGAGGTTGTTTTTTCGTAAACTCTCCGAAAATTCTGGATCTGGATTCAATTAAATTGGCCAAAATGGGAAATTTTGGAAAAAGTATAAGTTCGATGTAATAATATGGTATTTAGGTTTGAATCTTTTAAAGGAAAAAAAGGCACTAAGTAAGTACTGAATAAAGTTACCCGTTTCGTAACCGACTTTAAAAAGAACGAGTTTTTAATTGCATGTATAAATGGGGAAAAAATGCAATATGTAATTGGTTTTTAGTCATTTTTTCATACATTACAATACATAAAAATTGGCACTTAGGCAATAGATATGTGTTTCCCCTGAAAATGTGTTTTTCGAAATATTTTTTTTTTTTTTGCTTTTTTGCCTTTTTCAGAAAAGGTGATTGTATTCTAGAAGGGTGGGGTCTTTGATAATAATAATAATGTATAAAAATACTATTTTTGGCACACTTTTTAACTATTTCTTACAATTCTATAACTGACTTTTAGATAATATCTATATAATAAATAAAATGTACAATTACTGGTGTAAATTGAATCTGTACATAATCGTTAATAATATGGAAAACCGACATTTTGACATGGATTTTGATTTAATTCGTGTTTATTTTCATTGTTTGGTTGTTAACTATAACTATAATTGTTCAATAAATGAAGTTTCCATGGATAATGTATATTATATTTTTATTGCGAGAAATATGTATAATATAGATCATACGTTCATTTATATTTATTTACGAGGATCTCATAATATCTGTCTGTCATCTCATAATAGTGTGAGTGATAGCTAAAAGCCAATAGCCGCGCATCAAAAACCAGTTAAAACGGGTTTAAGCCAATCTCACAACGTCGTGCCTATCCGTACACTGCACTCACACAAATGCAAAGCTGAGTTTGTGCCTCGAGAACTGTAGTATATAATATCTTTTATCTCCTTTTTACACTTTAATTCTCCCTCTCTAGTATATGAATGTTATAAGTTTACTATGAAAACTGAAATTAATACAAGTACGTATTATGTATGAATCATACAAATATGTTCGCACCAAGATGCACAAATGATTATCGCCTTATTCATATTTAGTTTAGTATATTTTGTCTCTCTTTCCAAATATTTGTCTTCCTCTATTTGTACATATTGGATATATTTTGTACTATAGCTATTTATTATGATTTTTTTTTTATTTTAAATGAATTTAATTAAGTATATTTAGTTTTAGAATTAGTGGATCATTTTTGACATGTCTCTATGAATATTTAAACGGCCTTAATTTTTAAGAATAATTGCTAATCCTCTATGTATATCAGTGCTGTAACTAGATTAAAAATATTGAATTTAAACATCATTTCATAAAAAGAATAACCGTCAATTTACGAAGGAGAAGTCAAAGGATCAATTCCTGTACGAGATAAAAAATTATATTTATTATACATAATGTACCCGATGCTGAAATTTAAATCAAATATTTATTTCTGTATTTTAAGTTATTTAGTATTCTAGGTTTTATTCTAACTTCAATACTCCATCTTAGATATTAAATAGATTATACTCTTAAGTCTAAAGTAATGTATACATAAATGTAAAAACAAGGGTGAAGTCTGTACGTTGATATAATTTTCTGAAATTACCTACTTTTAATTTGTATAAAACGTGTAGAAAACCGCGGGTTAACATAGTTCTAAACGAATTGGGGCCTCGGTATTGTTTCTAAGACTGATTTGGAGTGTCATTTATACGGCAATAGCACGCAAATGTGGAAAATGCTAAAAATAAAATAATTATATTGTAAAATATGAAGTTATGGTCATGGAGGGAGTTTTAAGCACGGTCTAGAAAGAAGGTCTAGCATCAAGAGTAATGAGGGTACGTCAGCTTATCGTGACAATAGTTTCCATTTACGGCCGTGGCGTGACGATAGACTGGGGTATTGTGCAACTAGGATAGTATAATATTATTCTCTCTTTTTTTATCCCAAGTAATGCAAGCGTACGAACCTAGCATCACATTACTCGAATTTAATTCGTATTTCATAAATACAATTTAATTCTCACTAAAACGGCGTGCGCAGTGCGCACTGCGCAGCTCCAGTCGATAGCAACGCCGTACAGCGGAGTTAACGCGAAGCTCGGAAACTTATTACGCGAATCGTACAAATCGCTTATTATTTAAATAAAGCTAGTCGCTAGACCCTGTTTTACTTGACCGTGGTTTTAAGTGTAGTTTCACTGTATTTAATCATTGTCAATGTAGTGTAGATTAGATGTGCAAGTAGATTTTTTTTTCATTTGAAAAAATCTTGTGCTACTATTATTATTTTAAGTTATTCCTTTAATATGTTTTGTAATATATTTATTAAGTTCTTGATATTATTGTGATAAAAATGAGTTATTTTTTTAATGCCGTAAACTAACAAGATAATCATAGTTTAATTATTTAATAAGTGTAAATTAGATAATATTTAATCCATGTGTGTAGATAATGAAAATATACCTGCTCTTATGGTGTATGATTTCTGATTGTATTTTATACTACATATTGATGTACACGAAACTTGTAGCGTGAAGTTCCTAAATGTTTTCTAAAAAGCACTTTCATATCATATACAATTTTTTTAATTTCTTCAATTTTCAAACGCTTAATTTACTCTAATGACACGTCAATGATTTTTGTAATTTTTTTGCAAAAAAAGAGTTTTTTTATATAAAATTTACAATGAAAAAAAATACTTATAGCTTCAGCAGATAATTGATATTATGTATAAATTTGTTTTTTGAGAAAACCAAAGACAATTAAAAATTTATTTAATAATTTTTTTTATTGCATTTAAATTCATGAATATAAAATTGTACTGTGCATTATATTATCTACCTTGATGGTAATATTTTTTTAATTAAACTACTTTTAATATGTTTTCTTTATAGCTCCCTTACAAGGTTTGATGTATTCAAAGCGTCTACTAATTGTAAGTAAATTCATATAAAACTTTTAAAAGTAGTTTAATCAAAATCTAATAACATATTTTGTAGATTTTATGTGTTGTGTCTATTTAATATGTGGAATAATTTTGAGATAAGTTGTCGATGTGTAGTATGTATGTATATGTTCACATGTCACATTAAACATTCGTGTTGTAATAAATATTTGTGTAAAGAATAAATAATTGTTTTATTTTAGGTCCTTTAACAAGTATTTTCAATAAAAAATATCTGTTGTATTGCATCATCATGCTATTGGTTTTAGAAATAATAATATAATAAAGACAATTTAATAAATAATAATTATTGTTATAAAATAATAGTGAAAAAGTAAAATTTCTATGAAATATAAAATGTCGGAAAGAAATAACAATATAGCACCATATTTTGGCAAAATTAACTAGGTACAGTAAATTTTTTTGAACTTCAAAACCCTTGCGTAATAAATACAATACATGCACATGCATATACAAAATATTGAAATGAAAAAACTTTATTAAGCAAAAATTTAAGCACTTGAGTCACAAAAACAATGCTTGTCTATGTCAAAAACAAGAACGTTCCGTTATACTACGTACTCGAAGACCATTATAAACTTATACATTTAATAAAAAAAAATATTATTTTATTAATTAAACGTGTAAACATATAAATTGAAATTATTTTAAAGTATTTCTTTATAAACTTCAAAAAAGTTAGTGAAATTTTAAATTTACTTATCAATTCTAAATTAAAAACGTTTCGTTTTACACTTACATCGTATGAATTGTCAATCACAAAAGATGCTAAAAACAGTACATAACGCGCCGAATTAATCAATGAAAACAATAATTATTTAGTTTTATTGTAATTTAAATATACAATGAGTGGCCCTAACGGGATGTTGTATGGCGGCGATGAGATAGGAGCCCTAGTGTTCGATCCAGGGCATCATTCGTTAAGAGTTGGTTATGCCCAAGAAGATACTCCAAAAGCTGATATTCCATCAGTTATTGGTGTGGGACCAGGTACCTTACACATACCTGATGCTGAAGAGAAGGTTCCAGATGGAAACGTCACGCAAACCGGCAAGTTATATACTATGCTATTAATAGATTTTTAAAACAGTAAATTTTGTTTATTGCTTGTTTATTTTGCTTTAAATGTTGTTTTATATTATCGTTTGTGAATAATTGGCAGTCTTAAGATGTAATATATGTAAATAATTGTTTTTTGTTTGTGTGATATGTTTTTAGGGTTAGATGTTTGTGTTGCTTGCTGACATATTCAGTTTACTATAAATTGGTTTTTTTATTTAAATAACCTTAGAACCTATTATTTTAAGAATTTTCGGTACTTACGTATTAACGCCACCGCAACTACAGATTTGTTAGATTTTTTTATATATATTTTTAGGGCAAGTTGATATGTTCCCTATTTATCCATATTATACTACTCCCATTACAAAGCAATACAAATTTCCTGAGAAACTAGCCTATGACTATGGCACTCGCCGGCCGCTACCGCAGCGTGAATTTTCTTTTTAAAAAAGGCATTACAATGAAAATTAATAATAAAACCATGCTTTAACTTCCAGCTAGCAAAAAAGAAGATCTTCGGTATTACATAGATGTCACAGCACTACATGTACCAAGACCAAACATGGAAGTCCAAACTTATATGAAGGATGGACAAGTGGATAATTGGGATTTATTTGAGAAAATGTTGGATTACTGTTACTCTAAGGTTAGTATTGTTTAATTTCTCAGAGGTGAGATATTTTCCTACAGTAAAAAGTATTCTACATTTTGATCTCGATATCTAGCTATTATCATATCAAATTTCATTATAATCTGTTCGGTATTTTCTTGGAATGTGTCACAGACAGACAAAAAAATCTAAAAACTTTACATTCACTTTCAATAATAACAACATCTATAAAAATATTTAATGTATAGATTTAACTCTAATAGAATTTTATTATATTTATCGATTTATTCATATTTCTCTAGGTATACACACAATAAATCTATACTAATATTATAAAGAGGAAAGGTTTGTATGTAAGTATGTTTGTAATGAATTGGCTCAAAGAGTACTGGACCGAATTTAAAAATTCTTTCACCATTTGAATGCTACTTTATCACTGATTAATATAGGCTATTTTAATTGCAAAAAAAGGATCCCTACTAAAACTACAATAATGTTACCCAAGATGTAAAAAAATGCCTATAAAAATCCTTCATCGCATGGGCTGAGAAAACTATTGATGATAGAGCAAAAAAATGTCCCACAATATTAAAGAACATATCAATATCAACGGGTAGGGTGGGTGTTATTTCTGTGAGGTATCATACCCGCGACTCCGAAAGAATTTGGTTCCCGGTCTTTAGAAATAGTGGTTAGAAATAGCGGTGGGAAAAGCTAGTATTAACATATATGTAATACAAGTTTAAAATTTAGCTATTGAACCTAAGTTCTAGTTTTAAGGATTTTTTTTTGTTTCCTAATGCTCTACCAAATCTTTATAAATGTTTTCATTGTACAGGTCATAAGATCCCCATCAGAACACCACCCCGCACTATTTACAGAAGCAGTTTGGACTACCCGACCAGCCAGGGAGAAGCTAGCCGAGCTATTATTTGAGAAATATCAGGCCCCAGCTTTCTTTCTAGTTAAGAATGCAGTGTTGGCCGCCTTTGCCAATGGAAAGTCCACTGCGTTGGTTATTGATGCTGGAGCAAGTCAGACTTCTGCTGTACCTGTTATTGATGGGTAAGGGATTTTTTTTTATTTTAAATTTATTTATGGAGGAAAAAGGAAATCAAAGGAAAAAGTTGAAAAGAAAGCAAAAAAAGAGATAGGTAGTTTTATTTAAGTCGCATTTCTTGTAGTAAATACATTATTTTAGAACAAATTTGATTACTATAAAAAAGCTTGTAAAGTCAACCTTAAAATATAAATATAGTAGTATTCTTTATTGCACTTTAAGAAAATATTATACAGACATTTTAATATAACTTTTGTATGCATAGGTGCAAATATATGCTGTTGTAGACTGTTTTTATTTTTTTTTGAAGGTCAATTCTGTCATATATGGTTTTTGAATAACTTTCAAACCAAGTTTAACCGGTCATTTTGTAATGTAATAATCTATAGCTTTTTGCGGCTAATAAAAACTACTGAACTGTTTTTGATAGGACTACTGGTAGATATCTAATAGGTATTATAAATTTGGGCTACAATTATTTAATTAGAATTTGGCAAAAAATAAATAAATAAAGGATAATCTCTATAATATCATCATCATTATCATCAGCCCTTTTCAACGTCCCACTGCTAGGCACGGCCCTCCCTCAGTACGAGGGGGATCAGGCCACGAAAACTTGCTAGGTTTTCTCAGACATGCAGGTTTCCTAATGACACGATGTTTTCCTTCACCATAAGACAAGTGGTGATCACGATAGAAATGATTTGCACATGAAAATATCAGATGTGCAAGATCCGGATTTGAACCCGCGTCACTCGGTTATCCAAGCTACCACTGTCTTATCTATAATAATACTAGCTGACCTGGCGAACTTCGTACCGCCATATTTTATTTCTCTAATCGCAACTGAGGAAATAAAACCCTGCCGGTAAAATCGAATTAGCTAAATTGAAAATAAAACTGGAGTACTCAATTGAAAAATTCACACAGCGCCATCTATTGGGTGTATTTGCAACCTAGATGTCAAACAATATTGAAGGATTTTATCGATGAATCAACGTACACCGCCATCTATGAGAACTTCATAAAACTAAACAGTAAATAAACACTTGCTTAAGAAACAATTAATTGATACATTTTATTCGTTTACATTCACGACACAAGCGAATAATTGAGATGATAACTATCCTATCCAGTAAGTTAGACCAAAATACTATTACATGTGAAATTTGATTGAAATTGGTTCAGTAGTTTTGGAGTTTATTGGCAACATACATCGTGACACAAGATTTTTATATATATAAGATATATTTTGTTTATTCCAGCTATGCCCTAGTCAGTGCAGCTGTCCGGTCCCCAGTGGGAGGAGACCACCTCGTCGCTCAAGCAAAGAACATGTTAAATAATATGCACATACAGATGCTACCGATTTACAGTATACAGGTGAGATTCATTGTCATTCACCGGTTTTAATGGAATTTGGTATAATGATAGTTGGTGAAATGCCTCGGTGGTGTAGTGGCTAGCATGTACGGTCATACACCGAGAGGTCCTGGGTTCGAGTCAAAGTCAAGTTTAGTTATTGAATATTTCTGTTTAGTAAGCCTCAGTAACAACCCATAGTTGGGAAGTTAGTGGTGTGTCATCCCCATACCACGGAGAGCACGTAAAGCCGTCGGTCCTGCGCCTTAACTCTCACTGGTCGTGTCGAGCAGTCGTCCCACCGGAGTATGAGTGATAGAAATAGAGAGTGCACTTGTGTCTGCACTATAATATCTCCTGCGCAGTTGGCCAGTCTCAAAGAAATTAGCCGAAATGGTCGGAAGCGGTCGGAGAACATTATTACTTAGTTATGCAACTTTAACTGCGGGCAAATCTTTCATTCCTGAAAAATCAATATTAACTATTCTAAAAGGAAAGCTTATTTTATAGTGGTAGTGCCATGCTTGTTACCTTCGGGCACGCCCCGTATAGTATCACTCTCTCACAGAATACTGGCGTTAAGTGGCAGCTACGCTGTCGTGTTTCGTCCGGGAGGCCCACTCCCCATCCCTCCTCCCTCCCTCCTACCGCTATCTTCCCTCCCTCCTCCCTCCCTTTCCTAAAAGGCCGGCAACGCATCTGCAAGCCCTGCAGTGTTGCAGATGTCCATGGGCGGAGGTGATCACTTCCCATCAGGTGAGTCTCTTGCCCGTTTGCCCCCTTTGTATCATAAATTAATAATAATAATAATAATTCCAGAGTAAAGAAGTCATCAGGGAGAGGGAGAGAGCTCGCTACACTCTGAAGACTTTGCCAGCTGGTCTCACCGTCTCCTGGCAGCAGTATATGTTGAAACGGCAGTACGAAGACTTTGTGCATTGTGTGGCTCAGGTATATATAAAACCGGTCAAGTGCGAGCCGGATTCTTGCCTGAAAGATTCCGTATTATCGTGCAAGATAAAATTGTACTAATCGTTTTTATTTTAATTTGCACGGTGTGTAGTTTGAAATTCGCCATTTTTGTTTTTTTTTATTATATTTTTTTTTATATAAATATTTTGGGACATTGTTACACATAGCACCATCTAGTTCCGTGGTAAGCTACGAGGCTTGTGTTACGGATACGAGATAGTTGATATACTACATATATAAGGGTAAATACATACATATTATAAATATAAACACCCATGACTGGAGTACAAATATCTGAGTTTAACAAATTAATGCCCCCAGCGGGACTCGAATCCGCGACCGCTGGCGCAAGAAAGTAGGAAAAGGTAGTAGGAAACTAGATGGCGCTGTTGTAAAAATGTTCCAACATATTTATTATTTATTTATTTATTTATTATCGTTATAGCTCGTATTTTCTTATATCTAAACGACATACGTAAAATCCACTACATAATAAAAATTGAATATAATTTAAATATAGCTTGATTTAACTTGGAAATCGATTATCCGGATTTTCGAATACACGGAATAGCCCTTGTTCTATTTGATCCGGATAATCGGGGTTCTACTGTACATTATGAATTAGTGGTGTGCAAATATCGTTCGATTGAATCGAATAATAATATTTGATTCGAAATTCGATAATTCGAAATAAAATCGAGTAAATCGAAAAATTTCCAATAATTCGAAAATTTTCGAATAATTCGCGAATTAATGAAATATCTCTGGATTTTCAATTATTTTCATTTAAATTTCTTTAAATCGTGTATCAAAATATTCTACTTACGAATAATATATAATTCAAAAAAACACTATACTTATTGTTCTATTTGTGTAACTATAATTCTTGGTTTGAATAAAATGTATATTGACTGTTAAATTTATATTTGAATATTGAAAATAAGAAACCCTGAATTCAAAATACTCAAAAATTCGCTAATAATATCATAGTTTACGAATAATTCGAAAAAATAAAACCGAATTATTCGAAAAAAAATCTAATCAAAAATTCGATTTTTCGAATTATTCGATTCGAGTTTCGAATCGAATATTAATGAATCGAATATTTGAATTAAATATTCGATTCGGAACGATTAATTCGTAAGTTCGAATTATTCGCACACCCCTATTAATAATCCCTATATATTTTATTTCCAGGTGTCAGAGGCGTCGTACGACGAGCGCACGGCGGCAGCGGCGCCGGGAGTCCACTACGAGTTTCCTGGTGGATATCATCAGGACTTTGGCCCCGAGAGGTTCAAGCTGGCCGAGTGCCTCTTCGAGCAGAACCTCGGCGCACCGCACCTTGGTTAGTCATTCATTCGTTCATTTATTCGTTCATTCGTTCGTTCGTTAATTCATTCAATCATGCATTCATTGGAGAGGTTCAACCTTGCCGAGTGCCTCTTCGAGAGCTGAACCTCAGCGCACCGCACCTTGGTCAGTCATTCATTCATTCGTTCGTTCATTCAATCATGCATTCATTGACGTTCTGAAAGTAATTTCTCTATTGATAAAAGTTTGTAATTAGAAAACAAGTTATTGGGATAAATGTTAATTATGGGATAGGGAATAAACTCCTCGTAATAACTCGTGTTGCTAAAAAATGTTATCTGCAATTACAACCGTGAAGAATGTGTCCGGATAATATTATTTTCATATACAGTGAAACTTGGTTAAGTGGGACCTGGGTAAGTGGGACCTGGGTAAGTTAGAAACCTCCATAACTTGAATTCATGTTAAGGTCTCAACACTTTGGCACTGAATTACCTCTGTTAGTGGGACGAGCTAAGCCTCTATATCTGGGATTTGTTCTTTCGGTTTATCATCATAGTTACCTCTGTAACTGAGACAACATTGTTTTGTTTGATCGCACCTTCATAACAGATATAATCTGTCAATAACCTCTATCAATGGAACCCTCTGTAAATGAGACAGATATTTATTTATACCTGGATATCTGAGACACTGGGTAAGAGGTATTCACCTCTATAAGTGAAACGACATTGTAGGTCCCTTGATGTCTCACTTAACCAGGCTTCACGTATATACATTAAAAGGATAAAAGAACAATACTAAAAACTGTCACACATAAATCTAACAATTAATAAATAATTCTTAAACTTATATTAGTTTCAGTTATCAATCAATTCAACAAATCGTATATCGCGTTCCCGCCATTACGATAAAAAAGTATAGTTGTTGTTGTTTTTAAAATGTATCCCCAATAGGGAAAGGCAAAGGACTATAGTCCATACAGCCTAGTCTAATAAAAAATATAGTCAACTTGACAGCTCGGTCACAGATTATCAAATATAGAAATAATGAGTTTATCCTTATTATATATATTATTTCTCTCAGTTATTTCCACATTTTCTATATGAACTTTCTCACATTCACAATTTCTATATCATAATAGGATTTCAACAATTTCTAAAAGTTGTTAAAAGATTACTGATAATTAAGATACGGTAATCGATTTAAAAACTGTTACGAGGTGTTTCTCTAGATTTTCATAATGGAAACAGGTTAATTTGAAGAGTTATTTATTTATTAAAAGAAAAATAATTTTTGCGAACTTATGCTCATACAATCGTATTGTTATGATTATAAATGACGTCACGCGTTCTCAGATGACATAACATGTCGTTTTGGCGGTATTTTTAAACAAACAATATTAAAACATGATTTTGAGTACTTAAAAGGCTATAAATAAATTAAATTTTATTTTTTATTAAGTATATTCATGAAGATTAATTTAAAACACTTTCTGAAAATTTGTCCGATCCCCTATTGTTCTTTTATCCTTTTAATATATGTAATATGTTGTTTATTGAAACAAAAACTCAAGTTGTTGCTCTGTAAAGAGTAATTTATTTTTTTTGAATCATACATCACTCTGATGAATTTGAGAACATTAATTACACTTAATTAACTTATAATTTTAATTTAGTGTTTGTTATTAACTTAAGCGTGCCAGAGTGAATTTTTTCCAATCATAGATTATACATAAGTAGATCAGTGTGGCCACCACAGATAATACTTAGATGATAATTTTAATTTAATGAAGAGCCAACAGAACTTCATTATGCATGGCTTCTTGTTTTTACTTTGTTTTTTGGTTTTTACGCATTTATTAAGTATAAGTAGTTGATTTTCATCTAGTTGATACTTAGTATAATTTTCGGAACTTTTCTGTTTATATTGCATGTTAAGTTAGCCTTTAAGTGTGGTGTATAGTTTAGTAAGATACGTTACACATATAAATGTTAATGCATATAAGATAAAGCACTGTATACTATGTTGGCTTCCTATAAAAATAAATAAATAAATAAATATATAATGTGTGTGTGTGTGTGTGTGTGTACAGCGTGCGCGGCGGCGGCGGCGTGCGACGCGGACGCTCGCGCCGCCCTCTGGGGCGCGGCGGTGGCGTGCGGCGGCGCGGCGTGCGCGGCCGGCTGGCTGGAGCGCGTCGGGAGGGACCTGGCCGCGCGCGCGCCCTCCGCGCACCGCCTCAAGCTGGCCGCGCCGCCCGTCGGGCCCGAGAGGCGGTTCGCCGCGTGGATAGGTCAGTTGTGACACTTGGTTAGGTGTGACACTTTGTTACATATAACACTTGATTAAATATAACACTTCGTTGCACACTACACTTTGTTACACATAACACTTGCTTACACACTTACTTAAAAATATACACGCGGCGCGGCCGGCTGGCTCGAGCACGCCGATAGAGACCTGGCCGCGCCGCCGATAGGGCCGAAGAGGCGGCTCGCGACTTGGATAGGTGAGTTGTGACACTTGGTGAGATCCATAGGGCCCGAGAGGCGGTTAGCCGCGTGGATCGGTGAGATTTGACTAGAAATAACACTTGATTAGAAATAACACTTGGTTAGATATAACACTTGGTTAGATGTAACACTTTGTTAGATATAACACTTTGTTAGATATAACACTTGGTAAGATATTTGGTTAGATAAAACACTTGGTTAGATATAACAGTTGGTTACACACTACACTTTGTTACACGAACCACTTGATTAGACATAATAAATGACACTTTGTTATACTCCACATTTAATTATTCACTACACTTTGTTACACAATACGCTTAATTACACACTGCGTTACTTTCGATCGGCGGTGTGTGCGTGAGTTGGAGATAATACTGGATTACTTTGCACAAAAGTTTCATATATTATTATTTCTTACTACATAAAATATATAAAGCAAATTAAATTAAAACAACAGTTATTTAATTACGTTCTTTTCGGTATATTGTAATCTATCGAAGTGAAACCGTCAAATTGTGAAATAGTTAGCTGAACGCACCTCTCACACCCTGATTGGTTAAATATACCGCCATCTTTGTTTGATAATAATTCGTTTGTATGTAAACAAACAGCGAAATTATAACACAAGTCAACAAAAAAAAATTTTTTTTCTGTGTCTGTTATTTAATGACTATTGTCTGATTGTTTACATTAAAAGATAACAAAAAAACTCATTTTTTTTTAAAAGTTTGCTTTTGCACTTTATACGATGATAAATAAAAATATGCAATTTTTGCCAAATGCTTAGAGGTTTCCACTCTTAATAAGCAAGAGAGAGGGGTACGGGCGGATATCCGATGTGGAACGGGAAGTGACAAAGCAGTCACAAAGTATGCGCATGCACTTTTTAGAGAAGCGACCTGTTTGGTTTGTCTGAGCGTTGAAATGTCTTCCAAAATTTGTAAAAATGACGAGGACTCCTTTTGCTACATTTGCGGGGAATTGATTAAACTAAGAGCCAAAAAAATTAGCTTATCTACTAATAAAAGACTTTGTGAAACCTATGAAGCTTTTACAAGAACAATTACAAAGAACTTATTTCTAATATGGTCCATACCTTTAAAATCATGGGTTGCAGAATGTCCCTGAAACTACATATGCTACATGATCACTTAGATAACTTTAAAAATAACTTGGGAGCATTTTTAGGAGATCAAGGGGAGTGCTTTACATAAAGATGTGGTGGATTTCGAGCAACGATATCAAGGACAATACAATGAAAATATGAATTATGATGATGGGAAATTGTGTTTGGGGCTTGATTCAAGAAAATTCATATGCACACAAAAGAAATACCAAAAATATTCATTTTTAAAAGTTAAATCCTATTTTTTTGTTTTTTTTTTAATCCGTTATAACTGTCTTTAGTGAATAAAAGTGATATAAATGAATAAATCTATGATTGTTTTCTTTTTATATATAACTGAAAGAAAAAAGCTAGCGATTTTCTTCAAAATTTGAAATTTCATTCTGATAGCTACAAAAGCAAACTTTATGAAATAAAATTATTATTTTATTTATTAATTAGGTATAAGAAATCCAAATCGGGTACACAGAACTCAGGCACAAAATTCGTGTTGACTTGTGTAATCTAACGGTATTTACAATATTACGGTGACATAATATAGTATTTTTATATTTTCATTTCAGGTGGATCAATATTGGCGTCTATTGGATCGTTTCAGCAGATGTGGATATCGTCGCAGGAGTACGACGAAGGCGGAAAAGGGCAGCTCGAAAGAAAATGTCCCTGAATCTTAATTAAAATAAATAAATAATCGATTTTTTAAATGGTTTTCTTTTATTTTTTTACCTGTCACAGATTACTAGCAATACGCGCGGCTTCGCCCGCGTTCATTTTTTAATTGTTGCCAAACTTCATTCGATCACTCGCTGGGTTGAAAATTTTCCAAAGTTACTTCAGCTTTAATATACTCCTGGCACTTCTCTGGACAGCAGAGTGGATGAAGCAACCTGAGTGAGAAATTAAACACCCTTTCTAAATAAAATACGGACAAATAAAATATTTTCTAAGTTATTTTGGCCTTGGATGCGAAGTAAAAAAAATACAGACGAATTGAAAACCTCCTCCTTTTTGAAGTCGGTTGAAAACAACAACGCAATAAAATTATAATTTTACACATCAAACTTTGTTACAAGTCATTTAACTCAAAACTACATTTTCTAAACTACCAAATTCTTAGTAATGTCATAATATTTATAATAAATTTTAAATAATAAATAATAATATTCATTTTTTAATAAGAATATATTTTATGTAAGACTAAACAATAAAGTAAATGTAAATGTATAAAGCTGAAGAGTTTGTTAGTTTGGTTGAACGCGCTAATCTCAGGATCTACTGGTCCGAATTGAAAAAATCTTTTTGTGTTGGATAGTCCGTTTATCGAGGAAGGCTATCTATAATTTCGTCAAGGGTTACGGTAGACTCGATCGAAACCTTAACTGAATAGTAAAGCATACAAAAATAAAGATTTCGAGTCGACAACATATATTCGCAAAATTCGGATTGTCGAGTATTTTGTTTAATTCTAATGATGCTGACAGATAAATCTTAGTCGCCATATTGGCCACTCTACCGAAACCTCACAGACAACAAAATACAAATGAAAACAACAAAAGTCTATAAAATAAAATATGTATTATAATTAAATACTACATAAAAAATATTTAATTGCTAAAATACTGTTAAAAAAGAATAATATAATAATGTGTTCTAAACTCTTAAAATCATAATTCCGTTTTCACTTATCAAATGATGCGTTATGATTTCTAACAGATGGCGTTATTAATATTTTTATTATTTAATTTTAGTAAGTGTTCATTGTATTGCTATAATATTTTATAACTATACTATACTAGCGATTTAGCGCGAGCGAAGCCGCGGGTTCGCTAGTACATATTATAAATTGACACCCATGACTGGAGTACAAATTTTACTAACTGTATATATCATCTTATATCTAATCATACAGACAATAAAAATGGCTACTTGGATTTTACAAAATATTTTAAAAATATTACAAAATATTATAAAAAGTTACATAAATGAAAAGTAATTAAAAAAGAAACCAACTGAAAGTTTATATGTTTTTTAATTAAAAATTAGAAAAAAAAATTGTGCTACTTTAAGTTTGGTAGGAGACCTTGGAAAAAATTTTTACTTATTCTCTATACTCCTTGATATTTGTATAATTAAAAGGACGAAATGTTTATATTCTAAGCTCTTTAAAGGAAGAGCATCAAAAATTGGTAAATACAAGTGAAAAAAATCCGATAAGTAACAATCATTACACGACATATTCATATATTAGAATCAAACGAACCAAACCATAGCTTGAATTCTAACGTGGCAGCGACATCTAGTAACCTATATCACTTCACGCTACGACCAATATTTAGAAAAAAAATTATTTTGATTTTCAGCCTTTAGAACGTGAGTGGAGCCGCGGGAAAGGCTAGTATTTTATATAAACTAAACAATATATATTTTAATATGAATTATTCACATTTACAATATAAAAGATAATTATATTCACTACTAATTCTTCTCGCCACTCACCAACAGATGGCGCTGATCGTTTCTACATCGCGCTATCGTTACGTTCTGAGCCTGATTATATTAGTCAAACTTCATCGATAATTTCATATTCAAAAATTCCTTCAAATCATATTTTGGAAATAAGTCTTATACAATGTATGAGACTTATCTATGAGTGTTTTTCACAAAAAATGACCCTAACAAAATCAGACTGTCCCACAACTTCAATTATTTTAATTTTTTTAATATGGTATTATTTATTTTTATTCATAATATGATTTAGCCTTTAGGCAAATGTTTTAAAAGCAAATTAATTTAAAAATTACCATAAAAAGCGGAGTTATTTTTATATTAAAAAAAAAGCAAAATAGGTCGGAGATTTCAAATACATCTCACTTGAAAAATATTAGTCTTTGAGTATGTTTAAGTGATTTAACATAGTCTCTATATATCTAAAAGTGTCTTTTCAGTCTCTATGCGATATATTTATAGTTATTTTAAGAAATATAATTATTTTAATTGTCATCGCCATTATTATTTATATATATCGCCATTGTTGTTTTAAAGGTCGCGTCGTTGCGACAAAAACTAAGACGAAAGTGTTGGCGTCTTCGGCATGCAGGAAAAGTTTTCTGGATAGTGACAGTATTTAAAAGGTACTTCTTTACTTTATCATATTATATTTAAAACATATACTAACCTAAATTAGATCAATAAAGCTAAAAACAAGTTAATTTAACGAAATATTAGTTATTTTTAATTTTAAAAGTTCCTTGGGATGAAAACGTCACCTCCTGTGCGTCATGTGACATGAATTGTAAAGCTTAGTGTATAACGAAATATTTTAAAATTTTAATTTAATTTTCATTTAGTAGATAAAGTTTACGTGGTAACTAATTTTGTTAATAGTATTGTAAAGAGGCAAGATTTGTATTGTTTGTTTATAAATTTATGTTTTCTAATAGCTGCGTGTACGTGTACTATGTCTCT
Organism: Boloria selene; assembly: GCA_905231865.2. NCBI lineage: Eukaryota > Metazoa > Arthropoda > Insecta > Lepidoptera > Nymphalidae > Boloria > Boloria selene. The sequence continues at coordinate 1,059,554 of HG993158.1, read as the reverse complement.
GACTGCATAATATTAATACGTTCCTTTGTCAACATGTTCTCGTCTTTTTAGTTCGCTTTTTACGCAGTCGGGTCTTTTTATATTTCTAAATTATTATTTTTATCTAATTTTTCGACGACAATAATTGATGTTTGTTCATATTACTTAATAAGATATAGCCATGAGACCTTTTTTGTTTCAGGTCAAAGTTCAAAGGTATTGAAGAAAGTAATGAGAGAATGGCGCTTCAGCAGCAGAAAGGGCGAAGAGATATCGCGAAAAATTGAGCCAAATTCCTGAAAACGTTATTATTTTTATTATTTTTGTCGATAAGAATTTTAAAAAGTTCCTATGATTCCAAAGTAATTGTGATAATTATGTACGTAATATAAGTTCTGTGATCTCAAATTAATAATTTATATATTTTAATACTTATCTTATATATATGTAAAAAAAGGTTTCATTGATATTATTAAGTTAACGTTTTATTCTTTGTGATTGTGTTTAAGCCGGCAATGTGGACACTGTTTAAAAAATTCCTATTCGTCACGCAATTTTCGTAATAGTCACTGTCCCATATTCTGAATGGTACAAAAATGGTTTTAAAATATTTATTTTTCATTTTATAGTATTAATATTATCATTATCAGTATTTTGTTATTGCTAAAAATTGCTCACTGTGCTTGATTTTTGAATTTTATAGTAACACGTATCATTAGTAATGACAACTTTTCGAGTGCAACGTGTCCGAGAAGTGACGAACATGAAACTTTTTCGCTGATTATTTATTAATGTGGTAGAATTATGCTACTTTTTTGTTATTTTTTGAAAGATTTTAAGCATATCTTTATACTAATACAAGTTAATTTTGTTTCAATACCTGGTTGTTTTATTTTTGATTGATTATATTTTGTGACGTACAGGAATACTTTGCATCATATGCTGACAGAAAAACTTGAATATTTCTTATATTCATGGTTTAATTTTAATTTAAATAGCATATTTAGCTAGTTAATAATCTATTCTTGAATACCAGAGTAAATATAAACAATTTCATGTAATGCCAAAAATATATTTCCTGATCGTCACAGGGTCATTTTTTCTGAAAAACACCCATTCACCAATAATTGTTCTCACCAGTCACCAACAGATGGCGCTGATCGTTTCTACATCACGCTATCGTTACGTTCTGAGCCCGATTATATGAGTACCGATACCGTCTCTTATGGATATCGTTTCGTATGGGACGAATTGCAATTTACTTGAAATTTTTGAAAAAAGCCTCATACTATTATATGAGACTTATCTTCTATACTAGAGGTGCGCAAACTAGGTCCTGGAGTGGATTGAACATGGAATAGTTCCTTTTCATAAAGGAACTATGTCCACGAAACATGTTCGCGGAACTATCTAGTTCCGCTAGTTAATCGATTCATGTTCGCGTGATCACAGTAGATAATGCATGATTTTAACAGGTTATCACTGTTCCTCGGTTCCTTCGGACAGCATAGGAAGGGATATAGTTTTAATTATTAACCGACTTAAAAAAAAGGGGGTTATCAATTCGACACGTATGTGTGTATTATTATCAGAACTGCAAGTTATTGACGTAATATGATAATCTATTAGGGCTTCCAAGCAAATATACAAAATTTTATAGGTGTATGTATGTATGTATGTATGTATGTTTGTCCACATATTTCTCCGAAACTACTAATCGGATCGTGATGATGGTTATTTTATTTGCTTACATTTATTTCAACTTTGGGGAATAGTAAGGATATCATCAAAATCAGGACAGTTTTTAAGATATGGACTAAAAAATGTATTTTTTGTAATTACTACTTATTATAAAAACTTTTAGTTTTTAATTAAAACTAAAAATTACGAAAGAAAAAAGTAATTTACTAAAATTAAACCAACTTCACAAAAGTGTACTAAAAAGTAACTGAACGGGGGGCATAGAGTACGAGTATATTGCTAAATAATATCAATTTTCATTTACTATAGATAGGTACCTACCTTATCAGATATTTTCGAAGTCGGTGTGCTTTGATTTGTATCATCTGGCACCGACTTCAAAAATACCTGATTATAATATAATTCTCGCCAAACTTATTAACCGCCCTGAAGTGAATAAAGAATATTAATATTTAAATGTAAAATATGAATATTATTATTGTACAAAACGAAAATCAGATTTAATCAATGAATTTTCGACTTTAACACACAGTGAAGTAGTCACATAATTAATTGTAGGAACTAGGAAGTCTAGGAACTATGTTCAACGAAAATCAGATTTAATCTATGAATTTTCGACTTTAACGCAAGTGAAGTAGTCACATTATTGATTGTAGGAACTATATTCACGAAACATGTTCGCGGAACTATCTAGTTGAAGAGGCTTACACACTGTACCTACGCGATTTATTGGCGCTTCCACAGAGCAGTTAAAAAATGTTAGATAACATTACATACCTAACATTTTTTAACACGAAATCATTTTTAACCGACGAAAAAAAAGGAGAAGTTTCTCAATTCGACATATATAAATATATTTTTTAATGTTTGACCTCTCATAACTTTTTATAGTTTAGTCCGATTCATAATATGATTCTTTTTTTATTGGATAGTGTTTACCTCAAAGTTCGTCCCATTTAAATTTGAAAGAAAAATCCACCCCTAAGAGTAGAAAATAGATTTTTTACGTACTGGTTTTTTTAAAATACTCCCTTCTTACTTTGATACTAGTTACCAACTATATCTACTCAAAAAATGGAAAAATAAAAACTTCAAAAAAACCACTTCAAATAAATAAAAATATTGTAAATGATTGTTTAAATTATGAATTATTTAATTTAATACATTGTTGTTAATTTTTAATTTTGATATTCTTTTTATTAATTACAAATTCTTATTCATATTCTGTATTGTAAAGATTAAGAAAAAAGTTTAAATTACATTCTATATATGAGTCGACTAGTATCAAAGGTGGCAATGTGACTTTAAGACAAATGTTGGTAAATTCAAAAAAACGGATTGTTAGTTTTGTATCTCGTTTGTAGTTACAAAACTCATTTAAATAAGATCTTAGGTAAATAGCAGGATGAATTAATGCTATATTACCCTAATAATCATTGTATATCAGTTTTAAATACTATTTCAATTTTGAAGATTTCCGGCTTTGATGCTATTTTTTTAAGAATGCCGTATTTGAAATTGAGTAAGGCACAGATAACCGTTTTTGATACTATAGATGTTATTCCAGAATTAGGGTTGTCATACAAGCATGGAACGACTCTTTATTTTTTGGAATAGTATATTGTAATTAAAAAATAATGCATTTGGCAGTTACAAAAAATCTTTATAATTAACTTATGAACTAAAAAATTAAGTAACTCAAAAAAGTTTTTTGAGTTTTTTTAAACTAAATTTAAAATTATATGCGCATGTCATGTCATGAGCCATTGTTAAAGTAGCACATTTTAGTGCTTTCGAATTATGGCTGTACACTCTATCGAGTAATGATTTTGCCGAGTTTCTAAAACAAAAAAATTAATAATACTACAATATTATACCCTTTTACATGACAAGAATTGACAACCCTACGGGTAAACTTACTTCAATTCCTTATCCCGGTTTCTTGTCCAATTTTCTGGATTCCTCTTGAGTTTCCGTGTAAAACTATTTATTACTAAAGGGGGGTGGCTTTCCATAATACTACTTCCACTGCTTTATATTAGTTTAAGTCACAAAAACACGTAGAAAACATTAAAATTCACAGAACGAAATGTTCCTGCGGCCGTTACGAAACGCAAATGAACTCTCGCTTCTGATTGGTTGACAGCGTAAGATTGCCGGGTTTGATTTCAAAATTTTACAGATTGCCGGCTTTGAGGCTGATGTCAGTTTTTGACCTGTTTTTACTATGGTTTATTGCTAGTTCTCAACCGTATACTTCAGGGAAACGTTTTTAATCAACTCAATCTGAGTCGCCGTATCATTAACTACTTTTTGTCAAAATGCTCAGATTGCCGCCTTTGATACTAGTCGACTCATATATAATATGACATTAGATCTAATACCACAGAATATAATATAATCTAATACTAATATTTTAACAGCTGATGTTTACTAATTTTTTTTTATCCATGTGAGTAAGCACCTTATATACAGCTATAGCTCGGGTAGGTTCGGCAGGAGTCGTCGCTTCGGTGATCGGTCCGATATATTCGTAAATCGTTCATTCGCTCCATCTCACTCCTGCACATGTGGAACGGTGTGGAACTATGAACCTGTTTCAATTGACATCTCGGATTGGAACTATATCGTTCCGGTCTAGGACATAGTTCCGGGAACTATTTCAATCCGGACCTACGCATCTCTAGTCTATACTAATATTATAAAGCTGAAGAGATTGTTTGTTTGGTTGAACGCGCTAATCTCAGGATTTACTGGTTCCAATTGAAAAATTCTTTTTGTGTTGGATAGTCCGTTTATCGAGGAAGGCTATAGGCTATATTACGTCACGCTACAACCAATAGGAGCGGAGCATCAATGAAAAATGATGCAAAAATGGGAAGGAAAGGCGTTAGTTCTGCGAGGTACGTGTGACTCAGAAAAATTTATAATTTCGTCAAGGGGTACGGTAGACTCGATCGAAACCTTACCTGAATAATAAAACATTAAAAAATTAGATACCGAGTCGACAGCATATATTCGCAAAATTGGGATTGTCGAGTATTTTGTTTTATTCTAATGATGCTGACAACTGACAATTGACAAATCCAAGTCGCCATATTGGCCACTCCAAAGAGATTTTTTTATGGTAAAAAGGGGGCAAACGGGCATCTGCAAGCTTGCCGGCCTTTCAGGAAAGGTAGGGAGGAGGTAGGGAAGGGGAAGGTATGAGGGAGGGGGGAATGAAGACGGAGGATGAAGGGAATTAAATAAAATATAATATATTTACAAAATAAAAAATAATATTTAATTCCTAAAATACTATTAAAAAAGAAGAATATAATAATGTATTCTAAAGTCTTAAATCATATTTCCGTACTTTCAATTATCAATTGATGCGTAATGATTTCTCATAGATGGCATTATTAATATTTTTATAATTTAATTTTAGTAGGTGTTAATTGTATTTTGCTATAATATTTTATATCTATAATATACTAGCGATTTAGCGCGAGCGAAGCCGCGGGTTCCGCTAGTGAAATATATGCATGAAAATAACTTCCATGCATACATACATACATACGTATATATACATACAAACAATTTTACATAGTTTATATAAAACTAAACAATATATCGATACCTCAGTAATCAGTGTAACAACTAAATAAAAAGTAGAAAAACTTCTGAATGGCTTAAGAATTATTTTATTTTCTTCAATTGCGTTATGGGCTTACCTAAGAGAAGACTGTTCATAATAATATTTTTTTTCGAATTAATTGAATAAAGTGTAAAAAATATACCGGTAAAAGTATCATTAGTCATATAATTTTCTAACTATCTCTTAAGAACACTTTTCTGAATTGTTACTCTTTGAAACTGAGGTATTGATATATATTTTAATATCAATTATTCACATTTACAATATAAAAGATAATAATTATATTCACTACTAATTGTTCTCACCACTCACCAACAGATGGCGCTGATCGTTTCTACATCGCGCTATCGTTACGTTCTGAATCCGACTATATGAGTCAAACTCGTCGAAAATTACATATTGAAAAATTCTTTTTGTATTTTTTGGGAATAAGTCTCATATTATGTATGAGATTTATCTGTAAGTGTTTTTCACTAAAAATGACTCTAACAACTAACAAAGTCAATCAATCTGTCCCACTACTTTAATATCATAGTTCATAATTCATAATTCATATATTTTTATTTTTTTATATGCCACATGTCGAAGTGAAATTTTATATGATTTAAGTAAATGTTTAAAATTAAAATCGAATTAATTTAAAAATTACCATAAAAAAGCGGATAGTTATTTTTATATTTTAAAAAAAGCAAAATAGGAGATGAAGATTTCGTGTGTTCCATGGTGCTCTCGGAGATTTCAAATACATCTCACTTGAAAAATATTAGTCTTTGAGTATGTTATTAAGTGTTTGAACATAGTCTCTCTATATCTAAAAGTGTCTTTTCAGTCTTTATGCGATATATTTATAGTTATTTTAAGAAATATAATTATTTTAATGTCCTACAAAAATCATAGTACCGGAAAATCCAGTTTCGTTACGGTGAATTTGATTTGACAAGACAAAATCTACAATTTGTATTTTTTCTGCCTTCCTACAAAATTATAATTGTTAAATATGATACCGCCATTGTTGTTTTAAACGTCGTTGCGACAAAAACTAAGACGAAAGTGCAGGAGTCTTCGGCGTGCAGAAAAAGTTTTCTGGATAGTGACAGTATTTAAAAGGTAAATAAAATCGTTTTCTTTACTTTACCATATTATATTTAAAACATATACTAACCTAAATGAGATTAACAAGGCTAAAAACAAGTTAATTTAACGAAATATTAGTTATTTTTAATTTCAATTCAATTAATTCCTTTAATGGCTTGAAAAGTAAGTGTGCAGAACAGCCGTATGTGATTATTTTATCACTATTTTTTAATTAATTAATGTGTATATTTTAATGTGTGCAACTCTTCAATAGGAACATGTCACAATCTTCATTGCCCAAAAACTTCACCCACAATATCAAAAATATTAATATGGAAGATCAAAGTATGTACAAGTGCATTTAGTGGTAAGTGACTTAATAAACATTAATATTACTATAAAACTAATTGATGCACCTTTGCTCCACCCAAATGTCTGTCAACAATTTTTGTAGGCTTATTAGTTACTAGCATTTCCCGCGGCTTCGCACGCGTTCTAAAGACCGTAAAACCAAATTCTTTCGGAGTCGCGCGGTATGGTATCTCGCAGAACTAACGGGAACGTTTTCGCAACATTTTTCATTGATGCTCCGTTCCTATTGGTCGTAGCGTGATGTGATATACCCTATAACCTTCCTCGATAAAGGGACTATCTAACACAAAAATATTTTTTTAATTCGGACCAGTAGTTCCTGAGATTAGCGCGTTCAACGAAACAAACAAACTCTTCTGCTTTATAATATTAGTATAGATTAGGGCTGCCATCACCTTAATTTCCGACGCCGGATAAGTACGGTAATAATCCCGGACATTTGTGCGAAATATCATCTTTAATTTAGGAGTGTAGTATCAGGAGTGTTTGTAACACATAATGGCGATGGCTTTACTTTTTTTTGCGTACTCGGCATACGAAATCAATTGTGTAACATATCAAAATTATAATCTTTATAGGTTCCGGTTTACAATCGTTTGGCAGGACGATGGCAATGGGAGGGAATGGATGGGTAGGGGAGATGCTTCCTATTATCCCTATACAACTCCCATTACAAGGTCATTCATAGAACCTGATAAAATAGACTTTGAATGTAGCACTCGTCGACCGCTAGCGCGACACCACAGGACCAAGGAACATTTTTACTCTAAGGAGAAGAATTCTAGTACGTACAAGTAAAATGGCACTATTTTTAGTGCCATCTAGTGGTAGCCCCCAAAACCTCGAGAATGCGGGAAATTCAAAATCGGATTTCTTTAAAATATTTATTCAAACTTCAAAGGTCGGCAAGTTCTGTCCAGTTTTTCTGTTTTAGTTTTATCATTTTTTCATTCATAATTTTATTTTCATTCCCTATTGCCAAATTTATAAATTACCGCTCAATTACTTTCGTGTCTTCCTAACAAATGCGACACTGGCAGAATGTATTGCGTCTGTTAACGCAAATCTAAGCCATAAAGAAAGAAAAAAAAAGTTCTGTCCACCAAAGCATAACTGGAAAATTGTAACCGCTGAATTTCACTGGTAATAATTTTCCAGCTCCGCTTTGGTGGCCTTAATGTTTAAAAAATAGCTTAAAAGTTAAATAAGAGACATTTCTTGCTTTTATAAATTTTAATTTTAACATCAATAACAAGTTTGTGGTTTATTTATAAGATCACAGTTTATTACTATTATTTTTATAATAAAAACAGTAGTTTGATTTTAATATCAGAATTATTAAATGACACAATTAGTATTGCATAATAGATTGAACAACAAATTTACATAAATAAATAATATATTTATTTATTACTTATTAAATTTTTTCTTTGTTGTCTTTAGGTTTTCAAAATTCACATAAAATATATCAATGCTAAAATTTAGTAGAATTAATAAAATTTTGTAAATTAACAATAAAACATCATCATCATCATCATCATCATCATCAGGATTATCATCATCAATTATTACATCATAATATATACAGGATCAATTATTGTCAAAGGTTATTAAATTTTGTATTGTTCAGTTTGGTTTTACAAAGTAACACAAACCACTACTAGTTACATATTTTTCAATAAATTGATTTTTTTAAGCGCTTTTGTGGCAGATTCTTTTGATAAAGGTATATTTTTTAGTGCAAAATCTTTTAATTATATAATTTATATATTATTTTCTTTGTGCTCTGTACAATCATTTAAAAGGTTAAAACTTTTAAATGTTTCTTAATTTCCATACCATACCTGTACCATACTGCGAATACCTGTAAATAGCTTAGTCAAAAATGTCCAATTTGTACTCATATAATGTCTTGTGCTGTTGGTGTTCCAAATATAATGAAAAAAAATAACATTAATTAAGACGGGGATATACGCCGTTGACCTTGCTCGATTGGGCGTTGCCGGTAAAAATTCCCCGCGCAACCCCGCGCCTCCCGATAATAATTACGCGCGACCAGCGCGCTAGAATTCGCGCGTAGTACGGCACAGTGTAACAACTAACAGCTGTTGCTTTGTTAGGCATGGTTCTATTAGAGGTGTTCGCAACGGCAATATATTGATAAGGCGTTATAATGATAGCATTTTTTATCAACTTATGCAATTATAAAAACGACACTAATAATAATAGAAAAAAGAGTATTTAACACATTGAAAGTTTTATTATAAAGCATTATCTAGTTAAATAAAGTTTATTTAAATATCATAAAAAAATATTTTTTACATAATTAAAATAATTATTATTTATATCTATTATTAATTTATGTGTACAATATGTAGATACAATTTTTATCACTTATAATCACAGTAAATATATATAATTGAACACACCGATTCTCGTCCGATCATCGAAGTTAAGCAACGTCGGGCGCGGTCAGTACTTGGATGGGTGATCGGTGGGCCTGGGAACACCGCGTAACGTTGGCTTTTTGTTTTATAATTTTGTAAAAATTCATTTTATTTCAGTCCTCAAACAATCTTGTCATATTAAATATGTTGTTTTATACTTATTGTTTTTATATATGATGTTAAACTTAAAAATATTATATGACGCTGTTAAGTCCTGAATCGCGCTATCGAAATATTCTAACTCGTTGAATATATATACAATGTTGTCGAACGTCCAAGTGTACTCGCTTCGGCAGTACATATACTAAAATTGATGATCGATACACAAAAAGTGTTTGTAGGTTCACAACTTTCAGTTTCACCAGATAGGAACGAAGTTCTTTATTATAAAAATGTTATTAATTTTAAGTTCTATTAGCGGTATAAAGAAAAAATAAAAATATGTTGTGGCTTCCGGGAAGATGGTGCCTTTTGTGGTGGTGTAGGTTTTTGTGAGTCTGTAGATGTTTGTGTTTGTGAGGTTGATCTGAATTATTAACAAAGTTATGGCTATTTGAAATTTAGGGGGTAATTGAGGGTTTGTCTTATTACAAAAAATCAGTAGGAACTAAAGTAAAAATAATACTTTAAAATTAAATTAAAAAATAATAATAATAATAAATAAAAAAGCCTTTTATTTCCAGTTTTACAAAAAACATGAACAAAAGAAAAGATTTAACTATCGTGTACTTTATACAATTAATACCTATAAACAGTGCTATGTTTTTTACAAAAATATGTGTGAGTACAGCTCGTGTACTTATTGTAGTCAAACTGTCATGGTGTGTGTGTTTAGGGATACCTGCTCCAAATCTTTATCCCATTTTTTAATATGATGAAGGTTAAATAAAATAATTATTTTTAAAATTTAAATATATAATTTGTAACGATTAAAATATGATAATTACTCCTGAGGATATAAAAAATTACTAGTACTGCAATTTTGCGGATTTCATTTCGTCATATGGATTTCATTTATTTTTAATATAAGTAGATAGTGGTGAGGGTGATCAAATAAATATTGTCACGAAGATTAGTCAACTACGCAGGATATTTACTATAGTGCACAAATGTACACTAAAACATGAAATAAAAACTTAAAAAAACGTCTTGATAAAATAACACTAAAACGTAAAAAACACTTTATTGGTAGTTTTCATTGATAATAGATGCTTGGCATCATTAAATAATACATACTCATTTTTGCAATTAGCACCCCGATAAACCTCGAAAATGACACCCTGACCCATGTAATTGTTTAAAAAAAAACCGGATGTCCGCCATCTTGGATTTGAAAATGGACCTCATTTTCGTAATCAGCGCCCCGAGAAACCTCGAATATGATACCCGTGTAATTGTTGAAAAAAAACCGGATGTCCACCATCTTGGATTTAAAAATGGACCTCATTTTCGTAATCAGCACCCCGAGAAACCTCGAAAATGACACCCATGTCATTGTTGAAAAAAAACCGGATGTCCGCCATCTTGGATTTGAAAATGGACCTCATTTTCGTAATCAGCACCTCGAGAAACCTCGAAAATGACACCCATGTCATTGTTGAAAAAAAACCGGATGTCCGCCATCTTGGATTTGAAAATGGACCTCATTTTCGTAATCAGCGCCTCGAGAAACCTCGAAAATGACACCCATGTCATTGTTGAAGAAAAACCGGATGTCCGCCATCTTGGATTTGAAAATGGACCTCATTTTCGCAATTAGCACCCCGAAAATCCTCGAAAATGACACCCATGTCATTGTTGAAAATAAATATCGTCCTCTAAACTGTTGACTGTTAGCTAACTTCTCCCGTGAGAATGTTGTGTCTCGCGCATCGTAAAATTTCACTCTCATACATTTTTCATAACGCGCCTAAAGAAGTATAACTTCAACATGAAAGATAAACAGATTAAATTTTATGTTACCTATGGCTCAGTAGACGTAACTTCGTTACAGGTTCGATTTCCAGACTTAGTCCTTAAAACTATACAAATAAAGTCTAAATTGAAACTTCTCTTAGTCGATACTATATGTATACTAAAATTTTTAAGTAAAAAATTTACAAGTCAATAAGGTCCAAAATACGCCATTTATTTATTTCATTTTAATATAGTTTTAAATACAAATGTTTTAGAGCATAATTTAGCGCACACGACTCGTGACAATTCTGTTCACGAATTAAATAAATAAATTTCTAAATTGGTTCTGCGGTTGCGGAGCAAACAGTCACAGGTCCGTTCAGCACAACGCCTCGTCCCGCACTGATTTACTGGGCGACAGAGGGTGTTCTCTCGCGGCTTACGTGTATGAATTACGTAAAAAAATCATAAAAAATAAATAAAACAGTTATTTGAAAAAATAATCGGAGATCATATTAGGTGTTGTATTATTTAATATGCTGAACGCAATAAAAAAATCTTGTTTTTGATAGTTTACGAGAGAAATGATATGAAAAATTGTAACAGAGGGTACTTAGCATATTTATTTATGATATTTATGTTGTTTTTTTTAACTTTTTAAGCGGAAGAGATAATGCTGTATATGCTGTAGAATAACATACATTTTTTTTTAAATTTTTCCTATTTAGATTACAGAGAATTCAAATACAAAGAAAGTCCAATTTACATATATCGCCGCCTTAACCCCTCGAGAAACGCAAAAAAATTATACTAATAACATAAATAAGATTGAGTTCATAAACTCACCCGCCGCGCTACTGTGTTACGCGACTTTATGCCGCGCGGCGGGAAAAAAATTAATATAGAAGAACTAGACTACCTATCTTAGTTCTGTAAACGGATATTTCTAGGTTAATATAGTCTTTAGCTTTGTTTTAATTGTAAATACGTATATAAAGCGATATTTAGTTACATTCACACGGAAATCACTTGAACAAGGCGGGAAATTTGACCGTCTATATAATACGAAAATTGTAAAAAATACAACTAAAACGATATGTTAGAATATATAAATAGCTTACGTATTTATCAAGTAATACAATTATCACAATAGTTATTAATAAATAAAGCCCTTACCTTATTATATTTTACAAAAAACACACGAACAAGTTGTCACAATGAGCTCACTCTCACCAACTGTCATAATGTACTGATTTGATTGCGTCATTTTTTAGTTGCCGCGTATATCGCAGTATTACCATTACGTAAAATTTAATAGTCAACCTAATGAACACAAGTTGTCCATACAAAAGTAAACTCTGTCTTAGTGAAAATTGGATTCAAAGTCGGATGCTCGGGCCAAGCCGCCAAGGGCTACGCGACTATTTACTGAATTTTTAGACGTAATGTCACCAAGCCGCCGGCGGCTTTCCGCTGTTCGAGGGGTTAATGTCTTATTTTATGTGAATTACTTAATAAATAATTAATTATTGATGTAAGTGGCACAAGATTCTACACACAGAACAAAGCTTTTGCTGGCATACTTTAGAGATTTTTTAGAATCATTATATTCTTTAAATTGTATAAAATAATGCATTACTGTTAGCTCTGATGTTGTAAATATTGTTTTACAAATCTCACAATCATTTTTATATTTTATTATTAAAAATTAACACACATAAGCACATGCTTGTGAGTTGTGATTCACCATCCTCCTAATGAATGTCATCGGTATTTAATCTCCATGCCATAGATGAGGTTAACATTTCTTCATTATGGTTTTAGAGTGATTAGTGATTTTAAAAAACATTTTAAAATTGACAATAATAACCTCATTGCTGTCAAGTTCACAATTTCCATAACTAACATCGGAAAGGTTACTTAATATTGAGGTTTTTAAGCCAGAAATAAACCAGTGGTAGGACTAGTTCGAACAATTGCTCTAATGCAGCCAAATAAATTTCCTAGCGTATCTTGTTGCAGCCTTCTAGTCGCTAGACTTTTAATCTATGGGTGTTTTTGGCGCCAAGACACTTCCCCAAGACAAACACTTTCACAATAACACAGTCACTTACAGCACACAAAACATACAATTACACTTCAAATGGGTGTGACTAGACTGCATGGATCCCTTATGTTTAGTCTAGAGTACACTCCTGCACAACGCCGTGTGCAGCTAGAGCCGAAGGCAGGGAGAAAGAAGTCCTGTAGGGTTGAGCTGATCACTGGTCGGAGTAGTTATCAGTGAAAAGCAACACGCCCTCTTTGGTCCTGGATTCAAGCTACGAGGCTACACTAGGACTAGCCCATCCTAGTGTATTCGGCGCATCGCATGGACTTGCGGGGCGAGCCGGTGAGGATCATGGGACAGGCAGTCGACTTAGCTCGGGCGTTGTAGGCGGTCTGGTTGGACTGTCTCCGCTCTAGCTGCGACCCGACTCGCTCTGTAACGGATCTCTTGCCGACTATATCTCAGTGGTAGGTCCTGGTGATCCTGCTGCAGCTTGTGCCGGGACATCCCCAAATGTGAGGGCTCCCTGGAGGGTGGGACGCTACTGAGATTAACTTCGTGCAAACATTTGTGGATAAACAAAATAATATTATATTCTTTATTGCATATAAAGTTACATATAGAAAAACATACATTGAGAGTGACGTGGACAAGGGTGGACTTATCTCTACAAGAGATCTCTTCCAGTCAACCCATGTGCGTGGGAGATAATGTTAAGTAGCGGGAAAGAAAGAGAAGGTGCAGGGAGGATTTTCTAAAATAACTAAAAAGGGTAAAGTAATTCGCAAACCAAGAATGGTTTTAGCCTACAACAAAACAAAAAACGCAGTTGATATGAGCGATCAAATGGCCGCATATTCCTCGCCATTACGTTAAACGGTTAAGTGGTATAAAAAATTAGGTATAGAACTTATATTGAATACAACTATTGTTAATGCATGGGTTATGTACAACGAAAATAAAAAAAAAGTGAAAGTATAGTACAGTTTAGAAGAGAGTTAGTGGAGTATTTAGTTGATGCAGGAAATGACGAAACCGTAGAACCAAAAAGAATAGATAGATCAAAAAGACTGAAACATCAATTATTGAAAAAAGAGGGTAACGTAAGAAACACGAGACGATTTTGTTCAGAATGTTACAAAAACTGTGTGGCAATGTACGGTTCAAAATCAGCCAAAAATAAAACAAAGAAAGTAGCAAAATTTTGTAAAGAATGTCCAAATGAAAAATATTTTTGTTTAATTTGTTTCAATGAATTCCATCGCTTCGTTTAATTTGTATTTTAGAATACCTCGTTACTTGTTTTTTACTTATATTTCACATATAGATAAAAATAAATCCTTGATTTTTGTGACAGTTGCCTTTTTTCTCTTACTTTCTTTATTTTTGTCCCACATTTCTCACAATTTCATAAACACGCTGAAACCACGTTGAAGTAACAATCTACAGCGCCGCTCCGGTCACTTGCATACAATAAATGTACGATAAACGTGGCCACCGGCGTAATAATTCTGCCCGAAAACAGGTCTGTATCGAGGTCACCGGTGACCAACACGGCGCGTAGATACAAGACGAGGTCCGGTCACCGGTGACCGGGCTGGCAGTCAACGTGTTAATGTTTTTTGCATAAAATAATATTATGCAAAGATAGTTAATAAGTTTCACTAGAAAGTAAGCAAAATATTTTTGTGTATGTAGAATAATATTAGTTAAAATAAGTTGCACAAAAAAAGCAGTGATTGTAAACATGAACTAAATAAGTAAAGTTAGCCCTAAGATGTAAATATGTATCACGAACAAAAACACAACAAGAAATAAAAATTTTGTGACATCCACCCCCCACTCATTCTCCCGTGTTAATAGTATAAGAAAGAAGATAAATAAATATAAAAATAGTATAGTTAAATAATAGAAATAGCCCAAGAATAAACGTGGACGAATGAAAGAAAGACCAGGTATGCGGAAAGAAAGAACGAGAAGAATACTTGATAGAACTGGAATGAAAGTGTTAGATAAAATAGTCTCCTTCCCCCATGTTGGAGGAATTAGTGTAAAAAAAAAAGGTTACCCAGAGCCAGTCGAAGATCACACGCCCGCGTGTAAACAGCGGCACAAGCCAAGGTGAAACCTCGGAAGGAGGCCGTCGTACAACAAAAACCCAAAAAAGGGATAAGTAAGGGGAAAGTAGCTACGCACAGGCGCTTATCCCTCATTTGAACGTGGCTATTACCACCACCCCAAGGATAGACCTTTCGGAAATCGAATCCACCGCAAGGATCAACTGCAAAAGGCTATCTTTGAAGCTATGAAGATACAACTTGCATCCCCCGAACTAAACTTAGTCGCGAACTAACGTTACTCGCCAATGTCTCAGTGCCCTGAGACATTGGCGAGGTGTTGACGCCTACTTCACAGGTGTCCACATCGCCGGTGTCTTGGGAAGCACTGGCCGAGGTAGACTTCTAAAACCAATGACACACAACCGACAGCTTATCGCCGTCACTCAAGCCAACCTCCAGCATAACCATCAAGCCACGGCTATTTTACGCAGGCAGCTGGAGGTTGAGGGGAAGGAGACCATCGCTCTAATCCAGGAGCCGTGGATTAGAGGCTTTAACGTCTGTGGTCTGTCACTCAGTGACGGTAAAACATTCTATCAGTCACCCAACGAAAAACCTAGAAGGCATATACTGCCATAAATCTATAAACGCGACACTCCTAACACAATTCTGTTACCGTCTCTGTAACAGAGTTGATAATGAAATTACGAATAAATATAAAATCAAAAACAAAATGTCGGAAAAGCTAGGAATTAAAAGAATCAGACAAAGACAGATGTTAGTTGCAAAATCAAGAATGCAAAGCATTCATGCTCAAGAAATACAGACCTTTTTATGCAGAGATGACGTCAGTCGAGCCACTGCTGGGAAGCAAGAAACTAAATCAAAGAATAAACAGAAAGAACAAAAACGATATCTTTTAGATTCGATGCTGAACTTACATAAAAAGTATAGACAAGAAGGTGGAAAACTTTCTTACGCCACTTTTGCACGTCTTAAACCTTATTGTGTCCTAAAGCCAAAAATCAACGACAGAAACACGTGTGCGTGTACAAAACATTCAAATTTGTCTTTTAAAGCAACTAAATTGAAATCCCTTCGTTTAATAGAAACCGATAATCTTTCCGAACTTGTAGAAAAAGTAGCCTGTGATTGTAATTCTAAGGACTGCATGTACTCTACATGCATGTCATGCAAAAACAAGATGATAGAAATAAAACTCGATGATGACAATGAAAATGAAAAGACATCTAGGTGGAAACGGGTTCTAAAAAAGCATTCTTATACCAAAATAAGTATAACTAAAGAAGGACCGAAAGATATAACTAGCACGAGAATTTGAAAGGAAATTTAAATAATCGATTAAAATATTGTAAGGTACTTTGATGCCATTTTTTTTTTATTTCATTTCGGTCTGTAACAACTATATAATGCTTTTGAGACATCTAAAACCTTAGTCTCTCCCGTGACCATGATTGCTGTAAACTATAAAGCATTCGAAACGTCGGGAACCAAAAATCAAAATAAATCCGCGAAAAAATCTGAAAGATTCATTTAATGTGTGTTTTGTTTTAGATAAAATTGGCACTCCTGTACAAGAAGTAAAGAGACAGCTCTCATTAGAGGAAGTATTTTTAGAAGAAAAGAAGTGGGATACTAACAATTTTAATTCGAAAAAAATTGATAAGCTTATTAAGAAAATGATTGCACTTCAAAATTTACCATTTAACTTTGTAGAGCAGCTCTTTTCGTAGGCTGATACAAGAATTAGCGCCTTGTGCGCAAGGACTTATACACCAAAGTTACTGAAAATTGTTACAGCATTAATCGAAAAATTTGATTACTTATCGTTCACATCTGACATTTAGTCGGATCCAAGCTCAAATGCCTCTTTGCTTAGCCTGACTTGCCATGGAATAGCAGAAAACTTTGATAGATCATCGATTATATTGAAATGCGATACATTGGACGGCTGTTACACTGGAGACATAATTTCCAAAAAATTGCTCTAAATGCTTTCTGAATGGAATATTAAAAAGGAACAAGTGCATTGCCTAATTCGAGATAAAGGATCTAACATGAAAAGAGCCGTGCGAATAGCAGCATTGAATGACATAGATTGCACAGTTCACAAGATGCAACTAGCTATTCGCAGTTGTTTAGATTCGCAAGAAAGCATTAAATTAGTCAAACAAAAATGTAAGAGAATTTCGACTCATTTCAATCATTCTACTATCGCTCAGAAATATCTGCAAGCAGTTCAAGATAGACTAAATCAACCTCATATCAAAGTGTTCCAAGATTGTATAACGCGATGGAACATCACATTTTACATGTCCGAGCGTTTTTTAAAGGTAAAGGATTCCCAAGTCTTTATATTAATGGCAGTGAGATTAACCCTATTTTACCTGAAGAGTGGAAAATCATTGAAAGTTGTATGGAGTTATTGACACCTTTCGAAGAAAAATAGCGGGAACTAAGCAGCTCTCATGCCCTTATTTCCTCTGTAATTCCAATAATCCAAACGCTTGACAAAAATGTTGAAGACTATTTAACAAGATCAGTAGATTGTAATTCAATTCGACAGGCCGCCAGGACTGTAAAAACTGAACTCACAACAAAGTTTTCTTAGACCCACATAATTAATATATTTTTTAAACATAATTTTTTACACCAGTGACTGAGGAAAAGATTAAAGAAGACATTTTGATGGTTAGAAATACTAAGTTTGATATTTCCGCTTCTTTCAATTCCGAAAGGGTTAAAAGAATGAGAATGAGTTTCCTCAGAAAATGATTCAGAACAACTAGTACCAGGGCCGTCCGGTTTGATCAGAAGATCCTGCTTAAAGAACTATCTTGCTAAGATGTTGGATTTGTCAAGTGAAGATGAGTGTGCCAATACCGGAAAATGTCAGGGCTGAAACTATACTTAAAAAGGAATTGCTATCTTACAGCACTAAAAAAAGGATCAAAGTTGAATCCTCTAAAATGATGGAGTGTTCACTGAGAAGAATTAAAACTATTATCACAAATAGCTCGCAGATTTTTGTCGACACCACCAGGCAGTGTTCCAAGCGAACAATTGTTCAGTAGTGCAGGTTTGATTTACGAACCTCTGCGGAACAGACTTGACCCCGAGAAGGCGGCAATATTGCTTTTTTTAAATATAATGCTCCAATTTTTAATTTTTACTACTAATTAATAAAAATATTAAAAACAATATATATATTCTTGCTATTTTATTTCTGCACCCATATAATTTCTTATAAAAAATATCAAAATCCGCATTCGTGGATGTGAAAAAATCTGCATCCGCAACATCCCTGGTGTGCATTTAGAGCCTACGAATTTGATTGATTGCAAAAATATTTTCATTTCATTTATAAATTTCATGAGGTGAGGAAATTTTTTAATTAGCCGCAAAAGTTTTTCTTCTCTGCAGGTCCACTGTGTCGCTGTTGAGAGTGTCAAACAGCTTATCCTTTCTGAATATAATATCTGCCGTCACAGACGCATCAGCTGTTAATTCACCTGTAATAGAACATAATATTTCATTTTATTATAATAATTTAAAAAATAAGAGTGTATCAATTTATTTACTACTAGGTTCAGCCCATGGCTCTTCTCACATCATTAGGATAAATACTTATATCATTCCCCAGGTTTTTTTCTTATAATGACCAAATTTCCTCTAACATTATTAGAGGCCTTTTTTACTTTACAATTGATTACTTTCGAATTTGGATTTAAGGGTTGTTAGATTTTTTACCTATGTTGTTTTACTGTAGTTTTTATTACATTTTACGTTACTTATTTAATTTGTATATTGAGTATTATAGTATTTGAGATTACATTTGTGATATACTGCTATTTTGTTCTATATAATTTAGTTTTAAGAGAAGATGCTATAAGTTACATTGAACATTACAATGTTAATGAAGATTACATTACATTTATAATATACTACTATTTTATCCTAATTTAGTTTACGATAGATTCCATAATTTATATTGAGTTACAATGTTAAAAATATTACCTTTGTGATATACTACTATTTTATCCTATGATTTATTTACAATAAGAGTGCTATATGTGTAATGTTCTTGTTATTCTTATTCCCCAGGGTTCAATCTATCTCCATTCCAATATATATTCAATATTCAATTATGAGGTGCTAGCACACATTGTTACTAAAGTAGAATAAGCTTGGCAAAGAGCTTAAGAGAAGAAGTGCAATTACAGGCAGCACCCAGTATTAACATTAAATTTTCAATAACTCATATTTGGAAAAACTTATATAGTATTTTTAAGCAATGCGTAAGAGCTCTGCTTCTGTCAGGTATCCTTACTACATTTTATTATAAATTTTGTTTGGGCTGTTTAGCTTACCTAAACATCTGGTGAAGCAAACCGTCTCAACTTTTTGCCTGGAAAGTCCACAAATGCTGTTTCACTAAAATGCCTATGACATAGCATTCTGTGTTCTGTGTGTAACTTCATCTGAAAATCTTTGTTTGACCATGGTCTGTCCGGACAGCAATATTTTGCCCACAATTCACAACTGAAATAAAGCAATAGAAAGATATAAGATAAAGATGAATAAGTACCGATGCAAAAGAACAGAACACCAAACGAATCACAAATCTTTATCTTGTTAATTATGCCCAAAAACATCAAGATAAACAACAGTTATAGACACGATGAAGCATGCATTCATCTATATTTTAGTATTATTTATTATGCAGTATTAGAGCAATTACCGGAGGATATTTGTGGAACCAGGTTTTGGAAACCTAAATAATCTGGTTTCGGGGTCATCGTCAGGCGATAAACCACACTTCAAACATTTTCTTTTATTCTCCTTCATGTTTATTGTTTAATTAAAAACGCGAATTTACTATCTCGATTCTCGAGTCTCGACACAACACAAGTGTTTCGGAACACAACAAACGGAGGAACCTAGGCTCTACTCAACGTCGATAATGATGAAAATTGAAAAAACACTTAGTGTTGTAAATAGAGACAATTTACAAGAAATAACATGCACGTACACCGGCAGTGGGCAGACTTGTTTGTTGAATGTTGTTTGTTTTTAAAATTTATCCCCAATAGGGGAAGGCAAAGGACTCTAGTCCATACAGCCTAGTCTAATTTTGTAAATTCTTGTGAAATGCTTAAGATAGCAATATACTCTATGGCTTAAGCTTAGCTTATCTAATATCTAGCTACTAGCTAGTAGCCAGTGTTACCAGAATATTTTTTCTCGAATCGTCAACATAGCCCCATCATTGCGCACAGATCTATGGTTTTTATGCAGTGAACGTACTGTAAAGTATTGGACAGAAATAATATGACAAGTACTTTAGTAATTTTATTACCGGGATATGTCTCCCTTACTATTAATATTAATTTTAATAATTTATTTTCCTTTTCGCCATAATATAAACTCATTTAAAAAAAAATCGGTATAATGTTGATTAAAAACAATTAGAATTTTTCTATAAATATATACGACACTATTTTAATCTAAGCAAAAAAATGTGTTCAAATCATTAATTAAAAACCTATATCAGTGTAATTCATAGTATGAGTGTTTCTAAAATAGTTATAAAAGATAAAACAAGTGATTTTCGTTTAAAGTAGTGTTTAAAGTTGTGTTTGCTTACCATTTAAAACATGTAAGGAAAAATAGACTATAATATATCCATTGTCCATTATCCAATTGTATATCCATTGAACTATTATTTCCAAATGATGCAGATAAGAATAATTTATATTGCTTTGGATTTTGAATTTTAAAAAGTCAAAAGTATATACATTATTCTTATCAGCATCATTTGGAGATTGTTAGAAAACGACTAAACTTTTAAAAAGAATAGTATGGTTCGTATAGTTCAGTCAACTACCGTAAGATGGCATTGGCATCAAAATTTATATGTATTATATATATCCTGTGATATACGTTAGGTACTTTATGCGCAGAACTAAATATGGCGGCGTTAGTCGACAATGACATTTCAGTAATTCGACACATTTTTGACATAATGATCTTACGTCTTTGTCTCACATATACAAAATCCTATTGGTTATCCTTCTGTCTCAGGTTAAGTTTTTATAAATTTTCTCCAAAAATATGAATTACCTTGTGTTGTGAGTGTTATTATTATAATCAGTGAATAAATCCTTACCGTATATATAACTCACCAACTCCTGCCAAACGATTGTAAACCCAACCCAGGTTTAGCTTTGATTCACTCAAAAAAAAGCCAAATAATAAATAAATAAATAAATATGTTGGGACATTTACACACATCACTATCTAGTTCCACGGTAAGGTACGAGCCTTGTGTTATGGATACTAGATGGTTGAATGTTGATATACTACACATATTACATTTATAACTATAATATAAATATACATAAACATGACTAGAGTACAAACATTCGTGCTCAACAAATGAATGCCCTCAGCGAGACTCGAACCCGTGACCGCTGGCGCAGGAAGTAGGGTCACTACAAACTGCGCCACGCGTGTCGTCATAAAATAAACTAAAAATTCGCGAAAATATCTTTTTTTTATTCTTTACTTATTTTACATGGGAGTATGAGTCATAATATTGACTATGTCACCCCTACGTCAAGCTTGTAGGGAAATGTTGTTGCCGGCCTTGAAAAAACTGGCACGTGCTGAGAGATGGAAATAGTTATGCTCTGCCTCTTTTCTTCTAATACGATTAACCTGTTTACTTTTCTTTCTTGAGTGAATGAAAAGAAAGATATCAAACAGTCCATAGTTTTCTCAGTCTACACCGTGTTACCATTATGAAAAAAAAGCAAAAGACATAATCTGTAAAAGTATAATATAATAAAATCACTTAAGTATAGAAAAAAAACGCTGAAAAATTATTCATGCGATATACATTTTTTACTTTTCCTTGTTACCGCCTCCCCTCAACAGATGGCGTTTCTGGATCTGACTAGCGTTTTCTGAATCGCGATATCGTTTGGATTTCACTATTATTTAAGGCACGCCTATACTGTTGAGGTATATCTATAAATACACAGTATTAAGTTCTTATTTTTTGAAAAGTTCTAGAGTAATGAAGCTAAAGAACTTTATAAAATATAAATAAATTAATAAATTAACTACCGGACCTGATAGACATTGTCCTGTACACATAGAAAATCTTTATAAACTTTTTTTTCCCGGTGAAATGTTTTAGTACGCGCGAAACAACGACTTAGATATTTATAATTGAATATCTATGTCATTTATTGTCTAAATGTATAAATAACTAATTAATTTAAAATATACATTTTGTAGTGGACGGAATTGTGAATCTAAACCATTCTCGAATACACTCGAACACACACAAAACATTTCATCAAAATCGGTTCAGCCGTTTAGGAGGAGTTCAGTGACATACACACGAACAATAGAATTATATATATAAAAAAAAGACTACCGACTCGCTTAGCCTCAGCTCACGCTTCGCTCGGTCTTGTCCCTAGATTAAGCGCAAGCGAACGGGTTCCATTACTAAATGATAAAAAATAAAATACAAAAAAATTCAATACATTTAATTATTTAATATTTTCATTCTTCCAATCCACCTCCTTTAAAAGGATCCGGATCCGGTACGTCTTTCTTCTCAAACGGATAATATGGATGATCTTGCCAAAAACTGGGCAACACTACTCTGTAATCTTTGTTGAATTTACCTACAATAATAATAAATTAAGATTTAAATAAAATAAATAGTATACAAGACAGTGGCATCCCAGCGGTAACGCGCTCGCTTGTATAACCGAGTGGTGCGGGTTCAAATCCGGGTTTCGCGCCTCTGATATTTTCATGTGCGAATCATTTCTATCATGATTACCACTTGTCTTATGGTGAAGGAAAACATCGTGAGGAAACCTGCATGTCTGAGAAACACAGACCTAGAACTAGACCAGCGCGGTAGACTATGGCGGATGGCCTGATCCCCCTCGTACTTAGGGAGGCCCGTGCTTTCGTTTAAAAGGGCTGAAGTATAAGTATAATAATAAATTAAGATTTATATAGTATAAAAAAGGCCTATTTTTGTCTGTCTGTATGTGCGCTTACTCCTTCCTAACCGCGTAGCCGGTTTTGATACGATTTTTACTTTTATTACGATAATTTTTTAAACTTTTAAGTCATAATATCTATGTACTCTTTAATATGATTAGTCATAATCGTAGAAAAAATCTGTGAGTCTTATTAAAATTATAGGACATTTTTTTCTTTTGAGGTACGGAACCCTAAAATGTCTAAATCACTATAATGCTTTGGCCTTGGAAAGGAAACAAATATGTTTTTAGGTAGTATTCAGTATTAACGTAGTACGTACTTAATGTATCCATTTCTTCAGAAGTTAATTCAAAATCGAATATATCGATATTCAGTTCAATTCGGTCCTTTTTAGTCGATTTTGGGATCGGTACGACACCTCGTTGAACCTGTTATAAGTAAATATACATGATATAATAAAATTCTAAATCGAATCTGTACTTTGAATATATATATTTTTTTTATGGTAAAAAGGACGGACGGAGGAAGGAATAAAGGGAAGAGGGAGGGGGGAACGAAGACGGAGGATGAAGAGAAGAGGAAGGGAGGGAGTGGGAGGAGGGAAGGAGAGTGGGCCTCCCGGACTCTCACTCACCGGACGAAACGCGACAGCATAGCTGCCACTTCACGCCAGTCTAATATTTTTTGGAAATTCTTATTGAAATAGTCATTATTATCGATACAGAGGCGGAGTCTATAATTTTTACAATTTTGGTCTGTCTGTCTGTGACGTGTGACTACCACGAGAAAACCACTGGACGGATTTGGATGAAATTTGGTAAGATTGATAGCTAGTTACCCGGGTCAATAGCCTTTATTTTTCTACTTCAATTCGAAACTTAAAAAAAAGTATTTACGTATTGACTACTGACCTATCTATTTATATATCTATCAATATATACATAGATAGATATATAGTATATACATAGGTATATACATAGGTATATATAGATAGGATACTTTTTGTTGCGGGAAAATATCTAATTTCTGAGAAATCTCAACTACCTAACCGTTACAAGCCGGATATAAAACATCACACGATATGTGAAATCTATTTTGCTTCCGGTCTCTAGAACGCGGGCGGAGGCGCGGGAAATGCTAGTCTAAAATAAAATTATCGCCTAAGTCTTATAACAGGCCTATAACAGGCCTTATAACATCAGAAATATGCCAGTGAAAGTCAAGTCAAAATCGGTTCAGCTGTTTCGGAGATTAGTAGGAACATGCCAACTTAAAAATATTTAATTCAGTTTTTCTTATATAATAACACTAGCGATTCACCCTAGCTTCGCTCGGGTTCGTCCCTAGATCTAGCGCGAGCGAAGCTGCGGGTTCGGCTAGTAATAAATCTATACTATATAATATTATAAAGAGGTAAAGTTTGTTTGTTTGTTAAATTGTAAGGGGTAATCTCGGGATCTACTGAACCGATTTTAAAAAATTCTTTCACCAATAGAAAGCCACATTATAGCTGAGTGTCATAGGTTATACAAAAAACCGAAAAATAAAAAGGCTTTTACGTGGTAGACCGTTTTGCAAAGTGAATCGGAGAAAAAACGATCGAATGAAAGCGTTTCTTACGAACGCTGCCTTAACACTATGAAAGATATATTTTTGAGTTCTAGAGAAAAGATGTGGAGCTTGAAAATGACTACAAAAAAGTCAAAGACAGCATATGTCTAACTTTTATATTTAAGTTAAAAAAAGTAGTTTTTTTAATATTAGTATAGATAATTTAATGTTTAATTTTTAATATTAATAAAATAATTTAAATTATTTAAACACTCTGTACTAAAAAAGAATTATTAACATTATGCCCAACGAAGTGGGCACGGGTCAGCTAGTATAGCCTATGTTACTAAGTGATAATGTAGGTTTCTAATTGCAAAAGAATATTTGAAATCGGTCCCGTTGTTTTTAAATTTATTCGATTTATATAAAAATACAAATCTTTCCTCTTTATAATATTAGTATAGATTACAAACAGGCACATTATTTTTATTTATCTGTATAGATTAATAAAACATAAATAAAAACATTTTATTACTTACCAGATATCTTAAAACGATTTGTGGAGCAGATTTTCCGTATTTCTTCCCCAAATTCAGAAGAATGGGGTGATCAGCTCTGGGGGGTGGAGGGGATGAGCTTTTTGAAAAGAGAGAACCAAACGGCGAATACGCCATCATTTGAATGTTATTTTCTTTTGCATAATGTAGTAATTTGTTTTGAGCCATATTTAGGTTGACCTGAAAAAAAAAACAATTATGTTACGAATTGGAAGCCCAGCACATTATTGTAATCGTTTGGCTCAGTTGGTAGTGAGAGTGACCCTGCTTTCTGCGCCTGCGGTCGCGGGTTCGAGTCCCGCTGGGGGCATTCATTTGTTGTACTCCAATCATGAGTGTTTATATTTACAATATCTATTTATTTAAAACTTGTATACTTATGTGTAATACCTATATCAACTATATGGTAGCCGTAACACAAGCCTCGTAGCTTACCACGGAACTAGAACTAGATGGTGCTGTTGTAATAATGTCCCAACATATTTATTTATTTTTTAATTTATTATTTTTATATTATATGCGAGTTTTATCAAACATACCTCTACTTGTAAAACAGCTGGCTTTATTTCACTGTTCGCCAACAATCGTTCCAATTGGCTGATATTGAAGTTGCACACACCGATAGACTTTGTTAGTCCCATCTTTTTGGCTTCTTCCATTGACTTCCAAGTATCTAGGTAATCTATTACATCGTATTCACTGTGATCTGGCTGGATTTAAAAAAACATTAATTTTGTTTTAAAATTATAGTATTATAATGTGATTATTTAAACGCGTTGGGCTCAGTTTCAACGACCCTATTTGGTATGCCAGCGGTCGCTAGTTCGAGTTCCGTTGAGCAATTTACTTATGTGATGAACACCAATGTTTGCACTCTAGTCATGGGTGCAAACATTTCATGAACCAGTTTTCGACCACTTGGCAAAGTCTAGTAATAATAATTAATTCTTCTTATCGCATCGATATTTGATCACAGGTCAACTAGCTTACGTCTCACATTGATAAAGTCTGCGATTATAGTACATAGATTTTTTTGATCGAAACTTTCCAGGATTACATTTAACCCGACTCAGGACTCGAATTCCGGATGGGCTACGAACTATCGTTATCCACGTTAGCTACTAGAACATTAAGATCAAAAAGCAATGTAAGTGTGTAATTGAAGTAAGTAGCCATATTTTACTTAAAATATTTGAACTACGACAATACCCTTCAGACATGGAACTCTAAAACATCTATCAAAAGATTACTTTCTTAAATTAGGTTTAGGCAAACATTTGACATTATAAATAAAACTATCTTGTCGGATTTTGTCGTGGATTTATTTAGATTTTTGGTTCCCGACATTTCGAATGCTTTACAGCGCACATGGTCACGGGAGAGGATAAGGTATTTGACGTCTCAGGGGTATATACTTGTTACAGTTACTATCTGTAACGAGTCCAAAATCCGAAAAGATAGTTTCATTTATAACGTCTATCAAAGTATATGAAAAAAACATACCTTATAAGCTATTGGGAAGTGTATGAGGTACAAGTCTACGTAAGACATGTTTAATTGAGCCAAAGTCTTTTGCAATGCCGGTATCACTGTCCTTTGCTCGTTGATGCCGAGCTAGAATAATAAATTCTTAAGTAAATTACAGGGTCTTAAAAAAAAGTGTGTGTGTGCTTATGTACACGCGATAGAAGTTATACGTCTTTGGCGTAAAAATAAATATCGTGAATACAGTTGTCAGTTCTCGCGCAAACATACGTAGGTGTCCTTACTTTTCCTTTGTTAATAATTATTTTTGAAACACTAAAATGTTGACTGTTGTTAACTTCAGGGTGTCGGTCTTTCGTGTCGGTGTGCGCGCGCATCGTAAAAATTTACTCTTAAGTAACATTTTTCCGTAACTCGCCAAAAGAATTATATATCTACTTAACTTCAAAAATACCTTCGCTTCTATCGGGTGATTGATGTAATGACTGTTTGGATGTGGATGATATCCACCTATAGATGACGTATAATATGAACCCAAGCAATGCTAGCGCAAGGCTCTAGTGCAGTAAAGATTTTGTTCGTCTGATAATTCCTGTAAACGATACGGTTATTATCAGACGAAAACTTTAATTTTATATAGTACTAGCTACTCACCCTAGCTTCACTCTGGATTCCCTAGATTTCTATCCCTAGATTTAGCACGAGCGTAGCCGCGGGTTCCGCTAGTTATACATATAAACCTTCCTCTTGAATCAATCTATCTATTAAAACAAACCGCATCAAAAGCCGTTGCGTAGTTTTAAAGACCTAAGCATATATAGGGACAGATTAATTTTAACTTCTTCTTTCCTTAATTCTTCTTTGAAAGATTTTGACGACTTTTGGTCAGAGACTAAAATGTAAGAGATCTCAAAGGCAATATTATATTTTTAATACTAATATTGCCTCTAAAAAATATGTTTTCTTACCTTTGAAACAATGAACACATTTTCCCGGGGTATGCCTGACTTACGCACCGCAGCACCAATCTGGTCTTGATTATTGTATATAGAAGCAGTATCTATTAATCTGAAAATTACATCTGATTAGAATAGTTGTAAATGTAATAAGGTAAAGGCACCTAACTCCGAGGGGTTCTAAAAATGGCACCATATTCCGAGGTATTTAAACAATCAGTGATTTAAAGTGATTTACAAGTTCTTTTTGTGTGTAAGATACCATATTGAATTCATAATTTATCTGTTCGTGTTTATAAGAGTAAAAGAGTGTGTTAGTGTGTGTACATTTTAAAATAATGCGTAAATTTTGCGCTAGCAGCTGACTTGAACGCACGCTCCATACATTTTGGACCTTACGCACGTAAGTACTATGTTTTACTAAATAGTGTTTTAGATGATATTTTAATGCAATATGAGTACATGTTTAGGTTAAAATAGTATAAGAGTTATATTTTTTACTTAAAACACGTAACATTTGTGTATTTTTCTAAACAATTTAAGAGTAAATAAAGTTTAAAAATACAACGGCATTAGGTGCCAAATATTTTAGTTGGTTCTTAATGCCGATGTATACCACGGAATTGCGATTTCATAGACGTTTTCTTTTTTTAAAATTTTGATGGAAATTTTATATTTACAAAATTTACTGTTTTGGTTTTGATTAATTAAATGGCCAATAAATATAAAAATCTATTTCCGATGTATGTTTTGGCGTCAAACTCACTAATTATACATGATCAAAGATTATCTATTTAGGTACTTTATTAATTTATTATATGGAAAGACTAATAACATTAAACTGTATTATTATTGTATTTGATATATTTCTGTTTGTGTTCTATGTATTTTTTCGAAGATATTGCAATTAAAGATTCATTTATTTATAAAATATTGAAAAATCTCTTGGTTTTTAATAATCGGAGTTAAAAAATGTGATATGGTATTATAAAACGCTATTCCGATGTATGTAAGTCGGAATAAGGTTCTATGAGCACCTAATTTCGTGGTATTGACACAAGAAAAATACAGTGTGTTAATTATTAAAAAGTTTAGAAGAGTTTCCAGAAAACAACATTCAACAGTTAACAATCTCATTTATTGCTCTCTCAAATGTTTGTATTATAGTTCTTAGTACTTAAATCGCAGCGATTTGACAAATAAAAATCAATTATCATGACACATTAAAAACTGCCTGTTACATTATCTTACGCAGCTTTTATAGAAATTCATAAGGTATGGGCTCATAGTATTTTTAATATTTATATAATTATTTTTTTTTGTTGTAGGATAATGAAGCCAAAAAAATACACGGAAGAAGATCTCCGAAATGCTATTACAGCAATCAATGAGGGTTGTAGAGTATCTATTTGTAATATTATGAAGAAAACAAAAAATACTGTTAATGAATTAATTATATGTAGTTACTAGTTACTACTACGTTTTTTTACATCTTTACTTCACTACACAGTATAAAACAAAGTCACTTTCTCTGTCCCTATATGTATGCTTAAATCTTTATAACTACGCAACGGATTTTGATGCGGTTTTTTTAATAGATAGAGTGATTCAAGAGGAAGGTTAAGGTGCTAAATCTAGGGAAGAGCCCGAGCGAAGCGAGGGCAAGTCGCTAGTAGAATAATATTATTAATCTAAGTAAATTACAAGTTGTGGTAACATTTTATCATAAAAGACTGAAGACTGATTTAAAGACCAGAGTAAATAAATAGACTTAATTTTTGAACACCGTGTATTATTCTTCCCACCTCCATTTCTTTGTATTTTGAACACTCGGAATTAGGAACCAAATACATCGGAATTAGGATTTTTACATCGCAATTAGGTGCTCTCGACTTCTTCACATTTTTAATTAATTAAAGATAATATAAAATGTTCTATTGCTAAACTGTAAGTGTAATTCAAGAGTTAGATAAATAATACTTCCGATAAAAATAGCGAATTCTGCAGAAAGATATAGTAAATGCTTAATATTTAAAGTTCTTTCTAGTTTAGGTGAAAATACCGCGGAATTAGGTGCCTTTACCTTAGTTTGTATGTCTGTATATTATTGTGGTAGCCCAGCGGTAACGCGTCGCTTGGATAACCGAGTGATGCGGGTTCAAATCCGGGTCTCGCACCTCTGATATTTTCATGTGCGAATCATTTATATCATGACGGTGAATGAAAACATCGTGAGGAAACATCTGCATGTGTGAGAAAACCTAGCAAGTACGACATGTGAAGTCCGCCAACTCGCACTAGGCCAGCGCGGTGGACTATGTCCTGATCCCCCTCGTACTGAGGGAAACCCGTGCCCAGCAGTGGGACGCTAAAAAAAGGGCTGATGATGACAATATTATTTATAACTGTTTCAAGTTGGGTGCGAAGCCAAGAAAGAGACAAGGAGGTGGCCCACTACGATGGGAGTGTCATGCAGATTGCTCCTGGTACTTCTCTTGGCTGAGAGGTGCTTCGGCATTCCAGTTGTCGGTCGGTACCTGCGTAAGCGGTCCTTCGACGCAACATTATGATGGAAGAGGTTTTGTTGGGTTTTTGTTGGTAGTACTGTTTTTTTTGGCCAGTGAGGCCAAAATAACAGCCTGTTGCATTCTGGTAAGCGTTAATACATTTCCCAATATAAAACTAACGCATTTTGCATTTTATTATGTTGGGAAAAGGATTTAGATTCTGTTAGGTAATAGGTATATTATAATCTGGAGTAAACATAGCAATTGTAAGTATGTAACAAAAGACGCCGCCTTCCAAGGGTTTACTAAATTAATTAATCTTTTTTTTAGATTTACGCTATGTATTTGACTTTTAAAACAAAATTATATAATTATTTACAGCAATCATCGCTTTAATCGAAGTCAAAATCGGTTAAAAGCTAGTAATGGGGAAGTCAGAAGGAGAAGGAATACCTATATCCAGCGTTCAAAGCCCAAGAAGCTGGAAGTTCAGTGTCACCCGGCTTCACTTCTTTTTGACCTTGCTGAAAAAAAATTATAATAATTAAACTATTTAGAATCAAATCAATATATTTTTTTACTTTTTTCAATCTAAATTGAATGTCTGTACAGTGTGCGAGGAAGCTCGGCAGTAGGTACTGCTGAGAAGAGCCCAAGAGAATCAACAGTCGAGTCTTTAATTAAATTAATAATTATTAAAATAGTATAGGTATTAGGTACATATTTTACCTCGTCAAAACCCAAAAATGTTCCGAGACCAAGAGCTGGTATGAAGTTTCCATCATTCAAAGGCAGCCTGTGTGCTTTCCCACCATCGATGTCATCGCACATCTAAATTAGAAAATATAATCAATTAAATACGAAACTCATAATAAATTGTGTTTTATAGATAATTACAGCTCGCGTCATGTAAAAAGAACGCTGGAAGAAAGTGGTGGGGAGTGTGTTTGCGCATCGGTACATTCGCACACGAATTTCCTAAGCCAATTCTTTTATTTTAGAACTAGCCTTTCGCTCACAATGTATATTGATTATTGGTACGTACATTGAAAAATATATTATATAGAATGTCATTAAATAGAATTCTATTAATTAATAAAATATGTTTGATTCAGTGTAGAATGTTTAATATACTTACAAAAAATTAAATTATTTCGTTTAATATTTTTTTATTATTATTAACTGCATTATTATTAGAATCTCTCTTTATAAAACAATATACGTCAAAAATATTATTTTTCTATTTTTGATATAAAATCATTTCGTAATTAATAACTTTTGTGTGCGCGATGGTATTTTGAACTGACAAACCAATAGCTCTCCGGTGCGCATGCGGCGCGTGCCTCTACGTCCCACACCCCGCGTCTTACCACCAAATTCGCCTATAAATCGCCTCTGCGCAACTTGACAGCCAGCGTTCTTTTTACATGACGCGAATTATACAAAGTTTCTAATAGTAATAAAAATATTCAACTTTTAACTCCACATTATTTATCTACTCAGAAAACAAAAATAATATTTCATGCATAGAACCCTAAGTACGCAAGTCGGACTCGTACTTGTGACTGGACTAAGAAATGATTTTTAGCATATTTTTATTAAAAACTAGTGGAACCCGCGGCTTCGCTCGCGCTAAATCTAGGGACGAACCCGAGCGAAGTGAGGGTGAGTCGCTTGTTGAAGATAAACATTTCCATCATACATTACATATGTGTAACTCTAGCGGTTTTGACAGCGCACGCCAGAATAGCTCGCAGATGGCAGATTTTTTACTACTTACTTGACACATATCGTCATATTTTGAACAATTCACACAATATCTTTATAACCTAGCCTATGTGTTATTCTTATGTATAAGCTATATTATTGTAAAGTTTCATTAAAATCCATTCAGTAGTTTTTACGTGAAAGAGTAACAAACATCCATCCATCTATACTTACAAACTTTCGCGTTTATAATATTAGTATAGATTATACTGCGAAAATAAGGTTGTAATTAATAATTTTTAAGACGTCGTTTATTTAACAAGTTCTCAGATGCTATATTGGATTCAGCTGCCACCATGCCACCAGATACGTTCCACCTGATGGTAAGTGGTAACGCAGTCATAGATGGAAAGTCGCACTAATTCAGTAGCCACCTATTCACTCTTGCCTTGAAGACACCCATATTGTAATCGGACGGAAACACTGACGTAGGCAGGTTGTTCCAATCCTTAGCCTTATAATAAATGACGAAGCGAAACGCTTCGTCCGGACAGGTGGGATGTCCACGACATAAGGATGGAGACCAGCCGTTCGTCGCGTCGTCCGATGATAAAAAGGGGATGGGGGAATGAATAATATCCAAAAATATTTAATTATTTATTTTATTGATTAAAATGAAAACTGTTAAACTATACTCACGGGGAAAATTGGTCTAAATTCAACCATAGATGATATAAGTAATAATAGAGACTGTCTGCTATTTCCACAAATGCGTAAGGAAACCTAAAAATATGTTTGGACATTATTTCAAGTGGTAAGCTACGAGGCTTGTGTTACGGAAACCAGATAGTTGATGTAATAAACATATTTTTTTATATACATACATAATATAAATATTAACACCCATGACTTAAGAACAA
This sequence comes from Boloria selene, assembly GCA_905231865.2. Classification (NCBI taxonomy): domain Eukaryota; kingdom Metazoa; phylum Arthropoda; class Insecta; order Lepidoptera; family Nymphalidae; genus Boloria; species Boloria selene. Next base: position 1,026,594 of record HG993158.1, on the reverse strand, counting down.
ACATTCGTGCTCAATAAATAAATGCCCCCAGCGGGACTCGAACCCGCGACCGCTGGCGCAGAAGGTCACTACCAACTGAGCCAAACGTGTTGTCATACAATATATATATACAGTAATCGAAATGTTAATTATTATTTTCTGACTGTTCCAAATTTAGGCTTAGATATAGATTTTTTTTTGAAGGTAATTTTACTATCTTTTTACCCGATTACGAAGAAGCCGAATGGAAGGGTAATGATTTTGGCAGTCTATGTATGTATGTATTGTTCCTCCGTAGCGCCTAAACTAATAAACCGATATAATGAATGAGGTGTCAATAGATTCGTAATGATGGCCCGGGTAACATTATTTATAAAAATATTATTTAAATTTTGTATGACGTATTTTAAACCTAAGATTGTAACAACGAAAAAATTTTTCTAAGAAAATCATCACGTGTTATGAAAAGAAAGGTCTTATCTAGAGCATTACAAATATGTATATATTTAAGTCAAAATATATGTTTAAAATGCGGTCGTACAGTTCACGCGGTCCATTCGTTTCAGTTATTTAATCGTTTAACTTTCAAGTAAAAAAGTAACCAACATAATAAGTTAATGCGGTGCAATCATTTTTATAAAATAAAAGATGATATTGTTTTTTAACGTCAGTTATCAGATAGTGAAAGTCTCATCAAAATTGGTATAACCTTGGCGAAAATTAGACAGAATTTCGCCTATTTATTATTAGAAGTAGGTACGGAAGAAATAATACTACAAAAATATAATTAGTAAATCAGTACATATAAATGGAATTGAATTATCTGTTTTTAATTTGAAATTAACAGGTTTTCACTGAATGAAAGTATATGCGTTTGTCTATTGGTTCCGACTAATCTTTGAAACGGCTGGACCGATTTCGACGGGACTTTCACTCGCAGATAGCTAATGTTATAAGAAGTTAAACTACTTTTGCTTTATTAGAAACTAGCATTTTTCGCGGCTTCGCACGCGTTCTAAAGATTGGAACCCAAATTCTTTCTGAGTCGCGCGGTATGGTACGTATCTCGCAGAACTAACGCCCGTCCTTACCGTTTTCGCAACATTTTTCATTGATGCTTCGCTCCTATTAGACGTAGCGTGATGTAAAATAGCCTATAACCTTTCTCGATAAACGGACTATCCAACACAAAAAGATTTTTTCAATTCGTACCAGTAGTTCCTGAGATTAGTGCGTTCAACCAAACAAACGAACTCTTCAACTTTATAATATTAGTATAGATTGCCAGATGTGCCAATACCTAGTAATTCTAAAGTACTTACATAATTCCCGATCACAGCTATTAGTATTGTGAAGCGCAACATGCTTCACGACCAACGTAAACTACTCTAATGACCTTACGATTGTAATCGATAGAGTGTGTCTAACTTGTTTATCAAGTTTCATATAAAATTTGAACTGTAGAAATATCTTAGAGCAGTGGTTCTCAAACTATATTTCTATTATTAAGCGTTTTCCTTCGGTTTCGCTCGTGCTTCGATATACAAGTACATATTTATGAAAATGCTAGCAAAACTAACCCACTTCGTTGGGCTTAAGTTAAAATAAATTAAATGGTTTTTATAATTAAACTAATAAAATAAAAGTAGCCTAAGTTACTCCTTATAACATTAGCTATCTGCAAGTGAAAGTCCCAATCGGTCCAGCCGTTTCAGAGATTAGCCGGAACAAACAGACAGACAGACAAAAATTTTAAAAATTGATTTTATGATTTACTAGCTGCACCCCGCGGTTTCTCCCACGTAGTTGCCGTTCCCGTGGGATTACAGGGATAAAAAGTAACCTATGTCCTTTCTGAAGGTCTTCTGTGTACCAAATTTCATCGAATTCGGTTCAGCGGTTTAGGCGTCAAAGCGTAACAGACAGACAGACAGACAGACAGAGTTACATTCGCTATTATAATATTAGTTAGGATTTAAAAACTGTTAATTTGAAATTAAAAACAGACACTACAATTTTATTTATATGTATATAATTTTTATTTTATTAAAATATTTACTAACTAGTGATTTAAATAATGCAGCCTTGGATATGAAAAACAAAACAGGCTGTAAATACGATATACTTAATTTGTACAGTAAACTGTTAATTAAAAGTTAACGGTTAGTTAAATAGAAACGAGTTTTTGCTCAGCGATGATCGATAATTTGTTTATTGTCAAAGTGACAGCGGTTTTTAATTAAAAGAAAAATAATAATAATAATTGGTATATATGATTAGCACAGAGTTTCTCAGAAACGAAATATCGACGACACGTTTGGCTCAGTGACCCTACTTTCTTGCGCCAGCGGTCGCGGGTTCGAGTCCCGCTGGGGGCATACATTTGTTAAACTCGGATGTTTGTACTCCAGTCATGGGTATTTATATTTATAATATGTATGTATTTAAACTTATATATGTAGAATATCAACTATCTGGTATCCGTAACACCGTAGATGGCCGCTGTGTGTAATAATGTCCCAACATATTTATTTATTTATTTTCCCTCCTTAAAAAGTACCCGGATAAGTAACTACCATCATACCAAATTTCATCGAAATCTGACCAGTTCTTAAAATTTGGCCACAGAAAGACAGACAGACACCCCTATCTTTAAGGCCATAGATCGGTCGCTATCGATAAAATGACTATTAATGTATTATTAATGTACCGATTCGACTCAGTTACAATTTTATTATATTTAGGTACATATACATAATATTATGACTAAGCCACTGCGCAGGAGATATTATAGTGCAGCGCGTGTACGCGCAGACACAAGTGCACTCTCTATTCCTATCACTCTCATACTCCGGTGGGACGACGTGAGACACGACCAGTGAGAGCTAAGGCGCAGGACCGAAGGCTTTACGTGCTCTTCAAATCAAATCAAAATATTTTATTCAGCATAAAAATTGTTACAATTTCTTACTGAACTTCATGAGTCCACCACCAGTTCGGAAAGAAGAAACCTCTAACCTGAGAAGAACTGGCGAAAAAAACTCAGCGGGACTTATTTTTTTTTTTATCTTAATCTCACTCTTCAAGATAGGAGAGTGATTCAAACGCCGGACTGTTATTGAAACTTATTGAACAGAAAGACTCAATAACTAAGCTAGGCCTAACTCGGGACTCGAATCCAGGACCTCTTCATGTGATGAGCATCGCCCGATCTGCATGTCTAAGAAAATTTAACAAGTTTTCAATATTCAAGTCGTCGCATTTACCCAGCGTGGTTGAGTAAAGTCAGTCTTCTAGTCTCTCCGGGAACTTTGGGAACTTAGGTATTATTATTTTATTAACAACTTAATTAATCTTAACTAAGCAAAAAATTATAATTTCACACTTTCAATGCACAGCACAATTAAAATTGATATCTTCAATCGGCAAATCAATCAGCTAAATCTTTTTTAATTAATGCCATCTGACGCTAATTTTAATTGCTTTTTATTGAACGTCTTATTTTTGCCGATTATTGCATTAAATGTAATTATGCATACAATCTGATAGGTGGTAAATATGTTGGGACATTATTACACACAGCGCCATCTAGTTCCGTGGTAAGCTACGAAGCTTGTGTAACGGATACCAGATAGTTGATATACTACTGCATATTATATAACTTTAAATAAATACATATTATAAATTTAAACACCCATGACTGGAGTACAAACATCCGAGTTTAACAAATGAATGCCCCCAGCGGGACTCGAACCCGCGACCGCTTGCCCAAAAAAGTAGTGTCACTACAAACTAGGTAGTTTATATGGAGATTACTGGCTAGAAAATCTTAGTGGGGCGTCGCAGGCTTACAGAAGCAAACCACATAGCTAAGGCGTCCGGCTGGATTGCCGAACGCCTAATCAATAATTATTTTGGAACGAACTTGTTTACCAAAAAAAGTTCGTCAGTGAGTGAGAGAGAGAGTCGTGAGTCACTCACTCACTCAGTCAACCTTAAATGTAACACTATACGATATGGCGGCCTTTTTTTTAGAACTTTTAAAGGGGAACAATAATTCCGTCGTACATGATTTTTGCATAACTTTAACCGTTTACGCAGCATACGCGACGGTAGCTCTCAAAAGATATATTCTCCTCTCTTATTGGTCGTAGCGTGATGTAATATAGCCCCAGTATATAAGTGTATATCTATGATATAGCCTATAGCCTTCCTCGATAAACGGACTACATTAAAAAAAATCAATTATAACAAGTAGTTTCTGAGATTAGCGCGTTAAAGCAAACAAACAAAAAACATAATATCAAATCAAATCTAAATATTATTTATTCAAATAGACTTTTACAAGTTTTAAATCGTCATGTTTACATTATTAAACTTAAGTTAAATGTCAGTCTGTAAGTCTGTGAGTAAACTACCACCGGCTCGGAAGGCTATTCTGCTGAGAAGAACCGGCGAGAAACTCAACAGTTGCTCTTTTCAAAAAAAATATTTGATAACAATATTGCATTACAATATTTATCTATTTATCCTACGTGAGACACAACCTGACATTAATCCCACACATTTACATCTACTAAGAATTCCGTGATGGTGTAATAAGCTTTAATCGATAATGTATTTTTAATTTTAGGCTTGAATTGCTTTGAAAATAAACAAGCTCTTCAGTTTTATTAAATTAGTATTATAAATATCAAAAGTTCTATTTAGATTTGAACTACGAAGACAAAAGGAAGTATAATATTTAGTACAAAAACAAAATAAGTTATTATCCTAATAATTTATTTATCGCTTCTAACCAAACTTGATAACCTTGACAATAGAAATATAGGATAAGATTTGAACCCTTATTCATAAGTGCAATAAAGTCGCGGGATTCGCTAGTTATGCATATAAACCTTCCTCTTGAATCACTCTATCTATTAAAAAAAAACGCATCAAAATCCGTTGCGTAGTTTTAAAGATTTAAGCATACATATGGATATAGGAACAGAGAAAGCGACTTTGTTTTATACTATGTAGTGAAGTGCGGGTTGGCCGACTTCTGTCCAAGTTGATGGCCAAGTCATTCTATTTATTAAGTAAATAAATAAAAATATTGATAGATACGTTCTGTATTAAGTGTTGTTAATTAGTTGAAAAATTATAACATAGTTATTGTATTAGAAAAGCTTCAATAGAACCATAGATAGGTAGTGAATAAATTAATCGACTTGGTTTTATATTAATTAGCTGTCACAACTTTTTGTGGTAGAACTGCGCGAGACTTTCATTTTTTGTTATGTTTTTTTATGTTATATTAAAATAAAGTAAAGAGCATGTCCGAAGGCAGCCACAGAAAACATTGGTTACTGGTTACCGTTTAATAATAGCCCTTCTTTGGGCTTCGCCGCAGTCGGGTAGAAAGAGGTTTTAGAATTATGGATATAGAACTATGGAATTCTTGGAACGGAATGGCTCTTTCGGAACGGAACTTTTCAATTTTTCAAATTTATTTTTTCCTTCTAAAAATAAGTTATAATTATAAAAGTGGTAGTGCCATGCTTGTTACCTTCGGGTAGCAACCAAATGGGCCGGCACGCCCCGTATAGTTCATTAGTACCACTCTCTCACAGAAGACCGGCGTGAAGTGGCAGCTATGCTGTCGCGTTTCGTCCGGTGAGTGAGAGTCCGGGAGGCCCACTCTCCTTCCCCCTCCCTCTTCCCATCATCCTCCGCCTTCGTTCCCCCCTCCCTCCCACTTCCCTCCCTCCTCCATCCCTCCCTTTCCTGAAAGGCCGGCAACGCATCTGCAAGCCTGGCTTGCAGATGTCCATGGGCGGAGGTGATCACTTCCCATCAGGTGATCCTCCTGCCCGTTTGCCCCCTTTTTACCATAAAAAAAACACTAAGTTCTTTAGTTATAATAATGTAATAGATATAAAGCCGCCAATGAAAGTCAAAATTAGTCCAGCCGTTTCGGAGATTAGCCGGAACAAACTGCCATACAGAAACTAGAAACGTTTTCATCATAGATATTGTATATTATTTCATATTTACATAAATTAAGTAAAAAGTTGTAATTTTTCAGACTACATTTTAATTAAATTTGTATATAATAGAAAAATAAACTACGACTTATTAAAAAATTTTTTTCAACAATCACTTTGAAGTCTTCAATTTTTCAATCAATATCTTGGTTTGCACCATTTTTCCATCTCAAGAGAAGTTCAGGTGTTTCTGGTACATCAATGTCTTCTTTCTCGAATGGATAATTTTCCATATTTTGCCAAAACGTTATGATATCAGTTCTATAGTTGATGTCGAATTTTTCTAAAGTCGATACGTCTTCTGAATCCAATTCAAAATCGAATATCGATGCGTTTTCGATTACTCGGCTTTTGGTCAATGTTTTTGGTATGCTGCAGATACCGCGTTGGTACTGGAATAAAAGACATTAAAATTATAAATGTGAAAATCTATAAGTTTTTTTTTGGCCAGCAGTTTAATAAATCTAGACAGACGTCAACTTAGACTAATAACGGCGGCCCTGACCGGTCATGGGCCATATAATAAACATCTATTTAATTTAAGAATTACTGACAGTCCCCTGTGCAGAGCCTGCATGGGAACAGAGGAAACGGCTGCACACGTACTCTTAAACTGTCCAGGTGTAGCGGCATACCGGGTACAACATCTTGGCACGCCAAGGGCACTTCCAGAGGTATTCAAGAAGCCGAAGAAGTTCTGAAGTTCCTCGAAGAGCTGGGGTGGCAGGAATAACTAAGGAATATTCCGACACACGCAAAATAGGCGCAAAGTCGTTGAGTTGCGGATAATAGCCCCCGTGTACCATACCATACCATCTATAAGTTTTTGTGATTGTTGCTCTAAATGATGAACTAATTTGGATGGAATTTAGTAAAGAGCAAAACTATTAACTTGAATAAATTTTTTTGTGTGTCCTGAGAGAATATAGTAAGTTCTAAATCCCTTGTGAACTTGCTCGGTTCTCTCAGAAATACTTCTTAGTTCTTACTATGTTTTCCTTCAGTGTTAGGTAATTTAATTTTAGAAATGATTAGCACATGCACATTTCAGAAGTATGAGGCCCGGGATTCAAACCCACTTTAACCTTTAATGTCATCGTGAATAATTTTGAATACTGCGGCCAAAAGTCCAATGGGACTCGAAGTGATACGTGCTCTTAAAGATAGTGAGCGATAGTGTTATTAAAGATATTTTAATAGATAATCTGAGCTTGGCCTCACCTCGGACTCGAACCCAGGACCTCCAGAACTGCAGCCGTACATGCTATCCACTAAATCTCTACTTAACCAAATATACATACCAAATATCTCAAGACTATTTGCGCACGAGTTTTTCCATGTTTCTTAGCAATAGAGCCAAGGATGGGATCGTCGTACTTGATCGCGGGACTGTCTTCAGTGGGACTCTTCACCATCATGCCGAATGGCGTATGTGCTACCACCAAAATATCATTCTCTTGACAGAAATCCACTAAATCCTTCTGGCCAAGATTCAAGTTTATCTATACACATAATAAAACAGTAATTTAGCGAAATCTCCTCACGAAATATTTTAAGCAAATAATGTCTGTAACTTTTTGTGTACAATAAATAAATATGTAAGGTTAGGTTAGGTTAGGTTACATTCTTACAACAGCGCCATCCGGTTCCGCGGTAAGCTGTTATGCTTGTGTTACGTATACCAGATAGTTGATATACTACATATATAACTTTTAAATACATACATATTATACACACCCATGACTGGAGTACCAACATTCGTGATAAACAAATGAATGCCCCCAGCGGGACTCGAACCTGCGACCGCTGGCGCAGAAAGTAGGGTCACTACCAACTGAGCCAAACGAGTCGTCGTAATAATTATTACAATTGTCTGTTTATATGTGCGAGTTTCATGCAAAAAGTACTTGACCGATACTTGCTAAATTTTTTGTAGTGATAACTTACTATATGAAAAAACATTTAGAATACCTTTTACTAAAGGAAAACCTTTAATTTCCACGTGAAAACTGGTAATGTCGTTACCAGTAGTCGTCTTTAGTTTACTGCGTATTACGTCTACGTACGTATGGGCGTACCATATCAAAGCAAAGTTGAGTTCCTTCTCCATAGTGTAGAATATCTTACTTACTTCAACTTGGTGAACCGACGGTACCACTTTACAGTTCTTCAAAAGACGTGTCAACTGTTCCACGTTAAAATTGGAAACTCCGATAGATTTAGCAAGACCTTGCTCCAAAACGGATTCAAACCCGCGCCAAGTGTCTAGATAGTCAATTTTCTCATCAACGCCATCCTCCTGCGATAAAAAATTAAAAAAATATTTCTAGTTATACCAAATTATTTAAATTATTTTTGCAATAAACTAGTATCTCACTTTTACTAACTAAATGCATTATAAAATTATAAAAACGCAATTTATATTTCTTTGCCTGTTTGTCTGTTTGTTCCTGCTTATCTCGGAAACTTTTCATTCCGGCTTATTTTCTACTTCCAAATTCCACGACTGATAGAAGTAATTTAGGTCATTTTTATATTAGTAAAGTAAGAGTTATGCTCAAAAAAATAAGAAAATTGTAAGCAAGCAAGTATAAAAGTGTTAAGTAAATAAATTAAATAAAAGCATTTTATTACTTACGGAAATGGACATAGGAGTATGCATTAGAACCAAGTCAACATAATCTAAGCCCATCCTCTTTAAAGATCCTTTCACTGATGCTACGACATCAGCAGGCCTGTGATTGTGGTTCCATACCTGGAAAATATGAAAGCATATAGTAATAGATAGCATAATTTAAAGGTGATAAATAAAAGCACTTTGTCAGAACTCACACACTATTTATATTTTAAAATATAAGATACACTATTTTCGCATAATGATAAGACATCCTCCTTACTTCCTTTTATACTTCTCACGTATTCTATTCTTAAAATCCTTCCATTCATTGCCTTTTATTTTTACATGCATACTCCTTTTTTCAAATCCCATACTCGGCCATCCTGCATCTATGTCTGCCCTCAGATATTTAGACAGTAAAGACATTCCTACCCAAGTAAAGTACATATAAAAACTTTATTGTACAGTTCAAACTTTTCTATTTATATTACAACAATATAAATCAAGAAAAGGTTGAACTGTACTACATAGACTTCCGATTTTAATATCTCAAAAACTACAAATTTCCTACACTCGCCCCTTTTAAGGTAAGAATATTTACACCTCCTCCTCGTTCTCCCGCTCTCCTTTACCCTAAAATCGGAAGTCTATATTGTACAGTTAAGCCGAGATCTTCTTGCGACCAGCAATGTCTGAAGAGGAGACCACGCGAAAATCTCCGCATTAGCCTCCACGTCGTCTTTTACAAATCCCACATTAATGTTTATTATAAAATACAAAGTGACTTGTCCTACTTTTGTAATTCCAAGATCCAAGATTCAAGATTAGACCTCACCAGACTTCTTCTTGTAGGGTTTTCTAAAATCACAGGTCTACGCCTGATACCCTCAAAGCCAACTTAAATCAGGATTTCGCTCAAATTCAGTCAGATTTATGTGGCTGGGTCACCAGAAACAACTGTATGTGCTATTCTATTCGTCCCTAGGTTTAAGGTGAAGCCATGGGTTCTGCTAGTTAAAATAGATAAAACTTCTACCTCCACCTTTTTTGAAGTCGATTAAAAAGTTGCCTAAGTTACGCCTTATTACATTAGCTATCTGCGAGTGAAAGTCCCACCAAAATAGGTCCAGCCGTCTCAGAGATTATCCGGAACAAACAGACAGATAGACAAAAAAATTAAAAATTGTTTTTTTGTTGCTAGTGTAGTATATACACTTTCATATTATGCTTTTAGTGAAAAGCTGTTAATTTGAAATTAAAAACAGACACTCCACTTTTATTTATATGTGGGATGTGGGATGTACAAGCTTACCTTCGTAGTTATGAACAAATCTTCTCTTCTCACCACTCCTTCTTCTATCTTCTTCTTCACAACATAGCCTACTTCTGGTTCCACTTGGTATAAATGAGCGGTATCAAAATGTCGATAGCCGACATTGATGGCGTATGACATTGCTTCAATGAGCTTAGGTGCATCTTCTATTAGAAGTTCACACTGTAAATTCAAACGAAATGGAAATTCCTGTAGCTTTTGCCAGTGACTCCATGTTGTATATAGAAAAGCTAAATCTTATCATGAAAAAATCGGTTCAGCCGTTCTGTAAGTGTTGATGGGAATGATGTACGAGAAATGAGATGTGCTCAGCTCGGGTAAAACAGATTGTATTTTAAGACTCCAACTAATATCAGTTTTAATTTTTTTTAGGTTTAGGTCCTCTACATGTATAAAAGTGAAGCATTATAATGTACGGCTATATTATCAAAAAATTTGACCGATTTCAAAAAATGAGGTTAAATGTTCCATTGTATACATTTTTTATATATTGTATTCAACATCATTTCTGTCTGTTTGTTCGCAATTAACTAAGAAAGTATTGAAAGGATTTTCATACGGTTTTCATCAATAGATGGAGCTTCTCATGAAGAAGATTTAGGTGTATAATTTATTAAGTTTTTGTATGTATTCGCCGAAATACGAAAATAATTGTTGAACATGAAAAAATAATGCCGACATACAGCTTCATTGACGTGCGTCGCGTTACCTGATAAAGTTGTATGACAAAAATGTGATAATTTTTCCTCTTAGAATGATCTTCTTATTAAATATATATATCTGCCACAACAATAAAATGCCCTTAATAATAAAAAATGCCCTTGGAATTGTGACTAAATCTCATGCTATCGCATTCCCATCCATAAACGTTTATTCTTTGGTAAATATAAGATAACAATGATGCAAAATACTTTGTTTAAACTTTTATGATTTGCTTACATTTTATATCTCACGAAATGTTTAAAAGCATTATTTTTTGTCTTGCAATTACTTTTAACTACTTAAATCAGCTCTAATTCCTTTTATGTGTTTAGAAATCTAGAAAATATGAGTTTATCATAAAATGTCTACACTTTATTCCGCAGGACTTTTTTCCCAGGATAATTGGAAAATGGAAAGCGAATTGACGAAGATTAAGAAACAGTATCATAGAATCGAAGATTTATGTATATAATTATAAGACAATCAATAGTTTTTAGATTTTTTTCTGTCTGTATTGCTGACTGACTGCTTTGCACGAAAACTTCAGGAATTCTGGAAAAAAATTGATGAAATTTTGTATGATAATAGCTGGTTATGCGGATCAATATATAGGGAAAATCTATCATCATCATCAGCCCTTTTTAACGTTCCACTGCTGGGCACGGGCCTCCCTCAATACGAGGGGGATCAGGGCATATTTGATTAAATATTTAAAATTTTGATTTATTCGTAATTAATAACAATTATAATACTATAACTTTTACAGAGTATATATAGGTTATAATATGTCAATGTCAAAATTATGCAGTAGCAGCCATACTACGCAAAACTTACTTTATCATTTGTACCCAGCCACGTCCCATAGCCTATAGCAGGAATTTCCATCCCATTGTTCAGTTTGAATGTTGGTATGTTGACCTGAAATAAAAGATATAAATATGATAAGGAACCTCCAAATTATTTTGCCAACCTCATAGAGAACCTCATGAGACAATATGTACCTACATGTGTAACTACACACTCTCCATTCTTGTCATTTTCAAATTCCAATGGGACGTTATTCTAATACGACCGGTGGAGATCCAGGCGCAGGTTCGAAGACTTTACGTGCTGTCTGAGGCAAGGGCATGAAGCACATACAGTTTCCTAATTAGATGTTGCTTGGACTTAACAGAAAGACTCAATAATTAAACTTAGCCCAACCTGAGCCTAGAACCCAGGAAGAACCCAAAGGGCAAAAGAAAAAATATTATTTAATTAAATTCTTAAATTCATGATAATTAAAAAAAATCTCTTAACTCTTTACCGTTGAGGAGTTGTACCTTCCATCATCAGCTTATCAACTTACGAGACATGATGATTAGACGCAAAGATTTGAACAGCTTTAGAAAATATATATGAAAAACATAATAAGAGTAGTAATGGAAACTCTATAAAATTTGAGAGTTACTCTCGATTTCCCTGGGATTTTATGATTAGATCATCATCTGCATCTAACCAATTTGTGATATTATATTTGCAACAATATTGTTAGAATGATAGCTGGTTATCCGGTTTTTGCTGCGGGAAAACATCTCAGAGAAATCCACACTATAACCGTCAAAACGTATTATAAGGGCGAACCCGAGTAAAGTGTATAAGTCGTTTTTTATGTGTTTAATTTTAATGACTGACTAAGTATATTCAGCGATGTATATCACATAGTATAAAACAAAGTCGCTTTCTCTGTCCCTATATCCCTATGTATGCTTAAATCTTTAAAACTACGCAACGGATTTTGATGCGTTTTTTTAATAGATAGAGTAATTCAAGAGGAAGGTTTATATGCATAACTAGCGAATCCCGCGGCTTTGCCTGTGCTAAATCTAAGGAACAGCCCTAGCGAAGCGAGGGCAAGTCGCTAGTTCTATATAAATAAAAATGAATGTTGCTAAGCGCAAAACTCGAGAATGGCTCGACCAATCAAGGCACAAGGAATGTTATCATAATAAAAAAATGTAAAAAGTATGTAAAAAACTTATACTAAAGGTACCTAGGGACCAACCCGAGCGAAGCAGGAGTGAGTCACTAGTATGTAAATAAAACTCACCTTGGCCATAATGAAGGGATTCTTCCGACCGCTACACTGTGTTGTACTAAAGTAAAATGTACATTCGTTTGGAGGTGACATCATCTATTACTTAATTCATAGAGCATATAAATTCTAGATATGGCATAAAATAAACTATTTGCCTAATATTCCTGTATCATTCTCGTTTCGGAAACGTTTTATTTTGGTAAAATGATTTTATTGAAAAACTTAAAATAAACAATATAAATCACTACATAGTATAAAACAAAGTCGCTTTCTCTGTCCCTATATCCCTATGTATGCCTAAATCTTTAAAACTCCGCAATGGATTTTGATGCGGTTTTTTTTAATAGATAGAGTGATTCAAGAGGAAGGTTTAAGTATAAAAAAAACAGTGTCAGGCCACGGTCCACTTAGTTTAAGTGTAGTTAGTTAGCATATATCGCTGGTTTTAAAAACGCCAAAAAAAAAAATCACATTCAAAAGGCACGGGCGCTTAACGCCTGTGGATGCATTCAGTTAAAAAAAAAAGAGGAAGGTTTATATGCATAACTAGAAGACCCGCGGCTTTGCCTGCGCTAAATCGCAGTTCTATATAAATTGAATCTGTACATTAAACATTTTTGGAGAATCTCATTGAAATAGTTGTTTTTAGCGACACAGAGACCGAATCAGAAAGAAATCGAATGTTTAAATATATATATATATATATATATATATATATATATATATATATATATATATATATATATATATATATATATATATATATATATATATATATATATATATATATATATATATATTTAAACATTTTTATATTATTATAATATTTATATAAAACATCGTTAACCGTTGTTTGTTATAAAAGATAACGTGAAGCTTATCGCATTATAAAAATATTATTTAAAATTATAATGTTACGATAATTATTTTTTGTTCTAATACATAATTAATACAGTTTAGTTTTTTTTCAGAGTTTCGTAGCCTTAAGGAAATTATGGAAAAAATATAATTTGGACATGCCATATATATTTTAATTGAAGACTTTTAAAGAAATATAATTAAAAATTTTATACCACAGACATTTAAATATTACTAGATATAGTACTAGTGGAAGCTCAGGGAACGCACTCACTTTCCCAAGTGAGTGAAACAGATTTAAATCCCGGGTCTCTTATATTATACTCTATTCGATATTCGTTTTCGACGTTGAAATAATTTGTTATTGCGATGATCCGGCATTTAAGCGTAATTTATTCATAATGTTAATTAAATAAAAAGTGCTTTTATTATCCTGCTTCTATCGTAAACTATCTCAAATATTACTAGTGACTTACCCTTGCTTCGCTCGGATGCATCCCTGGGTGATATGATACGAGAATGATTTAATTATGCTATTGTAGATTTTACTGTAGGTCTTATTAAAATCCACATTTTTCTAGTAATTACATTATTTTAATATGTAAGTATATTAAAATAATAATAAAATATTAAAATAATAATAAAATATTAAAATAAATAAAATATCTCTTATGTATTATCCAGCATTAGCCATGTAACAGACTAAGAATTTCTCAATTGAATCAGTTATTGCAAGGATAAAATCAACGATGAATCGATAGTTAAATATATAAGCACCCTTGTTTGGAGTGCAAGCATTCGCAATCACACAAACGCCCCCAGTGGGATTCGAACCCGTAACCGTTGTCATAGCAAGTAGACCACTATAAACTGAACCAAACGTTTATGACGGTAAAAAATGAACCACGTCTTCTTGGCGCGTAATTATAATTATCATCAAATGTAAAGTGTTTAAGGGTCAGTGTATAAAAAAAACAAGAAAATATTTAATTTTACTTTTAAAGATTTACTTATTTAACATTATTCAAACTTGCTTCCCAGTTCCCACTTTAAGCGCTTTAATTCTTTATTCAATATCTTGGTTTACACCATTTTTCCATCTCAACAGGAGTTCAGGTATTTCTGGTACATCAATGTCTTCTTTATCAAATGGATAGTTTTCCATATTTTGCCAATACGTCGAGATATCAGTTCTATAGTTGATATCGAATTTTTCTAAAGTCGATACGTCTTCTGAATCCAATTCAAAATCGAATATCGATGCGTTTTCGATTACTCGGCTTTTGGTCAATGTTTTTGGTATGCTGCAGATACCGCGTTGGTACTGGAATGAAAGATGAATTAAATGAGATTAATATTATAATTTTGAAAATGAATTAACTGGATTTGAATAAAAATTTGTGTGTAAATTAACTATATCTAGTTTAACCATTTTTTTGTGTACTTAGGTGTATTTTTTACAAGGATGGTTAAGAATGCTTAAATCGAAGACATACTTCTTACGATGTTTTTTACACTGAAATGGAAGTGTCAGGTAATTTAATCTTGGATATAATATATTTTTTCGACTACTGCGGCCAATCTTATTGAGACTAACCATCTGCAGCTCACTCCCCATGCCTATCACTCTTCGAAATCTGATGGGACGATATTGGACATGGCCAATGAGAGTAAAGATAAATAAATAAATAAGATGCTTGACTAACCAACAATTCCAACTTTCAACTATCGGTAGTAACTTAATTTAAGTTGACCCGATCTGAGACTCAAACTCAGTATCTTCAAACCTGCAGTACACGCTACTTCCTAAATCATTGACCATTGTTTAAAAAACCTATTAAATTTACATTATACATTACCAAATATCTCAAGGCTGTTTGCGCCCGAGTTTTCCCATGTTTCTTAGCAATAGCGCCAACGATGGGGTCGTCGTATTTGACCGCGGGACTGTCATCAGTGCGACTCGGTACCATCTTGCCGAAGGGCGTGTGAGCTACCACCAGAATGTCATTCTTCTGACAGAAATCAACTAGTTCTTTCTGGCCAAGGTTCAAGTTTATCTATACATAAAATAAAACGGTAACTTAGCGAAATATGTAAATTAAATATTTTTCAAAAACAATGACTATTGTGTACTGAATAAATTCCTGGATTTTAAAATTCTAGTTTTTTGTGTGTGACCACTGACACACCGCACGCACACATAAAATTTTGGAGCGACTTTAACTTAATTTTGTACGAAAATCTTGCATTTTCACGGGAAAACATTAACAAATTTTTGTTTCGTCATCCTTAAAAAACTAACGGCAGCAAAATCTTCATATCAATCATAAACTATCTCTATAAAAGTCTGTAACATCATAATATTTATCTCCTATTAGTTACACTCACAATATCCATTCTTATTTAAACAGCGTAGTTAGTAGTAACTTAGTGAATCGATACTATACTCGTGTCAAGTACTGAACCTAAACTAAAATTTTGCGTACTGATACTCGTAACTTATATAATTCGGGTCATATTTAGGATACCGTTTACTAATCAAATCAAATCAAAATATTCTTTATTCAAATAGACTTTTACAAGCTCTTTTGAATCGTCATTTTTACATTATCAAAATTAAAAGTCAGTCTGTAAGTCTCTGAGTAAACTACCACCGGCTCGGAAAGCTGTTCTGCTGAGAAGAACCGGCGAGAAACTCAACAGTTGTTCTTTTAAAAAAATATTTGGTAACAATATTGTATTACAATTTATCTATTTATCCTACGTGAGACACAACCAGTCATCATAATCCCACACATTTACATCTACCAGGTATTCCGCTATAGTGTAATAAGCTTTATTCAATAACGTATTTTTAATTTTTGATTTAAATTGCCTCAAAGGCAAGTTCAATATACTTAATAATACTACAGAAAAATCTTTCATTCCCTCGGGAAAATGGTTCTGTTGAGTCTTTTGTTTATTACGATTACGTAGTATGTATGATATGTAAATTGTACTCGTACCAACAGACTATATCTTACTTACTTCAACTTGGTTAACCGATGGGACAACTTTACAGTTTTTCAAAAGACGTGTCAATTGTTCAACGTTGAAATTGGAAACTCCGATTGATTTGGCAAGACCTTGCTCCAAAACGGATTCGAATCCGCGCCAAGTGTCTAAATAGTCGATTTTCTCATCAACACCATCCTCCTGCAATAGGAAATTAAAAAAAAAATACTAGTATTATGATAAATAAAATTAAAGTGTCTGTAATGCCAAAATATCAGTTTTTACACGAAAATTATTAGCAAAATATAATTTTTATTTTTTTGTCTCATCCGGTTCATCTCCGAAAAGGCGGGTCTGAATACAGACCGTATAGAATACAGTCATATAAAACAAATAAATTAATATTTTTTTGATAAGATGGAACTACTTACGGAAATGGACATAGGCCAGTGCACTAAGACCAAGTCGACATAATCTAAGCCCATTCTTTTTAGAGAACTCTTCACTGATGCTACGACATCAGCCGGCCGGTGATTGTGATTCCATACCTGAAAATATGAAGGCATATAAATTATTTTTTAATGTAATACTGACCTAACCTAAATAGGCAATGGTAGCCCAGCGGTAACCTGCTCGCTTGGATAACCGAGTGATGTGGATTCAAATCGCACGCCTCTGATATTTTCATGTGCGAATGATTTTTATCATGATTACCACTTGTCTTACGGTGAAGGAATACGTCGTGGGGAAACCTGCATGTCTGAGAAAACCTAGCAAAATTTCGAAGGACATGTGAAGTCCGCCAATACGGTGGTTAGGCCAGCGCGGTGGACTATGGCCTGATCCCCCTCGTACTAAGTGAGGCTCGTGTCCAGCAGTGGGATATTACGAAAGGACGGAAGATAAGAGAGAAGAGAGACTGACCGATACCACTTTAATAGGTCCCTGCTAACAAATCTATCCCACGGCAATGGTACATTTTTCCGAGAAACAGTAACCTATTCCAGATTATAATCTATCTCTGTGCCAAATTTCATCCAGACCCGTTCAGACATCAGCGTTTCTGACCTGATTGAATAACAGATCCAGATCTATCCATCTAAACTTTTCCATTTATAATAATAATATTTGGACATACTATATTAATATTTGGACTTACCTTAGTAGTTATAAACAAATCTTCCCTTCTCACAACTCCTTCTTCTATCTTCTTCTTCACGACGTTGCCTACTTCTGGTTCTACTTCGTACAAGTGAGCGGTGTCAAAGTGTCGATAGCCAACATCGATGGCGTACGACATTATTTCAACGAGTTTGGGCGCATCTTCTATCAGAAGTTCATCCTGAAAAATATTATGGAATTATGTAGTTTCTACTAACGAATCCATGGTAGATATGATTATACCATGGTAAACATTAAAATGATAATATCCTACCTATGCCTTCTTCCAAGCTTTAAGCTATTACCATTTTGAATCACACTCAAATCATTATATATGAAACTATCTTTTCGGATTTTGTCGCGGATTTATTTAGATTTTTGGTTTTCACTTATTTTCATTTGGTTTTCATTCATTTATAATGTCAAATATTCGCGTAAATCCAAGAAAGTATAACACTCAAATCAGTTAAGCCGTTACAAGCCTCAAGAACGAACAAATAAGTTTTGCTTTAACAATACCAGTGGGATATTATAAATGCGACACTATTATATATAAATAATTTTGTATTTACGTACTTACTTTCAACCATCACACTGATTATCCAGAAAATATGAGCTACCTATCATTTAACTGAATAGTTGTTGACATATTTCGTTCGATAGTATCCTCTGGACAGATTTTGATGAAGGTGGTATGATTATAGCTGGTTTAAATCTGGTTCATAATATAGAATACTTTTTACAACGGGACAATAACACATCTGAAAAAAATCTATATTACTACTTATTATGTCTACGTGGAGAACGAACGCTAGAGAAGTGACAAGTAAAAATCATTGGTAAATTATCACGTACAAGAATTATTAACATGATTCCGTCAAACTAATCTATACTAATATTATAAAGCTTAAAAGTAAGTACTTATTGTTATTAACACGTTAAGTGCGGCGCGAGGCCTAAATCACCCCTGATGCAACTTCCCTGTGGTGCGGCAAGCAAAAAAGTGAATTTCTCTGTCGTGCGAATGGCATAGCTTTGGTTTGGTCCAGTGTAGGAAAGAGATAAATATATATTTGAGATCACTAATGGTTCCGGACTCGGTGGTGTACCTACCTTGGTACCGGATGTATTAGGCCTCGTGCCGCACTGAATTAATATAATTTTAATGCAGTGCGGAACGAGGCTAAAACGTCCCATATCCCCCCTGACCTCGTACCGCACTCAACGCGAGCTTCCCGCGACCAGTGTTGTGCATCACGTCGATTGGAGAGCACGTCCTTTTACAGCGCCGAACATGTCTAAACGATGTCGGAAGAAGTTAATTTTAAAAAACCCTTTTTTTCTATTCTGTGAACCGCATTAAGATTTTCATATACAAATAGAAAGATAAACCTTATGCATAAACCGTAATCCATTATTTTCCAATAATAAGTCTGTAATAGGTGCCTCTTAATGGTATAGAATGGAACGCTTCGTGCGCGAGTCCGACTCGCACTTGGCCGGTTTTTTTTTTCTTTATGGCGCCTTCAAGCACAATTTAGATTATTTAAAAAAAATGTATCCTTTGATAGCTTTGTGTTGTTTTGCCAGGTTTTGCCCTTAAAACGATCTAATGAGATATAATTGATCAAAATCGGTCAAGTCGTTGCGTAGTTAAGACAGTTTAAAAACGTCGATATTATTTTTCCCATCACTAATCGCAGCGAAAATTTGCCCTATTTCAGTGCGTTACGAGGTGTATAAGATCCCATATTTTGTTTTGCTAATAATTCCTAAACTAGCCATTAGATCCCGGGGCGACGGTGGATTAGGGTTCATCAATTCACTGTCTATATCAATAAGGACCAAAATTCTCATTTATCTTTGATTTCGCGCCAGAAAATGGATTTTAGTCTGTAAAAGGAGGTGGGGTCTAATAGACCGCGTGTCGCCCTAACGTCTGGTCACGGTACGGGCCGATTATACCTCGTGCCGCAGGAACGGAAAGTATGCAAAAATTGGTGCCGCAGCTAACGTGTTAAATATAATGTAGCATAAGAAATAGTATTAAAATAAAATAAAATTTTTTTTAAAAAATCTGTCAGGCCACGGTCCACTTAGTTTAAGTGTAGTTAGTTAGCATATATCACTGGTTTTGAAAACGCAAAACAAAAATAAAAATAAAAATCAATTCAAAAAAGGCACGGGCGCTTAACGCCTGTGGATGTATTCAGAAAAAATAAAAAATAAAAATTATAAAGCTGAAGAGTTTTTTTGGGTGAACGCGCTAATCTCAGAAACTACTGATCCGAATTGAAAAACTCTTCTTGTGTTGGATAGTCCGTTTATCGAGAAAGGATATAGGCTATATTACATCACGCTACGACCAATAGGAGCGGAGCATCAATGAAAAATGTTGCAAAAACGGGAAGGACGGGTGTTAGTTCTGCGAGGTACTAAACCGCGCGACTCAGAAAAAATTGGTTTCCGGTCTCTAGAACGCGCGCGAAGCTGCGGGAAATGCTAGTAAAAGATAATAAGGAAAATTTACTTTATCGTTTACACCCAGCCACGTCCCATAGCCTATAGCAGGAATTTCCATCCCATTGTTCAGTTTGAATGTTGGTATGTTGACCTGAAATAGAAAAATACGAATATTATTTTATATAATTGTATGAAATAATATTCGCTGGGCATAAGTTTAAATAATTAAAAGATGTTTTATAATTTTCTAATAAAATAAAAGTAGCCTAACTTCATCATCAAAGCGCTACAGCCCTGGGTGGGCCTTGGCTTGGTCAAGCAAATTTCTCCATCTGAGGCGATCTTTAGTGGCCTCTCTCCAACTCCGTACTCCCAAAACTCTCATGTCCTGTTCCACTCCGTCAATCCACCGGCCCCTAGGTCTTCCTCTGCCTCTACGGCCCTCTGGCCTAGCCTAACTTACTCTTTATAAAATTAACACTATGAGTGAAAATCCCGTCAAAATCGGTCCAGCCGTTTCAGAAATTAGAACAAACAGACAGACAGACAAAAAAAATTAAAAATTGATTTTGTGATGCTATTATCACAGTCTAAAAATTTTCTTTTTATTACGCTGTGCTATTATGCTTTTCACTAAACATTTAGTGTAAAGCTGTTAATTTGAAATTAAAAATAGACACTTCAATTTTATTTATAATATTATGTTCAGATAAAGCTGACCTTGGCCATAGTGTACGAATTCTTCCGACCGCTGTGATCTACTAACGTGAAATGTAAATTTATTTAGACGTTACGACTAACATTTACATAGACTATGTAAGTTACAGATATGGCATAATATTCGTCTTTTATCCTTATTTTATTTGTAATAGTTTTTTTGGTAAAATGGAGATTTTATCATTTTTTTTTTGTTTATTAAAATCAATTTTGAATTTTGACTTTAAGATTGGTTATTATTTAGAGAAAAGTTTTAAATTTTGAATACAAATATAATTTCGGTTGTTTTCGCGATTTTAGCAATCGAAGCGAACTAAAAATTAAAATAAATTCTCGATAATATCCAAAAGCATAGTTTTTATTCATTTTTTCGTCGGGGTCACCAATTTTGTGACTCTACTGCGTGTGGAGATAAATAAAATATTAAATACTTATAAATTGTATATATTATTATATAAAAGTTACACTGGTTACAAAGATATACTAATATGCCTATTGTGAGAAGGGGACCGTGGGGGCACTCGCGTATCGAACGACTAACTTGTTACCACCCTGCGCTGAAGGCGCGGGTGCGGTCGCGGGGATAAATTCCGCTGACACGGCTGTAGACATTGCGATGCCACGGCGCGGGCGCCGGATGCGCATTCCACTGACGCGGCTGTGACCATCGTGTCGCCACACATTTAAAATGTCAAACATTAATGTAAATTTAAGAACATTTTTTAAGATATCTTAAATAAAAATATTTAAGTATTATATATAATACGATTTTTTATTCTTTTTGGTAAATCATCAGGTTGTAATTAAAACGCCGACTATACTTTTAATGACAATGGGACCACCTCGGAACTATACCCTACCAATCAAAACAAAAATTTTTGAAATCGGCCCACAGACGGCGGAGCAATCGGTGAACATACATAAAAAAAAAAAATACATACAACGGAACATATAACCTCCTCCTTTTTTGAATTTTTTTTGAAGTCGGTTAAAAAAGGGACGAATCCGAGTGAAAATGGTGAGTCGCTAGTATAATAAATAAATAAATAAATATGTTGGGACATTTACACACAGCACTATCTAGTTCCACGGTAAGGTACGAGCCTTGTGTTATGGATACTAGATGGTTGATATACTACACATATATAAGTTTAAATACATACATATTATAAATATAAACATCCATGACTGGAGTACAAACATTCGTGCTCAACAAATGTATGCCCCCAGCGGGACTCGAACCCGCGACCGCTGGGGCAGCAAGTAGGGTCACTACAAATATTGTATCGTATATATGTACATCTTTGATACGTTTATTATCGTTTATTGCCGTAAATTAAAGTTTTAGTTAATATATATTTAAACATATTAACCGTTATTTGTTATGAAAGATAGCATGAAGCTTATCGCATTATCACTACATAGTATAAAACAAAGTCGCTTCCCGCTGTCTGTCTGTCCCTATGTATGCTTAGATCTTTAAAACTACGCAACGATTTTGATGCGGTTTTCTAATCGATAGAGTGATTCAAGAGGAAGGTTTATATGTATAACTAGCGGAACTCGCGGCTTCGTTCGCGCTAAATCCAGTGACAATCCTGAGCGAAGCGAGGGCGATTCGCCAGTATAATAATATTAAAAATTGTTATATAATAATATTTATTTACCTACATATATAACATTTTTAACCAAATATAAAGAGTAGGTAAAACTCAATTGCGTTTTAAATTTTCAAGTGTTTAATAATCAAAAGGCGAAAATAGAAAAATAGTAATGTCGTTATGGCGTTATCCATTTCAAATGAAGTCAATTGAAGTCACCTATATAATTAATTCATTAAAAATAGGTATCGCGGATTAAAAATTACTAGAATAATGCTATAGGTATTGATAGAAGTGGGTTCAAACCCAGGTCTCGCACCTCTAATGTTCTCAAGGAAATTTCTAATATGTGTAAGTTTTATTAACCGACTTCAAAAAAGGAGGAGGTTATATGTTCCGTTGTATGTTTTTTTATGTATGTTCACCGATTACTCCGCCGTCTGTGGGCCGATTTCAAAAATTTTTCTTTTGATTGGTAGGGTATAGTTCCGAGGTGGTCCCATTGTCACCAAGTCAGGATCTGATGATGGGATCCCAGGGAAATCGAAGGCAACTCTCAAAATTTACAGGCACCTATTATGTTTTTGATATATTTTCTAAACCCGATAAAGCTTTTACGTATGAAAATCATCATCTCATGTGGATGAGCTGATGATGGAAGGTAAAACTCCTCAACAGTTGTTTTTTATGTGTTTTCACCGATTTCTCCGTGAATTGTGGGCCGATTTTAAAAAATTCTTTTTTGTTCGGTAGGGTATACATTCAAGATGTTCTCATTGTCACCAAGTCAGCATCTGATGATGGGATCCTAGAGAAATCGAGGGCAACCCTTAAATTTTATCGGCACTGATTACCTTTTTCATATATTTTCTAAAGCTGTTCAAGAATTTGTGATGATGTAAGGTATATATTCTCAACGGTTAGGAGTTGAAAGAAAATTCTTTTAATATTATACGTACTTATAAACTGATAGTCGTATTCCTTCAGGATATTAGGTGGATTGATAATAGAAGGTAAATCTTATTAACGTCTACGAGTTACGTGGAAAAATAGACGTGGACAAATCTCGATTGACTATTGTCGTTCATTTCAAAACTTCGCTGACTTATTGGAGCAGTCGTTTAGTTAGCCTTCCAATATTTTATTTAAACATAATAATTTCCACAAAAAAAAATATAAAATAAATTATTTTTTAACAAAAATGAAAAGCTCCACATCTTTTCTCTAGAACTCAAAAATATATCTTTCATAGTTAAGGCAGCGTTCGTAAGAAACGCTTTCATTCGACCGTTTTTTCTCCGATTCACTTTGCAAAATGGACTACCACGTAAAAGCCTTTTTATTTTTCGGTTTTTTATATAACCTATGACACTCAGCAATATTTAAAATCGGTTTAAAATCGAAAGAATTTTTAAAATCGGTTCAGTAGATCCCGAGATTACCCCTTACAATTAAACAAATAAACAAACTTTACTTCTTTATAATATTAGTATAGATTATACTTTTTACTTTAAATTATACTTTGAAAAACAAACAAACTCATCAGCTTTATAATATTGGTATAGATAAACGCACAACACCTTTCAAAGTGTTCTTGCCTTTATCTCTTGTAATTAAAACTATCTTTAAATGAAAGTGAAAAATATAAAGTGTAAAAGTCAAGAAATCTTCAAGTAAAGGATTTAAGGGTCATCAAAAAAAAAAACAAAGAAAATATTATTAATAATATATTTATTTAATATTCATTAATTACTTTATTTCAACGCTTCATTCCTTTATTCAATATCTTGGTTTACACCATTTTTCCATTTCAACAGGAATTCGGGTATTTCTGATACATCAATGTCTACTTTATCGAATGGATAGTTTTCTATTTTTTGCCAAAAAATCGGATTGACAGTTCTATAGTTGATATCGAATTTTTGTAAAGTCGATACGTCTTCTGAATCCAATTCGAAATCGAATATCGATGCGTTTTCGATTACTCGGCTTTTGGTTAATGTTTTTGGTATTGCGCAGATACCGCGTTGGTACTGGAAATAAAGAAAATATTATAAGTATTACTATCAAACCTGGATCGCTTCAAATTAAACAGTTTTTATAATTTTCTAATAAAATAAAAGTAGCCTAAGTTACTCCTTATAACATTAGCTATGTGCAAGTGAGAGTCCCGTCAAAATCGGTCAAGCCGTTTCAAAGATTAGCCGAAACAGACAGACAGACAAAAATTAAAAAAATATTTTTTGATGTAATTGTGATTTATATATAATCTAGCAAAACTATATATAAAATAATGATTTATATATAAGCTAGCAAAACATCGTTGTCAAAGCACAAAGGATCCGGCCAGGTGTAAAACTGTCAAAGGTCCAAATGGCGACTTGTTATATAAAGACCATGATGTCATAACAGCTTGGCATCATTACTACGAACAGCTACTGAACCCCCATCTAGCAGCCACACAACTCCCAGGATTGGAAGTGAATGCAGGACTTATACCCCCAATACACTCTGATGAGGTAAAGAAAGCTCTACACAAAATGTCCAACAAGAAAGCAATTGGACCCGACGGAATACCAGTGGACGCTTGGAAATGCTTAGGTCCACGCGGACTCGTACTGCTAACCGATTTCTTTAACTGTATGCTGTTCTCTTCAAAAATGCCAAAGGCGTGGAGATTGAGCACTATAGTTCCCATATACAAGGGAGAAGGTAGTAAGTACGAGTGCAACAACTACCGTGGAATCAAACTCCTCAGTCACACCATGAAGCTCTATGAGAGGGTAATTGACAGCCGCATAAGATCCGAGTGCAAGCTGTCTAAGAACCACTATGGCTTCGTACCTGGATTGTCTACCACGGACCCGATGTTTGCTCTTAACACGATTGTCGAAGAGTATCGCGCGAAAAACCGACCATTATATGTCGCATTTTTGGACATGGAAAAGGCGTTTGATCGCGTCTCAAGGGATACGATCTGGTGGAGCCTTCGTAAGAAAAATGTCCCCGAACACTACGTCAACATCATTGCCGACATGTACAGAGATGCGAGATCAATGGTTCGGACGGTGGTGGGTGAGACCAAGTCGATAGCGGTCACAGAAGGAGTGCACCAAGGTTCTGTATTGAGCCCTTTTCTGTTTTGTTTGGTTCTGGACTCACTCACGGAAGCGGCACAGAACTCAGCAACGTGGACATTTATATACGCTGACGACGTAGCGATCTGTACAGACAGCCGCGCTAACTTGCAAGAGGCACTCTTGTCGTGGAAACATCAATTACAGACCGGTGGCCTAGTGCTGAGTGTGGCAAAGACTCAGTTCATGTCCTTCAACGACCCAGATATAAACAACAGTCCGATTTCTATCGATGGACAATTGGTCAACTCGTGTGATCAATACAAGTATCTGGGTAGTATCATGAACAATTCTGGGGACTTAGAAATTAACATTCAGCACCGAATAGCCGCAGCGTGGCTAAAGTGGCGAGAAGTAACTGGTGTTACGTGCGATAGGCGAATGCCGGTCAAACTTAAGGGTTTGATCTATAAGACCATCATCAGACCAGTCCTAATGTATGGCAGTGAAACATGGGCCGTAACTCAAAAGAATGTGCATACCATGCAAGTTGCCGAGATGAAGATGCTGAGGTGGATGTGCGGCGTTACCAAGCTCGACAAAATCCGCAACGAGTACGTGCGAGGAAGCTTGGGAGTGCGCGACATCGCTGACAAGATGCAGGAAAGTAGGCTGCGATGGTATGGGCACGTGAAGAGGAGGTCACCTGACTACGTAGGGAACTTGGCACTACAACTTTCCATCCCAGGTCGAAGATCCAGGGGCAGACCCAAAACACGATGGAAAGATGTAGTGGTAAAGGACACGAGAGAGTGCGAAGTCTCCGAAAACGAAGTCGAGGATAGAGCGAAGTGGAGGCGTAAGACAAGAAAGGCTGACCCCACCACCATGTGGGACACATAGCCAGGAAGAGAGAGAGAGAGAGATGTAAGTGCCGTATATATAATTTCATATGTATTTAGTGAAAGCTGTTAATTTGATTCGATATCTTTTGGGATGTAATTGTAGCGTGTAATATAGTCTATAGCCTTCCTCGATAAACGGACTATCCATCACAAAAAAATTCTCAAATCGAACCAGTAGTTTCTGAGATTAGCGCGTTCAACCAAACAAACAAACTTTTCAGCTTTATAATATTAGTATAGATACTTACCAAATATCTCAAAGCAACTTGCGTAACAGATTTCCCATGTTTTTTAGCAATAGCTCCAACGATGGGGTCGTCGTATTTGACCGCGGGACTGTCATCAGTGCGACTTGGTACCATTTTGCCGAACGGCGTGTATGCTACCACTAAAATTTTATTCTTCTGACAGAAATCCACTAGTTCTTTCTGGCCAAGGTTCAAGTTTATCTGAAAAAAAGTTAATATATATTTTTTTGAATTTTTTCTTTACTATTGGGACCATTTATTTATTACGTAAGATTATTTTCGCTAGTTTTTGACCCCCTCCCCTCCCAAATTATAATAAAAAATAAGAATAGGCCGACCCCCTCCCCACCTGTTCAATATTTATTACGTAAGAGAATAGGCCGACCCCCTCCCCCCCTGTTCAATATTTATTACGTAAGAGAATAGGCCGACCCCCTCCCCCCCTGTTCAATATTTATTGCGTAAGAGAATAGGCCGACCCCCTCCCCCCCTGTTCAATATTTATTACGTAAGAGAATAGGCCAACCCCCTCCCCCCTGTTCAATATTTATTACGTAAGAGAATAGGCCGACCCCCTCCCCCCCTGTTCAATATTTATTACGTAAGAGAATAGGCCGACCCCCTCCCCCCCTGTTCAATATTTATTACGTAAGAGAATAGGCCGACCCCCTCCCCCCCTGTTCAATATTTATTACGTAAGAGAATAGGCCGACCCCCTCCCCCCCTGTTCAATATTTATTACGTAAGAGAATAGGCCGACCCCCTTCCCCCCTGTTCAATATTTATTACGTAAGAGTCTAAAAGAAAAAATGAATAAACGTTTGGTTTATTTTAATGTTTATTTTTCAAAGTAACAATTTTTTGACCTTTCGCTCGGTTGCTCGCGCTTTTTCAAAGCATAATTTTAATTTTGAGCATTTTTATTTATCTATCTATCAAGACTCCCTCCCCCTTGTAAGAAAACATAAGACATGGTCGACCCCCCTCCCCCCAAAATTGTCTTACGTAATAAATAAATAGTCCCATTCGGGGTAAGTTAAAAATCATGAATCGAGTAATTCCCTTTGAAGTTAGTCAAAATCTATAAATATAAGTTTGAATACATACATATCATAAATATAAATATAAACACCCATGACTGGAGTACAAACATCCGAGTTTAACCAATGAATGCCCCCAGCGGGTCTCGAACCCGCGACCGCTGGCGCAAGAAAGGGTCACTACAAACTGCGCCAAACGTGTCGTCAAAGTTTTAAAATTATATTTAGAATATTTTACTTACTTCAACTTGGTTAACTACTGGCACCACTTTACAGTTCTTCAGAAGACGTGTCAACTGTGTCACGTTGAAGTTGGAAACTCCGATTGATTTGACAAGACCTTGCTTCAACACAGATTCGAACCCGGTCCAAGTGTCTAAATAGTCGATTTTTTCATCAACACCGTCTTCCTGGAATAAAAAAAAACACGTAGTTTACTTCAAGTCGTTTTCGTAATGTTGTATAGGTACTAATTTTTTTTTGTATGTTTTGGTTTCAGCCCTTTAAATAGCGCAATACTATGCCTCCCTCAGTACGAGGGGGATCAGGCCATAGTCCACCGCGCTGGCCTAGTGCGTGTTGGCGGACTTTACATGCCTTTCGAAAACTTGCTAGGTTTTCTCAGACATGCAGGTTTCCTCACGATGGTTTCCTTCACCGTAAGACAAATGGTAATCATTTTAGAAATGATTCGCACATGAAAATATTAGAGGTGTGAGACTCGAAGCTTGAACCCGGTTCACTCGGTTTCCTAAGCAAACGTGTCAGCACTGAGCTATTACTGCTATTATAAGTTGTATATTGACTTTATATTTACAGCGAAGCCGGGTTCCGCTAGTTAAAATAAATAAAATTTCTACCTCCTCCTTTTTTGAAGTTGGTTACAAAGTAGCCTAAGTTACTCCTTATAACATTAGCTATATGTGTGTGAAAGTCCCATTAAAATCGGTCCAGCCGTTTCAGAGGTTAGCCGGAACAAACAGACAAAAATTTTAAAAATAGTTTTTTTGTTGTAAGTACTTTCATATGCATTTAGAGAAAAGCTGTTAATTTGAAATTAAAAATAGACACTCCAATTTTATTTATATGTATAGTGTATACACAATAATTAAAATAAGTAAAGCTACTTACGGAAATGGACATAGGCCAGTGCATTAGAACCAAGTCAACATAATCTAAGCCCATCCTCTTTAGAGATCCTTTCACTGATGCTACGACATCAGCAGGCCTGTGATTGTGGTTCCACACCTAAAACATACCAAGGCATATTAATAATATTAATAACTAGCGACTCGCCCTCGCTTCGCTCGGCCTCTTCCCTAGATTTAGCACAGGCAAAGCCGCGGGTTCCGCTAGTTATGCATATAAACCTTCCTCTTGAATCAATCTATCTATTAAAAAACCGCATCAAAATCCGTTGCGTCGTTTTAAAGATTTAAGCATACATAGGGACATAGGGACAGAGAAAGCGACTTTGTTTTATACTATGTAGTGATGACTAGCAAATCCTGCGGTTTCACCCGCATTCTAATCACTATTAAAAAATTTAAGGTTGTATTGTATGTCGTTAAATCATAAAAAAAATGGTTAAAAAATATAAAAATATCTGGAGCGGGCCACCTTTATCACCTAGTTGAATAAAAAATAGCCTACGACGTACTCTCAAACCTACCGAATATACACAAAAAAATTCAAAAAATTGGTCAAACCGTTTCAGAGGAGTACGATAACAAACAAACACACGAGATTTTTATGTATTAAACTACATAGTTATAATAAATATTCTTTTACAATGAACGTAGCTTAAGTTACTCCTACATAACATTATCTGCGAGCGTAAGTCCAATCAAAGTCGGTCCAGCTGTTTCAGAGATTAGCCGAACAGAAAAAAATTGATATTGATTTTTTGATTTTGATTTTTTGATTTGAGGTTACAAATGCATTTAGTAAATTTCAGTTAATTTGATATTAAAAACAGACACTACAATAATTTTTTTAATATGTTTTATTTAGACATACAGACTAGCGATTCGCGCTCGCTCGATAAAACGCGAGAGAAGCCGCAGACTCCACTTGTAAATACAGAAATTTACCTTAGTAGTTATAAACAAATCTTCTCTTTTCACCACTCCATCTTCTATCTTCTTCTTCACAACGTTGCCTACTTCTGGTTCCACTCTGTAAAAGTGAGCGGTGTCAAGATGTCGATAGCCGACGTCAATGGCGTACGACATTGCTTCTATGAGCTTAGGCGTATCTTCTAGCATGAAGTCTGCCTGGAAAATTATAAAAATTAAATATTATGTAATATCTATGTATTAATTATTATATCAAACTCGCGGAGCAGGAAGAATTTCGTGCAATGACCTCTTTGTCTACTGACGGTAGTCACACATGCAAACAAAAACAAACCTTATCTTAGGTAAAATGTTTACAACCCCCGAGGATAGCGTTCGTTGCATCTGTGCGAGCGAGACGCAATATATCTGCGAGCGAGACGTGTTGTACGCGGGAGTGACAGAGACAATAAACGACAGGTCACCGACCAAAATTCTTTCTGCTCCACGAAAATAATTTCTAAAGGGGTGCACCAGCTTTTTCATATTAAGGCCAAATCCTCGCTATATCGTTCTATAATAATATATGTTGTTGGGACATTCTCACAACAGAACCATCCAGCCGTGGTAAGCTACGAGGCTTATGTTACGGATACCAGAAAGTTGATATACTACATATATAAGTTTTAAATACATACATATTATAAATATAAACACCCATGAATGGAGTACAAACATTCGTGTTTAACAAATGAATGTCCCCAGCGGGACTCGAACCCGCGACCTCTGGCGCAGAAAGTAGCGTCACTACCAACTGAGTCAAACGAGTCGTTCTCGGTCCGAGTCACAATCAATCTCGAAGAAATTTTCAAGAAACCATCGACAAGAAATCCATTCGACCGTACTACTTATAGAAATATTCTTCATCATTAGTGAATCGTGAACAGAGATTGTATAAATTAAACATGATATGACTTTACCGAACCGAGAACGAACTGTGAACGGAATTATAGTGGGAAAAGAGAGAGATAGAGAGAGAGATTGACACTAATTCTCTCGCTCTCGCTCAAACCAAGTGATGTGGGTTCAAATCCTGAGCCTTGGTCTAATATTTTTATGCGTCAATGAATGTAGTGAAATTCTTCGTGAGCTTGCATATCTGAGCCTTGTAAGTCTTCGAAAGGCACCGTACACTTGCCCAGCAGTGGGACGTTTAAAATGGTCTAAGTATATGTAGTACAAACCATCTTTAAAATAATAATTAACTTCGTAATTTAATTCATATCCAATAATTTATCATACTTTTTCAAAGATTTCTAAATTTATACAGTGTTATTTTTATATAGAAATAACCTTTCCCGCGGCTCCGCTCGCGTTCTAAAGGCTGAAAATGAAAATAAATATTTTACCCCCGTTTTCGCAACATTTTTCATTGATGCTTCGCTCCTGTTGGTCGTTGCGTGATGTAATATAGCCTATAGCCTTTCTCGATAAACGGACTATCCAACACAAAAAGAATATTGCAATTCGGGTCAGTAGTTCCTGAGATGAGTGTGTTCAACCAAACAAACAAACAAACAAACTCTTCAGCTTTATAATATTAGTATAGATTTAATTTGCTAACTTCTTCTAAATAATTTCTTTCGCGAAGAACATTCCCCTGCACCCCGCTCCCGCCGCCCGTAGTATTAGGATGTATCTACATCAAAAGAAAACGAAGTATTTTAACAACCCTGCAGCATGTCTCAACACTACATAGTATAAAACAAATTCGCTTTCTCTGTCCCTATGTCCCTTTGTACGCTTAAATCTTTAAACTACGCATCGGAGTTTGATGCGGTTTTTTTTTATTGGTAGAGTGATTCAAGAGGAAGGTTTATATGCATAACTAGCGGATCCCGCGGCTTTGTCTGTGCTAAATCTAGGAAAAAGCCCAAGCGAAGCGAGGGCGAGTCGCTAGTGCATAATGTATGTTGGGCAATATTACTACCAATAATCTATATATAAAAAAATTCTAACTGAGTCGAAACTGTAGTTAACTAAAATAAATAATTTTGGAAAATCATATTGAAATAGTCGTTTTTAGAATTTCTCTCTCTCTCTCTCACTCCCTCTTTCAGTCCCTCTCTTTCACACACACTCTCTTTCTCTCTCTTTCTGTTTGTGATCGTGTCACAAAATATCTGGTCAAATTTTAATGACTCTTGAAATGATGATAGTTGGTTATCTGAGTCAACATATATGATACTTTTACTATGGGATTTTATCATCTCGGGGAAATGCTAACAGATTATTGGGCTTCCACAGGATACAATTTGATTGCCAATAAAATTGGGTACAATATGATTGTCCGTCCACGTAAGATGAAGATCACCAATCTACTGTTAATGTAGATAAAAAAAAGAAATCGAAGACCATAGACAAAATAATGGTCGTTAAAAAGAAAGATAGTAGTAGTTTTCATATTTACAAATATTTTTTTTACTCCCTCCTTCCTATTTTTGTTAATAGATTTCCATTTAGTGAGCAATTACAAGTTACACAAAGAAAATACAATATGTCGCAATATAGTCTATGGTAAATATGTCAAAAAATTGTCCAACAATCGCCCACACTTCCGATTTCATTGGATACAATCGAGTCGAGCGATCGCGACTTATCGATGACCTTCAAAATCATATTTCTATTCACACTACACAATTCGATTGTCAATCTGTTTGACAAATTGGATGTAAAATTGTATGGTGTGGAGAACGAGTGTTAGCCGATAGTCTAGAATACTTATATTCGAATCCATATATTTTAAATACCTTTTCATGCTTAAACCGCTTAACAGATTTCGATAAAATATGAATTTTGATCATCGCTCAAAGTCATGGGGAATAATTATTTATCATCATCATCATCCCTTTTTTTTAACGTCCCACTGCGGGGGGTGGGCCTCCCTCAGTACGAGGGGGATCAGGCCATAGTTCACCACGCTTGCATAGTGCGTGTTGGCGGACTTCACATGTCTTTCGAAAACTTGCTAGGTTTTCCTTCACCGTAATACAAGTGGTAATCATGATATAAATGATTCGCACATGAAAATATCAGAGGTGCGAGACCCGGATTTGAACCCGCATCACTCGGTTATACAAGCGAGCGCGTTACCACTGGTCTACCACTGTCTATGGGGAATAATTACTTATATAATATACCTAATACAACATACTTTTTCGTTTACACCCAGCCACGTCCCATAGCCTATAGCAGGAATTTCCATCCCATTGTTCAGTTTGAATGTTGGTATGTTGACCTGAAACAAAATATGAAAAAATATTATCCTAAATCTTTGCAAATGCGTTCAGTATATATTGACTACTTGCTATGCCAGCAGTCGTGGGTTCGAGTCATGGGTGTTTATTTTTATAACTAGAGGTACCCGCGTACTAACTCCCTATCGCTACCAAAATTTACAGAACTATCCTATAGGATAATCTACCCCTCTAGACAAATAGCAAACGCTCAGTGTCGATTCTACAACATTTAGCGTTCGACGAGTGCCGTACGCTAATAGCAGAATTCGTTTGTCAAAAGTACCACTTGGCTTCAATCTGTATTTGGAATTATGTACTAATCTGACGTTTCGTTTCATCGAATAGATTATATCAACATTTGGCTACCAATTACAAATTCGATACGTTGAATCTAATCACTAGTCGTAAGCTTATGTCAATCCCATACATTGATTATTCTATTCTACTAGCGTTTATGCCACTTGTCTAACCCCTCTGAAGATTTCCTAAAAATTTTATCGAAATCGATTCACCCGTTTCAAAGTCTAAAGAATATCGCCTTTTATATACTAATATACAGATATGCATTTTTAAGGTATAATTATAAATATATATTTTATCAAAGAATAGATAAAAAAGGCTTTTCTGTGATTATTATGATTACTTATTATTTTTGGTTAAATGAAGAATTAGTTACTTATCATTAAAAAAATTCGGCCAAGTGCGAGTCAGACTCGCGCACCGAGGGTTCCGTACAAACCTGTACGGAACGGTGTATGAGTAAAGGGGTAATAAGTTTTAAATTATTAAAAATATTTTTATTATATGATGTAACTAAAAATTTATGCTTTTCGCAATTTTTCCTTTATCTGTGTTATAAGTCGTTGCTTCGTACCAAATTTCAAGATTCTGAGTTCACGGGAAGTACCTGTAGGTTTTGATTCCCTTGCGAGTGTCGAAAATTTGCGGCATAAACGGGAGTATCTTTTGATCGCGTTGACTTAGAAGTTTGATTTTTTCACAGCTCCAAGAGACCATAGACTTGAGTATTTGATATGAATTTCAGCTTGATACCTCCACGCGTTCCTGAGAAAAAAGGTCTTGACAGACAGACAGACAGACAGACGGACAACAAAGTGATCCTATAAGGGTTCCGTTTTTACCTTTTGAGGTACGGAACCCTAAAAATAATTACTGTTTTTTTGGACTTTTTAATTTTCAATTTTTAATGAACAATGTGGTTATTTCCATTACAGTTTTTTATCAGTACATAATATAAATAAAATTGAAGTGTCAGTTTGTAATTTTAAATTAACAGCTTTTCACTAAATACATTTGAAAGTATTTACAGTACTTACATCAAAAAATCAATTTAAAAAAATTTTGTCTGTCTGTTTGTTCCGGCTTATGTCTGAACCTGCTGTACCGATTTTGATGGGATTTTCTCTCATAGATAGCTAATGTTATAAGGAGTAACTTAGGCTACTTTTGTTTTATATGAAAATTATAAAAAGTGTTTAATTCATTTTAATGCCCAGTCATATATACCAGTAGTAAAACTAACTACAACTTTTAAAAAAATATTCGTGATAAAATAATTATTTTTATTTACACAGAAACACAGTTATCAAAACACTTTAAAGATTCACTCGAAAAGGTGTAAATTTTCGATATAAATATTTTTCTTCAACCGGAGAAATCTAACCTAAAGTATAAACACGAAAATCACTTCAAAAGAAGTATGTATTATACAAACAAACAAACACTACAGTAAACTGTTATTATATAGTGAAGTATATTTAAAATATTACGTTAAAACTATAAAGAAACTATTCAACGTAAAGATAATTCTAACCTTAGCCATAGTGTGAATTCTCCCGTCGCGTCGGTTGTCTTCTTGAACTAAATTGAATTCGAATTCGTGTCACTCTCATTAGTGGAGGGGACGACCACATAGAGTATAGAAATTGTAGACATGGCATTTTGTATTGACGAACCTACTTTCTTGCGCCAGCGGTCGCGGGTTCGAGTCCCGCTGGGGACATTCATTTGTTGAACACGAATGTTTGTACTCCAGTCGTGGGTGTTCATATTTATAATATGTATGTATATGAAGTTATATATGTGTAGTGTATCCGTAACACAAGCCTCGTAGTTTACCACAGAACTAGATGGTGCTGTGTGTGGTTTTTTGGATTTTTACGCATTTAAATTTTTTGATTTCTAATATATTGAATGCATTACAGTTACTACAATCTTCGTCAAGGGAGGATTCTGGCTGGAAAATGGACATATCCGATACATGTCAGAAGAAATGTGGCCTAAGACCATAATTATGTTTTGGACGTCAAAAGCTACCGTAGACCTCGCAGGTGAAGTGATCACCTGAGTGCTTCGAGCACTTATATTGTTCTTATAATAAGAATCTAATGGTCGAAGCCAGGGTGCCTTAAAAAACGGGCATTCATTGTCAATAATAGGGTAGAGTGGGAGAAGAACTAGGCATTTGCCCAGCGGTGGGACACTCATGGGTTAAAAAAATAAACATTTTTTCTTCTTATTATTTTACTAGCGACTCTCCCTCGCTGAGCTCAGGTTCATCCCTGGATTTACCGTCAGCGAAGCCAGTTCCGCTAGTTTACAGAAATAAAATTTCTACCTCCTCCTTTTACGAAGCCGGTTCAAAAGTAGCCTAAGTTACGACTTATAACATTAGCTATCTGCGAGTGAAAGTCCCGTCAAAATCGGTCTAGCCGTTTCAGAGATTAGCCGGAACAAACAGACAGACAGACAAAAAATTGTAAATTTGATTTTGTTGTTACTTGTTAGTATCGTATACACTTTCATATGCATTTAGTAAAAAGCAGTTAATTTGAAATTAAAAACAGACAGTTCAATTTTATTTATAAAGATAATAATATTCTTTGACACGGTCGTGCGTGTTTATTGATTGGTAAGTACTCAAACGTTGTAATCGCTGTTTATTGCAAATGATAACGCGAAGTTTATCACAATAGCGTTAAAACTGTTACATAACGATTAATTTTATTGTTTTAGCCGAGTTGAAATAAAGGAGAAAGAACTGATTATTGTTTTAGGCTTCTGTAAAAAGGCAAAAATTGATAATTTCGTCTTGTCCGTACGTCACAGACTTTTTATTTTTATATTCTAAGCTGTTTGACGAAGTTTGTAACTAGTGACCCTACTTTCTTGCGCCAGCGGTCGCGGGTTCGAGTCCCGCGGGGGCATTCATTTGTTAATACTCGAATGTTTGTACTCTTGTCATGGGTGTTTATATTTATAATATGTATGTATTTAAACTTATATAATATGTAGTATATCAACTGTCTGGTATCCGTAACACAAGCTTCCTTCGTAGCTTACCACGGAACTAGATGGCGCTGTGTGTAATAATGTCCCAATGTATTTATATTAATTTATTTATATGGGCTGTGGAATTTTATAATACATGCGTACTCCTTGCCCCATAAACGATCTATTTACTTTTTAAGGCCAAACTAATTGGGTGTTACAAGTTTATCCTTTTTTATTTCTTTTTATTCGCTGTAACAAAGCGCACTCTGTTGACATTTATTAAAACTCAATACTTTTTTGAATACCTTTTCTTTTTGCTTTAATATTAGCGCCATCTAGTTATAGCAACTGTATTTAGTTTGTTATACTTTTAGCATTGTGATAATAGATGGCGTAAGTTGCAAGGCTATTATGTGTTATTACTTCTTGTCAATAGATGGCGCTATATACAAAAAATAATCAGATATTTTTATTAATAATGTTAATCACATGATATTTTTAATCTGTTTTGATTCTATTAAAATGCTTGTTTGAACTATACTTATCATTACAAAAATGCAACAGAATGATTATATTAATGGTTATTTGATTTACTGAATCGACGATAGATGGCGCTTAACGAAAAGCTTCAAGCAATTTTATTTTACTTTACAAAGTTAAGATAAAATTAAAATTGAATTACTCAGTGCAGAAGTATTAGATTTTATTAATTTATTTACAAACATACTGATTGACCTCACTCATATCAAGAGAAAATTATATATTTAGGAAAATTTAAGAAACTCCTTTTTATTTTACAGTGCTCAAAGTTTTTTATAAAATGTGCCTATATTGTAAAAATAGAGAATTCATATTCATCCTATTTTTTTTACATCAATCCGTTTCGTAGTCTGTTTGTCTGTCTGTTTGCGATAAACTCGAAGACTACTGCACAGATTTTAATGCTGTTTTCACCAATGGATAGAGTGGTTCTCTCGTTTTAGTATACAATTTGTTAAGTTTTTGTGTACATTTACTAGCGGAACCCGCGGCTTTGCTCGCGCCTAATACATTTAAAATCTACTCATATTTATTTAAACAATTTTTTACTGACAGTTGAATTGAGAAGTTTTAGACTTTAGTGAATAGTTGATATTAAGAAATAAAAAATTATAAGACTAAATAAATAACATTCAAACTAAGTATATTGATTTATAAGTTATTTAAATTGTAAGAAAAATATTTTGAATAGCGTACCATTAGTTCCGCTACTCGACGCTAGATGGCGTTATACACTAAACAAGCTATTAGCTAATTAGATGTGAGACGGCACGTTCGCAATAAAGTTGTATGATTTCTATCTCCTTATCTCTTCAATCGCATATGTAATTCTTATTATTTAAAACTTAAATAATTTTTATTGTGTGAAATGTATGTCGTTATGTACGTTTGTGTATAGAAAATTAAACGATAATAATCTACACAATGTGCATTTATACATATACTAGCAGTACGCGCAGCATTTTTTTAATCGCTACTAGACTTCATTCGATCACTCGCTGGGTTGAAAATTCTCCAAAATTACTCCAGCTTTAATATACTCCTGAGCCGCGCGGCTACCTATTTCATATATTATGTGCGGCGTGCACTCCTCATCTCCTGTTACTGTAGTTTTAGTAGGGATCCTTATTATTTTCGGATAAGCTTCCGAAAAGCGCATACCTCCGATCGATCTGAAATTTGGTATTATAACGTATTTTGACCCCCTTATCACGAATACCATAATGAAAATTGGCGCAAATGCCATTTTGAAAATGAAAATCGAAGGAGAAAATCTTTTTTTCAATGTGCATTCCTAACCAATTTAAACTATTTTAGCTTTCCATAGAAAGGGTATAAATATGTGTACAGCTGAGAACTCTGTTATCACTCCAGCAATTTTACCCGACTACGGCTAAGTCGAAAGGAAGGGTAAGGGCTTTGGCAGTCTACGTATGTATGCATGTTTGTTTGTTCCTCCGTAGCGCCTAAACTACTGAACCGATTGTAATCATTGAGGTGTCAATAGATTCGTAATAATATTCCGCATAACATAGGCAATATACATTTTATAAAAAAACTATACGACATAATTTAAACCTACAATTGCTTATCAAATTAACAATCTATAGTTGCTTGTCAAAAGTTCGACCCTATATGTTTCTCAAGCTTACAATCTACCTATGAACCAAATTTCATCGAAATCTATCCAGCAAGCT
The DNA here is from genome assembly GCA_905231865.2 of Boloria selene. Lineage (NCBI taxonomy): Eukaryota > Metazoa > Arthropoda > Insecta > Lepidoptera > Nymphalidae > Boloria > Boloria selene. The sequence continues at coordinate 987,903 of HG993158.1, read as the reverse complement.
GATATAAGATATTTTTTTCTGACTGTCTGTTTGTCACTGCATTACGAGACAACCACTGAACCGATTTTGATGTAATTTGGTGTGAAGATTACTAAAATTAAACGTAAAAAATCAAGATTTTTTGTCGCAAAGCCTTATTAGATAGGTTTTAGTTTGCAAACTCGACGCGACGAACATAAATTAGAAATATGAAGTCATATAAGTGTAGATGATATAATCTTGTGTTGGTTTTTTATTCAATTATCAGTTGATTTATGTAATTTTAGATCGTTAGCTCGATGAAAGAGGCGCAAAAAGTAATGAGTTGTGAGGAAATCTTACTTGCATGAACTATCTTTGGTTCGTGTTTCTAATAATTAGTAAAATAAGGCGAATAAATATATTTATCTATACTAATATTATAAAGCGGAAGAGTTTGTTTGTTTGTTTGGTTGAACGCGCTAATCTCAGGAACTACTGGTCCAAATTGAAAAATTCTTTTTGTGTTGGATAGTCCGTTTATCGAGGAAGGCTATAGGCTATATTACATCACGCTACGACCAATAGGAGCGGACCATCAATGAAAAATGTTGCAAAAACGAGAGAAAAATATTTCTTTTGAGAGCTTCCGTCGCGTACAGTGCGTAAACGGTTAAAGTTATGCAAAAAACATGTATGACGGAAATGTGCCCCTTCAAAAGTCCTACAAATAGGTCTGCGATAGCATATGTCTATCTTTTAAGGATGACTCGCTATACGCGAGCGAAGCCGCGGGAACGGCTAGTAGTAAAATAAGGCGAATTACATATGATAAAATTATAACTAAGTCGTACTGGACTTTAAATTCTTTGGAAAATCGTATTGAAGTAGTCATTATTAAGGAATCAGAGTGCGAATATATAAGTTTTAGAATTTTTGTCTGTCTGTCTGTTTGTTACCGTATCACGAGAAAATCGCTGAACAAATTTCGATGTAATTTGGTATTATGATAGCTGGTTATCCGGTTCAATATATAGGATAGGTACTTTTTACAGCGAGAAAATACTTAATTTCTGTGAAATCTCCTACTAACGATGAAGTCGTTTCTAATAGTAATTATTGTAATAACATAAATTTTGAAGTGAATAATTGGTAGAATTTATCTAAATATAAAAATGGATGATAATGTATATTTTCTATTCCAAAACAGCTGGAGAGATTTTCTTTATGTTTTCAGGCAACTTTCAGATTAGTCTAGCGAGTGATCCTACAAAATTTAAGACGCCAGTGGTAGCCATTGGTAGTACTACAAGTACGAAATAACAATATACTAATACTTATATACATAGCTTATGTTAGTTTGCACAGACTAAAAGGTCTACTCGACACAACCAGTGAGAGCTAAGCCGCCGAAACGACGGATTTACGTGCTCTATGAGGCACGGGGGTGACACTATACTTTGTCCATTTTATTAATGGTTTATTGACATCTCGACGACTGACAAGCTATAGTGATGTCAAAAGGACGTAATAATCGATATCTCTTATTTTTTAAAATATAAAATAATATTTATTTCTATATTTATTAATATGAAAATAAATATTTTTATCCTAAAAATCAAGTGTGGTGGAGAGAACTAAGAGAATCATAATGTCTGATTTGGACCGTGACATTGCATTTGATAATTTATGCACACAAGAGTTAATAATTAATATAACTGAAGACTCCTCATCGGACAAATCTAATATAAATGATGATTCTGACGAATCATGTTAATAAAAGGAATTAAACTATTTTAGTTGTTTTATTTGTATGATTATAATAAGAAGAAAGTAAAACTTTACATAACTAAATTTGGCCCGACCCTGGACTCGAACCTAGCACCTCCGGTTATTCAGCAGTACAAGCTAGCAACTTGAGGCAATCATTCAAAATTATATAACTATTATAAATAAAATACCTTTTTAGTAAAGTATTTAAACGAAGCAAAGCAATTTTTATTTTTTTTACAACGAAATTTAATATGGCAAAAGTCGTTCAGGGAAGTGACTTGTAAAAAAGTTTAATTAAAAAACGTTCAGTCTTAGCGTTACAGTTTACACTGAGATCACTTTGTTTTACGAGATTTTTTACGTTTAAGGTGTCTTGTGCTGCGTTTGAACGTACCTACTTGAATAGTGCGATGCTTTTTAAATTATAATAATAATAATATCGTCGATATCGCCATCCCGCATGACGAGAACCTCGTGAAGGCTGAGAAGGACAAACTTAACAAGTACCTTGACTTGGCTCACGAGGTAACCGCCATGTGGGATGTTGACTCGACGATCATTGTCCCGTTGGTCGTTTCGGCGAACGGTCTTATAGCGAAGAGTCTCGACAAATATCTTAAGAGACTCTCGCTAGATGGCTGGATCAAGGGTCAGATGCAGAAGGCGGTACTTCTGGACACGGCGCGCATTGTCAGGAGGTTCCTCTCTCTGCAGCCCTAACCAACGGTAGCCTAGGCCCTGCCCCGCTGCCGGCGGCACCCTAGGTTAGTTTTTTATAATGTATTTATATTTTATAAATTCTTTAATGTATTTTACTTTTGATATAACTTTATTGTAAAAAACCTAACTTAAGAAATTAAATTAATAAAGGAAATAATAATAATAATAAGACATTTATTTCAGATTTGCATCCATATAATATGTTAGTAACAATAAGCTTATTCTAGGGTTAGTAAAAAATTAAATATTATACTACTAGGATAAACTCATTATTTTCATATTTGATAATCTGTGACCGAGCTGTCTAGTTTACTTTTTATCGTAATGGCGCGAACGCGATATACGATTCGTTAAATCAATGGATACTTTTTATAAAATTGTAAACCAGAAACTAACATAAGTTTAAGAATTACTTATTAATTGTTAGATGTATGTGTGACAGTTTTTAGTATTGGTCTTTTATGTTTATAATACATTATTTTCAATAAAACGGTTGCCAACTGACTCTCCCATGACCATGATTGTTTTAAAGCATTCTAAACGTTGGGGACTAAAAATTAAATTAAATCTGGGAATAAATCTTAGAAAAATAATTTTTATTATAGCAGTAAACAGTATTATATATTGACGCGATTAACCAGCTATCGTCATACTAAATTTCATCAAAATCTGTTCAGTAGTTTTCTCGTGACGCGGTCACAGACAGATAGACGAAAATACTATAAACTAAAGATTAGACCTCTGTATCTATAATAATGACTATTTCAATAAGATTTTCCAAAACAAGGTTTAATATACAGATTCGAGTTAGAAATACGTACCCAAGAGGATCGAATCTTAATTCAGTTCAATTCTCTTGTTAATGGCTTCAAAGCGTGCCAGTTGAGCACAGATTACTTCGCCAATGTCACGTAGAATGGAGAAGACATGAAGGAGATTGGTCGGTGACATAGATTCAATAAGTCTATTTAAATTATAAATGTATAGTAAATCCTTACTAAGCCTACAACATAAGACAGCACAGTTAGTATTTACACAAAAACCTTCATTAGAGAAGAAAAAAGATCAAATCTCTATCTCACAAATAAAATTATTTTTTATAAATTTCAACAGATGGCGCTATGTGTATCGATTTGTTTCTGACATTAGCGTTAGAAGCAAAAGTAAATAACGATAAGTCCTAAAATTAATACCTACTTAATTTTATAAAAACCTAAATAAAGGCAAATATTTAAAACGTAAAACAATAAACAATAAAAAAATCTACAATAATTTATATCTAATATTATTTGAAAATCAAGTTCCTAATAAATTATTTTTTAAAATATAAGTTTCAAAGATATAATTTTTAGGTCTCGCACTATACTCAGAGCGCTTGATAATTAAAATGAAATGTCATAATATATTAAAAAAAAAGCTTTTAATTCATAATTAAGTGGTAATTGAGAGACTCTATGGTCACTATAATGGCGCTTGCATTAATATGCACAAAAAATACATAAATATGTTGGGACATTACGAGTAACTCACAGCATCATCTAATAACGTGGTACGAGGCTTGTGTTACGGATATCAGATAGTTAATACACTACAAATATATTACTTTAAATACATATAAAATTACTTTTTTAGGTTTACGTGAAAATTTAACATTAGAAATGAATCTTTTCAAATTTTGTCACGGATTTATTTTGATTTTCGGTTCCCTTCCCGACGTTTCGAATGCTTTACAGTAATCATGGTCACGATAGATACTCAAAAATCTAAAGAAATCCGCGACAAAATCCGAAAAGATAGTTTAATTTATAAAGTAAGTAAAATTAGATAAGGGCCAGTAGATACCTACTTCCAGTGAACTTGACATATTAAACGCGCCATAACAAAGAAGATAGGCGACTAATTAAAAAAACTCCCCCACGAGGGGGTGCGAACGATATAATTGCGTTGAAGAATTTAATGAAAAATATAGGGATCGTTTCTCACTTACTTTTACATCACTAAAATATTTCGGGTACAATAAATTTGCTTTTATTGTAAATACTAAAAACTATGTTTATTATGAGAGACTTTATGTTGACCGGATATCCAGCTATCTCCATATTAAATTTCATCAACATCTGTCATGTGGTTTTCTTGTGATGTGGTCACAAACAAACAGACAAGATAATTAATTTTCGATAAAACATTCAATGTACGAATTCGATAAGTTAGAATCACTATCACTACATAGTATAAAACAAAGTCGCTTTCTCTGTCCCTATGTCCCTATGTATGCTTAAATCTTTAAAACTACGCAACGGATTTTGATGCGTTTTTTTTTAATAGATAAAGTGATTCAAGAGGAAGGTTTATATGTATAACTAGCAGATCCCGCGGCTTTGCCTGTGCTAAATCTAGAGAAGAGCCCGAGCGAAGCAAGGGCGAGTCGCTAGTTTTATTATAATATTATCTTCCAAGATGGTACAGGATAGAATATTGACCTTATAGCAATGGAAATTAAAAGAAAATATTTATTCTACGTACCTACACACACAATAATCTTTAAAATTGTAAATGTGTAGGTATATTTTAATGCTAGCAACATTAAATAATGAATTATGTATTTTAAAATTGATTAACAATAGCAACACCAATCAAAGGTGTTTTTTAGGTATAGGTATAGGTTTTCTTCTATAAACTTTTGGGTAAGTGTTGTCTGTAACACCTGTATAATAATATACTTATTATTTTTTTTCCTATTAATTAAGGAGATGAAAATATGGAGGAAGAAAATGTAGTTACTTGTACTATACCTATATTTAATAAATTTTTGAATTGTGTACATTGTTTTAAATGGCCAGACTTAGTTCTAAGACATTTATGTTCCGTTTATCACGATTTCAGAAACTTTTAATTTGTGTTCTTTTAATAATCATTACCTTATAACTACATGTTTTTATAAATATTTTGCTAAAAACCACTTAGTTGTTGAACATTGAAGATATAATCTTGCACTAAATTAAAATAATAATCCTACCTATCCATTAAAATTGTTAATTTGTGTAAGACATATATTATCGAAATTAGTACACCTTAGTTGTACTAACATAGTGATAACAAAATAAAAAAAAAACTAATTGCTGTATATGAATAAAGAGTACCTAATATACTTTTACAAACCAAAAAACTAAAACAATTTTATAATTTTATAAAAATATTTATATTATAATAATTGTAATGAATATATTATTTTGAAGACTTAATTTTTATCTAATTTACATAACGGCGGCGAATGCCACTGCAAAGCTTTAAATTATACTTTATTTATTTATAGGATAAAAAATATGGATTTATGGCTGAAAAGATATTGATCGTAGGCTAATAAAATGAACGATATTTTTAATTTATATAAACCATACAAGATGATTCAATAAAGAAAAATCATTATTTTTTGTAGAGGCTGTCTAGTGTCGATCTTTGCCTTTCTCTATGAAATAAATCGAAGCACAACAAAAAAACTTAATTAAGTTATTTGAAAATTATGTAGCAACTATAAAGAAAAAACACCTGCTTTACATAAAAAACATATATTTTTAAATTCGCCATCACACGCGATATAAATAACACAACTTCACTCGCGTACTCAAATCGATAATCGAAATATAACTAAAATTAAGATAGAACGCACGTTGACAGCATTTATACATATATAAATAAAATCATGCCCGTCAATCCACAGTCATTTAAAATGCTCAAACAAACAAACATACAATATAATAAACGATACAGAAATAAAAGTGTAAGGAAAAAAGAGCTCCGCCTACCGGGTCGGAGACCACGCCTTTATGTGGTAGGGATGAAGTCTTATTCGCCAGTCTATACCGGCTTTCGCAGTTCACACAACGTTCGTAATAAACTTATTTTGATCAAACTATTTTAAATTATAACTAAATAATATATAATCTGTTTTAAAAACGTCACATTTGTTTCGCGCGTTATTTTGACATTTGACTGTGTATGTGAGTGGGTTCTTTAAATGTACTCTGAAGTTTTAAAATAAGGTTCTTTATGATGTGCTAGTGTTGTTTTGCTGGATTTTTAATTAAGGTATGGTTTTGTTTGAAATATATATTAATAATAAATATGGATTGTAAGAATTGAACTATTTTTAAGAAATAAATTAAATGAAAGAAGTATTGTAAAATTATTAATACAAATAATTAGGTTAGGAATAATATACAAAAACTTAAGCCTTATTATGACGTGTTATTTAAAAAATATATAAAAAAATGAAAGAAAGTGATAAGTGTATTCAATTTGTTTTATAATTTTTAACATAAATTTAATATCCGTTGACGATATTTAATAATTAAAATAAAATATGCAACTTACCTATATAGTTGTATTCTATTAAATATACTAACAACTGACCCTTGCTCCGCTTTGGTTTTATCCCTATACCTACGTTTTAACGATTAGTACCTATAGAACTCAAAAATAAGGTGTTTTCCCGGCTTTTTTCTACTAGAATATGGATGTAATATAAATACAAACCTTCCTCTTGAATCACACTATCTATTGACAAAAACCGCATTAACATCCGTTGCGTAGTTTAAAAGATACAGACGGCGGGAACGATTTTGTTTTATTCTATGTACATATTTCCTCACTTTTGATAAAGCAATTACCTATCTGTTTAAGTAAATAAAAATAAAACGTGAGCGTGTCACTTAGAAAAGGTAGAGAGAGAAAGAGTTATCTGGAAATTCAGGAAAAACTGAAAATTTATTTTTCAATATGATAGGTATTGTGTGAGTTTCAAGATAAAAACAATTTAGATATTAAACTGGCCTATAAAAATGTCTAATTTTAAAATTCATAGTCTGCGCATAATTAGCATACTCGATAAGATAAGTGTTTTTATCTGTTATATTATAAATAAATAAATAAATATGTTGGGACATTTACACACAGCACTATCTAGTTCCACGGTAAGGTACGAGCCTTGTGTTATGGATACTAGATGGTTGATATACTACACATATATAAGTTTAAATATATACATATTATAGATATAAACATCCATGACTGGAGAACAAACATTCGTGCTCAACAAATGTATGCCCCCAGCGGGACTCGAACCCGCGACCGCTGGCGCAAGAAAGTAGAGTCACTACAAACTGCGCCACGCGTGTCGTTAATATACTTGGGTATATCTCTTAAAAGTTAGTTATTCTAAGAGGTATAAGTATTTCATGTAATTTTACACAAGAGTGTCTGGGACAAATTAAACTTCTGAAAATTCATCCCCTATAATAGGGGTTGATTTGCTTAGATATTTGTAATTTTTAAAGTTGAAGTTGAAACTAATGATGAAATTGGTTAACTTCTAAGTCCTATCGAACTTACAATCTTTATCAAATAGAAATAATACTATTGGGTATACCAAAATAAAACTTGTGATTTAAAAAAAATACTAAAAGGACATGTAACACTATTAACATCTATACTAATACTAGCCTTTCCCGCGGCTCCGCTCGCGTTCTAAAGGCTGAAAATCAAAAGAAATATTTTTCTCCCGTTTTTGCAACTTTTTCATCGATGCTCCGCTCCTATTGGTCGTAGCGTGATGTAATATGTAGAAGCTATAGCCTTTCTCGATAAACCGATTATTGGACTCGACGGGCTACCTATCCAACACAAAAATATTTTTTCAAATCGAACCAGTAGTTCCTAAGATTAGCGCGTTCAACCAAACAAACTCTTTCAGCTTTATAATACATATTACTAGGTATAGATTATAGACCTGACGAGTTTGTTCGCTTAGACTTTTTAGATTGAAAAAAAATATTTTATTGCTAGATAGCCCATTTTCGAAGAAGGCTATAAAATATGACATGGTTCAGTACCTAATATTTAAAATCTAAGAATTTGGTTTCCGGTCTTTAAAACGTCCTTTTCATAAAATCAAAAAAGAATAAATTCAAAAATAAAATTATAATACTAGCACTATAAATTAAAAATACTATAAACCAAAGTCGCCTCCCGCCGTCTGTACGTTTAGATCTTTTAAACTAAGCAACGGATTTTAATGCGGTTTTCATCAATAGGTAGTGTGATTCAAGAGGAAGGTTTATATGCATAATACATTCATATTATAGTAAAAAAATCCCAGAAAATATCTCATTTCTGAGAAATCTATACTAATCGTTAACTTAACTATAACGTGACGTTTATCTCTATCATCCATCTTACTATAATGTTACTTAATATTATAGTCTTTTTGCAAACTTCATTACATCCAAATCAGTCCAGCTTAAAAAGTAATAAGCAAACACTAACACACAAATTAAGTATTTCTAATATTAGTACGATAGCAAAATAAATTTAAATATTCTAATCGATATAGATTATCGATTTTACGCGCTTCCATATAAATCGAGTGATCATTAGTGGCTATCGATTATATAACTACTACTAGATCAATCTCTGATGTGAATAGACAAGTAAAAGCAAGTTAATGTTATCTCGCTAATCACCATTTCGACACTTTTCAAAGTGACTAGTACGGTAGTAGTACATACATGTCACAGTAAAAACTTGAATAACGCCAACTCTTAAAGTTATCTTACTTTGGATTGAAAAATATAAAACTAGCGATTCACCCTTGTTTGTTTTTTCCTAGATTCTTTCATTTATCGGTTAGTATAAAATATTAAGAAACTAGCGACTCGCCCTCAACTTCGCTCGGGCTCTTCCCTAGATTAAGCACAGGCAAAGCCGCGGGTTCCGCTAGTTATGCATATAGCCCTTCCTCTTGAATCACTTTATCTATTAAAAAAACCGCATCAAAATCCGTTGCGTAGTTTTAAAGATTTAAGCATACATAGGGATATAGGGACAGAGAAAGCGACTTTGTTTTATACTATGTAGTGACTAGATATTTAAAGGTGGTTTTCTCGTAATGCGATTACAGACAGACAATAATTTTAAAAACTATTGATTCGACTTTTGTATCGATAAAAATGATCACTTTAATAAGAATTTCCAAAAACTATTTAATGTACAGATAGGACTTAGTTAGTTACGTAGAAAATTATATTTTATGTATTTTATAATAAAAATTTAATAAAATATACTAAAATGTATTTTGAAGCATGAAAAATTCTAGCAATATTTACTCCAGAACATCTAGTCAAAAATAATGTGTACAGATTATAAAAAAGTCTATTTTCTGAGAAAAAATGACATAAAGTAATTTGACAGATAAAATAGAGCAGTGATAAATAAAACAGAATCTTGACGAGGTCGATGTTTAAGAGTTCGTGTAATAATAGACGTGACATGTAAAATTTTAAATAATTTTTGTATGAAACTTGGAAAAATTACGCGCTACCGCGACAAATAGGATAGATTTTCTACAAATAATAGTCGTATGTCATTTTGAAACACTTATGTTTTGCTCTACTGTATTGAAAGAGAAATATCTCAAAGTTATTATCTACTAGTAATAAAGCCTATCTAATTTAATCTGGTGATATATATAGAAGTCCAGTAAAATTTCTATCGTCAGTATTTCTCAGGCCTAAGGCTTTTTCTTTCCGAACTTGTTACAAAATAAAAATAAAATGGCTGAAAAAAGAATTTGAATTTAACATGTAATAAATTAAAAAATACCTGCACATTGACGTATGATAAGAATTTCAATTATATTTTAACGTAAAATTATGTCTGCCTGAAAATTATGCCTCGTTGTAAATTAAATGTCAGTATATACTATCTAAAGTATTCATATTATATTTTAGATTGCATTCTAGGATTCTTAAATTTACGTGAATTTTTGTCATTTCAAATAAGACTATATTTTCGGTACTATCTATCTGTAACTATTATATTATAAATTACTTTAAGACGTCTAAAACCTCAAACTCCTGTGACAATTATTGCTACTTTACAGCATTTGAAAAGCCGTGTACAAAATAAATTTAAAAAAATACGTGAAAAACAATGGGAATATTATTTAAAACACATTCTAGATTATTTCGGCTAAGAGTTAAATTAAATTATAATAAAAAAAATATTTTTTTTTCATAAAATTCCTTATCTCAGAAATCCTTACAGATAAAAAATATCAACCTAAATTTGTAATAATAATTCTGACATTTATATTTAAAATGAAATTTGAATCGATTTGGAAAAAAAACAAATAATAGATTTTTAAATGGTTTCAAAATTCGATTTCAATATACAAACGTTGTTCTTCCTTGTAAAGTCTATTAAAGTGAAGAAAAGTGGTTATAGTCTGTGGATTAAAAACTACTATCACATCTATTATACATCTATACATATAAATAATATTGGAGTGTCTGTTTTTAATTTCAAACTAACATCTTTTCAATTAATGCATATGAAAGTATATACGATACTAGCAACAAAAAACCTGTCTGTTTGTTGCGGGTAATCTCTGAAACGGCTGGACCGATTTTGACTGGACTTTCACTCGTAGATAACTAATCTTATAAGGCGTAACTTTGGCTACTTTTTAACTAACTTCAAAAAAGGTAGGTAGAAATTTTATTTATTTTAACTAGCGGAACTCGTGACTTCGCTGTCGCTAAAAATATCAATAAAGTTACAGGAAATTCGCTAAAGTAAATTTTGCGTAACTTATTGGACGTTTTAAACATTAATTATATGGTAAAATGTGTCGTATATACAATAGGTGTTAAAACAAGTGATATTTGCATAATATTAATAATATATGTATAATTTATTATACGACGATGTTATTTTAAATACAAAGTATAAATCCCGCTGTCTGTCTGTCCCTATGTATGCTTAGATCTTTAAAACTACGCAACGGATTTTGATGAGGTTTTTTAATAGATATAGTGAATTAAGAAGAAGGTTTATATGTATACTAGCGGAACCCGTGGCTTTGCTGATGCTAAACCTAGCTCCCGCTAGTTGACTATAATCTATACATGTAGTAAAATTCTAAATCAAATCTGTAATATAAATATTAATTAAAATTTCTTTTGATATACTTATTTTTTATAAATGAAACTATCTTTTCGGATTTTGTCGCGGATTTATTATGATTTTTGGTTCCCGACGTTTCGAATGCTTTACAGCGCACATGGTCACGGGAGAGACTAAGGTATTAGACGTCTCAGGGGGTTATATACTTGTTACAGACAGTGCCTACCAAAAATTTACAAATATTCAAAATTATATCAAAGTAGATTATAAAATTATACATTTTAATTTTATAATGTCAAGTATTCGCGTAAACCTAAGAAAGTACTATAGGTACGTATCTATTTATTATTACCGATCTGAATTCGAGAGGCGGAATATATCCTTTTTAATATTTTTTGTCTATCTTTGACGACACGATTGGTGCAATTTGTAGTGACTACTTTCTTGCGCCAGCGGTCGCGGGTTCGAGTCCCGCTGGGGGCATTAATTTGCAAACTTGGATGTTTGTACTCCAGTCATGGGTGTTTATATTTACAATATGTATGTATTTAAACTTATATATGTAGTATCAACTATCTGGTATCCGTAACACAAGCTTCGTAGATTACCACGGAACTAGATGGCGCTGTGTAATAATGTCCCAACATATTTTTTTAAAATTTTAATCTGTCTGTGATCCCATCGAGAAAATCATTGAACAGATTTTTATTAAATTTGGTATAATGATAGTTGGTTATTCGATACTTTTTACTGCGAGAATATATATCATTTCTGAGAAATATATTGACAAACCCGAGCAAAGCTAGGATGAATCGCGAGTTAAATTTTTATTTTTCTTTAATATATAGGTTACATTATTAAAATAAAAAAAAATGACACGGAAATAAGAACGTGCGTTTAATTTATTTTATTAACACAAGTGCGCATATAAATTATATTAAACCGTTGTTTATACAATTGTTAGCAATAATTGTATATACTTCAATTAATTTTAAAAATTTACTTATAGTAATTTATTATTTTTCTATGAAAATTTGTTTATCGATTCTCCATGCCACTTTGTACAAACATCAATTGACCTACAGAGTTTTAATAGCGAATTATCCTATTTTTAACCACCGACGCAAAAAAAGGGGTGTAAAATTTTTATTCTGTATGTATGTCTGGTATCGTAGCTCCCAAACGATTGTCGTTTAGTTTTTTTTGTGTCATAGATAATTTTATAAATTTCGATACCATTTTTTTATTTCTATTCTCCAACGATGATTATCTATACTAATATTATAAAGCAGAAGAGTTTGTTTGTTTGATTGATTGAACGCGCTTATCTCAGGAACTACTGGTTCGATTTGAAAAATTATTTTTGTAGTCTGTTTATCGAGGAAGGCTATAGGCTATATTACATCACGCTACGACCAATAGGAGTGGAACATCAATGATAAATGTGGAAAAAACGTGAAGGGAGGGAAAAAGGGAAGTTAGTTCTGCGAGGTTCTATACACATATATGTAGGAATCAAAATTCCAAATAGATTTCTTTAAACGATAAAATTATGAAATTTGCTAGAAAAACCCACAATTATCCTAGTTCAGTTTCTATCAACACTATAGCATTTTATTATGAAGAAAACGTGACAGCAGTAAAATACATAGTTGCGATAGTAGTTAACGCACTGTTGACGTAAAATACGTGATTAGTATCGAGTAGTTTAGAAAAGACTTATCAATTATGATTTTAACATAAAAAAACTATACTGAATATCTTAGAATATGACACTACCGTGAGTGATAATCGATTTAATAATCTTTACTAAATATTATAAAACAAAGTCCTCCGCCGCGTCTGTCTGTTTGTTTGCGATAAACTCAAAAACTACTGCACCGATTTTTATGCTGTTTTCACTAATGGATAGAGTAGTTCACGAGGAAAGTTTTAGTATATAACTAGTGGAACCCACGGCTTCGCTCGCGCTAAATCTAGGATCGAACCCGAACGAAGCAAAAGCGAACAAAAGTATAGCTTTGGAATTAGAAGTGAAAGAGAGACTTAGTGAAAAAGTTTATTTTTTATTAACAAGTATATAATGTCGTAATTGACATTATATACTTGTTAAATGCAAAATGGATATTATTAAATATTTTAATTCATATTAGTATTTATATATGTAATTCAAATAATTCATGTGCACACTTGTGCTAATAATATAAATACGTTCTTCCTTCTGTTTGATTTATCGCTTATAAAAACTAGCTCTCGTTTCTAGGTACGTCTTTTTGAACGGCAACTGAATTTGTCTCCAAAATAAAAGTATCATCTATCTGCAAAGAAAGTCCTGTCAAAATCGGTCTAGCCGTTTTGAAGATTAGTCAGATCAAACAGAGAAATCGACGAACACAAAATTTTAAATGTATGTACCATATATACTTTCATATGTATTAAATCTAAAATTAAAAATACGTTACTGAATAAGGCTTATCACACCATCACGGAATACTTAGTAGATGTAAATGTGTGGGATTAATGTCTGGTTGTGTCTCACGTCGGATAAATAGATAAATATTGTAATGCAATATTGTTATCTAATATTTTTTTTGAAAAGAGCAACTGTTGAGTTTCTCGCCGGTCCTTCTCAGCAGAACAGCTTTCCAAGCTGGTGGTAGTTTACTCACAGACTTACAGACTGACATTTAATTTTAATAATGTAAAAATGACGATTCAAAAGAGCTTGTAAGAGTCTATTTGAATAAAGAATATTTTGATTTGATTTGATTTATGCATTTAGTTAAAAGTTGTTGTTTTGACAGAACACACAGACACTTCTGTAAAGATCAATACCAATATATTATTTAAAAAAGATAGAGAATGAGACAGAGCTAGTGGAAGATTAATTATTTCTTTCTGTCTCTTTTTGTTTCTTATTTGATTGTAAAACCTAGGTCCAGTTAAATAAAAAACCCTAAATCTAGATTTTTTCGTGAATAAGTCTATAATTAAATACACTTATTTTCCATAGACTGAGCTTTCGTATTTTTTTTTTACTTTTGAAGTTTCTGTGAAAAGTAATTATAATTAATCATTAATTAACGAAAAATATAATTAAAGAACTTAATTATAATGTAGATACGTAATGAAGGACCCATTAAAATAACTACACGTATAGCAGCCCATTATTCTTCTAATTTTAATATTCTTATTAATATACATACTGTATACATTATACATAGTATGTATATAATATATTATACTAGCTGAATCTCACGGCTTTGCTCGCGCTATGCGTCCCCATTAAAAACTTCCATCTCTCTTTTTGATTTCGACTCTATAGATCAATTGTTAATGTGTGGGATTAGTCGATTAGTGACTGGTTGTGTCTCACGTAGGATAAATAGATAAATTTTAATACAATATTGTTACCAAATATTTTTTTGAAAAGAGCAACTGTTGAGTTTCTCGCCGGTTCTTCTCAACAGAGCAGCTTTCCGAGCCGGTGGTAGTTTACTCACAGACTTACAGACTGACTTTTAATTTTGATAATGTAAAAATGACGATTCAAAAGAGCTTGTAAAAGTCTATTTGAATAAAGAATATTTTGATTTGATTTGATTTGAACTTACATGTGCAGGGATCGAACCTACGGCATTCGTTGTAGAAGTATTCTTATTTAATTAATATTATAGCGTAGGAGTCTTGATAGTTTAGTATCAAAGTCTGCCGATAGATGGCGTTAGATGTTATACCAAATGATTTATTTACTTCCTAATGAGATATTTATTATAATATTAGAAAATGGTTTTGTTTGTTTGTAACAATAAATAATGCAATTAACTTCTAATAATAATAGTTTAGTTACTTAGAAGCTACATAAAAGGATTGATATTTATGATTCTTTTATTGGGACATTGTTCCGTGGTAAGCTACAAGGCTTCTGTTACGGATTGCAGATAGTTGATACACTACATATATTATATAACTTTAAATACATACATATTATAAACTTGCAACCGGGCGTAAGTTAAAAAAAAAATGAAGGGTTTTTGTAATTTTCTAATAAAATTAAATTAGCCTAAGTTACTCATTATAACATTAGCTATCTGCGAGTGAAAATCGCGTCAAAATCGGTAGAGACGTTTAAGAAAAAATTTAATTCTTGATATGCTAATTTGAATTTAAAAGAATAAAAGTTGTTATTTTGAAATAAAAACAGACACTTCTATTGTTTTTGCGTAAACACATGTGAATTGAATTAAATAATTTTGTCCCATTTATAACCCCATAGTAAAATATAGGTCTTCGTTCAATGTTAAAGTGATAATCTCACATTTAGACTTACGATTTCAGAAACTTACAGTTTTCTTATTATTACTTTTTTCGATTTTTCTTTTTTCTTTAATTTTGTCAATATTATTGCCTTGAGTTATTAGCAAGTATATTAATACTAGCGACTCGCCCTCGCTTCGTTCGAGCTCTTCCCTAGATTTAGCACAGGCAAAGCCGTGGGTTCCGCTAGTTATGCATATAAACCTTCCTCTTGAATCTCTTCTCTATCTATTAAAAAAAACCGCATCAAAGTCCGTTGCGTACTCTTAAAGATTTAAGCATACATAGGGATATAGGGACAGAGAAAGCGATTTTGTTTTATACTAAGTATGTAGAGATAATAAGGCAGTCTCACTATTTTTGCCTTGATTGTGTTAACGAGTGTTATTTATATATTAAGACAGTGGTAGTACAGTGGTGATGCGCTCGCTCGATAAACCAAGTCATGCCATAACCATCAAAAATTCTAAATACTATAAATTCATCCTCTTTATCGTAAACTAGCCTTTCCCGCGGCTCTGCTCGCGTTCTTAAGGCTGAAAATCAAATTATTTTTCTCCCGTTTTTGCAATATTTTTCTTTAATGCTCCGCTCCTATTAGTCGTAGCGTGATGTAATATAGTCTATAGCCTTCCTCGATAAACGGACTATCCAACACAAAAATATTTTTTCAATTCGGACCAGTAGTTCCTAAGGTTAGCGCGTTCAACCAAACAAACAAAGTCTTCAGCTTTATAATATTAGTATAGATAATGACTATTTCAATAATATTTTCCAAGAAATATTTAATCTATTCGACTTAATTACAATTTTTTATATATGTATTACTAGCGACTCGCCCTCGCTTCGCTCGGGCTCTTCCCTAGATTTAGCACAGGTAAAGCCGCGGGATCTACTAGTTATGCATATAAACCTTCCTCTTGAATCACTCTATCTATTAAAAAAAACCGCATCAAAATCCGTTGCGTAGTTTTAAAGATTTAAGCGCACATAGGGATATAGGGACAGAAAAGGCGACTTTGTTTTATACTATGTAGTGATGTATAGAATATACATTACTGAAGTAATGGAGTTATTTTATTGGACGTATGCGGGTTCGAAGTAGATTGGTCCCTAACGAATTTATTGGTAGGGCTTAATTGAGTTAGAGGGGGTATTATAAGTAGTATTATAAATTAGAAACTTATCTAATCTTCGTTTAGATGTCCCTAGGTACATGACAATAGCTTATACTCCAAACTAAGTTTCATCCAAATCTGTCTAATTGTTCGAAAATCTGGTTTTTCAAAGACCAAATTGACCAAATTTAAGTTGAACCAAATGGACAGAAAAATCGCAATGATTATGTCTTTCTCATACGTATCGCATAGGTAAACTTTAATGTAACTGCCTCGGTGGTGTAGCGGCTAGTATGTACGCCGGCCGGAGGTCCTGGGTTCGAGTCAGTCCAAGTTTATTTATTAAGTCGTTCTGTTTGGAAACC
Source organism: Boloria selene (assembly GCA_905231865.2). Taxonomy (NCBI): domain Eukaryota; kingdom Metazoa; phylum Arthropoda; class Insecta; order Lepidoptera; family Nymphalidae; genus Boloria; species Boloria selene. The sequence continues at coordinate 970,691 of HG993158.1, read as the reverse complement.
CTCATTAACAGCATGGAATTGGGAACTTGGCGTTGTTTCACCGCCGTGCCTGGAGAGTACGTAAAGCTGTCGCCATGCGCCTAACTCTCACTGGTCGTGTCGAACAGTCGTCCCACCGGAGTATGAGAGTGATAGGAATAGAGAGTGCACTTGTGTCTGCACTATAATATCTCCTGCGCAGTTGGCTAGTCTTAACGAGATTAGCCGCCGCAGCCAGAATCGTTCGGGAGAACATTTCTTTCATATACATTTAGTAAAAGCTGGTATTTTGGCACACAAACAGACATTTCAATTTTATTTATATCGATAGATATATAGGTACAATATGATGATTATAAATGAAACTATCTTTTCGGATTTTGTCGTGGATTTATTGTGATTTTTGGTTTCCGACGTTTCGAATGCTTTACAGCAATCATGATCACGGGAGAGACTGCTGTAAAGCATTCGAAACGTCGGGAACTAAAAATCATAATAAATCCGCGACAAAATCCGTAAAGAGAGTTTCATTTATAATGTCAAATATTCGCGTAAATCTAAGATGCAATAAGATGATTTTAAGATGATGGCAAGCAAGAAATCAAGAAATAGGTCTTGTTTAGCACAAAATCTTAGACTATTTCTAATATAGCTATACCTATGTAACAGATATAAGATATATATATATTTAAAATTTTTATAATATCTTATATCTGTTACAAAATCTAACCTTATAGTGATATTATTAACTACTTAGATTATTTTTCCATAAGAACTCCCATGGAGTTTATGGTGTTTTCCGTTATTTTTTAACCAAAACCATAACAAAAACTTATTTTTTATAGTCAATATACCGAAGGTTATTAACCAGACTAGCTATGCATCTATAGCTTATAATAAATCTATACGAAGCGATTTTTCACGCGTTAAAGCGAAACTTAATTTATACTTTAATTAAACGATAAAACACTATTCGACATTTTATAACATATTAGGATTTTACACAGTAGTAAGATATACTATATTTATACATCTATTCATATATATAAAATTGAAGTGTCTCTGTCTGTGTATCTATGAAACGGCTGAACCGATTTTAACGGGATCTTACATAATATACAAGATGTTATAAGGAGTAACTGAGGCTTTCAAAATAACAGCTTTTCACTAAATGCATATGAAAGTGTACGGTACTTACACCAAAAAAATTTTTTTTCGACTAATGTCTGAAAAGGCTGAACTGATTTTGATGAAATCCTTACATATAGCTGATGTAATAGGGAGCTACTTAGGCTACTTTTTTTTTTAAATATTTATAATAATGATGGGACAGATTTTTGTTTGGCGGGGAGCACCTAGAACCTAGAAGAACCCGAGCGAAGTGAGGGCGAGTCGCTAATCTAAACATACTATAAGTAAACAAAACTGGAGTGTCTGTTTTTGATTTCAAATTAACAGCTTTTCACTAAATGCATATGAAAGTATATACGAAACTAGCAACAAGAAAACAATCTTTAAAATTTTTGTCTGTCTGTCTGTCTATCTGTTTGTTCCGACAAATATCTGAAACGGTTGAACCGATTTTAATGAGACTTTCACTCGCAGATATCTAATGTTATAAGGCATAACTTAAGCTAATTTTTAACCGACTTCAAAAAAGTAAAGGTAGAAATTTTATTTATTTTATCTAGCGAAACTCGTGGCTTCGCTGAAGATAAACCTAGTAGGTATATATACATAATACGTATATGAATTGACGATGGCAACAAGTAACAACTATATTTTCTTGGCATTTTTCTCGTAAAATATGCATGTATTATACTACCTTCATATAAACCTTCCTTAAGAATCGCTTTGTCTATTGATGAAAACCGCATTAAAATCGGTTGCATAGTTTAGAAGATCTAAGCGTATAGAAAAGGAAAGCGACTTTGTTTTATACTGTGTTAAGTAAAGTTAAGTTATTCTGATGTATACGCTATATTACTGTAAAGTTTCATTAAAATACGTTCATTAGTTTTTGTGTGAAAGACAAACAAACATACGATTACATTTGACGACACCTTTGGCGAAGTTTGTAGTGACCCTACTTTCTTGCACCAGCGGTCGCGGGTTCGAGTCCCGCTGGGGGCTCATTTGTTAAACTCGGATGTTTGTACTCCAGTCATAGGTGTTTATATTATAATATGTTTGTATTTAAACTTATATATGTAGTATATCAACTATCTGGTATCCGTAACACAAGCTTCGTAAATCGTAGCTTACTACGGAGTTAGATGGCGCTGTGTGTAGTAATGTCTCAACATATTATTATTATTGTACATCCTCATGGTAAGATATAATATAATAAAGATATATAATAATAGCTTTAGAAGCAGTGTACTACAGCCGTAACAGTTTTTATCTCACAACTTGTTTTTTAAGCGCTAAAACACCGGTTTTGGCACGAATCGGTGTTATCGGTTTACCTACTTTGGTGGTATTTCACATTACTTTTATTATTCCACGATATGTTATAATAAATTCAATGGCTCTATAAAACTTGGCTGTCTGTTTATGCGGATAAATCTCGTAAAATCTAATGTATGGTATAAAATTATAATGGACTATTTAAAAAAATGTATTAAGTAAGTTTGTGTAATATAATAGTTTCTAGATACGTTTTATTTATTTATTTATTTATTTATTTATTTATTTATTTATTCGGAAGACAAAAAGTATTTAGTAGTAAATATAATAAAAAGAAAGAAAATCAAACTATCTTTTCGGATTTTGTCGCGGATTTATTTTGATTTTTGGTTCCCGACCCTACCAAAAATCAAAATAAATGCGCGACAAAATCTGAAAAGATAGTTTCATTTATAATATCAAATATTCGCATAGTACGAATATAACGACACTTTTGAAGCCAATCGAGCTCGATTGGAAAGATTTTGGCGCCAAAAAACCTCCATCTTGTTTTTTTTATTTTGATACATCCGGTGTCACTCTCACAGTAAATACGAATCTTACAACACCTCTCAAGCTAAAATTCAACGAACCGTTCAGGCCGCAGAGCGTGCCAAACAATTTTACATACATACATACCCTCGAAAAACATAACCCTTTTCTTGGCGGAGTTGGGTAAAAGGTACATTCGACTACGAAATAATTAAAAAAATAAACACATTAAATAAACTATATAGAAAAATAATTCGGAACAGATTGTAAATTATGTAATCAACCATAAAACTGTTTTCTTTAAATAATATAAAAACACGCATGAAAAGATTTTTTGTTTCGTAAACAAATTTCTTTACAGCTCTATAAAAGTCAGGATGTTTGTTATTGTTTAGTTATCAGAGTGAAGAAAACGTTTTCTATATGAAAACACATAAAAAACAACTGTTGAGGAATTTTACCTTCCATCATCAGCTCATCCACATGAGATGATGATTTTCATACGTAAAAGCTTTATCGGGTTTAGAAAATATATCAAAAACATAATAGGTGCCTGTAAATTTTGAGAGTTGCCTTCGATTTCCCTGGGATCCCATCATCAGATCCTGACTTGGTGACAATGGGACCACCTCGGAACTATACCCTACCTATCAATAGAAAAATTTTTGAAATCGGCCCACAGACGGCGGAGTAATCGGTGAACATACATAAAAAAAAAAAAACATACAACGGAACATATAACCTCCTCCTTTTTTGAAGTCGGTTACTAAATAAAATGATAGAGGTCTGCAATTGTGTCTGCAGTTGTGCGCGCATCACGGAAAACTACTGGATAGATTTCAATGAAACTTTCTAAGTTTTATTTCTTAGACACTTGGCCCTTATCAAAAAAACAAATGATTGCGATATCTTCATCTAATAAAAAGTTATTAAAGTTTCAAGAAACAACGATTTGTATATGCACTGCGTGTTCAGTGATGTATGTTTCCTTCTCGCGGAGTAGTGGGGCAAGCGGCGTAGCGCGCATGCGGGTAACTTTGTTCATATTTCAAGCAACGCGGACGAAGTCGCGGGTATCAGCTAGTTAATCATATTTCACGAGTGAGTTAGATATTTCTAAGAAATGAAATATTTTCCCGTAGTAAAAAGTACCTTATATGTTGACCTAGTCCCTAGATAACCAGCTATCATTATACGGAATTTCATCAAAATATGTTTAGTGGTTTTCTCGTTATACGTTCTTAAACAGACAGACATTTAAAAAAAAATGATAGCTTTGGCGACTGTATTTATAATAATGACAATTTAAATTAGAATTTCATTATATGCATAGACTAGTGACTCACCCTAGCTTCGCTCGCATTCGTCCATAGATTTAGCGCAAGCGAAACCGCGGGTTCCGCTAGTTATGCATATAAACCTTCCTCTTGAATCACTCTATCTATTAAAAAAACCGCATCAAAATCCGTTGCGTTGTTTTAAAGGTCTAAGCATACATATGAACAGACAGACAGCGTGAAGCGACTTTGTTTTATACTATGTAGAGAATAGTGATGAATTTATTATTCTATTAAAACCCATCATCATCATCATCATCAGCCCTTTTTAACGTCCCACTGCTGGGCACGGGCCTCCCTCAGTACGAGGGGGATTAGGCCAAACTCCACCGCGCTGGCCTAGTGCGTATTGGCGGACTGAGCATGTCTTTCGAAAACTTGCTAGGATTTCACAGACATGCAGGTTTCCTCACGATGTTTTCCTTCACCGAAAGACAAGTGGTAATCATGATAGAAAATGATTCGCACATGAAGATATCAGAGGTGCGAGACCCGGATTCGAACCCGCATCACTCGGTTATCCAAGCGAGCGCGTTACCGCCTACAATTATATAATTAACTTGTTCAATTTTGCATGCAATGAAGTCACATCTTAACAAGGCCTAATGAAAGAGTATTAGGTCCGATTTCAAAATTGCGAGATTATATATTATGTGCTAATAGAGTTCAAATTATACCGATAAATGATACAATTTTGTTCAATTATAGACACTAGTGGAGACAGTAGTAGCCCAGTGGTGATGAAATTGCTTGGATAACAGAGTGATGCAGGTTCGAATTTGGGTCTCGCACCTCTGATATTTTCATGTGCGAATCATTTCTATCATGATTACCACTTGTCTTACGGTGAAGGAAAACATCGTGAGGAAACCTGCATATCTGAAAGAACCTAGGAAGTTTTCGAAACACATGTGAAGTCCGCCAACCCGTAATTGGCCAGCATGGTGGACTATGGCCTAACCCCCGTTAATGAATACATACATACATAAAACACTAGCGCTTCCCCACGACTCTGCATGATTAGTAGTTTATGTATAACTAGTGATGTTCCCTCACTTATCTTGACTAAGTCGTTTAGTAGCAGTGTGCCTGTCTAAGTTTAAATCTGTCTGTTAACAAATATAGTATACTCTCTGTTCCACTCACTCTCATACTCCAGTGGGCCGTCCCTCGACACGACCAGTAAGAGAGCAGTTGCAAGATCGACAGCTATATCTGCCTATATTTAATAGTAAAACTCTTAATTAAACTTGATCAACTCGAGAATCGAATCCGGGACCTCTAGTGTGAAGCCGTTCATGCAGTTAAATGCACATTTTACCTACTATCGTGCTACTTAAAGTGTTCATGTTATTTTTACTGTAACTAGGTTTGCAAACAGTTGCATGAATATGACTCTCACAGATAGTCATTATATATAATTATATACTATTTATATTTATTATATATATATTACTCTGTCTCGTAATACTTACTGAAATAATATAATAATAATAATAATGTCCTCCCAACCGATTACGGCTACGGCGGCCAATCTCATTGAGACTAGCCATCTCGCGGGAGATATTATAGTGCAGACACAAGTGCACTCTCTATTCCTATCACTCTCATACTCCGGTGGGACGACTACTCGACACGACCAGTGAGAGCTAAGGCGCAGGACCGACGGCTTTACGTGCTCTCCGAGGCACGGGGGTGACACACCGCCAACTTCCCAACTCCGGGCTGTTACAGAGGCTTACGAAACAGAAATACTCAATAACTAAACTTGGCGAACCCGGGACTCGAACCCAGGATCTCCCGGTGTACAACCGTACATGCTAGCCACTACAACACCGAGGCAGTTACTGAAATACATGTAAAGCTAATCATAACTAGTTTTTGACCGCGGATTTTCTTAACATTTTGATCAAATAGTGGTAGGTAGTATTGAGTGAAGTTAGTTCAAATCACAGGGCTCAAACCTCTGACCTTTTCATGTGCGAGTCATTACCACTTGTTTTAAGATAAGAAATAACATGGCAAATCTGGATGTTCGAGAGAACCTAAATTTTCGAAAGACTCATGAAGTCCGCTAATCTACGTGATAGACTATGGCCTGATCCTTCTAGTATTGAAGGGAGACTTTGTATTGAAAAACAATACAATGCGAAAAAGTATTGAATATCGTCAAAATTAGTCCAGCCGTTTCAAAGATTAGCCGGAACAAACATACAGTAAAAAAATTCAAAATTGATTTTTTGATAATTTAATAATGATTTTTGATAAAATTCAAAATATTTTTTGATAATTGAACCTTAGTCTCTCCCGTGACCATGTGCGCTGTAAAGCATTGGAAACGTCGGGAACCAAAAATCCAAATAAATCCGAGACAAAATCCGAAAAGATTGTTTCATTTATAATGTTTTTTGATGTAAGTACCGTATATACTTTCATATGCATTTAGTGAAAACCTATTAATTCGAAATTAAAAACAGACACTCCAATTTTATTTATATATGTACTAATTGAATTATGTGGCCACTAGAATACGATTATATTATAATAATTTACATCTTGTAACACTGACTTATTCTATTAACTTATTCAAGTGTGAAAATCGTTTTAAGTAACTTGCCAATAATTAAAAATAATTACTGTATTCGTTTAATGCGTGTAAAAACTAAACGAACCTCAAATGGCTTACAAAATATTCATACATAATGATGTGCATCGATTTAATCGATTTAAAGTTATACTTCACTTGCATTGATATTAAACACATATGTAACACTCGATTAATTGGATTTCGACACTTTTTGTTTACTGACACGAATATTATTAACTGGAGACTCGCTCTTGCTTCGCTCGGGTTCGAACCTAGATACGTTTTTTGTTAGTGTAGATATCTTATACTGCCAGTTTCTATAACTCTATCTACCGATAGACCGGTAGATACTTTCATACGATTTTGACAGGTTGTAACTTTTAATGTGTCAAAATAGTATGAAAGTAACTACCAGCCATCGGTAGATAGAGTTATTGAAACTGGCAGTTAGGGTTCCTATGTGTAAAAGTATATCTATACTAATATTATAAAGCTGAAGAGTTTGTTTGTTTGGTTCAACGCGCTAAACACAGGAACTACTGGTCCGAATTAAATAATTCTTTTTGTGTTGGATAGTCCGTTTATCGAGGAAGGTTATAGGCTATATTACATCACGCTACGACTAATAGAAGCGGAGCGTCGATGAATAATATTGCAAAAAACGGGAAGGACGGGCGTTAGTTCTGCGAGGTATCATTCTTTAGAACGCGTGCGACTAAAAATGTTGCAAAAATGGGAGAAAAATATTACTTTTGATTTTCAGCCTTTAGAATGCGAGCGGAGCCGCACACCTTATATCATTAGCTGCTATCTGCGAGTGAAAGTCCCATAAAATCGGCCCAGCTCTTTGAGAGATTAGCCGGAACAAACAGACAGACAGACAAAAATTTAAAAAAATGGTATTTTGTAGCTAGTATCGTAATTGCTTTCATATGCATTTTGTGAAAAGCTGTTAATTTGAAATTAAAAACAAACACTTCAATTTTATTTATATGTACTTATATGTAAAGATGTATTCAATTAGGTAAATAGTTAAAGATTTGTGTATGGGAGAGTCATGGTATATGATTACTATTAAAACTAGTTTTCATCTGTGGCTTCACTTGTACGAGTTTGAGGATATAAGTTTTTAACGCACTGCCATAAAAAAAAATATTTTATTTTCGGTCATATTCTCGGTTTCTTGTATATCTCAAGAACTCAAAAATTTTAGACTTCAAGGTATTTCTGACAGTGTTTTTTCTGACAGTTATTTCAAGGTATTTCAGAAAAGACAGTGGTAGCCCAGCGGTGACGCGTACGCTTGGATAACCGAGTGATGCGGGTTCAAATCTTGGGTGATATTTTCATATGCGAATCATTTCTATCATGAGTACCACTTGTCTTACGGTGAAGGAAAACATCGTGAGGAAACCTATGCAGGTTTCCTCACGATCTGAGAAAACCTAACAAGTTTTCGAAAGTCATGTGAAGTCCGCCAACACGCACTAGGCCAGCGCGGTGGCCTATGGCCTGATCCCCCTCGTACTGAGGGAGGCCCGTGCCCAGCAGTGGGACGTTAAAAAGGGCTGATGATGAAGGTATTTCTAATTCATACTCTTATTACTTGAGGCTTTAGTGTATTACACGAAAAAACCTATAATTAAGCATCTCTTCATTTTTAGAAATCGCTTGCATTTGTAACATCTATTTATATTTGCTTCATTTCATCTCTAGGTCTTAGAATGTGTACTAGATTTCATCTACTAGACCATACACGCTTTTGCATTTATAATAACAGAATAGTAATACTATCACTTTTACCCTACTCGGGAACGCAATCGGTAACCACTGACCCGTTAAGCAATACAAAGATTACATCTAGAATAATGTAACACCAAAGACGGACATGGACACCTTTTTATCAAGTCTAAGGCAATGATGCGTTGAATGTAAACATTACTTATATGGTTATTTCGTTTATACAACAGGGCTTAGGCTGACGTCATACATAGTGCGATATTTTTACAAATAATAAGCTACATCATAATACTTTCTTAGATTTACGCGAATATTTGACACTTTATATAAAACTACTATCTCTCTTATTTTAGTTTTGGTGTCGTTCATGATTGCTGAAAAGCCTCTGAGATGTTGGAAATCAAGAACCTAAGTAAACCCCAAAATTTTACCTTTAAGTTGCATTTCGGCCATTTCGATAATAACAATTTTATTATTTGATGTTTTAATGGCCATAGAAATACACATTCAACAGTATACCTTTTCACGAGATTCAGCCTGCTGACATACAAACGGAAGGAGAGTAGAGGATTAGCACCTTATAAAGTCCCGTCGGTACCATTTAGATACGGATCCCTAAAAAAGACCTAACAGGTTGCTTACATGGTTAGCTAGTTTAAACTGTTATTCATACAGAAGTACGAGTGTGTAATATTTCATGGTAGATTGAATACTTTGAGAGACAAAAAGTAAACTACTAAGCAACCGCTTTTCACATTTATTTATTCATATATATTATTTACCTTAATAAAGCAATAAAAATAGCTGAAGCGAAACGTTACATTAAACATTACGTAAAACAAAAGGGTAATCAAAGGAATAATCTAATAATATTTGCAAAAGTCGTGAATCGAACTCGTGATATATTCCTTATTTCCTTTACTTATATGTATGTATTTTAGACTAATTGTATAATTTAAATTTAATGTTTAAGGTTCTTCTTAAATTAACATAAGTAATTTTGTTAGATCTTGCTCTTTAATTATTATGCTTTTTAATACACAAATGTTAATTGAATTTAAAAAAAAACTACATTTCAGTAAAAAACTGTTGAAACTAGTATTTAGAATAATATAATACAGTATTCTAATAACTTTTTGCCTTTTTAATTAAAATAAAAATGAAAATGAACGTTATTGAAAAAAATTTAAAATTATATTTTAATTTTTGTCAAGAAATATGTACAGAAGTGTGAAACTCGTATTTAAAATTCACTATTTGGTTTCTAATTAAAGCTTTAATTTTAAATGGCAATAAATAATTCAAAAAAATATTTTAATTCGAGCTATAAAATTTTGAAGCTTATCGCTCGCGATCTGACTGCGGCATGTTATGGTTGTGCCACGCAATTTAATTAGTGATGCAATATGAACTTTATTTTTATAGACATAAAGTTTAAAATTAACACATCTGACGTTTAATAACAAGTTTTTTTTTAATCTATGACAAAGGTGTTAATAGAAGTGGCACGTAATATGATTTCATATTCGTTTTAAGTTCCGTGAACGCTATGCCAAATAAAAAAAAATACGCACTCACACGAAACTCTAATATTATGTATAACGCTGAAAGTATCAACGTTTTTTTTAAGATTTATAGACTATACTATGTTGGGACAAATACATAAATAAGTTCGGAAATTATTACAACAGCGCCATCTAGTTCCGCGATAAGCTACGAGTCTTGTGTTACCAGATAGTTGATACACTACTCATAGGTAAAAATATGAAATACATACATAATATAAATATAAACATCCATGACTGGAGTACAAACATTCGTGCTCAACAAATGTATGCCCCCAGCGGGACTCGAACCCGCGACCGCTGGCGCAGAAAGTAGGGTCACTACCAACTGAGCCAAACGAGTCATCTTACTTTATAATATTGTAAGTCGAAATATTGAAATAAATCCAAAGAAGTGATTCCCATTTCTACATAGTATAAAACAAAGTCGCTTTCTTTCGTCTGTACGCTTAGATCTTTTAAACTACGCAACGGATTTTAATGCGGTTTTCATCAATAGATAGAGTCAATCAGGAGAAAGGTTTGTATGTATAATACATGCATATTATTAATTTATTTATTTAACTCTTTAATGTACACCAATAATACAACACAAAGAATAGACATAAAAACACAAAAAGAAAAGATGTACAGAAGGCGGCCTTATAGCTTAAAGCGATCTCTTCCAGGCAACCCTTGTGGTAGAGTAGTAAGTTTTTACTTTTTACAAGTAAGGTAGGTAGTTTTTACGCGCGTAAGAGAAGCAAAGAAAATAACTTATTTTGAGATTTGTATGTTGTTAAAACCTAAAACATATCTATAGGGCCGAATCGGACGTGGAGTGAAAAAAAAACCAATTGTGAAATTTTCAATTTTCTAGTTTTAGTTTCTGGTTTTCTCTACTTTTCCGAAACCACCCCCAAAATATTCTAAACAGAATAAATTGAGTTTCAGCAAGACTAACGAACAGCAATTAATTTTTATATATAGATGTTTTGATACAACACTAGGAATGTAGCCTGGCTCTACTCAGATACCCTCCATGTATTAAATTTCATCAAAATCTGCCCATCTAATTTAGTGTGACAAACAAACTTTCACATTAATAACAGATATGTAAAACTAGCTTTACCCGCGGCATCGCCCACGTTCGTTTTTTTATTGCTAATCAACCTCATTGGGTTGAACTGTAGGATGCCTGAAAGTTTCTTCAAAATTACTCTAGCTATTTCAGAACCTATTGTTAATACAAACAATGTTTTAATTTTTCGTAAAAAATATTTTTTTAATAAAAAGTATCCTATGTTACTTCTAATACCTCCAAGAATATGTGTACAAAGTTTCATGATGATCAGTTAAGTAGTTTTCGGGTGAAAGCGTAACAAACAAACTTACATTCACATTTATAATATTAGTAGGGATGACATACATCAGGAAAAATGATAATAACATTTAAGATTTACAATATATTTCATATTGTAATAGTTTCTTGCCTTATAATGCAGTTGAAGGTGTCAACGCGGCAACTCGTAACATTTTATAGTTACATATAAATTAAATATTTATGTATATATAGCTAAATGCTTATGGAATTTATTGTTTAGTTACAACCGCGACTTTGCTTTGTCAAAGTTTGATCTAATTTGGTTTAGTAGGTAGGGGGCGGTTGTAGATTTTGGGTTCGAGTCCATTTTGATATAAAAAGTTTCATTAAGTCAAGTTAATTGCGCAGGAGATATTGCACTTGCAAGCTTGTTACACAAATAAATGCCCCCAGCGGGACTCGAACCCGCGACCGCTGTATTATGTAGGTACACTTATGGGTACAATACATACATCTGTACATACATTTGTGTACTATAAAAGAAACTCTTCATCTAGATACGAATAAGATATTTTGTCAACTTTTCTACTATGTATAATATGTATAATATATTATACATTAAAGGAGTGGTAGCTCATCGGTAATGCTCGCTTGGATAACCGAGTGAAGCGGGTTCAAATCCGGGTCTCGCACCTCTGATATTTTCATGTGCGAATCATTTATATCATGATTACCACTTGTCTTACGGTGAATGAAAACATCGTGAGGAAACCTGCATGTCTGAGAAAATCTAGCAAGTTTTCGAAAAATATGTGAAGTCCGCCAACACGCACTAGGCCAGCGCGTTGGACTATAGCCTGATTCCCCTCGTACTGAGGGAGGCCCACCCCCAGCAGTGGGACGTTAAAAAGGGCTGATGATGATGATGATGATGATGATGATGATACATTAAAAGCCTTCCTCTTGAATCACTGTCTTGATAAAAACCGCATTAAAATTCGTTGCATAGTTTAAAAGATCTAAGCGTACAGCTACAGACGCAGGTAGCGACTTTGTTTTATATCATTTAATAAAGACCTACGAACAAACTTACATTTTACTTATAATTATTATATAGGTTATATCTACAATATTATAACATGTTTAATAAAATTTTATGATCACTCGCATTGATGTTAGACAATTCACTTCACACCATTGTAAGCATTCTTTACGTTTCTACAATACAATAACGCCTTATATGTCAACTAATAATATACATGTGAAATGTCAGAGTTGTAGAGGTTAACTTGGGGTTCGATTCCTGGGTCGGCCAAGTTTAGTTACTTTGTCTTTCTGTTTAGTGAACCTCAGTAACAACCAGGAGTTGGGAAGTTAGCGATGCTTCACCCCCTTATCTTGGAAAGCACGTAAAGCAGTCGGTCCTGCGCCTTAGCTTTCACTAGTCGTGCGGAGAGTCGTCCCATCGGAGTATGAGAATGATAGGAATAGAGAGTGCACTTGTGTCTGCACTATAATATCTCCCGCGCAGTTGGCCAGTCTCAATGAGATTAACCGCCGTGGCCGGAATCAGTCGAAGAAGATTATTAATATGAGTCCGTCCTGGTACGTTCCTAGTTACGTTTAAGTTAAAATCTATGAATTGTTTTGCTCTAAAGGATACGATACTAAAGGACAGTTCGCTAGTTTATATATATAAAATTAAGTCGTGTTAGTTACACTGTTCATAACTGAAGAACGGCTGGGCCGATTTTCATGATTTTTGGCTTGTTAGATTTGTCTCTGCCTTGAATAATAGAATAAGTGTTAAAACATCGGAAAAGTTTTATAATTATTTATATTATATTTAAAGCTTACCTACGGTTACCTAAGATTGTATGAGAAACGAGGCTACATCTCTAGTATGTCATAAGCACTCTATGAACCATGTACGTAGAAACAGGAGTATAAAACCTTTTAAGTTATGATAGATCTTATCTCCAGGAACTATTAGCTGGTCACCACTCGTTATATGAATACCTCACTTATCTAATATAGCCTTGGTTTAATATGAAAGTCGGTCTGTCTGTTTAGACGTTCTCATATAAAAATTGTTTGTGTTTAGAAAAATCGCTTCAAAGTTTACTATTTCATGGTTTTTCTAGTTAGATTATGTACAATTTAGTAAAATAACTAGTTGTACCTTCGACTCCGTCCGTGTTCATGTTTTTAATGGCTACTAAACTTCATACAATCATGTAAGTATGTACTTCAATTAAATAATACTATTTAATACTTGCAACATAGAGACAAGATTTGTTTTTATATTAATATTTATAGGCATCACTAAATCTGGAAAGCAACTTAAGCGTTACACGAGTTCTAGAGTTAAGCTGTATAAAAACATAAACATCAAGGCATCGTGCGAAATGTAGCATAATATTTTTTTAACGGTCCCATTATATTTAACGGAGTTCTCACTCCATGTTACATGTAAGGCTGAACATTAATGCGTCGTTTGCTCATTTTATGGGGATAAAAAAATAATCTGTCATCATGACACTTGTAACATGTAACGCTCATATTTTATGGATAGATATGATTAAAATTGTGGGTTTAATTCCTGTTAGAGACAAATATAATATCTCAGTGATACATTTTCGACATTTCCCTGCGGAACTGATTTTGATGATATTTGACATAGATTTCTACATAAGACTACCTTCTATCCCCGGTATTTTACTAAATTTGAACTAATAATATAATTAACGATACGTTTAAATCAGTTAAGTGTTTACTTAACTGAACCACTGTGCCAACGGCCGGGGGTTCTGATCCTGCTGGGGACAAATTATTTGTGTGGTGGCGGTAATCATCCCTTAAGGAGGTGAAAAGGGAGATGAGAGTTTGTATGGTCAGTTATCAATCAACAATACAAATACAGTATTAGTTATGGATAATTTCTATTTAATTTTGACTATTAAAAAGTCGAAGACCCAGGAATGAATCAAACGAAGCGAGATTTGCTAGTTGATTTATATTAAATAACTATAAAAAATATAGTTATTTTGTACTTATTAAAAGTAAAATGACACTGATTGACTGACTGACTAATTAAACTTTTAAACTACCAAACATGAAATTCCAGATAATATAAGGGTTCCGTTAAGGATATACGGAAATTGACATTTATATACAAATTTATTTTTCTTACGTTCTTTTTTCTATTTTTAGACAAGGCAACAATTACAGATAGTAGGTATATCCAGCTAATATTTATATTAAATAAATAAATTAACATTAAACCAATAATATTAGATTTAATATTAATAATAAATTAATATTAATATGTATAAAATTAAGAAGATTTTAATCCCCGCGCGATAATTAAATGTCAAATGCAATCTACTTTTACTTTTTTTTTTAATTTTTCGCGAGTTTACAATTAAAGGCAATTTTAAACTTATTATTACTCTTTGATACATAAATCAATAAACTGGATTAAATGCCCGCCATCCAGTGCGCAATAAACGTACCACAGATAATAATCTAAGATAATAAAAAACACATTCGATCAGTTTTAATTGATAAAAACCATATAAAATAGAAATATTTTTATGGCAAATTACATTCAAAGCGATTGCGAAGAAAACCATTGATTTATTTTATTAATAGCACAATTACGGATGCTCAAATTCAAAATTCACTATATAAATCTGCAACACCTTAAAATTGCTGGGTCGTGGTATAGAAATAAAATTAATTTTCTACTTTAACTCCAACCTTAATACAACGGGATAAAGTTCAAAGTTGCTTCGAAAAACCATTTATAACCGCTTTATAAGGACTTAAGCAATCTGCTATTGCAATATACTCCGTATAGCAATAGCATACAGGTAAATTTTGCTTGAACAGCATTTTAAATGCTCAAATTTAGTTCTGCTGTTAGTAAGACGTTATTGAAATAGAAATAAGGTTTATTTTTGTTGCTATGAAGCGTTGAACGTAAGTTTGTATGTAGCGAGAGGCTATCACGGCGCGTGCGCAACGTGTGTGGTCCTCACGGGGGAAGTATGCTCCACTTGGCTAATGATTTCTCAGTATATAAAATTGATACTCATTTCGCTCTTGTATTGTTTAGGTGGAATATTCAGGGGTCAGTTATGTTATATATTTTTAGGGTTTTGGTCATTAAATTCAATTAAATATTTGGATTATATTAATATTTTTAACTAAATTAATAAATTTTGGTATAAATTGTGGTTTATAAAGCAATTAATTGTTATAAGTACTAGTCTTTACCTTTGGTTTCGCTTTGTTAATTTTATTTAAAAGTAGACAAAAACATTCTTCGTAGTATATCACAGTATTTTATTAATAATCAACAGGATATTATAAGTGTATTAGTATATAATAACTAAGGTCTGTCAACTCTCACTTAGCTACCCTGGTGGGCTACAATCTCATTCCTCTCGTATTGAAGAAAAGCCCACCCCCAGCAGTGGGCATAAGCACGGCTGAATCAATTTTGAATCATAAACAAACAAATTAAACTATTCTCTCGTTAACACAATGAAAATAACAAGTTTCAAATTAAATAATAAAAAGTCAAAATATCGCAAATAAAGTGCCAAACCAAAAACTGAACCTGACACCTTTGCGGTCATGCCCACCAATTATTGAAAGCAAGTGGAGCATACGTCATCTGTGTTCAATATAACTCGTTTTGTAACCACAGATGCCACAACTGTAGTGGTTAACTTGTTAGGTTTTCATAAACAACATCTCGGTGCTGTTCGGCTTTATTTTATGATTTCCGATGCGATACAATTCGAACATTTATGGTTATTAAATTGAATTAAATGGCAGAGACGGGGCTTTATTATTGCCTTATATAAGTAGAGATGATGATTTGGAAATTTAATGAGTTGGATAAAGAAAAACCAAGTGGGAAATATTTTAAATGAATATTAATAAATGTTTACATGATAAGGCTCATAGGCTTGTGTTGATTAGCAGTTGATACGCTACAAATTACAATACCTATAACTTTAAATATATTCATATTATATGTAAATACTAGCGACTCGCCCTCGCTTCGCTCGGGCTCTTCCCTAGATTTAGCACAGGTAAAGCCGCGGGATCGCCTAGTTATGCATATAAACCTTCCTCTTGAATCACTCTATCTATTGGAAAAAACCACATCAAAATCCGTTGCGTAGTTTTAAAGATTTAAGCGCACATAGGGATATAGGGACAGAAAAGGCGACTTTGTTTTATACTATGTAGTGATGATCAACACTCAATGCTCCAATCGGATCTCGAACCCGCGACCGGTACAACAACAGTTAAACGTGTCGTCTATTCTATTATTGAAATAAACTTTTTTAATATTTGTGGTCATTTGAACGTTTTCTCATTTTTGTTATAGATGGCGTAACCTAATACGGAAATATGGCGGCGATTTCCTCCGTTCATTTGCAAGATCAGATAAAAATACAAGACCATAGCGATGATGATCAGGAACCATATTCACCTAACACTAGAGACACAATTAGTCCTTATCACGAAGAAGAGAAGCAAGAAGAAAGGCCAATACATTCGTCTTCTTTCTCCATACACAATGTGTTGAAAAAAGAAAGGGAGAGCAATAGTCCAGAAAATGTTTTCTCTACGGATAAATTGTTGCAAAATACCCCAAATTTTGAGGATGGTTCGCGGAATTCTGAAAGTGTTAGCCCAAGATTGGAAGACGATCAGACAGATAGAGCAGATATAAGTGTTGATGACAATTCTTGTTGTAGCGATGACACAGTACTATCTGTAGGAAATGAAGCTCCAGCTAATTATCAGAACGAGAAAAATGATCCCCAACTGACGTCCTTTAAACATATTCAAACACATTTAAACGCGATATCACAACTCAGTCAAAATTTAAACATCAACCAACCCATCCTTTTACGACCGAACCCGATAACGCCGAATCCTTTAATGTTCCTTAATCAGCCTTTATTGTTCCAAAACCCTTTAATGAATCAAGTGGACCTCAAATCTGGAATTCCAAGGATGTCGATACCCCAAAATAGTTTGAACTTAAACCAACAATTCAATATGAGTTTTGTGAGAAAAAACCAAGAGCCGTTGAACAGAATTGATGAAAATAGACGTCAAAATCAAAATTATTCTCCAAAATCACCAGACAATGAATCGGAAAGGGACTTTATTAATCAGAATTGTTTGAAATTTAGCATAGATAATATATTGAAGGCTGACTTTGGTAGACGAATTACAGATCCATTGACGAAACGGAAAACGTTGAAGTCTAGGCAGTTTGAAGTGAAGTCTACGCCTGTGAAGGAAGTGACGTCACCGCCTAAGGATTTGGAGGCGAGAGTACCGGAAGTAAAGCCTAGTGAAAAAGGAGCTATTGATTTGTCTAAAGGAGATGACAGTGCCAGTAACGCTTCTTCGACTCCAGGTATGAAAATTAATAAATTTCTTATATTTTATGCTAATTAAAAAAATAACGTAGATCCATCTTAAGGCCAAATTCGAAACATTTTCTAGTAGCCTTTGTAAATTTCCGCCATCTATCTCCTGGCTTAAATTGATATCATCATTAGAAGTGGATTATGAACAATTATTATCCTTTTCTTTACACAAATTAAAATTAGTGCTTTCTCCAAACTCCATACGCGCCGTTCCATTTTATAGCATTGTAATAATAATTTTAAATTGACAGCTTTTTACTAAATGCATGATATGAAACTATATAAGGTATGTCTGTTTGTTTGTTCCGGCTAATCTCTAATACGGCTGAACCGATTTTGACGGGACTTTCACTCGCAGATATTTAATGTTATAAGGAGTAACTTATGCTACATATATGTTATTAGGAAATTTCAAAAAACCTTTTAATTTTTGTTGTTAGTAATTAATAAGATTATTTTAAGTTTCATTTACAATGTCAAATATTCTTGAAATCTAATAAAGTATTAGTTTATACTATTTCTTATTATTAGGTTATTCTTAATATTAGAGTGGCTTTTTGCTTTTTGCAGGTACTACTAGTGATGGACCTATGGTGTGGCCTGCGTGGGTTTACTGTACGAGGTACAGCGATAGGCCCAGTTCCGGTAAGTATTTTAACTAAGATTATCTTAAACGTAATGGCTTCAGTATACAACACTGACTTTTTTTATTTTTTACCAACTTTAAAAGGAGACGGTTCTCAATTCGGTTTGTTGTAACCGTAAAACTCCGTCATTTGCGAAATAATTGTGTAAATTGCTTTTATTTTAAGCGGTTTACTTAGCTTACTACGTGTAAAAAATAGAGTGAATGATTTCGCATCAACTTAATTTTATGTTTGACCAACTTATTGCATAAGGTATTTAATTCGATTTGGACGACAGATTTTTTAATAAGAAAGGATTTAACTTAAAGTTGATTTCATTTAATTTTGAAAACAAAATATATCTATATATGATTTTTTTAAATGTCTATAATATGAATGAGGTTTTCACCTTAAAAGGTAATGCATTTAACCATAAAAACCATGTCTGTAAACACAATTTCTAAATACGGTTACATTGTAATTACCACTGATGAATTAAATAAACAAATTAATAAATATCCCTAACTGTGGAAAATAGGGGTTTCTACTAATAATAATTTCTTTTTACTTCACTACTAATATTTCTACTCTAGATACTCTACATATTCTACTCTAAATAAATGATATTTTTTCTTGATTTACTTACTCTTTAAACACCTAAACAGATGTTTTCGAAGTCGGTGCAAGACTTTACAAATCAAAACAAAGCTTATATTACAAATTGATATATATATATAATATTTTAAGCTATAATATTTGTTAAGAAACAGATAAACTAAATATTTTTTTTTAAAACCACAAAAATAATGACTTTGCAATATTATTCCTAACCTCAAGAACAAATAAAGAAAAAGTAAATAAAATTCAATTCAGTGCACAGTACATTAACCACCCCAAGCTTTTAAAGGGATGAAAAAATCGCTACGAGTGGCTAAATCTCAAAATCATTTGTATTAATAAAAGTAAGGAGTACACTTATAAAAATAAAGATTGTGTTTCACTCTTCGCATAAGATATAATAGCTACGCTTTATTAGCTTACTAATTATTTGGTCTAAAAAAATATGGAGATGGCCACCCTTATCACCTAGCGGAATAAAAAATAGCCTACGACCTATTATCAAACCGACTAAATCCACAAAAAAAATTGATAAAAGTCGGTTTAGCCGTTTCGGTGGAGTTCGATAACAAACACTGTGACACGATATTTTGATATTTAGATTGTTTTACTACCATAAGTTAGTAGGTACACTTAAATTTTTTATGTTATTCAAGATTGTACAAGTAATTAAAAATGTATTAAAATATATTGTAATTATTCAAAATGTTTCATGTACGTGTAATATTCATTCAATCAAAAACGTAATTAAGTCTAACAAAAATCAAAAAGGCTTTAAAACAAATAAAAAAAACCATAAAACAAACACAAACATTTCTTTAGCTTCGCTTTAAAAAAATTTAAAAAAATATATCGCACTGTATAGCGCTATATAGAGCTATATTCAAATGGAGAGTATCCCTTATGTTCAGAGGGCTCATAATTTGACAAGTGTCCTTTAGGGAGTGAAGATAAAAGGGGCGGTGAGGGTCGGTGTTACGACGATAAGGTTTATAAACACTATGTAATATGGGGTTATTTAGCTGTAAATAATCGAATACAGTGTAATACAAGTATTAGAATCGATACAGTGGTTTTTATACTTGACTGGCGATCTCCTTGGGCATGTTTTGATATTTTAAGTGAAATACTAACATTTTTCTTTATTAAAGTGTCAAAGTTATTCGTTCTAACATCAGCTATTTTCTAGACAAAGTCTCGTCTAAATCGGTCCAGCCGTTATTGAGATTAATCGAAACAAATATACAAGCAAAAAATTTTTAAATTGTATTTCTCTTATATTCGCCGCATATGCTTTCATACGATCATTTCCATATGTACATAGTACTAAAAATCTATTTTTTTGAGATGTGAGACCCGGGTTTGAACCTACTTCACTCGGTTTTTCAAGCAAGCATGTTACCACTGGGCCTACACTACCTATAATAATATAGTATAGCCATAAAAAAATAAAAGCCACCAACTTTAGGAAATAAATTAATGTAAGACATATTTTGTAAAAACCTACGAATTACGAAATTATATAAAAAAAAACATTCTGTATAAATTATATCAAAGGCTGTTAATCGTTTCTAATCTTAAGAAAAAAATCAAGCGATCTCCAAAGAAGCGAGGGATTTGGTGGAGAGATACCTATAATTTAATAAGTCCCTCAGGGCTGAGATATAAGGGGCGTGTCATGGAGTTCTAGTGATAACATTGTGAATATGGTGTGAAGGGGTGCTTTATGGGGCTTGTTACTTATAATACTTTGTAGGGTGAAAGTACACTAAATATTATTTGAATGTTAATCTTTAGGGGTTGAATAATAAAGGCTTAAAGCAAAGGTCACACCGAGATGGCATTTTTTTAAACACTTTATTGCACACAACAATGAAAATGATACATGTACGAAAACAAATACATTTAAAGAAATGTGCAAAGGCGGCCTTATCACTAAAAGTGATCTCTTACAGCAACCGCTAGAAGTAGGATACAAAAATAAATAGAAAGCGGAAAGGTGCATAAAGTGTACACAATAAACTTATTATAAACTAGCATTTCCCGCGGCTTCGCACGCGTTCTAAAGACCGAAAACCAAATTCTTTCTGAGTCGTGCTGTATGAAGTAACGCCCGCCCTTCCCGTTATTGCAACAATTTTCATTAGTGCTCCGCTCCTATTAGTCGTAGCGTGATGTAATACAGCCTATAGCCTTCCTCGATAAACGGACTATCCAACACAAAAATAATTTTTCAAATCAGACCAGTAGTTCCTGAGATTAGCGCGTTCAACCAAACAAACAAACTCTTCTGCTTTATAATATTAGTATAGATTATAGATAAACATATATAAAATACAATTTATACAGTAACTAGCGACTCGCCCTCGCTTTGCTTGAGCTTTTTCCTAGATTTAGCACAGGCAAAGCCGCGGGTTCCGCTGGTTATGCATATAAACCTTCCTCTTGAATCACTCTATCTATTAAAAAAACCGCATCAAAATCCGTTGCGTAGTTTTAAAGATTTAAGCGTACAAAGGGATATAGGGACAGAGAAAGCGACTTTGTTTTATACTATGTAGTGATTATTTTTAAAACGTATATGTAGATACTAGCGGAACCCGCGGCTTCGCTCACGCTATATCTAGTTCTTTATACATGTTAATAACAGTCTAACGATTAGGTTGTCATGGCAACAAACATTGTAAATTGATATTTTGTTATTAAAATGACATTTCGAGTCTATCTAACCATTACGTAAGCGAGATTATTGTTTTGATTTAACTTTTATATTTTTATCGATGAATATTATAATACCGATAAGAAAATATAGCACATGTTAGTTGTGGTGATCCTGTTTTCTGCGCCAGCGGTCGCGGGTTCGAGTCCCGCTGAGGGCATTTATTTCTTGAGCACGAATGTTTGTACTCCAGTTATGGGTATATATATTTATATTATGTATGTATTTAAAATTTATATGTAGTATATAAACTATCTGGTATCCGTAACACAAGCCTCGTAGCTTACCACGGAATTAGATGGCGCTGTTGTAATATTGTTTCAACATATACTAAAATTCTATTAAAATCCGTTCAGCCAGTAAACTTAAAACTGAAACAAACATACAAATTTAAACATTTTAATTAATAATAATAACAAAATAATAGAAGTCAATTTATCGGCATTATTGTGACGATTAATGTGTTTGCACTCAGCGGGAGATATTACTCAGGAATTCCTTGAAACAAGGTACACATTTTTATATATAATAAATATGTATATAAAAACGTCTTTCCGTGCGTTTCTGCACAGTAGGACTCTGGGAAGCTATGAAAAAGCAATCATTAGCCTACGAATGCCATTATATACTATATAGGGGCTTAATAGGGCTACCAAGTGTATAAATATAATATATAAAAATAATACTTGTCATTTTCTTTGATTTTGTCCGCAAATTTTAATTTTATAACACAAAAATCTTATAAAAAATCATAAAACAATCAAAACGTTCTTTGTAATATTCAGTTTGCAGACAAATCGATGGAAAGTTAAATATATTATGTATGTTTCAATTTTTTTAAATGTCCCACTGATGGGAGTGGGCCACGCTAAATGTAAGTGCGGGTTTCAATAACTTTCCTTTTAGATCTTTCTTTCACCATAAAAAATTCACCAACTGTCGACTTGTTTGGCCAGAGGTCTTAGGTTCAAGTCCCATTAAGGCATTCATTTTTTTCGTTCGTTGTTCTCCAGTCGTGGGTATTTATATTTATATTATGTGTTTATTTATAATTATATATGTGTAGTATATCAACTATCTGGTATCCATAACACAAGCTTTGTAGCTAGCCATGGAACTAGATGGTGCTGTGTGTCTTATAACATAATATTTATTTATTTATGACAACCATGATTAATCATATATCCTATGATTCCCATATGAAAATATACCACAGAAGTAAGACTCGGGGCTTGAACCGGCTTTCCTTGGTTTCCCAAGCCACTGAACCACTGGGCTACAACTTGAAAAATCTAATCACATAAATAGTCAAAGAATAAATTTAATTTATTTTAAAAATTTTCTACACATGTAATTGACAACCCTATCGCTTAAATTACTACTAGAACTAAGGCGTCGTAATAGTTTATTCAAGGAAATGTTGTATAAAGCACTTTAAATACTACACATGTTAAGCAAAATTAATGACTATAAAAATAGTATCATGTCGTGTTTCTGTCTGTTGAGCTTTTTACATACAATTTATTACTCTGTTAACTAAAGAATAATGGCCATAATGAAAATCCTGAGGTCCCAAATATGGACCATGTTACAAAGTATTACCGAGTACTGGTAATTCGAGCTTTTTTAGTAAAGCTCCTAAGTACTAAATAAAAAATCTGTTTTAAAATAATATTATCCAAAAAAGCTATTTAAGCTTGCTCATACTTTCTAAGACTCGAGATTAATTTGTGATATTATGCTACGAGTATATAATATAATATAACTTGCAATACGCGTGGCTTCGCCCGCGGGAATTTTTTAAATCGCTACTAAACTTCATTCGATCACTCGCTGGGTTGAAAGTTCATACTCCTGAGCCGCGCGGCTACTTATTTCATATATTATGTGCGGCGTGCACTCCTCCTCCTCTCCTGTTATTGTAGTTTTAGTAGGGATCCTTATTTTTTCTTGCAATTAAAATAGCCTATATTAATCAGTGATAATGTAGCATTTAAGTGGCGAAAGAATTTTTAAAATCGGTCCAGTACTTTTTGAGCGAATTCGTTACAAACACACTTACATACAAACCTTTCCTGTTTATAATATTAGTATAGATTAACTAGCTTTAGCGTGACGAAGGCGCAAGTTCCGCTAGTTTATTTATATTGAAGCAACAGCCCATAAAAAAAGCTTCTAGCTCTAAAAATGACGATACTTTCACACAACTTTTCATCCCCCCTTTTCAACCCCTTACAACCATTTTTCGAATTAAAAAGTAGCCTATATCCTTTCTCAGGCTCTAGACTATCTGTTTAATAAATTTCATTTAAATCGGTTTAGTAGTTTTGGCGTTAAAGCGTGACAGACAGACAGAGTTACTTTCCCATTTATAATATTAGTTAAAGGATTGCCTCACACAAATTCATATGAATTACAAATCGACCTATAAAAATTATTACTTCCATCACTTTTATAACTTTTGCGTGACAAACGAACATATAAACAAAATCAATATTTATAAGTGAATAATGAACGACACGTTTGGCTCAGCGAGTAGTGACCCTGCTTTCTGCGCCAGCGGTTGCGGCTTCGAGTCCCGCTGGGGGCATTCATTTGTTAAACTCGGATGTTTGTACTCCAGTCATGGGTGTTTATATTTACAATATGTATGTATTTGAACTTATATATGTAGTATATCAACTATCTGGTATCCGTAACACAAGCTTCGTAGCTTTCTACGGAACTAGATGGCGCTGTGTGTAATAATGTCCCAACATATTTATATATTTATTTAAGTTTTAAGTTTTTAAACATATTTCCTGGCGGCGAAGAACTGAATGAGACAACTTTATTAATTTATTACTCAACGTATGTGTGTAATACACGCGTGGTCACGTCGCCATTTAAAATGTATTCTTAACGGCTTTAAATTTCGTTAATACTAACGATTAACCCTCGCTTCACTCACTACTCCCTAGATTTAGCGCGAACGAAAGATCCGCGAACAAAGCCGCGGATTCGGCTAGTTAAAATAAATAAAATATCTAAAAAAAGTAGCCTACATTACTTCTTATAACTAACTATCTGCGAGTGAAAATCCCATCAAAATCAGTCCAGTTGTTTCAGAGATTAGCTGGAACAAACACACAGATATAAATTTTAAAATTATTCAGAAATTAGATATTTTCCCGCAGAAAAGTATGTACTATGTTGACCTGGATAGCGAGCTATCATCATATCAAATATCATCAAAATCTATCCAGTAGTTTACATAGATTTTAAATGTATTCAACTTAATATATACTATATTATACTTATATTTAATATCTCAATTTCGCATTATAATTTCTATTAATATTCTCTATACTGTTACCGCCAAAATGGGAAAAGCAACGGTGGTCCTGAAAACCAGTGTTAGGGCTTTTAGTCCTGACTATAGCTGAGGTCCCACCTCACCTGTTCAATGAAGTGTATCAGAGTCAGGTCATTTAAGCATTACAAAGAATAGAAAATCGTCAGTTCCCGTTGTCCTCGCGTGAGAACGTTTAGCAAAAACAAATAATAATTCAATTATTAATAATTCAAAAGTAATCGATTATAATTGCGTACGTTTAAATTATTACCTCAGTTTGTAATTGAAAGTTTGAATTATTTAAAAATGTTTCGTTATGTGTTTATTTAGTTAATTCGATACGATAGAGATTCATTAAAGGACTTGAAGTATTAGATATTGATATATCTATATCTAAATCTATTCTATATCTAATGTCTGGTTGTGTCTCACGTAGGATAAATAGATAAATATTGTAACACAATATTGTTACCAAATATTTTTTTGAAAAGAGCAACTGTTGAGTTTCTCGTCGGTTTTTCTCAGCAGAACAGCTTTTCGAGCTGGTGGTAGTTTACTCACAGACTCGACTGACATTTAATTTTAATAATGTAAAAATGACGATTCAAAAGAGCTTGTAAAAGTCTATTTGAATAAAGAATATTTTGATTTGATTTGATTTGCTGTGTTATGCCTTTTTAACGTCCCACTGCTGGGAGTGGGCCTCGATTCAATGCGAGGGGGATCAGGCCATAGTCCACCGCGTTGGCCTAGTGCAGATTGGCGGAATTCACATGTCTTTCGAAAACTTGCTAGGTTCTCTCAGACATGCAGGTTTTCTCACGATGTTTTCTACACTGTAAGACAAGTGGTAATCATGTTGAAATTATTACGCACATGAAAATATCAGAATTGATAAAATTAAATTTAAATATAAAAATAATAAAATCCTTTAGGTCTAAAATGGAAAACTATAACATATGATATAACCCTAGAAGTTCATCTCTTATCTACATCTCTCCAATCCATGTATTTACTAGCAATGCTCATTTTTTTGTATATTTAGCCCAAACCAAGCCTCGAACTGGCGATGTTATTGATTATAGAGTATGTACACAATTAATAACAGATTTTTCCAAGATTGAAGCTATAATTTGTTATAATTAATGTTAATAAGGAAGCGGTCGCGATAATTGCAGGTTACTGTAGCAGCTAATGGTAGGTTCAAACAGTTTTTATGTAAGTGTGAAACCATTATTACATAAAGCTTGCTTCCAGTGGAAGAGCTAAGCTATTGATTTTATAGCTCTATCAATCCCGGCCCGCTTCGCTGGGTATAAAAATAAAATAAACGGTTTTTATAATCTATACTAATATTATAAAACTGAAGAGTTTGTTTGTTTGTTTGGTTGGTTGGTTGAACGCGCTAATCTCAAGAACTACTAGTTTTCTAATAAATTAAAATTGGATTAATTACTCCTAATAATGTTAGTGAAAGTCTCGTCGAATAGGTCAGAGATTAGCCGGTGGAAACAGATAGACAAATAAAAAAAATATACTCTTGATGTAAATACCGTATTTACTTTCATATACATTTAGTGAAAAGCTGTTAATTTGAAATTAAAAACAGACACTTCATTTTATTTATATGTATATACCTAGTATCTACTAACAATAGGTTGAATTGGAGTGTCGCAAATTGGTATTTCAGGTTTAGTCGGTCCCTGAAATATAATTGCAATAAATTATAAAGCTCTCTCTGGAAATTAAAAAGCTCGAAACTAACAACAATATATGTAGAGGTATTCTATTAACGAAGATAATAATAATACTTTGATTAATTATATTATTTGGAAAATGCGAAATGATAGATTATGGTTTATGATTAGTTTTTATTTTACAATATCTTATATCATCATATAGCTTCAGTATAGCTATCGCATGATATCGCGTCTTATTGGAAAACAACCCTTATAATTAATACAATTGCGAATGGAAAAATAGAAAAGTGTAAAAAAATCTATTTCCCAACATTGATAAGCCGTATATAGATGTCAATAGAGTATTGAGAATGGCGTGATTTGAGAACATTACCTATAAGAGGAGAAATTGCGGATATAGCGTAATGTGGAAATACTTATATTATAAGCTAGCGACTCACCCTGGCTTTGCTCGGGTCCGTCCCTAGGTTAAGCGTTAGCGAAGCCACGGGTTCCGTTAGTTACAGTAAATAAATTTTCTACCTCCTCCTTTTTTGAAGTCGGCTAAAAAGTAGCCTAAGTTACGCCATATAAGATTAGCTATCTGCGAGTGAAAATCCCTAAAATCGGTTCAACCGTTTCTGAGATTAGCCGGAACAAACAGATAGACAAAAATTTTTAAAATTGTTTTTTTGTTATTAGTACCGTAAATACTTTCATATGTGTTTAGTGAAAAGCTGTTAATTTGAAAATAAAAACAGACACTTCAATTTCATTTATTTGAACTGATATATTAACTAGCAACTTACCCTCGGTCTGCTCGGGTTTGTGTTGTTGTTTTAAGGTTACGTTATAACAAAAAAATCTTATTTTTGTGCGTATTTCTACACTATAAAGTATCATATATTTTGACCCGGATAACCAGCTCATCCCAATCCAACCCACCATCCAACCCAGCATCATCATACCAGATTTCATCTAAATCTGTATAGTGGTATTCTCGTGATGCATTCCTAGACAGACGGAAAAAAAATCAATAAGATTTTCCAAAAAAATACTTAAAGTAAAGATTCAACTTAGAATTTTTTTATATATAAAGTAAAAGTAAAAAAAAGTAAAAAAAGTTTATTGACATATTTTAAAAGTACATTCTATTGAAAGTTTGAAACCCCTGAGCCCCTGCGTTAGTAAAAACTGTATTGCAGGAGTCAGTCATTTCCCCCATTTAATTTATAACATGTATATGCCAACAGTGTTTATATATAGATAAAAGATAGGTAGATTACGTAAGCGAAGCCGTGGATAAAGCTAGTTTGAAATAATCTAACAGACGATCAAGGCGTCTATATATAATTATACATTTCGTTAACTGAATTATTCGCCCCTTCTCTAAAATTTCAATTGCTGGCAACTTTGCCAATTAAAAGTCAGTCAAACGTCACACGGACGCGAGAGCTTTATTAACTCGGTATACGTTTCGTGAAAACTAATGTTTTCCCGCGGTTCTACACGTGTATTTCTATTATGTGCCACAAAATCTTTGAAAATTGTAGCCTATGCCTATATTACTTTGGTATATCTATACTAATATTATAAAGAGGAAAGGTTTGTATGTAAGTATGTTTGTAACGAATTGGCTCAAAAAGTACTGGACCGATTTTAAAAATTCTTTCATCATTTGAATGCTACATTATCACTGATTAATATAGGCTATTTTAATTGCAAGAAAATAATAAGGATCCCTACTAAAACTACAATAACGGGAGAGGAGGAAGAGTGCACGCCGCACATTATATGTGAATTAGGTAGCCGCGCGGCTCAGGAGTATATTAAAGCTGGAGTAATTTTGGAGAATTTTTAACCCAGCGAGTGATCGAATGAAGTTTAGTAGCGATTAAAAAAATGAACGCGAGCGAAGCCGCGCGTATTGCTAGTAAGCTGTATTTCTGTAAAGTTTCATTAAAAACCGTACAGTACTCTGAGCGTAAAAGTATAACAAACATCCATACACGTTCCACACACTTTCATATATTTTAACGGTTATAATATTTTCTGGATTGATGATTATTAAGTGTCTAGCATATTTATTTTATTTATTCCCTTCAATACGACATAGATTAGGCAGCATTTCACTACGCTGGCCAAGTCCAAGTTGAATGACTTCTTATGTCTTTCGAAAACTTGCTAGGTTTTCTCAGACATGCAGGTTTCCTCACGATTTCCTTCACCGTAAGACAAGTGGTAATCATGATAGAAATGATTCGCACATGAAAATATCAGAGGTGCGAGACCTTTTTTTTGTTAAAGAGGATTTTAAAACAATCACATCGGTACATTTGCACACAGCCCCAGAAAAAGAAACCGCATTTTATCAAGTGGTAGTGCCATGCATCAAGTGGTAGTGCCATGTATCAAGTTTTAGTGCCATGCTTGTTACCTTCGGGTAGCAACCGAATGGGCCGGCACGCCCCGTATAGTTCATTAGTACCACTCTCTCACAGAAGACCGGCGTGAAGTGGCAGCTATGCTGTCGCGTTTCGTCCGGTGAGTGAGAGTCCGGGATGCCCACTCTCTTTCCCCACTCCCTCTTCCCTTCATCCTCCGCCTTCGTTCCCCCTCCCTCCCACTTCCCTCCCTCCTCCATCCCTCCCTTTCCTGAAAGGCCGGCAACGCATCTGCAAGCCTGGCTTGCAGATGTCCATGGGCGGAGGTTATCACTTTCCATCAGGTGAGCTTCCTGCCCGTTTGCCCCCTTTTTACCATAAAAAAAAAAATCACCCGGTTTCCCAAGCAAGTACATTACCACTGAACTACCACTGCCTTACATAATAATAATAGGTATATTTTACGCACTCGTTCCCGAGTAACAAAGTTGTATTCATAGTAGAAGCAACAGACACGAAACCGGTCGCCAATTCGTTTCGACAACTATTTCAATTATAATACTTTTGCGATCACTTTGCTTGTTTGCATCGCAAGTTATAAGATACAGCGATTTAGTCCAACATTTTTTGGGACATTTTCACAACAGCGCCATCTAGTTCGGTGGTAAGCTACGAAGCTTGAATTACGAATACCAGATAGTTAATATACTACATATATAAATTTAAAATACATACATATAAATATGAATATTTATATTAGTCTGTTGGCTCGCATAAGATTTAAAAAAAAATGATTTTTCTGATCGTCCTACTGCTGGGTATTGGCCTTCTTTCAATGCAAAGAGAGTCTATAGAGTCCACGCTGGCGAATGAAAGTGGGGCGAACTTTACAAGTTCCACGAAAACTGTATAAGTTCCACAAAGTTACTTATCACAATATCATTAAAAAAATATAATTTAAGAATTTAACTCTGATCGCTTTCGCTTATGATTTATACTAGTATAAACTTAATCAAATTTTCCGTCTATCTCATAGCCCCCATCTAAAGGTTAACGTTTCATCGCGGTATATGTTATTAACTTTGTTAAGCACACAACAGTTAAATTTAACTTGATAATAATAAATTTGGCTTAAAAGCGTGACGTTCTGTCTGTTACATAAAGAATAATAAATAAATATCTTCGGACATTATTACAACAGCCCATCTAGTTCCATGGTAAGCTACGAGGCTTGTGTTACGGATACCAGATAGTTGATATACTACACATATATAAATTTTAAATACATACATATTATAAATATAAAAATCTATTTATATTCAACGTGATTAGGAACTTGTCTTACGGTAAAGGAAAACTATGTATGGACCAGTTGTCTTGACTTTGCATTATGTTAGAAAAAGTTTAATAGAAAGAACCCAATTTAATCTAAGTAACACAAGTTTGTATGTATGTTTGTAGTCCTTAACATTGAAAACGCTAGACCGATTTCGATGAAACTCTGTAATATCTACTACCTACTACCCACATAGAATAAACAAAGTGTAAATCCATAGTTCTTTTGTATTTCCATAACACTGATTTGAATAGTTATGAAATTCTACTGATCTGGTAGTGAAAGAAGCTGGCACAAAAAATGTTTTTTATTACGAGTATATTGGCACATTATTATTACACAGCGCCATCTAGTTCCGTGGTAAGCTACGAGGCTTGTGTTACAGATACCAGATAGTTGATATACTGCACATATATAAATTTTAAATACATACATATTATAAATATAAACATCCATAACTAGAGTAGGTAGGTACTAACATTCAAACTCAAGAAATGTTTGCCCCCAGCGGGACTCGAACTCGCGACCACTGGCGGAGAAAGTAGGGTGACTACAAACTGCGCCAAACGTGTCATAATATTTTTTTTTAAGTTTGTCTTTGCGTTCGAAAACCATTCGCTTAGTTAGGACTTAGAGTGAAGTAAGTTTAAATAGCTTGTATTATTATAAACTAAAGTACTTAAGTAAATTCTAAGATACTATTCGGGTCATTTAAGTGAGAGTAATAAGTAAAGGAGGACGCGATGTTTAACGGGCGTCGGTTAAGAGGGCGCCTTGGGAGACTCTTACACCGTGACTTTACACAATGTTTTCTGTGATTAATAGAAAAAACCGACTTCAAAAAATACTATTCCAAAATAAATTAATATGCACTAAAAAGTGAAAAATCATTTTGTATTGTTCTACAACTTAATAATCTTTATTTTATTTAGAGTTTTCCTAAGTAAAATGAAATGAAATTACAAGTATTGTTAGTTTTGGAGTCGGTGACAACCAACCATGTCCGCTTAATAGCTCCCCATCTCATCTATAAGTAATACCTATGTAGTTACAAACGTACCTTGACTGACACTTTCAAATAAAAAAAGATTCGTCAAAATCCATTCACCCAGTCGAAAGTTCTGAGTTCTGACCAAAATGAAGTCGGTTGAAAAGAAAAATACTTTATCTTAAAAAAATTCTATGTATTTATTCATGCAATTGTCATACATTTCTTTATCTGAGAGAACTAAAGGGGAGTACTGATTTTTTATATACAAGATGTCCTAGAAGATGACCTTCTTTGGATGAGACAGTAAAAAAAAGTTAGTAGTTCTTGAGATTAGTGCGTTCAACCAACCAAACAAACAAACTTGCTTGCAATAAAAAAAACTACCAGTCACTTTTAGAACTACTGTTTCCTTTGAAAATGTTTTTTTATATTTAAATGTAAATTACACCAATGTTACATAACGTTGTAAATGTTTAAGAAAATCCACAGTTTGACTAATCGCCTCAGTAATCATTAAGGCTATTGAGTCTACAAGACGGCTGACTGTCAGTTAACTTCTCCCCTCAAAATCAATATAGAGATGTAATTGCAAATTTGAATAATGATCGTCTTAAAATATGCTGTACCGTTTTTGATAAATAAATAAATATAAATAAATAAATATGTTGGGACATTATTACACACAGCGCCATCTAGTTCAGTGGTAAGCTACGAAGCTTGTGTTACAGATACCAGATAGTTGATATTAAAAACATACATATTATAAATATAAACACCCAGGAGTGGAGTACAAACATTAGTACTCAACCAATGAATGCCTCCAGCGGGACTCGAACTCGCGACCGTTGGTGCAAGAAAGTAGGGTCACTATAAACTGCGCTAAAAGTTTCGTGACATATAAGTTGGGATACACAAATATATTGGGACATTGACACACAGTGCCATCTAGTTCCGTGGCAAGCTACTAGGCTTGTGTTACAGATACACAGATAGTTGATACACTACACATATCCTATACTGGCTGACCCGTGCCCACTTCGTTAGGCATAATGTTAATAATTCTTTTCTAGTACAGAGAGTTAAAATAATTTAAATTATTTTATTAATATTAAAAATTAAATTATCTATACTAATATTAAAAATACTACTTTTTGTAACTTAAATATAAAAGTTAGATATATGCTGTCGTTGACTTTTTTGTAGGCATTTTCAAGCTCCACATCTTTTCTCTAGAACTCAAAAATATATCTTTCATAGTTAAGGCAGCGTTCGTAAGAAACGCTTTCATTCGACCGTTTTTTCTCCGATTCACTTTGCAAAACGGACTACCACGTAAAAGCCTTTTTATTTTTCGGTGTTTTATATAGCCTATGACACTCAGCAATAATGTGGCTTTCTATTGGTGAAAGAATTTTTAAAATCGGTTCAGTAGATCCCGAGATTACCCCTTACAATTTAACAAACAAACAAACTTTACCTCTTTATAATATTAGTATAGAAGTATAGATTATAACCTATCCCTAATTTTTTTTCCGATGGAAAATATAGTCAAGGGAGATCAATTCTTGGTTATAATATAGAGGGCCTATTATTTTGTTGAACTTCAAGGAGATATAACTTTAGTACTTCAACGACATGATACGTTTATGATCAGTTCGTAATGAGTGACCCTACTAACTGTGCCAGTGGTCGCGAATTTGAGTCCCGCTAGAGGCATTAATTTGTGTAATAACCACGAATGTTTCTATAAACCATTCACGGGTGTTTAGATTTATAATATATATGTATTCAAAGTTATATATGTATATCCGTAACAAGAGCCTCGTAGCTTACCACGTAACTAGATAGCACTATGTGTTAATGTCGTATTATTTTGACTGAAATAGAAATAGATTGGCTGTAGTAATAGGCATTCAATTCTGAATAAACAATATTTGGTTTAAATATAATAACTTTTTAATGAATCGATATTGACCTAATGATGGTAACATTCAAAAAAGATAGTAGAGTTCAATTTACTTATTATATAAAAAAAATTGTCATCCTACTGCGAGTTTTAAATTATTTTTTTTAAATATCTATATGCATTTATATTTTTTTCTAATACCTATAACAAGGATATAAAATAGACAAAACTACTTTTCTTCAATCGGAAATCAAACCTAGAGACCACCTTCTACATTCTAGTAAACAAACATTACCAAGTCAAATACCCTCTAAAAAGTATTATTTTTAACCTCCCCCACCTATTTTAGTTAATGGTAACACCAATGAAGCAAACACCCCAGCCATTGCTGTATCGAAATTGATTAAAACGCTTGCAAGGTGTAGATAAAGCGAATTCATTCCGAGTCATTTATTACAATCTGTTTGGGGAGATGCTTTACACTTTTCTATTTAAATTTTTCCACGTTTGGTTTTTATTTTCTACTACCGACTTACCCTTGCATCTTTCAGCTACAATTACTTTTTTAACAGAAGCTCTTGTTTTTTTAAAGCTAAAGAAGCCTATATATTGCTAGTGTCTAATCAAAATCAGCCTAGGCGTTTCGGAGATTAGTCGGAACAAAAAGACGAATAATAATTTTAAAAGTTATATTATGTTTGTTGTAGTTCCGTATATAATTTGAATTTCATATGCATTTTCTAAATAGTTTCTACTTTAGTTCGTCTCTAGGTACTAATTAAACGTGTGTATACATTTCTCATATTAGATATATTCTCGCAGTATAAATTATCCTATATATTAACCTACATAACCTATCTATACTAATACTAGCTGTACCCGCGGCTTCGCCCGCGTTCATTTTTTTTATTGCTAATCAACCTCATTGGGTTGATCTGTAGGAAAAAAAATTGTCTAAAAAATAAAATAAAAAATTTAGGGGTGGACTACCCTTAACATTTAGGGGGATGAAAAATAGATGTTGGCTGATTCTCAGACCTACTCAATATGCTCACAAAATTTCATGAGAATCGGTCAAGCCGTTTCGGAGGAGCATGGGAACGAAAATTGTGACACGAGAATTCTATA
The DNA here is from genome assembly GCA_905231865.2 of Boloria selene. NCBI lineage: Eukaryota > Metazoa > Arthropoda > Insecta > Lepidoptera > Nymphalidae > Boloria > Boloria selene. The sequence continues at coordinate 936,049 of HG993158.1, read as the reverse complement.
TATAAGATTATAAAGCTGAAGAGTTTGTTTGTTTGTTTGGTTGAACGCGCTAATCTCAGGAACTACTGGTCCGAATTGAAAAATTAGACATTTTTACAATAGCGTCATCTAGTTCCGTGGTAAGCTACGAGGCTTGTATTACTGATACAAGATAGTTGATATACTACACATATAAATTTTAAATACATACATAATATAAATATTAACAAAGAAAAACTAGAGAACAAACATTCGTGCTCAACAAATGAATGCCCCCAGCGGGACTCGAACCCGCGACCGCTGGCGCAGAAAGTAGGGTCACTACCAACTGAGCCAAACGTGTCGCCAAAATTCTTTTTGTGTTGGATAGTAGATTTATCAAGGAAGGCTACAGGCTATATTACATCACGCTCCGACCAATAGGAGCGGAGCATCAATAAAAAATGTTGCAAAAACGGGAGAAAAATATTCTTTTGATTTTTAGCCTTTCAAACGCGAGCGGAGCCGCGGGAAAGGCTAGTATCCTATAAGCTTATTAACATTAATATCTGTCGAGTAGTTTGCCAAAATTAAATACAACTATAGAGTCAGTATAATAACTATTTCAATAAGATTATCCAAAAATTTTCTTTTTTATTATTCTTAGTTAAAATTTTATTATGTCACTACATAGTATAAAACAAAGTAACTTCCCGCTGTCTGTCTGTCCCTATGTATGCTTAGATCTTTAAAACTATGCAACGGATTTTGATGCGGTTTTTTTAATAGATAGAGTAATTCAAGGAGAAGGTTTATATGTATAATACACTAGCGGAACCCACGGCTTCACTCGCGCTAAAACTAGGGAACGAAGGGATGAACCCGAGCGAAGCGAGGGCGAGTCGATAGTGTATAGATAAATACAAGTTAAACTTTTGTTTTTTTGTGACTTCATAATATAAATAAGGGGTCAAGAAAAGAATTCACAACCGGAAGTCATATTTCACAATAAAACTGTATGCTTAATGAGTATTTGCAGTAAATTTCTATATTTTGAAGTTAGCTAGTGCTTTGAAGGATCTATAATTAAAACTATTAAAAACGTATAACATAAATTATACTTTATTGTTATAATAATAAGGTTTAGCTTTAAATGGAGTGTTTCAGTGTGGGAAAGAGAGATCCGTGACGTCACACAGTGTGTCTCGCTCGTGTATTTCGTTTTGTTTTGCTGCCACGGTATCAGACGCACGGGCCACCCAGAGGGGTGGTTAGGGTTGCCAATTTTATTTTTTAAATTCTGTTTTTTTTAATGAAACTATGGTGTTTGTTGCCATTATTATTGTATTAATTTATTAAAGCTTTTTTTTAATTTGTTTTTTTTATTTGTAATTATTATTTTTTTTGGAATGTTTTGGCATATTAACTTGCACAATTTAGGTTCATGGTAAGCTACCTGTTACGGATACCAGATAGTTGACAAACTACACATATATGACTTTAAATCCATGAGTGGAGGACAAACATTCGTGTTCAACAAATGAATGCCACAGCGGGACTCGAACCTGCGACCTTTGGCGCAGAAAGCAGGGCACTACCAACTGAGCCAAACGAGTCGTTAAATTATTATTGTTATATACTTTATCTAAATCCAAATTTAAAACAGTTATAAAAATGAAACATAAATATATAGATAATTTATTAAAAAATGTTATTACTTACCAAAATAAATTTATTCAATTACAAAGCCATGCTAAAACTATAATTAATAACATTAATCAATTTGTGTTTGATTTATAAAAAAAATAGTTCTAAGTTTTAAAAATGTTTTATTTACTATAATTAGTAGCCCTGGCGTGAAATATAATTACCAGTATGGCGGCCGCAAAATGAATTTGTCAAAACATAAGCCGAGTCAATGTCGATGGAGGCTTGAGCTGATGCGATCGGAACTCCCACTTGACATTATCCTGATTAAAAAACATTTATTTATTTTTTAAATATTAGACATTATTACACACAGCGCCATCTAGTTCCGTGGTAAGCTACGAGGCTTGTGTTACGGATACCAGATAGTTGATATACTACATATATAAGTTTAAATACATACATATAATAAATATAAATACCCATAACTGGAGTACAAACATCCGAGTTTAACAAATGAATGCCCCCAGCGGGACTCGAACCCGCGACCGCTGGCGCAAGAAAGTAGGGTCTCTACAAACTGCGCCAAACGTGTCGTTTATTTTAGCATAGATGTATATAACTAATGACAGGCTTTAGTTTGTTCATTGAACATTTTACTGGATATTAGCTGCCTTTAGGGTTGGCAGGTTGCAGATGGGTTCGAATCTCGGTTTGATCAAAATGTATTTTGTGTGTTTCTTGTGAATAATTACGCGAATATTTGACATTTTAAATAAAACCTCCTCCTCTTCCTTTCTTTCTCTGGTTATTTGATGATTATTATGCGGTGTTCTTTCTCTGGAGATATTCCACCCACATTCACCACAGCGTCCCCGAGCTTCAATCGCCTAAGCTTTACTTGGGTATATCATTCTAGCTGACCAGCATACATTGCTGTGCCATGTAAAAAGAGGGCAGAAGGGTTAAAATTCATTACGACCTATTCTTAGACCTATCAAAAATACACAAAAAAATCATAAAAATCGGTCAAGCCGATCAAGGAGTTCGATAACAAACACTGTTACACGAGATTTTTATTTATTAGACTAGCAATTTTCAATTTTAACGAAGCTGCGGGTTCAACTAGTGTATTAAATCTATACTAATATTATAAAGAAGTAAAGTTTGTTTATTTGTTAAATTGTAAGGGGTAATCTCGGGATCTACTGAACCGATTTTAAAAATTCTTTCACCAATAGAAAGCCACATTATTGCTGAGTGTCATAGGTTATATAAAAAACCGAAAAATAAACAGGCTTTTACGTGGTAGTCCGTTTTGCAAAGTGAATCGGAAAAAAAACGGTCGAATGAAAGCGTTTCTTACGAACGCTGCCTTAACTATGAAAGATATATTTTTGATGATGTGGAGCTTGAAAATGCCTACAAAAAAGTCAACGACAGCATATGTCTAACTTTAATATTTAAGTTACAAAAAGTAGTTTTTTTTTAATATTAGTATAGGTAATTTAATTTTTAATATTAATAAAATAATTTAAATTATTTAAACACTCTGTACTAAAAAAGAATTATTAACATTATGCCCAACGATGTGGGCACGGGTCAGCTAGTTTATACATATAAACCTTCCTCTTAAATCACTATATATTAAAAAAAACCGCATAAAATCCGTTGCGTAGTTTTAAAGATCTAAGTATACATAGGGACAGACAGACAGCGTGGCGACTTTATTAACCGACTTCAAAAAAGGAGGAGGTTATATGTTCCGTTGTTTTATACTATGTAGTGATGATATTTTTATAACAAATTAGCACAAACTCTATAAGAATATAAACTTCAAATCAAATAAAATCAAATCAAAATCTTCAGTTCGATTCCAGCACATTGTACCAGTTTTGGAAATAATAAGCAACGAAAGCGATTAAATGTTTTTATCTCATATATCGATTTTACGGTTATAAGTAATCAATTTACGCGGCCATTTGCATTTTTATTATGGAGCTTAGTAAGATGCGGTCAGTTGCGGGTATCAAAACCGGAGATCCGGAGTTCGATTCTTATCGGTAGTTATATTAATTATATTTGCCTCACACCTAGGGCAAGATTGAAATAAATTATGAAAGTGCTCAAAGTAGTATTTAACAGGTAAACATCAGCAACTACTATGTGTTATTTTGATGTATAAGCTATATTATTGTAAAGTTTCATTAAAATCCATTCAGTAGTTTTTACGTGAAAGAGTAACAAACATCCATTTACTATCCATACTTACAAACTTTCGCGTTTAAAATTTAAGTATAGCGTTTATATATTATTTATTTTATATATAGCGTTTATAATAATATTTATTTATTTATTTAAATAAATAATAAATAAATAATATATAAAATTAACTGAATTATCATGGTGAAGGTCGTGAAGGAAACAGATCAGGAAATTTTCGAAATATGTATAGTCTGCCCCGCACTTGTCCAGTTTGGTAGAATATGGCCTGATCAGGATATACCCCTCGTATTGAAGGCAAGGCAGACTATAAAAAGGCGACAAAAATAGTACCTAACAAGAATATATAAAACTAGCAATTCCCGCGGCTTAGCACGCGTTCGAAAGTCCGGAAACCAATTTCTTTTTGAGTTGTGCGGTATGATACCTCGCAGAATTAATGCCCGCCCTTTCCGTTTTTGCAACATTTTTCATTGATGCTCCGCTCCTATTAGTCGTAGCGTGATATAATATAGTCTATAGCCTTTCTCGATAAACGGACTATCCAACAGAAAAAGATTATTTCAAATCGAACCTGCAGTTACTGAGATTAGCACGTTCAACCAAACAAAAAAACAAACTCTTCTGCTTTATAATATTAGTATAGATGAAATGTAATCTCAAATGCTTAAAGTAAATCTGCCTCTGGAAGCGAAAGTGTTGATATATTCTTGCAATATTATTCTTTGACGTCGCAAAATACTTGTGTGGGCGGCGTCAGTTTTTATGGTTGTACACAGTGTGTTTTATTTTGTTTACGACTGAGCATATGATATATGTGGGTATAAAACATACAAGCTACTTTCTCCGACTTCGCTTGAGTTTTAGAGAATTTTCTTATTTCTTTTTAAGAAATATGTTGGGACATTTACACATAGCACTATCTAGCTCCATGATAAAATACGAGCTTTGTGTTATGGATACTAGATGGTTGATATACTACATATATATAACTTTAAATACTTACATATTATAAATACATCCATGACTGAAGTACAAATCTTCGTGGTCAAGAAATGAACGCCCCCAGCGGGACTCGAACCCGCGACCGCTAGCGCAGCAAGTAGCCCTACTTGCTGCGCTACACGTGTCGTCAAAAGTAGTAACGATGTCTAGTAGATTCTACCAGTAAGTCTAGTAATAACGATGAGGTATGAAAATTCCCAAACAGTTGTTATCTTGTCAATACATTCAACTTAGTCCTTCCATTAATTCCTTCAAGAAGAAATTAAAACAGCACCTTCTTACCCAATCTTAAATTGTCTAAATTACTGTTATTAAATATTGAACCTATTATATAGATTATCCCTTATTTAGTAGTATGTATGTATGTATGTATGTATGTATGTATGTATGTATGTATGTATGTATGTATGTATGTATGTATGTATGTATGTATGTATGTATGTATGTATGTATGTATGTATGTATGTATGTATGTATGTATGTATGTATGTATGTATGTATGTAGTATATGTACGGTATGTTGTATGTATTGTATGAAATTATATAATATTTAAGTAACGAATTATCTTTGACTATCAGCTTTGTGCACATTTTATACCTGCTCATTAACACTATTTCTAACGAACAAAGGTTGGCTGGAAGAGATCTCTTCTAGGGATAAGTCCACCTTTGCATACAAAAATTATATTAAAATGTCTGTATAATATTCTCTTAAAGTGCAATAAAGAATACTATATATTGTATAAAAGCTGAAATGTTATTACCTCTATTTTTATTTTCTCCGTCTATCAATATTTTTGAAGAATATGTTTCTCTTTTTTCTCTTTCTTTGAGATAAGTGTCATTGAAATAGTCATTATTATGTATAAATGTCAGTCTGTCTCTTTTACTGCATCACTCGAAAAGTACTGGATAGATATTGATGAAATTCAATAACTAATAAGACATAGTTGGTTATCCGGGTCAACATATATTCTCGCAGTAAAAGGAATCTCTGAGACATCTGACTCAGACAGACAGACAGACTGTTAAAATGTACCTACGAGATTAACCCGAGCAGAGCAGGGGTGAGTCGCTTGTTAATATTTTCCTAGTACAAATCTGTCATATTTTCGATTAAAAATTGTTAAACTTATGTTATATTGAATTCCGTTAGTGAAACACTATTGATTTTCGTATAAACATTAGTATTTTTTAACCGACTTCGAAAATGATTCTTTTATGTATGTACACCGATTACTCTGTGATATATGATCCGATTTACGTGATTCTTCTTTTGTTTTATGCGGAATAGTTGTCATTTGATCCCATAAAAATTTAAAACAGTTTGGCCCAGTAGTTTTTATTTTATGAACATTTTATATTTTTAACAGACTCCATTTTTATGTATGTTCATTCTATAATAATCACTCTATACTGGGCATAAAATGTATTGACATCTCCATCTCGGTGTGAGGGCCGCCCACAGAATATGCCAGAAACATTGTAACCATATGATTTATATTACACCATTCTAACACTTATCGCTTTATTTTATACTAGCTTATACCGCGGCTTCGCTCGCGTTCTAAAGGCTGAAAATCAAAAGAAATATTTTTCTTAAGTGTCTGCAACATTTTTCATTGATGCTCCGCTCCTATTGGTCGTAGCGTATAATGTAATATAGCCTATATAAATATATAGCCTCCCTCGATAAACAGACTATCCAACACAAAAAGAATTTTTCAATTCGGACCAGTAGTTCCTGAGCTTAGCGCGTTCAACCAAACAAACAAACAGACTCTTCAGCTTTATAATATTAGTATAGATATTTTGAGGATTAGTAGGTATATATTTCTCAGAAATTAGATATTTTCCCGCAGTAAAAATAATCCTATATGTTGAGCTATTATCATACCGAATTTCATCAAAATTTGCCCAGCGGTTTTCTTGCGATCGCGGTCACAGACAAACATAATTTTATTTTATGTACTAGCGCGAGCGCAGCCGCGGGTTTCGCTAGTTATACATATAAACCTTCCTCTAGAATCACTCTATCTATTAAAAAAAACGCATTAAAATCGTTGCGTAGTTTTAAAGATCTAATGTCTATGTATATAGGGACAGACAGACAGCGGGAAGCGACTTCACTACATAGTATAAAACAAAGTCGCTATCTCTGTCCCTATATCCCTTTGTACGCTTAAATCTTTAAAACTACGCAACGGATTTTGATGCGGTTTTTTTAATAGATAGAGTGATTCAAAAGGAAAGTTTATATGCATAACTAGCGGATCCCGCGGCTTTGCCTGTGCTAAATCTAGGAAAAAGCCCAAGCGAAGCGAGGGCGAGTCGCTAGTAGTTTTTACATACTATGTAGTGATAGACCAGCGATTCACCGTTGCTCCCCTCGATTTGTCTTTCGGTTCGCTTTAACGGTTAGCTGAAATAAACTATCTTCATACCAAAATCTTATTTGGTTGTACAGATTAAGCAGACAGACAAACAGGCCTACTTCCGCATTTATAAAATTAGTATGAAAAAGAATTTGCTCTCGCAGGAATAGATTAGCCGACCACGTTCCTCCAAGAGAGAGCTTAAGATTGAAACCCTTTTAGTTCCTGACATGTCATTGATATATGCCTCCAAAAGAGAGCTTAAAATCAAAAACGTTCCTGACATGTCATTGATATATGTCAAAAACATACATACATTGTTTTTTTAATAAGGACCGTATAAACGCTTCACGCTTTATGATATCATTTTCACTTCATAACAGTTTCGAGAAATTCAAACGTATACAAAAAATGTAATACAATCCGTTAGTTCGTCCAGATGTGTGTTATAAGTATAAGAAATAGTGAAGTACTAAACGTCCTTAGGTTTGTGGTTGCGTACGTAATAAATGAAATTAATTTATACTTAAAATTAAAATATTAAATATGGCTAGTGTACGTTTTGAAAAATGTTATTTGTTTTAGGGTTAACCTAATTTCTGATTTTCCAAATCCTAATAAAAATATTTATTCTATATGTCGCGTCGCGTCTAATCTGACATTAAAAGTTCAGTTTTGTAACCCTACTTGGAAAGCGGTCGCGGGTTCGACTCTCGCTTGGGGCATTCATTCGTGTGATGAGGACTTGAATGTTTCAATCCATGGGTCTTCCGTTGAGAATATTTATATTTATATCTAATATGAATATAGTTAAAGTTATATTATCTACTTTTCATAACACAATCCATAGAATTCGATATAGGTTCCAGATATTGGTAGCCAAAATAATTAAAAAATATAGCTTTTCTACATAATTTTTCTATCCATCTGTGAAAATCGTATGAAAATTCGTCCATTAGTTCCCGAAATTAGCCAGAACAAGCACACATACATAGTGATGTAACTGGCTTATGACTTAAACCGAGGAATCCTAAAACATAATTTATAGGTTCCGGGAAATGAATAATTGAATGAATCAATCAAACGCTTAACAAATGACCACGTCATTTGAGTGATACATCCATTTTTATATATTTTGTATTTGCTGTGACATTAAATTTATATTAAAAACTAGTTTTAGTCGATTTAAAAAATGATAGTTTAACTCAGTTTATTTTGTTTGGCATTTTGTTTTTTTTTTAAATATGTTGGGGCATTTTTTACAACAACGCCATCTAGTTCCGTGGTAAGCTACGAGCCTTGTATTACGGATACCAGATAGTTGATATACTACATATATATAAATGTTAAATACATAGGTACATAATATAAATATTAGCACCCATGACTGGAGAACAAACATTCGTGCTCAACAAATGAATGCCGCCAGCGGGACTCGAACCCGCGACCGCTGTCGCAGAAAGCCACTGCTAACTGAGCCAAACGTGTCGTCATTTTTAGTTATTATTGGTAGTGTATATGAAAATGATTATAGAAATGTAGGGAATAAAAAATTAAAAAATAATTAGTTTTATTTTAAACTACAAACACCTTTTTAACCGACTTCAAAAAAGGAGGAGGTTATATGTTCCGTTGTATGTATTTTTTTTTTTTTTATGTATGTTCACCGATTACTCCGCCGTCTGTGGGCCGATTTCAAAAATTTTTCTTTTGATTGGTAGGGTATAGTTCCGAGGTGGTCCCATTGTCACCAAGTCAGGATCTGATGATGGGATCCCAGGGAAATCGAAGGCAACTCTCAAAATTTACAGGCACCTATTATGTTTTTGATATATTTTCTAAACCCGATAAAGCTTTTACGTATGAAAATCATCATCTCATGTGGATGAGCTGATGATGGAAGGCAAAATTCCTCAACAGTTGTTTTTTATGTGTTTTCACCGATTTCTCCGTGAATTGTGGGCCGATTTTAAAAATTTCTTTTTTGTTCGGTAGGGTATACATTCAAGATGTTCTCATTGTCACCAAGTCAGCATCTGATGATGGGATCCTAGAGAAATCGAGGGCAACCCTTAAATTTTATCGGCACTGATTACATTTTTCATATATTTTCTGAAGCTGTTCAAGAATATGTGATGATGTAAGGTATATCTCCTCAACGGTTAGGAGTTGAAAGAAAATTCTTTTAATATTATACGTACTTATGAACTGATAGTCGTATTCCTTCAGGATATTAGGTGGATTGATAATAGAAGGTAAATCTTATTAACGTCTACGAGTTACGTGGAAAAATAGACGTGGACAAATCTCGATTGACTATTGTCGTTCATTTCAAAACTTCGCTGACTTATTGAAGCAGTAGTTTAGTTAGCCTTCCAAGCCTTCCAATATTTTATTTAAACATAATAATTTCCACAAAAAAATTTAAAATAAATTATTTTTTAACAAAAATGAAAACCGACTTCAAAACGCTACAAATCGAAACTAAAAAGAAAAAAAAATAATTTTAATTACTTAGTTATTGTTGGAGTCGGTGCCAGCCAAAGCAAAATAATCTTAATACAATTTAATTAATGTATCAATTTGTAAATATAATCAAAATATCCGTTCGAAAGTTCATTGCAAAGGCAGGATAAAACTGTCCTTCTTGGCTGGCACCGACTCCAACAATAACTAAGTAATTAAAATTATTTTTTTTTCTTTTTAGTTTCGATTTGTAGCGTTTTGAAGTCGGTTTTCATTTTTGTTATTAACGATTAGATTAGATGTTTTTTCAAGAAATGTGATTTTTCCCGCAGTAAAAAGTAAGAAATAATTGATACACTATACTAAACTGGCGCGCGCCATGGTAACTGTCATAACATAATACACCAAACGTCATTAATTTGTTTAATCTTAGTAATATTTTTGTTAATTTATTTTTTCAATAGCTTAATAGTTATTTTGCTATTCCAACTGGAGACAAATCTTACAAATGGGAAATTATGAAAATCCGTCCAGTCCATTCTCAAGTTACAAGTAATATAACTAACGTTTAGTTTTAGTTAGTTGCGTAGGTATATAGAAAAAGTATTTTGTATATCTGCTTAGTTTTCTTTGAGAAAAAATTATACGACATTATTATTTTTTGGCATGTTCCTTCAATTACTTCTAATAAAAATATTTGGTCGATTAAACTTATTCAAAGGCAACTAAATATTCATAAAAAAATATACGACCTCTATAAATTTAGATACAAGCTTTAGACATGGCAATAAATTAAAAAGTAAAACGTCATTATATAATCTGTGAAATCGTTAGACTAAACGATCAAGATCGATAAAGATCCCATTCACTTACTTTATATTAATGTCTTAAAGTTAAAGTTATCTTAAACTTATCCAAGTTAAATGGTTCAAATGAAAAGATGATTTGTCTTAAAAGATAAAGAGAAGCTGTAACATTTTTTAAATGTATCAACTTAATTATATCTAAAATAGGTGTATTGTTTTTTTTTTTAATTTTGTGTTTTGGCAGATGTTTAAATATACCCATCTTATAGCAGACGCTAGTAATCTAATAATATCATCTTCTATACATATCATAATATTATAACTAAGTCAAATCTTAACCTTGAGTTTTTTTATCTCATTGAAATATTCATTGTTAATATTATTTTTTTTAACTTTTGTAAGTTAGTTTGTCTGTCTTTCTGTGATTGCATCACGAGAATTTTGACACAACATTATGATGACCAAATTTCTTCATAGATCCAGAGCCAGAGCTTTTAAATGTAAGATGTTTAAATGTTCTCAGTAATGAACCTAAACGAAGCAAGGGTGCGTCGCTTGTGTAATTATATATTTCTATAAAAGAAGCGAAATACTATTTTAAGTGTCATGTCAATAATTATAACTCATCGTAACTTTAATTTGCAATGAAGTACAAAAATAAAACTTAAACAAGTTATCAAGTAGGTAGTTATTGCGTACATGGCAATTATTTTTTTATAATTCTTTTACTGGCAGCTAAGCGATGACTAATGACGAAAAAGCCACAATTATGTGGATACATCGAATTATAATTCACAATAATTGACTCGTATTACTAAAAATACGATAATAAAACCATTCCACAGAAGTTACGATAATCATAGACAATTATATTTAACTATAGACAATTTAAAAATCGTTCAAAAACAAACTATATAACTTTTAATTTGTTGACAGCACATACCAATTAACAAACACAGAGTACAAAGAAAAAAATTTGTCTACTCGCTAATGGGCAGTGAAATGAGCAATAACTATTTCAGAGGTTTCAAGACAAAAATATACACACAGCAAGTCGCATAAATATGTTGGCGACGCCATTAATTTAGCTAATCACGTATTAAACGCATCCAAAATTAACGTGGAACGGAACGGGATTGACAGCAGTTGCCGCCAAATTTGCTGTCACTTTGACATTTATGATTTATACAAAACGGGCTAAATAAATACGAAGTGATTAAAAGACGAATAAAAAATGGTGTGAATTAATAAAATTTGTCATAACGGCCACACAACGCGCGCGACGACTTAGGAATTGTTTTCGTAATGTTTTTGAAGAATGATGGGTTATTTTTAAACTATTAAGTGGTCTGTAAATAAGGGAACATGTGTAGAATGTATCTGATTATAAAGGAGCATGTTGTGAGTTTGATATCTGTTCAGGTTAATAAATAAATTGTTCTTACGCTAGTTTTTTTAGGTTCATAACCAGCGAAGGTTTAGTTAGTAACGAAGGTTTTAATTGGTAATAAAATAAGTTAATAGTTAAAAAAAACAAAACTGACCAGTGACTATAGTTTTAATCTAAATCATCTTTTTTGACTTTATAACAATATTGATTATTTAATTAGTGCTTAGATGTTCTATGTAACAGGATACATACATTATTTTTAACATCTTCTTAATTTATTGAATATTTTTTAAGCAGTGATTACACCGTAGATATTATTGGTAAGCAAAAGAAATTACTAATATTCCATTGAATATTTATAAAAACAGGAAATAATCTATTAAAACGATTAACAGATAAGTTATGCCGACATCATCAATCATGTCGGGTTAAATGTTATTTTGACAGCTGTCAAATTAACGTCAAAATGGCTGGCGGTTTCTTTGAAGTGGCACAGGTTTAAATGTTCAAGCCAATGAAAATCTAATCCGTGTTAAATTATAAATTTTGGTTGGTGTAATTTGTAACAATTTTATATTTTGCGTTTAAAGTAATCATACTTACCTACATATTTTTTTAACTAGTGATTAAGCGCGTGCGAAGCCGCGGTTTCCGCTAATTTACTCCTTATAACATTAGCTATCTGCAGTGAAAGTCCCGTCAAAATCGGTCAGCCGTTTCAGAGATTAGCTGGAACAAACAGACAGACAAAAATTTTAAAAATTGATTTTTTGAAGTAAGTACCGTATATACTTTCATATTAGTGTTGCCCAAAATCGGTCTTGGTCTTGCAGTCTTGGTCTTGGTCTTGCATTTTTGCGAGACCAAGACCAAGAACAAGACCGCCTAATTTCAGCAAGACCAAGACCAAGACTGACCATGCAAGATTTGAGCAAGAACAAGACTAAGTCTGCGAGACTCTTGCGTCTTGCAATTAGGACTGAGTGTCGTTTCAGGAAGCGGACAGGCTTAATTTATAATACAAAAAATTGACACTTAGAAAACAAACGATACAAAACAAAAGAAAGTACCAGTACATAGAATTTTGAAGAAGAAAATAGGGAGAAAATAGGAAGACGTAAAGTACAGATATATTTTCATACCTAATTTAGTTTAAATCGGTAGGTACAAGTATTTTTTACTCGAAACGTGCACATCGATCCGCTAAGGAGAAAGATATTTGATGTAATAGACTTTTCTGTAATTGGCTTTTTATTACCTACATTTTCCTACTACACAGTTTTGATATATGATGTACCTATCTCTTAAGATTTAGCCACCGCTAGCTTTCTAAAGACGACTCAATAAAACCAATTAGGTACCTATTTTGTTTTCCTGTGGAAATGAATTATTTTTCTGCAATAAAAAGTATCCTAAGTCACGACCTGAGTTTTGTTTGGCTCAGTTTGTAGTGACCCTACTTTCTGCGCCAGCGGTCGCGGTTTCAAGTCCCGCTGAGGGCATTCATTCGTTGAACACGAATGTTTGTTTTGAACTCCAATCATGGGTGTTTATATTTATAATATGTATGTATTTAAAGTTATAGTACTTGGGCGACCGATTTTTGTAGGTAAAAAATAATAAAAAAATATGGGTGCGTGTAGTACTTCATGTATGCGCGTGAGTAGTTAGACTTCTTTTCTAGTTGTAAATCAATCTCTGCAGTAAGAAAGATGAAGTCGTTCAAACAGATACAGAATATTTAATTCCTAAAAAAATATACCTACTTCGTTTGTAAAATATACTTTTAAAAAAGAATAATATAATAATGTGGTCTTAACTCATAATTCCGTACTTTCACTTATCAAATGATGATAATTATTTCTCATAGATGGCGTTTTTAATATTTTTATTAGGTATTTAATTTTAGTAAATGTCAATTGTAGGTATTTTGCTATCATATTTTTAGATACTATATAGGTATAGGATGGTGACGCTTAATCAACATTCCTTTAAACTGCATGTAGGGTGAGATGATATAAGTCGATAAAAATTGACAACTTGAAAAAATACCTTCAAATAAAAAAGTGAATTTTTCACACAAAATAAATTATAAATACAATAAAATTGGTCATAAAAATAAACACTACTAGATCAGAGTTTGTTGACCCCAGCTAAAGGCGGCAACATCACACTGTCCCCGAGCAGCCGTAGGTACTACTGGCCCTAGCGACGTTTGCATAGAATAATTAATAAGAATTCGCAGAAGTGGCATAGCATATTATGTCTTAGAATTGAGTAAAATATCTTGTAAAGTAGGTAAATAAAATACATGAAAATAATCCCATTATTATGAGCATAATACGGTTCATTGAACACGCATTTTATTGATTAATCACTGTCGGTGAGATTTGTCGACCGAGACAGAAAATCCGGTTCATTAAAAGCCTTAAATCGTAAACGATAAGTTTATAAAAAAGTTTACAAGAAATAAAAAATGCGAAATTTTATTCTCTACAATAATGGTTTCAATAACTTTTGCTCTGAAGTGCATAGTTTCTGAGATATCGCCCAAAACATTTTTTCTTGAAGTTCCACCTAGATTGGTCAGCATTTTGTGTTTTTTATGCCCATCAAGTGACCCTAAATCTTATAAAAAACAAAAATTGAAGATGGTTATAAAAATTCATTGATGTCAATTTATCACCAGGTATTTAAAAAATAATCTAATATGTAATAAAAACAGGAAAAGCTTTTACTATTTTCATACTATAAATTATCATTTTGCACTATTATTATTTACTAATTAAAAGTAGGTTTTACCGTGTATTTTTAAGTCTATGACGCAAAAATCCTTGAGAGTCGCGCCATTTTGTCAAATCGGTAAAATTCAAAGAAATTTAAAGACACGTGTAAGCATTGCCGCCCTTTGAATGTGTACCGACAGAATTGTGAGGTGTGGTGAGGTGTCATAGGCGATAGCGGGGATAATAGCGAATTCGGAATAAGTAATTGAATTAATTTATTTGTCTCAAAACATTTCCTATAGGAAAACATTTATAAAATAATTATTTGAATTATTTTTACTAGAATATTTTTTTAATAATAATAGGCCTAAAAATACCAATAATAATATTAAATAAAGCAATGGAATTACCGCCTCAACTACGCTTACACTAGCACCCCAATGTCGGCATTTCTTTGACAAGGCGGCTTATGCTTTTAACTACCTATTTAGTATTTTTATTTTTTCTATTTCTATTGAAGTGGGAGCACGCAGTACGCACATAAGCAAAGGACTGATTTTAATGAATCGATGTACCTAATAGTGAAAGTGTCATACTGAAGCCCCGTCATGGCGATGGTATTTGGTACCATTGCCAAGTGGTGCAGTGGTTGCCATTGATAAGGTTCGAAGGCACGAAAACATATTTTAACGGTGTCAACTGTTTCATTAACGGGAGATGATATAAAACGGCAACATCAGGAGCTCTGCAAGAAATTCGGCAGATTCACCTGAGACGCCAGAGTAGCCGCCGATCGGTCGCTGATCGTCTGGCTGGGCCTCCCTGAATAGAGTCTCACACGGATGGGCTGATCGCCCGGGCGGCTACCTACTCGATCGAAGCCTCAAGGGTCCCAGATAGTACCCTCCTAGTGACGCGCTCATAGTCGTGGGCGGCGGAAGAAGGAATGTGAGATGACCACAGAGCTCTGCGTACGTACAAGGCGGTATCAACGGCTATCTACCGCTGCGCGTACCTGGTACTTGGTTTTGAGGAACTGTTTGGTTGGTAGAGGAAGGCCAATGCCCAGTCCCTTCGCCTACTCTTACCCCGAGCAAGACTTGCTTCGATTGTTTAGTGTGTGTAGTTATGTGATACAGATAAAATTAATTGAAATCAAGAGTCAAAACTCGAGTGCCAATGTACCTATTTAATTTTTTTCTGTGGACTGTGTCATACCTACAATATTTGAAATATGCTCGTAGGTATCGTAAATGTCCTTGTAATTTTATCAGAATAATTATTTATGTTGTTTAAGTATTAAATGGATCGCCGACATTCGTTTCGAATTAAAAACTTGTGAATACATTCTAGATACATAGCAGTTTGAATGTATTTTATTATAATTATTATGGTTGATAGGTATTACGAATATTTTAGCGAGTGCCTTTGCCTAATAATTTTGCAATTATTGTTATTTTTAAATTTTAAGTACATTTAAGAATTTTTACGAAAGTAAATTAAACAGTGTTTTGTTTAAAGTATGTAACGAGATATTGTAATAGATTGTAATTTCTAGTGAACGTTTTTCAATATTGCATTATTCATTATTGCATCTTTCAATTTAACAATTTTATATTATAACTTTGTGTATTATTTTAATCAATATTTGTGTGCATTGATGGAGGTTTAAAATCATTTTAATGCTACACGAATGTCTTATAATTTGTAATAAAGTAGTAACTAATAATATTATTTTGTTTAATTTATCCTGTCGCATAGTTACACTAAATAGAAAAGTTAGTACCTACCTACCTATTTTATTAAATAAATTTCATATTATTCCATCGTGAATTTGCCGCCCTTATAGGCTAATTGACCTCCCGGGGTCACAAGTTCGAATCCCGGTTAGTTTACATTTTACTTTTTTAATTTTGCTGTTATTTTATTTAAGTTAATGTTAAGTATTGATACCACTAACAGAACCTTTAACTTCTTTCTTGCACGCATATTTTCTTGTCTCTCGTAAAATGATAAATCGAATAGATGAATTCATAGGCATTTTGATAAAATAAATCGCAGGTTATTGGTACCTAAATAGATTTTTTGAAAATTGAAAGAGTAGCTTGTGTAAAACCGTGTTTGTGAAGCACGACGCAGAAAAAATTGCCACCCTTGTGGGCTTATTGGCCCACAGATAGAGGTTGTGGGTTCGAATCCCGGTTCGATTACATGTTTCTAATTTATTGTTGCTCTTAATTTAGTTAAAAATTGATGTTAAGTATTAACTATAAATAACAATCGATTTACTAAGAGTTTTATGTTCATCTAATATTTAGGTAGTTTTAATAATAATAAAACGAATTCTTCAATACTTTTTCGAAATCGCTACGGCCGCACTCTAAACGTCGGAATTTGATTGAAAAGGTGGTTTGTGTTTGTTTTGCTTTTAAGTTATTTTGATTTTAGTTTAGTCAAGTTTAATGTCGTAAAGAAAAGTTGCTTTTATTAATGACTAGGACTACCTTAAAGACTTCGTAATAAATTATCTGAAAGAAGTACAAAAGTTAGTGACTACCTACTGACTACATCTGTGCTATGAAAATATTATACCTACTAGGTGCATAATTGCCAAGGTGGATGGAACAAAAAAACATTTAGGGGTTCGGTGTCAACGCTTGTTACGACTTACGAGGCAGTGTTCTAGTACAAGTAGCTCTGCCTCTGCATATCTGGGAGTAGGTATACATCTTGTATCTACGAATTACCTACTTACCTATCGCATGTACCTAATGCTTTGTTTTCAGTAAAGTACTGATTGGTTGTAGAAGACTAGTTCTGCAACTGTTAACAACCCGGACCTGATACAAATCTATTGTTTTAGTCTACTTACGTCGCAAAAAACTGGTGTTCTTAAATTAGTAGGTACAGGACTCAAGCGTAGATGTATTTTGAAATTCACATACATAATAATATGCCTTTTCATCTTTAAAAAAAATAATTAAGTAGAGGTAATTAGATAGGTACTGACTACTGACTAATATCATCGTCGTGGTGCATATTATGGTAGGTACCTACCTATCTGAAGTAAAGACATTTACTAAGTTTTAACGAACTTATGTTGTGTGAATTAATAACATGTAGGTACCTAATTGGCCTATTAAAAAGTGGTTAAGTAGTAGATTTTGAAATTGCTTTATTAAAAATTTAAAAAATACAATAAAGTCATTGATTATCTAGGCATGCAGGTCCTATACATCCATACCTACCTCTTAATGCGTAGCGAGTACTAAGCTTTAATTTTGATATTGATGATGTTATGATAATAATTTATGTACCTACCTACTTCTAGTCCATATTATTGTAATTATGACAGTCAATAATTTTGTGTGCCTATCAATGCGGTTCACTAACCTAAGTTAGTAGGTAATGTTGTCACACAAAAGTGGCTGTAAAATGAGGTGGTAGTTTGAGGTAAAAATGTTATTTAAAAAATTTGTAATTATTCGTAGGTATGTCGAAAATGATGAGGTTTTTAAAATAATTTAATGATGTGATGTTTATAATAATTAGTAATAAAGTAGTCGCTAAAAAAATCTTTTTATTTCTCTCTGAAAGACAAATTGAAAATAATTTATTAGTTTTTTTTTGGAAATAAATTACTATACAGATACTTTTTTGATAAACGTAAGCATTTTAACTAACTATAGTAATTGATAATGTGATTACTATGATCAAAATCACATGACTATTGAGTTTCGCGGCGAACTACGCTTGCGCGTACATACGATGATGGTTTTAAATTTCAAAACGAAAAAAACTTCCTGTGGCTTCATTTTTGAATATTTTCAATTAGTTTTTTTTTGTATTCAACTCGTAATTTTTTATACTATATGTGGTTTGAAGGAACGTTGATCAAGCGTCACCACCCTGTATAATATTAAAATAATTATAAATAATATGAAAACAGTGATCAGAGGCAACTTCAACTTGCTATGAGCGGTTTAGCAGGCAATTTCAACTTGTTACTTTTGTGGTACAGTGATTCTTAAAATTTCACTCTCATCATTTTTTCATAACGCGCCTAAAGAAGTACCAATAAATTCAATTTCAAATTTCGAATTTCTCATTAAATGTTTAGACATTTATTAATTTGTTTGCACTTAACTATGGCTATATTACATAATTCAATCTCAAAATGTACTTACTCCATTACGTTGTTCTAAGACTTAAAGTAACGTTTAATAAATAGCAATAGGCTAATAGGTAATTGCGAGACTTGCAAGACTCTTGCGCAAGACCAAGACCAAGACCAAGACTGGGAGGCGCAATACCAAGACCAAGACCAAGACCAGATGTGTTGGCGCAAGACCAAGACCAAGACTGGCTAAGTCTCGTCTTGTTCTTGCATTTGGGCAACACTATTTCATATGCATTTAGTGAAAAGCTGTTAATTTGAAATTAAAAACAAACACTTC
The DNA here is from genome assembly GCA_905231865.2 of Boloria selene. Classification (NCBI taxonomy): domain Eukaryota; kingdom Metazoa; phylum Arthropoda; class Insecta; order Lepidoptera; family Nymphalidae; genus Boloria; species Boloria selene. The sequence goes on along the minus strand of HG993158.1, from coordinate 916,996 downwards.
AATTTTATTTATATTTATAGATAATAGAGTATAGAAATAGATAATTAAATTCGCTTAGGGACCATTCGATGTAGCAAGATAAACAGTAGCCTTTGTCCTTTTTTTGCGTTATATTCATTAATTTAAAACTACTCGTATATCTGTTTATGTAATTAGTCTTCTTAAATAAGCTACTGCTTTTGATGCAGTTTTCGTTATAACTGGGTCAGCTTTCCCGGAACATTATTTGTTAGATATATAATGCACTAGTGGAACCCGCGACTTCGCTCGCGCTAAATCTAGGGATGAAACTGAGCGAAGTGAGGGTCAGTCACTTGTATAAGATAAACATTTCCATCATACATTACATAATATGTGTAACTCTAGCGGTTTTGGCAGCGCACGCCATAATAGCTCGTAGATTGTAGATTTTTACTACTTACACTTATCGTCATATTTTGGACAGTTGACATAATGTCTTTATAAATTGTAGCCTCTGTGTTATTCTGATATGTAAGCTATATTATTGTAAAGTTTCATTAAAATAAAATCCATTCAGTAGTTTTTACATGAAAGAGTAACAAACATCCATCCATCCATACTTACAAACTTTCGCGTCTATAATATTAGTAGGATAATGTATTCAATAAAAAATAAGAAAATTTAATGTTTAGTGATCAAGTCGACAAGCATGAAGTGCGAAATATTTATGAACTGCAAATATAAATCAAAGTACATATACCTAGTAAATTACTGGTCATATTATATGTATATTATAAATAACACAAATAATTTTTAAATTTAATATCGTTTCGCTCTAATTATTATCTTTTTTATTTATTATCTACATAGAAGGATTTTACCGTCACGGTTATAGTACGGTCTATACGTCTATACAAATAATAAAATTTTAACTGAATAGAATCTGTCTGACTGAAAGTTACATTAATTATTTTTTTAAATATCATTATGTCTATCGGTCTGCGACAGAATCAAAAAGATCAATAATAAGATTTTTAAACGATGAGAACTTGTTATTCGGTTTAACATATAGGATTTTAGACTACCGGAAAATATTACTCCACTGGGAAATGTAGCGAAGGTGAGTCGGCAGTTTAATATTATCGAATTAGATTAGTCATTTAATAAATCTTAGTTAGGATTTATGACCATGTGTTCTTGGCCTTATTTGAAAAAAAAACATTTTATTCAATTTAAAAATAGAACTGTCATTTTAAAGCGTGAAGTAACATAGCTATACCCATAACACCCGTCTCCGCGTAATTAATATTAAAAACAAAGTATAATAACAGTATCCGATGTCGTCTGTCTCGATACCATATATCACTTGTGGGTTTTTGATGTACAGACGCAGGAGGTTGAGACAAAATAAACAAATTATTAATCACTACATAGTATAAAACAAAGTCGCCTTTTCTGTCCCTATATCCCTATGTGCGCTTAAATATTTAAAACTACGCAACGGATTTTGATGCGGTTTTTTTTAATAGATTGAGTGATTCAAGAGGAAGGTTTATATGCATAACTAGGCAATCCGGCGGCTTTCCCTGTGCTAAATCTAGGGAAGAGCCCGAGCGAAGCGAGGGCGAGTCGCTAGTATATATCTATACTAATATTATAAAGCTGAAGAGTTTGTTTGTTATTTGTTTGTTTGTTTGTGTGTTTGTTTGTTTGTTTGTTTGTTTGTTTGTTTGTTTGTTTGTTTGTTTGTTTGTTTGTTTGTTTGTTTGTTTGAATGCGCTAATCTCAGGAACTACTGGTCCGATTTGTAAATTTTTTTTTTTGTTGGATAGTTCCTTTATCGAGGAATCGCCTTCCTTTCCCACGACTCCACTCGCGTTCTAAAGGCTAAAAATCAAAAGAAATGTTTTTCTCCCGGTTTGCAACATTTTTCTTTGATGCTCCGCTCCTATTGGCCGTAGTGTGATGTAATATAGCCTATAGCCTTCCTCGATTAATGGACTCGACTATCTAACAAAAAAAGAATTTTTCAATTCGGACCAGCAGTTCCTGAGATTAGCGCGTTCAAACAAACAAACAAACTCTTCAGCTTTATAATATTAGTATATATTAAGTAGTAGCTTATACTATATTTACAGTCAGTTAGTATAGTAGGAATAGTCCAAAATGTGCTGCATCTGTACACGATCTCCGGTTACTCCGCGGTGGTTCTTAAAATTAAGTCATCACTCACTGCGATCCAACTCTTCTTTTTTTACATACCATCATGGATGATGCTATGCGATACATAAAATTTTAATAACAATGAATTTAGGAATATAATTTAAATTTATTATTAATTTGAAAAAGAGAGAGAAAAATAATATTAGTCCCGCTGAGTTTCTTTCGCCAGTTTTTCTCAGGTCAGAGGTTTCTTCTTTCCGAACTAGTAGTAGACTCATGACGTTCAGTAAGAAATTGTAACAATTTTTTTGCCGAATAAAATATTTTGATTTGATTTGAATAGAACATTTTGAATTAGGATATTGAAAAGCTAAAATGTTGCTGTTCTCTTCCGAATAGTGCTAATTTTGGTTTTAACCGAGAAATAGACTGAAGTATTGTAATTTTTTCATCTCTACATAATATAATCTTTTAAACTAAGCAACGGATTTTAATACAGTTTTCATCAATAGACAGTAATGGGTTTATGTTTATGTTATCTAAATAACATATATTGTAGGCTTACATTGCACACACTTGCTAGACCTAACAAGATAGATGAAAATAAATATGAGGGGCTATAAAGCTGCTTGTTCTTTATAGATTATTAATAATCAAATATCAACTAATATTTTAGAAAGACTTTTGAATTGTCAAATATACTCGTATACAAAGTTGTTTTCTTTTCTTTTCTGTCACGTTTCTTTCACGCTGAATCTTTGCATGGATATTAATGAAAAATACACGAATTTAAAGTAATATGAACTTTATATATGACACCAAGAGGTGCAACCAAGCGAAGCGACTATCACTAGTTAGTCATAAGAGCGTTAATATTATTTCTATTTCCATAAAAAAATAGCCAAATTAAAGGATAAACACTCTCGAATGAACACATCCAAGAGCTTTTATAATCCTTATTTTGACAGCAAACTTCAATGGAGATAAAAAAGATGTGCGAGAGAAACACAGCTATACGAAGAAAAGAGACAGCACACCTAACTCTTTGGGTGGCATTATGAGTCATGGTAGCGAGCTAGTGACGGATTAAAGGTTAAAAAATGTCGATTACTAAAAATAAATAGAAAAAAACATGGTTTAGTTAAAATTAAACTTAAGAATTAACTTAGATCATTAACTACTTTAATTTCGCTAAATTTTTGAGAAGAAGTACCAACTTGACAAAAATGACAGTTCAACTCACACGAACTTCATACAAAATCGTCAAAAATCCATAAATTTACGTTAATAATTTTTATTTCTACGCGACATTACCGAATAAACAATCTAAATGAATTGTATACATAAAAATGACATCTTTAATAGGTCGGTTTAAAATGGCGAATAATAAAACATTAACTAGATTTTATCAAGTTGATCTAATAATGAACTGAATGATCACCTCTTAAAATGTAACTTTCTTATATTTACGTAGATTTAACAACTGTAATTAAAATCGATTACTGTTCGTTAGTCTCGCTGAAACTCATAAATGGAATTATGAATTGAATAATTTAATTTTCTTTTGTTGCTTTTTATATAATTGTTATAATAACATAAGGGGTGGTTTACGTATAAAATAATAATAATAATAAATATTATATAGTCTATTATATATACTAAACTAACCGTTAAAAATTAAAATGTACTTTACGATAGCGAGCAAAACCAGGGTGATTGCTAGTTTAAACTAAAATTTTTCGAATTTTATCGCAGATTTATTACGTTTTTTGTTCCCAGATAGTCTCTTTAACTGCTACTAATGTGGGTCGAAAGTAGATTTAACATGTCCCATACATGTCTTATTACACTTGACGACGTTTGGCTCAGTTGGTAGTGACCCTACTTTCTGCGCCAGCGGTCGCGGGTTCGAGTCCCGCTGGGGGCATACATTTGTTAAGTACGAATGTTTGTACTCCAGTCATGGGTGTTTATATTTATTATATGTATGTATTTAAAATTTATATATGTGTAGTATATCAACTATCTGAAATAGTTGCTTTATTACGCTAATATGACACACTTGACAGTTTAAGTTTTTTTTTCGACAGACGGGCAAGAGTTTTATTTATATGTATAGGCATTAAATAACTCAGAGCCATTAAGGTTATCCTTGATTTTATTAAGATATCACGAACTCAATAAAATAAATCGTAAATCTCCTATTGTACGGTTCACAAAAAACATGCCTTTAGAAAGAAAATAATCTTGGTGTCATACATACATATTTGTTCATTTGGAATTTGAGTGAAGCGGGTTCGATTCTCGGGAATCGTTCTGATATTTTCATTTATTTCAAGTAGGTACATTAAAGTAAGTTTCTTCAACAAATGTTTAGTAAATTTAGTGTGTGTAACAAATATGTTTTATTCTACTTATTATGCTATTATTTAAAATTAATAGTTCGCGAGGATGCATGGATGTTTGGGTTTTGGGTTGATCGTTAATTTATACCTACTAATATTATAAAGCTGAAGAATTTTTTTGTTTGGTTGAACGCAACAATCTCAGATACTACTGGTTCGAATTAAAACTTCTTTCAGTGTTGGATAATTCGTTTATCGATATATTAATAATGTGTAAAATTAAAAAAAATGGTTTCCGGTCTTTAAAACGGAGACGAAGCCGTGGGAAAAGTTAATATAATGGATTTCGATAACTCTTGAATAATTTAGTCATACCAATATAATTTACTACTTTATAATAAATTTATTTGAGTTATTTGGCTCGTTAGCATAAATACTGCAAATAGCGTATTTTATTGCACATTATTCAATTACAAGGAATAATGTTGCGATTTAATATTTGAGGTAAATTCAAAATGGAAACTAATCGATAAAGTGATTAAAACACTGATAAATAAGCGATACTTTTTTTTCAATTTTGAAGTTCATACTTACATCAACTTCAATTTTTCAATTTTGAAGTTGATTAAGTTTTTTATTTAATGTATTATTTTTTTAATCTATGTAACAATTAATTAATTATTATTATCTGTATAATATTTGACGTTTATTAACAAAAATAATCATATGTCAACAAATTTAGACTAGGCTGTATGGACTATAGTCCTTTGCCTTTCCCTATTGGGGATAAATTTAAGAAACAACAACATATTATGTCAACATTTGCTTGTTTTTTTTGTTATTTTTTCGTAGCATATTGTTTTCTTAGTCATAAGTGTAAGATATCCCAAAATCGATTTAAATTACTTAACTAGAATTTCTTGTAAGTACCAGTGACATAAATCGAATCTTAACTCGAGTGTGTCGATTATATTACTAACTCTAGCTATTAGTCTATCTGTGCACTAAATTTCATTAAAAACTGTTTAGCCCATACACAAACTTGCAAGCTTTTATATTTATTACTAGCATTTCCCGCGGCTTCGCACGCGTTCTAAAGACCAGAAACCAATGTTTTTTCTGAGTCGCGCGGTATCGCGCTTCCCGTTTTTGCAAAATTTTTCATTGATACTCCGCTCCTATTGGTCGTAGCGTGATGTAATATAGCCTATAGCCTTCCTTGATAAACGGATTATCCAACACAAAAATAAGTTTTCAAATCGAATCAGTAGTTCCTGAGATTAGCACATTCAACCAAACAAACAAACTCTTCTGCTTTATAATATTAGTATAAATACTTACTAGGCGTAATATTTATATATACACATATTTTACACTGACTCATTGGTCGCGTGACAAATATTCCCACATTTCTCATAGATAGAGATTTTATTAGTTTTGAGGCCATATTTAAAGCAAGTAAAATTTATAATGCGGGATAAACTCGAAGGATTTATCAAGACTTGTAAAGATCTAAAAATCCATTAATACTAAACTCAAGTCAGACAGACAGACAAAAAAACATAAACGGAAGACAACTCAATTACTCTACACAAATATAGTCTGTGAATAGAATATTGTATTTAAACAATAACCAATTTTATCTCAAACACATAGAGTTCAAATTCAAATGATTAATAAGAGCAAGAAATTCCTCAAAACGCTGACAAAATTAATTAAAAACCTATCAAAATGTTTAATTCTTATTGACACTTACATAGAGACTGTTTTGCAAGAGCTGTAACATTTTTGTTAAAGCAATTCAAACTCTATTACTAAGGTAATAAAGAAAAACATCAAAAACATGACTGTTAAAAGTAGAGTCTATAATATATTACAATTTGCTTAAAATAAATCGTCAATTAAAATTAAGCTCTACACATAAACATTTAAAGGCGTATTTACATTATCACTGTTGCAAATCGAGTGGTGATAGAGTGTGTATTGGTATGTAAATTTGAACTCTATTATAATTATATAGAGTGCAAATTTAATTGTACGATATAATACCAGTTGTAGCTCTAACTTGAAATGTTTTGGTGACATGAGCGTACGACGCGTGGATTGGAGGGCGTAGAGACGATATTCGATGAAAATAATCGATTTTATATTATTAATCTATAGAATAAATTATTTTATTTAATATTTTTATAAACATAATATATATTTATAACATGTATGTATTTAAACTTATATATTATGTAGTATATCAACTATCTGGTATCCGTAACACAAGCTTCGTAGCTTATCACGGAACTAGATGGCGCTGTGTGTTATAATGTCCCAACATATTTATTAATTCAAAATGTTTTAAAAGGGAACAATTCTGTCATACATAACTTTTTAATAACTTAAACCGTTTAGCGTACGCGACGGAAGCTCTCAAAAGAAATATTTTTCTCACGTTTTTGCAACATTTTTCATTGATGCTCCTCTCTTATTGGCAGCGTGATGTAATATAGCAAACAAACAAGCTGTTCAGATTTATAATATTAATATAGTATAGATATGTATGTATGTAGGTATGTATGATATTAATTATTGGTATTTTTTGTTTTAGTAAGAGAAAACCCTGGTTGTAATATATAAATAATTATTAAAATCATAGTAAGTCATAAAATCGATTCTTAATAAAGATTAAATTAACTTAGTTTGAAAATACAATTATTTTATAATTATTGTACTAATTATTACAAAATTAGTTCTAAACAAACAAATTTCTTTGTTCAATATATTTTCCTATATCTCTATCGCTATAAGCAATAGAGATATAGAAAAATATATAAATAAGCACTCTCAAATAAATAAATAAGCATTTTCTAATTAAAAATAATATCAATCAATTAACAATAACGCTAAAAATATCAAAAAACCATACATTTCCATATAAATCCATAGAAAAAACGCAATTGATCGACTCTACAGTTTTGCTCCTCGCTGGGTGGTCGACCACCCAAGCCTGCATTTGTACGAGAATTAGGCGCCGGTACACAAACTGTACTGCACAGTGTTTGTAACCAGACTTTCTGATATAACACTATTTATATTCTAACGTAATTACTTAGTTATTTTAATTTTATTCTAGTTAAATACATTGTAACTAACTGTTTAACTTTTAACTTAGGCATTACTGCTTAACTTAGGCATAAAGTTAGTACTATATTAGGACTTAGTTCTAAGGATAAACGTTGAAGCTTGTAAAAAGCTCTATATTTTCATTAAAGTTTTAAATAAATATGTTGGGACAATGTTAGAACAGCGCCTTCTAATTCCGTGGTAAGCTACGAAGCTTGTGTTACGGATACCATATAGTTCATATACTACATATATAAGTTTAAATACATACATATTATAAATATATACATCCATGACTGGAGTACAAACATCCGAGTTTAACAAATGAATGCCCCCAGCGGGACTCGAACCCGCGACCGCTGGCGTAAGAAAGTAGGGTCACTACAAACTGCGCCAAATGTGTCGTAAATAAATAAATACATTGTAACTGTTTAACTTAGGCATAAAGTTAGTACTATATTAGGTCTTAGTTCTAAAGATAAACGTTGAAGAATGTAAAATGCTTTATATTTTCATTAAAGTTTTAAATAAATATGTTGGGATATTGTTACAACAGCGCACTTTAGTTCCGCGGTAAGCTACGAGGCTTGTGTTACGAATACAGATAGTTGATATACTACATATATATAAACTGTAAATACATACATATCTATACTAATATTATAAATTTGAAGAGTTTGTTTGTTTGGTTGAACGCGCTAATCTCAAGAATTACTCGTCCGAATTGAAAATTCTTTTTGTGTTGGATAGTCCGTTTATCGAGGAAGGCTATAGGCTATATTACATCACGCTACGACCAATAGGAGCGGAACATCAATGAAAAACCTTGCAAAAACGGAATTATTTCTTTTGATTTTCAGCCTTTAGAACGCGAGCGGAGCTTCCTCTTGAATCAATTTATCTATTGAAAACTACATTAAAATCCGCTGCATGGCTTAAAAGATCGAAGCGTACAGACGGTAGCGACTTTGTTTTATAAAAAGTATGTGGAAAAGTCAAATATTCAACTAAGTAAATCTAAAAATATCATAATTACATCAAAATCGGACTCACGTATCACACATTAATATCAAATGTGAAATTAAATATGCTAATTAAATGCTAAATAGCCATACCTTATTCTCCAGTTAACTTTAACGGAAAAACTAACTTCTACGCTAATTAACCGCACGCATCAAAGACCGCCGCGCATGCCTTAACATGTTATGTGAATGATTATTTACAAAGAATGCTATCAGGATTAGTTAAGCATTTCGATTGATTAATAACCTCGTTAGGTTCTAGCGAAATTGTTTGACTGACTTCGGAAAAAGTAACTTTACGCCTCTTAGTTAAGAGGTATGGTGTATTTTCCTATAAATTATACAGATTGTTGTTGAATTCAAACTGTATCTATGTATTTATATTATACAGGCTCAGTGGGTAGTGACCCTACTTTCTGCGCCAGCGGTCGCGGGTTCGAGTCCCGCTGGGGGCATTCATTTGTTGATCACGAATGTTTGTTCGCCAGTCATGGGTGTTAATATTTATATTATGTATGTATTTAAAAAAAATATATGTGTAGTATATCAACTATCTGGTATCCGTAACACAAGCCTCTTAGCTTACTACGGAACTAGATGGCGCTGTTGTAAAAATGTCTCAACAAATTTATTTATTATTTATTATATACTAAAACCTTCCTCAAGAACCACTCTTGCCATTAATAAAACAACATGAAAATCGGCGCAGTAGTTTTTGAGTTTATCGCGAACAGACAGACACACGCGGCGGAGGACTTTGTTTAATAATATGTTAGTGAATAGCGATACAACATTGTTTCACTCGCTTACCTTTACGATTTAACGGTTAGTGTGAAATAGATAGCCTTTCTATACCAATATTATAAACGCGAAAGTTTGTAAGTATGGATGGATGGATGTTTGTTACACTTAAACATTAAAACTACTGAATTGATTTTAATGAAGCCTTACAATAATATAGCTTATACATCAGAATAATATATAGGCTGCAATTTATAAAGATATTGTGTGAATTGTCCAAAATATGACGATAAGTGTCAAGTAAGTAGTCAAAAATTTACCATCTGCGAGCTATTCTGGCCAAACCGCTGGAGTTGCTCATATATAATGTGTGATGGAATAATTAAACAATCGATTTAGCGCGAGCGAAGCCGCGGGTTCCACTAGTACAGAATACTTGTTACTGCATGAATAAGAGCGCTTTAAACGCGGGCGGAACCGCGGTAAAAGCTAGTTTATAATATGAAATTAAAATGTTAATTTTACAGTGCAGGTGGATTCAAAGTAGAATTCGACCTAGAAATACATTTAATGGTAATACATGGAAAAGAATTTCAATTATCAACGTATTTTTGACTTTTATCGCTTTATCATCTACGATACGGATATATTAGCCCACAGCACCGTTTGAAGGAATTATTTATTATAATTACACCACATTTCTTGCATAAGAATGCTATGTTAAGGTTTTTGTGTATCCAATACTAGCTGACCCGTGCCCACTTCGTTGGGCATAATGTTAATAATCCTTTTTTAGTACAGAGTGTTTAAATAATTTAAATTATTTTATTAATATTAAAAATTAAAAATTAAATAATCCATACTAATATTAAAAAAACTAATTTTTGTCACTTTAATATAAAAGTTAGACATATGCTGTCGTTGACTTTTTTGTAGGCATTTTCAAGCTCCACATCTTTTCCCTAGAACTCAAATATATATCTTTCATAGTTAAGGCAGCGTTCGTAAGAAACGCTTTCATTCGACCGTTTTTTCTCCGATTCACTTTGCAAAACGGACTACCACGTAAAAGCCTTTTTATTTTTCGATTTTTTATACAACCTATGACACTCAGCAATAATGTGGCTTTCTATTGGTGAAAGAATTTTTAAAATCGGTTCAGTAGATCCCGAGATTACCCCTTACAATTTAACAAATAAACAAACTTTACTTCTTTATAATATTAGTATAGATGAAAAAATAACTTAAAATTAAGTAATTTACTATTAAAAAATATAAATTTAGTAATAAATAGCTCTATCGTCTATTTTTTATCTATGCAAAGATTATTAATTACCCGTGGCCTCGCAATTATTATCCACTAGTGGAACCCGCGGCTTCGCCCGCGCTAAGTCTAGGGAAGAGCCTAAGCGAAGCGAGAAAATGTTTATTGTGAGTTATCCGTAAGAGATAGACATATACCATCGTGGACTTTTTTGTAGAACTTTTTAAGGTTTACAATACTGTAGTACATTATTTTGATCTATCTCGTAGAGTTTAGCCAGCGTTCGCAATGTAAGCGCAAAAAATGAGTTTATTTACGACATCACATTAGAAACCTCTAAAATTATCAGTGTTTCTCTACTATATTATGCATGTATTATACATATAAACCTTCCTCTTGAATCAATTTATCTATTGAAAAAAACTGCATCAAAATCCGTTGCGTAGTTTTAAAGATTTAAGCATACATAGGGATATAGGGACAGAGAAAGCGACTTTGTTTTATACTATGTAGTGATGATGATGATATATAAAAAATATTGCTGTTCTCGTTAAAACTTAGAAACGGGTGGACCGATTTGGATTTTTATTTTTGTTATATTGAAGGTGGATTTCACATGTATTTCGCAAACTTGCTAGGTTCTCTCAAACTCCTTTATTTGGTTTCCCCACGATATTTCCTTCACCGTAAGACAAGTGGTAATCATGATAGAAATGATTCGCACATGAAAATGTTAGAGGTGCGAGACCCGGATTTGAACCCGCATTACTCGGTTACTAATTACTAATAGTATAAAGCTAAAGAGTTTGTTTGTTTGTTTGGTTGAACGCGCGATTCTCAGGAACTACTGGTCCGAATTGAAAAATTCTTTTTTTGTTGGATAGTCCGTTTATAGAGTAAGGCTATAAGCTATATTACATCACGCTGCGACCAATAGGAGCGGAGCATCAATGAAAAATGTTGCAAAAACGGTAGGTACTTGGTTTCCAGCCTTTAGAACGCGCGCGAAGCCGCGGGAAAGGCTAGTTTGTCTTCAAAACGCCAAAGCCATTACAAAACGTACAGTAATTTGAGAGTGACAGATCATTATAATCAATGTCGTACCTAAAAGGTAGTTAAAAAATAAAGTTATAAATCAGTCTTAGGGTAAAGTACCGGAAGTGCATAATACTTAATTAATTTATTTGTATACTTGAAATATTACTGGCTTTTAATTACGCATAAATAACGCCTTCTAATAAAATTTATGTTCAGTAAAACTAGTGATGTATCCTTACTTGGTTTAGTGTCTTTAAATCAGGGGGTTTCTCTTATTATGGTGGGGTCTTCTGTCTGATGATAGAGTGGACTGTGCCACCCCATGGCTGTGTGGTCTGCTTCGACAGACCTGCCATGGGGGTAGTTGAATTCGCAAGCGATCCTGCGACGCCCCATTAAGACGGGGGAGGGTTCCTTGGGTTTTAGTGCGTAGTAATGACGACACGTTTGGCGCAGTTGGTAGTGACCCTACTTCTTGCGCCAGCGGTCGCGGGTTCGAGTTCCGCTGGGAGCATTCATTTGTTAAATTCGAATGTTTGTATTCCAGTCATGGGTGTTAATATTTATAATATGTATGTATTTAAACGTATATATGTAGTATATCAACCATCTGGTCTTACCACGGAACTAGATGGCGTTGTGTGTAGTAATGTCCCAACATATCCCAACAGTACTGGCTCTTAGGCCGGTGGGTCCCCACATAACCTGTATGTTTAATATTACGTAATGCTAGATAGAATTATAGCATTTCCCGCGGCTTCGCACGCGTTCTAAAAACCAACCAAATTTTTTGAGTTGTGCGTTTGAAATATTTCCCGTTTTTGCAACATTTTTCATTGATGCCCCGCTCCTATTGGTCATAGCGTGTGAATTATTTAATTCGGCCCAGTAGTTTTGAAGATTAGCGCGTTCAAACAAACAAACAAACAAACAAACTCTTCAGCTTTATAATACTAATCAGGCTATAGTCGACCACGCTTGAAAAGTGCGGGCGGTTTTTGCACGTCTTTGATAACTTGCTAGGTTCTCTCAGACACGCAGGTTTCCTCACGATATTTTCCTTCACCGTAATTATTAAGTAATATATTATGTATTAGAATATCTGTTTTTCACTTTCACATGTATTTTAAATTCAAAAACAGGTGTAGACATTTACTTTTTCAGACAGTTTTTTTTTTATAAAAAAAAGTAAGCGGAAACGCTTCGGCTTCTGAATCCTTTGATCCTTAATAGACTATAAACCATAACTACAAATACCCCTTAATTGCTGATTTTATTTATTATCTTTAATTAACATCTAATTAAGCTGAAATAAACTCTAATCTCGCGACAATAAAGTTTATATTACATTTAATTAATTACAAGTACTGAATTTTATTCAAAATAAATCAGCAAATTAAAACTTTATTACAATAACGATTAAGTTAAATATCCTTTAAAGATCTTTACCCGATGATTCCGAATCTACCATCTTGGACTTAGCAATTTTCTAATTAAAAAGAAACTTTATGACTCAAACAATAGAGTTGAAAATCCAATAAATAATATTTAGTTAGAGATTACGAATCAAACATTGTAAAATCTACTTGTTATAAATGTATTTAGTGAACATAAAGCTTTATTGCTATGTAAATAAGGTTTATTATGTATTGGGGTTGGTTTATTAAATAACAACATATTAGTATAACAGCAAAATGTCTTTATTAAACTTCGTTGGTGGCATCTCTAACATCTGCTGAGGAAATTAAAAGCTCAATAAATTTTTAATAATAAATAAGATGGAATCATGGTAATCTCATGGTACACCATGGGAGTAGGTACATACACCTCTATAGTCTATACTAGAAAGTTCGTTGACCCTAAAAATACCTAAAATCGGTTCAAATTATTGATATAATGCAAAAAAATTCGATCAAAATCAATCAGAATTTATTTAATTATTGAAGAGAAACTTCTTTAGAATCGTTGTGATTTCAAACTCGATGAAACGAAAAAATAAGTCCATAGTACCAGGCGCTCAGAGACGGGGAAGAGTTAGCCTTAGTTAGATCTCGCCCACCGCGAGTCAGTGACATTTCTAACTCTGTCTAACTCGTGGGTGTGACCGTAGCGCCATCTCCTCTCTCAACGAGCTTAGACGGGGTTATTTAGTATAAATATAAACGAGATTTAAAAATTAGTTTGCAAAAAAGTTTTACTTCTGACATGTGTACTTTGTACACAAGCACTTTTTTTATCTATACATATAAATAAAATTGGAGTGTCTGTTTTTAATTTCTAATCAAATCAAATCAAATCAAAATATTCTTTATTCAAATAGACTTTTACAAGCTCTTTTGAATCGTCATTTTTACATTATCAAAATTAAAAGTCAGTCTGTAAGTCTGTGAGTAAACTACCACCGGCTCGGGAAGCTGTTCTGCTGAGAAGAACCGGCGAGAATAATTAACAGCTTTTCACTAAATGATTATGAAAGTTTATAAGATACCCAATTACAGGTAATAAATTTTAATTTTTTTTGTCTGTCTGTCTGTTTGTTCTCGCTAATCTCTGAAACGGCTGGACCGATTTTGACGGGACTTTCACTAGAAAATTAGGTAATGGTTATAAGAAGCAACTTAGGATACTTTTATTTTAGAAATTTTATTTGTTTAACTAACTAGTGAAACTAGTGGAACACCTCGTGCGAAATCTAGGGTCGAACCCGAGCAAAGCGAAGTTGCTCGCTAGTTTCATAATGAAGCTTTTATTTCATCTATAAGACATAATATAATAAAACCTAACTGAATCGAATCTTTAAATAATTCGAATTTAAAAATCATATTTTGATGTATCAAATAATTTTTTTGGAAAATCTTATTGAAATAGTCAATATTTCGATATAAAGGCCAAATCCAGAATTTTTGTTTGTCCGTCTTTTTGTTACCGTATCACGAGAAAAGCACTTAACGGAAGATTTCGATGAAACTTGGTATGATGATAGCTGGTCCAGATTATCCAGGTTAATATATATTACTAGCATTTCCCGCGGCTTCGCACGCATTCTAAAGACCGGAAACTCGCAGATCTCGCAGAACTAGCGCCCGCCCTTCCCGTTTTTGCAACATTTTTCATTGATTCGCTCCTATTCGTCGTAGCGTGATGTAATATAGCCTATAGCCTTTCTCGATAAACGCACTATCCAACACAAAAATAATTTTTCGAATTGAACCAGTAGTTCGTGAGATTAGCGCAATCAACAAAGAACAAACAAACAAAAAAAAACAAACAAACAAACTCTTCAGCTTTATAATATTAGTATTAATATAGGATACTATTATCTCAAGAAAAATATAACATTTTTTAAAAAATCTTCACTACCTTATCATTTTTTTGTGCACATTTGGTTGGTTACCATTTTGTTATTTGGTACCTTAGAATAGGTCGTAGGCTATTTTCAACCGAATTAAAAAGGAGGAGGTTCACCGACTCCAAAAATAACAATAATTGTAGTTTCAGTTCATTTTACTTAAGAACTCTATATAAAATAAAAAAGTAAGTTGATTATAAAGTTGTAGAACAATACGCAATATTTTTTTTCGTTTTAGTGCATATTAATTTGTTTTGTAATAGTTTTTTTTGAAGTCGGTTTTTTTTGTTAAAATATTTGTTATAAGGCTAGAACCTAGGTGATAAGGTTAGGCCTGTCCAGATATTTTATTTTTATTTTTATTTTAATGATTTGGCATCGAAAATATATTATACTAAGTGACCCGTGCCCAATTCATTGGGCATAATGTTAATAATTCTTTTTTAGTACAGAGTGTTTATATAATTTAAATTATTTTATTAATATTAAAAATTAAAAATTAAATTATCTATACTAATATTAAAAAAACAACTTTTTGTAACTTAAATATAAAAGTTAGACATATGCTGTCGTTGACTTTTTTGTAGGCATTTTCAAGCTCCACATCTTTTCTCTAGAACTCAAAAATATATCTTTCATAGTTAAGGCAGCGTTCGTAAGAAACGCTTTCATTCGACCGTTTTTTCTCCGATTCACTTTGCAAAACGGACTACCACGTAAAAGCCTTTTTATTTTTCGGTTTTTTATATAGCCTATGACGCTCAGCAATAACGTGGCTTTCTATTGGTGAAAGAATTTTTAAAATCGGTTCAGTAGATCCCGAGATTACCCCTTACAATTTAACAAACAAACAAACTTTACCTCTTTATAATATTAGTATAGATAACCCTCAATTTTCAACCTTCTACCACCAATCCCTATTTTTAATAATGATTAAAACGCGCGCGGAGCCGCGGGTATCGCTAGTGTTATGAATAAAAATATTAGAATTTTACCTAAATTTTTTAATAATGTTCATAAAAATTCTATCTCTGAACGGACACTTGTGAGTAAAATAAGTTTGGGACAGTCGAGCAGTGACGTCACAGACCTCCCACGAACCGGCTAATTAAGACATTATTACATCGAAATGTATACCGCTCGAACTTGACTCTTTAAATCTAATGGCTGATAAGTTATCTTTATAAATGTTTCATTTGGATTCGCCTGCTTATGTTTTTATTTAAAAGAAAAGAAAAATATTTCTTTGAGATCATAGAATCATCACTTCACTATCTCACTACATAGTATAAAACAAAGTCGCTTTCTCTGTCCCTATATCCCTATGTACGCTTAAATCTTTAAAACTACGCGACGGATTTTGATGCAGTTTTTTCAATAGATAGAGTTATTCAAGAGGAAGGTTTATATGTATAATACATGCATAATATAGTAGAGAAACACTGATAATTTTAGAGGTTTCTAATGTGATGTCGTAAATAAACTCATTTTTTGCGCTTACATTGCGTACGCTGGATAAATTCTATGAGATAGATCAAAATAATGTACTACAGTATTGTACATCTTAAAAAGTTCTACAAAAAAGTCCACGATGGTATAAGTCTATCTCTTACGGATAACTCACAATAACCATTTTCTCGCTTCGTTTAGGCTCTTCCCTAGATTTAGCGCAGGCGTAGCCGCGGGTTCCACTAGTTGCTAATAAACCTCATTCGATCACGCGCTGAGCTGGTCTGTAGGTTGCCTGAAAATTTCTTCAAAATTACTAGGTATAGCTATTTCAGAACACACTGTTAATACACTCCTGAACCTTTATGAAAATTAAAAAATTAAAATTACCCTGAATTAATTTTTCGTAAAAAATATTTTTTTAATAAAAAGTATCCTATGTTACTTCTAATACCTCCAAGAATATGTGTACAAAGTTTCATGATGATCGGTTGAGTAGTTTTCGGGTGAAAGCGTAACAAACAAACTTACATTCACATTTATAATATTAGTAGGGATTGTATGGTATGCAAGTTTGTAGAGATCCTACTTGCAGTACTGTGGTGGTTTGAGTCCCGTTGAGGGCATTAACTTGTGATGACCACGAATGTTTGTACATATGGGTGGTTATATTTATAATATGTATGTATTTAAAGTTATATATGTGTAGTATATCAACTACCTGGTATCCGTAACACAAGCCTCGTAGCTTACCACGGAACTGGATGGCGCTGTGTGTTAATGTCAAACGTCATATTTTAGAAAATTTTAGTATTATGATTTGTCTAATATGTGACCGGTCTCTACATTGATGTGATCAATCTTAGTGTCTGTTTTTTTCATATTCACCGATCAGTCTATATATAACGTGTATTCTTCATTCTACGCGACATTGGCGAAGTCAACTGTGCCCAACTGGCGCTTATGGAAGCCATTAAAGGAAATAATTGAATTGAATTGTCTAATATGTGTATTTAATTTCATCAAAATCGAACCAGTCATTTAATTGTACACAAAAAGAAACGATATTTCGACATATTATTAGAGTAAAATAAGTTTATACTAAGCCATTTTTGATATGATTTTTTTCTTTTGTTCCAGGACGAAGTAAGTACGGGACCCGCTCACGGATGAACTGTGAGAGACAATGAATTAATAATAGATAATATAAAAAATTTGAAAATATTTTTTATTTATATTTTCTTTTGAATTTAATCAAAATCGATTGAGTGTTTTATGTTATTTTACTGTGTTTTTATGTCTTTTTTTGGATTTTTGGATTATGTGAATTATGTATATAAAATATATATCTGTCTGGATGTAATATTTTTTGTTAATATTGTATTTTATAGGGGTATTTAATAATATAATGGAATTTTCGTAGTATATATGAGAAATTTACAACTACGTACAGGTCTCGTGGCATAAGCTCAGCTTTGCATTTGTGTGAGTGCAGTGTACGGATAGGCACGACGTACGGATAGACGTTGCGAGATTGGTTTAAACCCGTTTTAACTGGTTTTTGATGCGCGACTATTGGCTTTTAGCTATCACTCACACAAATGCAAAGCTGAGCTTATGCCTCAAGAACTGTAGGTACTTTATTATTGAGTTTGTATAAACTTATAATGAAAATGAAGTTTTACTTTTTTGTAATTTTGTGGCATACATTCATTTGTACGTATATGTACATACATACATACAAGTACACAGACAACTTTTCTTTTTAATATATATGTATTTTGTATATTGATGGATATTATATATGATATAATTTGCATGCTTTCGCATAACACTTACAAGTTTCGTAGCGTGTCATGAGTAAACGTATACATTACTAACTAACAGACATTTACTATATATATAAAAAAGATTGATAAACTTCCAACAAAGTAATGTATCTATGACGTGTGATTTGGTTATTTTTTGTTAAGCTTTTTTCGTCACGGCGATGGACCGTGACTTAGAAAAAAGTATTAAATTAAGCACCTATAATGGGTTTGGAAATGTCCCCGAAAAAACGTAAGGCCATTGACCCCATAATCAATCATTGTATAGTTAGATGCTCGAGGATTTTTAGGGTTAAATGTCAAATATTTTGTAGTTAAAATGTATACGTTCTAATAAAATTGATGGAACTTCTAAAACTAGTTGAAATTCTGAATCTCTATGTCCCATATGTAATTTTTATGGGGTCATTTATGGTGTATTTCAATAAATGCCTATTAAAAATGCTTTTTACTTTATATTATATTTGTTAGTTTTTATTTTATTCGTACTCTTCTTAAAATACGTTCGTTTGGTATCCATATTATGAGGGTTCTTTCAAAACCATAGTCCGCCATAGTGTATTTAGAATGACGTCACTTATCTAAATATACAATGCCATACATTTAATGGGTATGCAACATTTCAACTAAATCGGTAGAGGACTAATGCTTTAAAATCCAGTTGCAAGTTTTGACCCGATCATACATACATATAAACTTTTCTAGCTTAAAGAAAGCTTATAAAAACAATAGACACATTATTGATAATCGCAGTTATACTACTTGTTATTATAGTAGTTATAGTGTTATAATTACAATCACTAAATCTAAAAAAAAATATTTAAATGGCCGATGTCTCAACGAAGATAGACAAAATAATATCTTGTTAGTACAAAACTTATTAATCTTTCTAAATAATAGTTATTTAAACGTAAATAATGTATGTGTCATACAAAAAATATTAGCTAATTTTTATTGTATGATCAATTTATTGAATGTAATTAGTATTTTTGTTGCTATGGCGAGTAACTTTTTGCTTTATACAGGAGTCAAACCTGTGTCCATCAAAAGTGCTATACAACTGTTTACGTAATATAATGATATATTTTTTGCATATACGTATATATATAGTTTTTTAACATTTTGTGTGTTTTGTATTTGTGTGTTTTTTGTTTATTTTTTGTTGTGTGTTTGTGTTAACCTTTTTTTTCAGGTTCATTGTTTCGGAGAACCCGTGAGGCGGTCGGTGCAATATTTTGACCAATTTTAAAATAAGATATCATTGTATGAATTGGTTAAGATATTGCATCGTCCGCTTGACGGGAATGCCTACGGACGTGCCTTGTGTTTGCGCCTGTTTTGTGTTTGCTTCGTTTGTGCTTTTTGTGTTTTTGTGTTCATTACTAATATGTTTGTGTGCTTTTTGTCTTAATTTTTTTATGTTTTGCCTATTTTTTGTGACTAAAGAAATTGTAAACATCCAGACAAATAATATATTTTATTATATTTTTCGAAATTAATAACATTTCAATTTAAGTACCTAGTTATAATTTACAAAGGGCCATTTATTAGGGCGAATATCGATTATTTATTAAATATAATATATTTTACATCAAAATTCTCCTATCAGGTCCTCGCACTAGAAGACCTAAGAAGCCGCCTGGAGACGGAGGCTCGTCAGATGAGAAGAGACCTAGAACTGCTTTTTCTGGACCACAGCTTGCTAGATTAAAGGTATATATTAAATTAAGAGAAAAAAATTTCATACATCGAGTATTCTTTTTTTCATACAGAGCTGAAAATTAAATGTTTAACTTACAGTTCTCGAGGCATAAGGTCAGCTTTGCATTTGTATGAGTTCAGTGTACGCATAGGCACGACGATACGGATAGACGTTGCGTGATTGGTTTAAACCCGTTTTAACTGGTTTTTGATGCGCGGCTATTGGCTTTTAGCTATCACTCACACAAATGCAAAGCTGAGCTTATGCCTCGAGAACTGTAGTTGAGTTGAAAAAGCGTTATACGTTTTGTTTATTTTTGTTGTTAATTTAACATCTAATCGAACTAACCAATCTTGAATAACATGTCTATAAATGAAACTATTTCTTCTTTATTATGCTTTACATGGTCATGGAACCATGATTGCTGTAAAGCATTCGAAACGTCGGGGACCAAAAATCAAAACAAATCCGCGACAAAATTTATTCATTTATAATGTCAAATATTCGCGTAAACCTACGAAAGTATTACACGGTCTATATGTTTCTGAACTGCTAATACCAACTTCAACAAAATACAAAGATTACAATCAACAATTAAATAAAAATTCTTTCAAACAGCACGAGTTTGCTGAAAACCGCTACCTGACTGAGAGAAGAAGACAGACCCTGGCTGCAGAGCTAGGTCTCGCTGAAGCACAGATTAAGATCTGGTTCCAGAACAAAAGGGCGAAGATAAAGAAGGCATCTGGTCAAAGAAACCCATTGGCCTTGCAATTAATGGCCCAAGGTCTTTATAACCACAGTACAATTCCTTTAACGAAGGAAGAAGAAGAGTTAGAGATGAAGGCGAGAGAAAGAGAACAAAGTCGACAGTAAGAGTATTTTATTTCTTGATATTTCTTACTGTAACGTTATACTGAGAAGTTTTGTAATATTGTTGTACCAATGTGTATAAGTTTTATCAAAATCGTTTCAAATTTATATGTATTTTAGCATTTATCTATTTCATTTATTAGACAAGACGTAAAAAAATTAACAGTTCGGTTAAGAAAATGTAACTTCTCAGTATTAATGTAAGAAATGAAGTTATAATTATAATATAAATAAATTTAGTATCTGGGTCCTAGCATTAGCGGGAATATCAAACCTAGATCTAGGATTTTAGTCATTGAATAAAATGGACATCAAAATAGCAAACACTTTTGGCGCTAGATTTGCCCTAAACTTGTTATGAAAAACAAAAAAAAAACTGTTCAACGAGACAAGAATAGTGACGTATTTTTCGGGAAAAAATTAGAATATTCAAAACTATAATCTATCTCTGTGCCAAAATTCATTAAAATCTGTTCAGTTGTTCTTGAGTTATAAGGGGTGTGGCTATCAAAATCAAAATATTCTTTATTCAAATAGACTTTCACAAGCTGTTTTGAATCGCCATTTTTACATTATTAAAATTAAACGTCAATCTGTAAGTCTGTGAGAAAACTACCACCGGCTCGGAAAGCTGTTCTGCTGAGAAGAACCGGCAATATTCAATCGTTGTTTTAGTACACTTTGCGCAAAAAATTAAAGTTTTAAATAAACCTCTATCTAGAAGGTTCTACTCTATTCCGTGATTATGATTGCGGGTAAGCATTCGATATTTCGAGAACCAAAAATCATAATAAATTTTAAATAATAATTTTGCTTAAAAAAATTGTAATTTTAAAAAAAACTATATTATAATAATAATAAGCGCTAATTACGATATATTTATTAAAAATAATTTAAAAAGTCCGTATAACATGACAGGTGATACTTTTCATATGTACTCTATTAACAAAATGGCAGATAACAGAGATAGATAATACAATTGTCAGTAAGAGAGAGCGAAAGCGCTATATTTGTTAATTAAATGCTAAGCGTTACCATGGTTACTTAAAAACGCTGACAGGAGGGCAAATCTATCGACCCAAATCATTTCTAAATACATTAAAAATAAAACGTAAATATGTATCTACGATTCAACTATTTAAATTTAATAATATTACTTTTGAACGGTCATGACAGCTCTTATGACACTTAATTTAGTCCTTGTGGAGGCTATTACTGTTAATAATAACAAAAAAACACAAAATTATAAACAATTTGACAGATAAAATTATAAAAATCATTAAAATGCAGTATTAACATGCTAATGACATCTGTCAAATAATGAATTGGTCTCTCTTAATAATTTAATGACATTGCATCATTAATAATATTTATTTTATTGTCATTTGTATGTATTTATTGTTTATTATTAATTTTCACTTAAAATCTTGCCATCGTTAAAATAAAATCGTTAATATAGATGTATATGTTAAATATAATGAATAAATCGCATTTCACTTGTAAAAATAATGATTTTTAATGTAAATATTTAATAGTATCAGTTTTAACAAAATAGTTAAGTTATTTATTGTGCAATGTAGCAGTATTAGTTAAAATGACATATTGACAATATTTTTAAGTCTAATTTTTTCTTTTTTTTTTAAATGTTAGTAAACTAAGGTAAATAAAACACGTTTTTCTTAAAAATATTGTTAATATCAATAACTTAAAGTAGCGATTTATAAAAAAAGTATTAAAAACAAATTACAAAACGATCATTTTGTTTCATTTTTTTTCCAGCATGACAAGCAAAAGAAATTAATTAAATAAATATTTTAAATATATTATTTACACTCATAACGACTCGTTTGGCTCACTTTGTAGTTTTATACGCTGCTTTCTGCGCCAGCGCGCGGTCGCGGGTTCGAGTCCCGCTGGGGGGGTTCATTTGTTAAACTCGGATGTTTGTTCTCAAGTCGTGGGTGTTTATATTTATAATATGTAGTATTTAAAAGTTATATATGTAGTATATCAACTATCTCGTATCCGTAACACAAGCATCGTAGCTTACCACGGAACTGGATTAAAGATGTGATATTTTCCTGCAATAAAAAGTATCCCATATGTGACCCGAATAATCAACTACCATTACCAAGTTTCATCAAAATCTTTCCGTTCTCGTGATGCGGTCACAGACAGACAGACAAAATTTTAAAAACCATAGATTCGGCCTCTGTATCGATAATAATGACTATTTCAATACGATTTTCTTAAAAATATTTAATGTACTCAGTTATCTCAGCATTTTATTATATGTATACTAGTGGAACCCGCAGCTTCGCTCGCGCTAAATCTAGGGACGAACCCCAGCGAAGTTAGGGTGAGTCGCTTGTTTAAGATAAACATTTCTATCATACATTACATATATGTAACTCTAGCGGTTTTGGCAGCGCACGCCAGAATAGCTCGCAGATGGTAGATTTTTTCTACTTACTTGACACTTATCGTCATATTTTGGATAATTCACACAATATCTTAATAAATTGTAGCCTATGTATTATTCTGATGTATAAGCTATATTATTGTAAAGTTTCATTAAAATCCATTCAGTAGTTTTTACGTGAAAGAGTAACAATCATTCATTCATCCTTACAAACTTTCGGGTTTATAATATTAGTAAGATAATATAGCACACCAAATTTTATCATTCAGTTTCAAAGAACAATTGTAATAGATATTTTACATGTAAAATGAAATTGTTTTTCAACCCCTTGCCTCGTTCAGAGGGAGCTCTACTTTATTGGAGCGTTCGGTATTTTTTATTGAAATTCTTGCGGCAGCATTTCGAATCAAGAATGTTGGTATCAACTTTTTTTAAAGGGTGGCTGCAGTTTATTGAACGTATTACATGGGGTTTAACACTTGAACTTTGAATTGGGTTTCTTAAACGTATCTTTTATTTTGATTATTTATTTATATATATTTTGTTTGATAGTTTGTTAGTTAATGTGCAATGGTTATCTATACTAATATTATAAAGCTGAAGAGTTTGTTTGTTTGTTTGTTTGGTTGAACGCGCTAATCTCAGGAACTACTGGTTCGATTTGAAAAATTCTTTTTGTGTTGGATAGTCCGTTTATCGAGGAAGGCTATAAGTTATATTACATCATGCTACGACTAATAAGAGCGGAGCATCATTGAAAAATGTTGCAAAAACGGGAAGTTCAGGCGTTAGTTCTGCGAGGTACCATATAGGGAATTTGGTTTCTGGTCTTTAGAACGCGTGCGAAGCCGCGGGAAATGCTAGTTATTTATATATTGTTCATATTGTCGTATTGGTTAATATTAGCTACTATCAGCTGTTTACATCATATCTGTATCTATGTAGAGACACCTCAGACCTCTCTACATAGGTATATAGTAAGTAGAACAGGTAAGTTGAAGGCTATTAGAATATTTTTACTGATTTAAATGTAAAATAATAATAAAAAATTAATTATAATTGCAATGAAGAATAAAATTCACTTAAAATCCTTAATAATTATAAGAATGCTTAAAAAAATAAAATTTCTAAAAGTTTATAAATGAAGACCACTTTGACGCTTATATAATTCTGGAGATAAGCCTTTATTTAATACTTTTTTAGATCTTGTATATATACGAGAATTTTTGACATTAAAAAAAATTTTTTTTTAATTTTTACATAGAATAAGTAAAACTTTCTTAGGTTTACGCGAACACTTGACATTACAAATGAAACTATCAGAATCCGCGACAAAATCCGAAAAGATAGTTTCATTTATAGAATAAGTAGTTTTGATTTTTGATTCCCAACATTTCAAATATTTTAACAACAATATATACAGACATACAGAAAGTTTTATTTAGTACATAACTATTAAAATTGAAGGAAAGTCACGTTGAACACTAGTTCTAATTCCAAGCACCCTCTAAAAGTTATTTTACAATTCGACTGGCATCGCGAATCGATCCAGCGAAATTGCCAGTGTAAAAAAGAAAACAGTTAATTTAAGCCGTAGGGCGTTAGAAATACCTCTAATAAGGGACGACTTACATGGTGATGCCTTATTTATTTCGATACTTATTCTTTTTAAAATATCTAATAAAAGTTTTATAAGTGCGTAATATAAAGTTTAAAAACCGACTTCACAAATGTTACAAATCGAAACTAAAAGAAAATAGCAATAATTTTAATTAATTAGTTATTGTTGGAGTTGGCGGAGAAATCGGTCAAGATACATAAAAAAGATATATACAGTGGAACATATAACCTCCTCCTTTTATGAAGTCGGTTAATAAAATGTTATGTCGAAATGTTTTACATTAAAATATTAATTGACGAATAATCTTACTGAGAAAGTCATTATTATTAACACAGCGTCCGAATCTATAGTTTTAAGGATTATTGTCCGTCTGGACAGATTTAAATGTATCTACTAGTATCTATTTATTTATTAGAGAAACAAACAGTGATATAAAACAGACAATTAAACAATAATAATAATACATACCAATAAAGTTTCTACAAACAGGCTATTCATCACTACATAGTATAAAACAAAGTCGCTTTCTCTGTCCCTATATCCCTATGTATGCTTAAATTTTTAAAACTACGCAACGGATTTTGATGCGGCTTTTTTAATAGATAGAGTGATTCAAAAGGAAGGTTTATATGCATAACTAGTGGATCCCGCGGCTTTGCCTGTGCTAAATCTAGGGAAGAGCCCGAGCGAAGCGAGGGCGAGTCGCTAGTAGAGTATAAGAGTAGGCACTAGATAAAACTATGGAAAAGACATTTGATTTTCATAAGCATTAACTAAAATGTACATACATACACATATAAAAACACACCTACATACAATTGTATACACATATTTTAGCCAAATTACAAATCTATTTGTGAATCATCTGTTATTTTATTTTTAAAATTTGGTAAGGAATAATACAAAAATATCTATATTCTTAAAAAGAGCATTAAGTATGATGATAAATGGTTATCCAGGTCAACAGATAAGATACTCTTTACTCCAAAAAAAGTCTTAATTTTGATAAATGTATATTATTATTATTATTATTTATTATTAAAAAAGTTTACATACAAACTCTTTAAATATTTCTGGCAGAATGTATTGCGTCTGTTATCACAGCCCTAAGCCATTGCGAAAGAAAAAAAATCAGTCTGTTATAAAGTGGCGGCATGTAAGCCTATTCAGAGGGGGTTCCTAAAATTCCTCAGCGGGAGTGGCCCCGTCTGTTATTTCTTCACTCTATATTCTATAAAGGTCTGAGGAATTAACTTGAAAAAAAACGAGATTTTTAAACATTTTCGTTCATATTTAACGTTACGATATGAAAAAAAATCTACTTTTTGATTTTTTTAATCCATATTTAAAAATAATGCTTAACTAATAATAACTTTGTTGTCATGGTAACTTAAAAATAAGTAAAAATAAATAGATTGGCGAGGTAACTTAGCTCAACTAGAAAATCGAATGGAATTGAAAAAAACGAGCGAAAAAATCAAGTTAATTATTTATTTCATTCTGATTGAATATTTGTTGTTATAACGGCAACGGAAATCATCTGCGAAAATTTCAACTGTCTAAGTGTCACGGTTCATGAGATACAGCACGACTACAGACAGACTGACGGACAGCGGTAGGTATTATATATATTAGTAATAGGGTCCCGTTTTACACTTTGAGTACGGAACCCTAAAAAAACTATAAGTATGTATAATAAAGGCTCTTCAGGGTAATAATAATAATAATAATAATAATATCCTTTATTGTACACCCAATAAAAAGACAAACAATATACAACAACAAGATTGGAATGCACAAGAGGCGGCCTTATCGCTGAAAGAGCGATCTCTTCCAGGCAACCTTAAGGTGTAGGAAATAGCACTAAGATAGAAGGGGCGCAATTTTAATAAAGAGATAATATATATATATATATATATATATAAATCTCGCGAATCATCTTGTCCCAAGTATGGGGAAATTTGGCTGCGCTCTTGTATCCACCGGCCTATTGTATCCGTATTCCGGATACAATATTAACCAACCCTGATTTTTTGTCCAAAGGTTTGTTTCGATGTTTGAAATGACTGGGCGAAAAATTGGCTTGGAGACAAATTTCTTCGTAGGGTGATTTTTGGCGAATATCGTAGTTCAGCCATCGGCCGCGCGAAATTTGGAGGGTGCTCGCGAGCCGCGTATATTTTGCCCCGTATATTTCGCTTTTAATTTATCGATTTTATTGTGTCCCACTTACGAATTATGGGGCCGCACTGGGTTGACGGGTAAAGGCGGAGCGGGGTGGTGCGGGGGTGCGTTCCCGTGTTTATAATATTTGTAAACTACGTATATTTCGATTTTAATTTGTCGATTTTATTGTGTCTCACTGACTACTGAGGGGGCCACTCTGGGTGCACGGGCGGAAACTTGGCTCGGACACAAATTTATTCCTAGGGTGATTTTTGGCGAATATCGTAGTTCAGCCTTCGGCCGCGCGAAATTTGGAGGGTGCTCGCGAGCCGCGTATATTTTGCTTTTAATTTATCGATTTTATTGTGTCCCACTTACGAATTATGGGGCCGCACTGGGTTGACGGGTAAAGGCGGAGCGGGGTGGTGCGGGGGTGCGTTTCCGTGTTTATAATATTTGTAAACTACGTATATTTCGCATTTACTTTGTCGATTTTATTGTGTCTCACTGACTACTGAGGGGGCCACTCTGGGTGCACGGGTAAAGGCGGAGCGGCATGCGCGTTTTGTGTTTAATATATTTGTTAGCTCATATTTCACAAGTAGTGTTCAGACAATACTTTTAACCGACTTCAAAAAAGATGAAATTATATGTTCTTATTACGTTTCTGACATTATATTTAATAAAGCTTTTCATAAAATATTTTAATTTAAACTATTATTACGTCAATATTTTAAAACATCAATAATATGATTTTTATATTAAAAGGCCTAAAAATATCAATAATAATATTAAAGTAGCAATTAAGTAAAGCAATACAATTACCGCCGCAACTACGGTAGTCACACTTGCTATGTCCTTGACCCCTATGTCGGCATTTCTTTGGCGAACGCGGTTTATGTTTTTTAAGGAGTGTTCTTTATATTGATAAACAATTCAAGCGAGTAAACCGCACTAATATTATTTTAAAAACAATCTAACGTAACGTATAATACAAACAAATATTATATTAGGAACAAAATAACCAAATATGTACATAAATTATATATTTATTTCAAGTTAGTATAGTTAGTATAGTTTTAAACGCTTTTGTATTAAAGTATAATTTGGCGCACAGAACTCGTGACAAAAATATTACACGGTTAGTACGACATTTATTTCATTTCAATATAGTTTTAAATGCTATTGCCTTAGAGCATAATTTGGCGCACACAACTCGTGACGAAAATATTACACGGTTAGCACGACATTTATTTCATTTCAATATAGTTTTAAAAATGAATGTTTTAGAGCATAATTTGGCGGACAAATATCTTAAAAAGAAAAAAAATACCTATAATTTAATACGTAATATATTTATTTCATTCCAACATAGTATTAAATGCTATTGTCTTAGAGCATAATTTGACTCGTAACAACAATACTATACGGCTAGCACAAAGTGTCAAGCGCGGTAGTTGTGGTCCATATTGATTACATTCTCTTTGTTGTGGTCGTATTATATGTAATAAAAATTATGTTAAAATATAAAGAACATCCTTAAAAATGTTTTTCTAATTTCTATTTCTTTTCTTCAGTTGACTTAAAAGTTTTGAAGTGCTTGCACGCACATAAGAATATGTAAAAGGGCTAATTTTAATAAATCGATGAATTACAATCCAAAGACATGAATGATACACAAAAACGGTAAGCCACAATTATACCTACTACGTCTTATCGCGGCATTTCTATGAAGAAGGATTTAAGCAAGAAATACATTTTTATTGATTTTGACTTCTTGTAGGCGTTGTTATTTTAAAAAAAGATTATTACAATAAATTATTATTTTATTTACTAATCATGTTAATTTAAAAAATAAATATGTAGAAGAGAAAGAATAGCTTGTGTAAAATCGTGATTGTGAGACACGAGGCAGAAAAATTTACGCGCTTATAGGGTGGCCCACAGAGCCATTAGAGGTCGTGGGTTCGAATCCCGGTTGAATTACATTTTTCTAATTTACTGTTGCTGTTAATTTAGTTAAAATTATGTTAAGTTTAATATCACCAACGGAACCGTATAACATAATACCTCACAAGCAATTCATTTTCTTTTCTCGAAAAATGGATTCCCGCCAAAACCAACCGTTTCATAAAAAGTGGAAAAAGTGACGATTTTAAAACTTTAAAGTGACTATATAGGTGTAAAAAGTGACAGTGAATAGCACAGACTATTTTAAATCTTCAAAATCGAACAATTTGAACCTAATTTGGCATAAAAACTGTAATTTTGTGAGTGACCGATTTAGTTTTTCGTGGACGCTGCTCGATTAAGATCTACGACATATGCTTCTAAATAGTGCATTCTAAAGTGCTCATTGACCTCCACCTATGACCAAAAAACTGAATTTTTTGGACTCCACTAAGTGCGCTAAAAAGGCAAAAAAACAATTCCAGCAAAATTGCTCTTTTCGCCGTCGGTAAACTTAGACGGTCACGACAGACATCAGAGGAAAACCCATAACAATAGGATCACAAAAAGCGAAATCCCATCAAAATAGCTCCAGTAGTTTCGGAGTTATCTAACATACAAAATTTTGAAAATTGAAACCTAACTTTGGACCTAAATAACTAAGAATCTAAATCGATGCCCCACCCTGGAACTTATTAGACCCAACGGAGCAACTCTTCTTCTTTCCAGAGAAGAAAACAGCACTCAAATCCGTTCAGTGGATCCGGAGATATCGGACTAGATATAAGTTAAGGTACTAAAATGACATGTAAAATTATAGTTTAAAAATTGTTTACGTAAATATTTTACAGATATCGACATACATATTAGATTCTTTGGATATCCTTGTAACTTTTATATTAAATAAAGTCAATTTTGTTAAAAAATTAAAATTAAAAAAAGTAGTAGTAGAATAAGTAATTAATTAAACTAAATCAGTAAAATTAGTATAATTAATTTTTTTTTATAAAACCGAGATTTTGTATAGAAAAATAATATGAATAATAAAATTCAACGAACAAAATTTGTACAATATTTTTCATATTAGTTGATGGGAGGAGCTAAAAGTGCCAAGACATAGGATTATTATCCTATTTATTTTACTTGAAAAATTAAGACTTGAGAAGTTTTAAGTTTTAAATATTAAGTTTAGATATAAGAATTATTATTTCATATTTTGTGTATAGGTATAATCTGGAACGGGAATCGAACCCGTTACCTGTTTTTCGAAAAAATATGTTTCTTTTAATTCATATCTTTCAATCGTGATCGTAGAGTATACCCTTACCAATACCCCCCCCCCCCTACCTTTACTTCAAAAATTTACTTACTTATTTACTAATTTACCCCCACTCCAATTCTAACACCTTCCCAAAACTCGACCCCGCCAATCTTCCCACGAAAACCGACCCCCCCCTCCCCCAATTTTACCTCACCCCCTTGGACAAAATCGTGTATTACTCCTAAACTACTCAACGGATTTTTATAATATTGGTGTCAGGTAAAAGGGCTTTAGGAGCCGCACCCAATTTTTTAACTTGTCTTCTATTTTTAGCTATTACTCCATAATCCATTGTCCGATTTTGATGTAAGTTTTTGTTTGGAAGGTGACAAAGTCCTCTTTGATGATAAAAGAGCTGCAGCGCTGTTATTTTTAAGTTAAGTGCTAGTTATTTAGTTGCGGTGAAATTTGTTAAAAATGCAAGCGCTGTAAGCGCTTAAAGCGCTGCAGCGCTGTTATTATTTTCTTTAAATTTAAATTGTTAAAAATGCAAGCGCTTTTCATTCAAAATTGAGTCACAATATTCCATCCCAACAAACACACATTGCAATTTGCAAGTTAGATAAAAGATTGTAATTTAACTTTGATTTTTATTAAAATAAAATTCCGTGCGCAAATCAAATACCTAGAATATTTCTTTACGGTGCCTTCCTACAATTATTATCGATTCAAAGATCTAAAAAGAGAGAAGAGAATATAAGAGATTTAAAAAATAATACGATATAACGATTAAATGTAACCATGCTTATAGAACAAAACGAAATCACATTCGTTTTTCGAAAATATTTTAATTGTTGCAATTAAATATCCATACAGAGTAATGAAATTGATGGCATACCAAAGGTAACCTTTATCCTCATTACTTTTCTTTTGATTATAATTAAAGAATAAATATATCTTATAAAAATAGTTTTGCCGTTTATTATATTTTCACCTACTAGTCCTAGTCGTCGTGCTCACGCACACATTTACATGTTTCGCTATAGACTACGTCGACACACCAATACGTCCCGCGCCGCGCCGCGCTTGTTCCCGCGCAAATCGCAATACTTGATGAGAAAGCATGACTAGCCGTTTAACATTTGCGAATATGTAGTTAGAATGTGTATTGCGTGCCGTCATTAGGAGTGTTCGTTATATTAGATAACTGAAAAAATACCCTATTATTAATTAATAATCAAATCGCCTATTATATATAATACCTCAGGCAAGCGTTAATTTTTAAAATTATTTTTATTACATATAATACGACCACAACTGCCGCGCTCGACATTTCGTGCTAGCCGTATAATATTTTTGTCACGAGTCGTGTGCGCCAAATTATGCTCTAAGACAATAGCATTTAAAACTATATTGAAATGAAATAAATGTATAACTTCATAAATATGTAATTGGTTATTTTATGACGTGTCATACCATAGATACGACTCGAGCCATTCGAGTGAACTACTTACTACTTAGTACTTACATTCCTTACAACTCGAGTCAGAATTTATCACTCGAGCTGATTTTCGATTAGTTTATATTATATAAAATTTTTAAATAGGTAGGTATATGAAATAAAATGTAAGTATTACGACTAATTAAGTTTCCATGTAAAAGTACAATTTAATTTCAAATAAGAAATTATCAGTTTTTATAGTTCAAAATGAACTTCACTTATTTAAAAATTCAATTTGTTTTTGATTAAGTATCAGTAATTAGATAATAATTAGACTTTTGCTGTAAACTTACAACTAAATATTTCTTATAATAACTAATTTTAGCGTTTAACTGATCTATTCGGCCCGCTGAGTTCCCTCGACAACTCGAGTGCAAACGAACTCGAGTCAAACTTGTTTTCACTCG
Source organism: Boloria selene (assembly GCA_905231865.2). Taxonomy (NCBI): domain Eukaryota; kingdom Metazoa; phylum Arthropoda; class Insecta; order Lepidoptera; family Nymphalidae; genus Boloria; species Boloria selene. The sequence goes on along the minus strand of HG993158.1, from coordinate 884,818 downwards.
TATTAATGAGTTTAACAAATTCACTCGAATAAGAATAAACAAAAATGATGAATTAAATTATTTAAAACTCAATGCTTTTACAATAGTTTTAGTTAGTTTATATTGTATTATTTAACAATATAGTAAGCCATGTTTAAAACAAACGATATTAAAAATATCAACTTTTTTAATATAGAACATATGAGATTATAACATCGTATTTATACTGTAAAAATGTGAGAAATTCAATTACTTTACAAATCGTTATAAATTAGTATTTTGCAATTAAAAAATATTTGAAACCTAGATTAATACTATCCGAATAACAGCATAACAAGGTGAAAATATGCTTAACTTGAAAATGATTTTCGTACCTATTACCTACGTTTTTATTAGCAATTTGTCGATCGCCGGCCCCTTAAGGAAAATAATAATATTTATAAAATATTTAGGTATTTGAACTATTATTACTTCAATTTTTTTTAATATTAAAAGGCCTAAAATTACCAAAAATAAAATTGAAGTTGCAATTAATATGTCGATTGTCGGCATTCCTTTGACAAAGGCGGCTCTGCTTATGACTTACCTATGTTTTTGTCTTTACTACTTTAGTTGACTTTAAAGCGTTGAAGTTGGAGCACGTACATGAGACAAAGGACTGATTTTAATGAATCTGTGTAATAGTTGTGAAAGTGTCATACTGTAGTAGTCTTTAATGCTTACTATGGTATTTGCATTTGGTACCTAGACAGTCTTCAATAAACCAAGCGGTTCGTTAATATCCATCCTGGCCGCTAGTGGTTGCCATTGCCAAGGTTCGAAGACATATTTCAACAGTGACAACCGTTTAATTAACGGGAGATGATATAAAACGAAGCTACAGCATCAGGAGCTCTGCGTACGTAAAATAAAATGTGTGCAGGCGGTATCAACGGCTATGTACCGCTTCGCGTACCTACTACTAGGATTTGAGGAACTTATTGATAGAGGAAGGCCAATGCCCAGTCCCTTCGCCTACTCGTACCCCTAACAAGACTTGCTTCGATTGTTCAGTGTGTGTAGTTACGAGATACAGTTTGCTGTATTTAATTGATATTTGAAATCAAAACTCTAGTGCGTATGTACCTACTTAGTTTTAAATTTTATGTATGGATATGGGATTGTGGTCTGTGTCATACATACAATAATTTTGTTTTATGCTCGTAGGTATCGTAAATGTCCTTGTAATTTTAACTTATATATTATAAAGAGGAAAGATTTTATTGTTGTTTGTTTGAATAGAATAGGCTCTGAAACTACTGGACCGATTAAAAAAAATTACCATTAGAATTACTTATGTATTAGGTGGATCACCGATATTCGTGTAGAATTAAAAACTTGTGAGTACATTCTAGGTACATAACAGTTTGAATGTATTTTATTACTAGCGACTCGCCCTCGCTTCGCTCGGGCTCTTCCCTAGATTTAGCACAGGTAAAGCCGCGGGATCTGCTAGTTATGCATATAAACCTTCCTCTTGAATCACTCTATCTATTAAAAAAAACCGCATCAAAATCCGTTGCGGAGTTTTAAAGATTTAAGCGCACATAGGGATATAGGGATATAGGGACAGAAAAGGCGACTTTGTTTTATACTATGTAGTGATGATAATTAGGTATTATGGTTGATAGGTATCTATCTACACTATCTACATTCTACACCAATATTATGAACAGGAAAGATTTTATTGTTGTTTGTTTGAATAGAATAGGCTCCGAAACTACTGGACCGATTAAAAAAAATTTTACCATTAGAATCCTACATTATCCCTGATGAACATAGGCTATATTTAATACTAGCCTTTCCCGCGGCTTCGCTCGCGTTCTAAAGACGAATCAAAATACCTCGCAGAGATACCGGTGCCCCTCCCCCCTTACGACCGCCCGCCTTGCACGCGGTAATCATTATTTTGTTGCGAAGTTATGTTAAATCTATACTTATATTATAAAGAGGAAAGGTTTGTATGTAAGTATGTTTGTAACGAATTGGCTTAAAAATACTGGACTGATTTAAAAATTCTTTCACTATTTGAATGCTACATTATCACTGATATCACAGCGAGTGATCGAATGAAGTTTAGTAGCGATTAAAAAAATGAACGACGCCGCGCGTAATTATTGTTATTTATAAGAATGTTTGCGAAAATAAATTAAACATTGTTTTGTTTAAAGTATGTAACAAGATATTGTGATAGATTGTAATTTCTAGTGAATGTTATTCAATATTGCATAATTCAATTAAATCATTTTATAATATAACTTTGTGTATTATTTTAATGACTGTTTGTGTGAATTGATGGAGGTTTAAAAATATTTTATTTTATCTTGTAATTTGTAATAAAGTTGTAACTAAAAATATTATTTAGATTAACTTATGCTATCGCTTAGAGATACATACCTACATTATATAAACAAGTTTGTACATACCTATTTTGATAAATTGTTATTTATCTAGACTTTGGATGGGTGAATTTGCCGCCCTTATTAACAATAGGGTTATTGGCCCACAGAGCCATTAGAGGTCGTGGGTTCGAATCCCGGTTGAATTACATTTTTCTAATTTAATGTTGCTGTTAATTTAGTTAAATTAATGTTAAATATTAATATCACGAACAGAACCGTTTAACTTATTTTCTTTTCTCGTAAAATGTATTCCTGTCAAAATCGGTCCAACTGGTTCAGAGATTAGCAGGAACAAACAGACAGACACAAATCTTAAAAATTGTTTTTTTTTATTTAGGTAAGTATTTAACTTTCGTATGAATTTAGTAAAAAGTTATTGTTTTGAAATCAGAAAAAGAGACAATTCAATTTTATTTATTTATACTGATGTACTCATGTACTGGTACGTAAATTGCGCTATCCTACTAATATTATAAAAGTTGAGCGACAGTTTTTAAGAATACGCAAAAACTACTGAATGGATGGATTTTAATGAAACTTTACAATAATATAGCTTACACATCAGCATATCACATAGGCTATAAATTATAAACATACGAGCGGATCCCGCGGCTTCGCTCGCCCTAATTCTAGTGACGTTATAAGGTAATAGAAAAAGTTTTAAAGGAATAGTTTTAGGAAAGGAATATTCTAGCTTTTTAACACATTTAAATAAAAGCTTGAGTTTAATTTATTTTTTACTTTTACTGTTGTTTTTTTAACCCGCATTCGTATTCTCTACAAATCCTTTCATTTGATAAACATGTTGTAGGAGTGTGTTAAGAATAGCTAGTCCATCGTGGCTGGTCTGCCATCATGCAATAGTCGTGTGATGTGATTTCAAATAACAAATCTAGGACTTCTTATATTTTAATTTGCATATTTAAAAATTACATAAATAAAATAAATTATTATATAGATAAGCCTACTTGTAAATTCTTTTATTGTAAATAAATATTTTGAATAAAAGTTTAGTAAGGTAAATTACAATAAAACAAATATGCTCGCTCGCGGTTGCAACGGCGGGGCGGCGGGGCGGCGGGGCGGCGGGGACGCGCGGCAGGGCCGGCGCTCGCGGCTGTAGCTAGCACAGGTAGGGCTGACGTCACGGCGGGGCGGCGGGGAGGCGGGCCGCTCAGTTATGTTCGAGTCGGGTATGGCCCGGTGGTGCTGATGCTAAGTCCCGGATTCGATTGGGCCATTATAGGCCTTATCAAAAATGTTAATATAATTATTATTAATTTAATTTAAATTGCGTAAGCCGCTCTTACTTGGCATATAATTAGCTTCTATTAGTATCATACGATGTTTTTAGCTCCTAGCTATCTATACAATTTTTTGGTCGGACAGATTTTGTTCGTTGAACAAATTTATAATATTTAGAATCTATACTAATATTATAAACGCGAAAGTTTGTAAGTATGGATGTATGGATGTATGGATGTTTGTTACTCTTTCACGTAATAACTACTGAATGGATTTTAATGAAACTTTACAATAATATAGCTTATACATCAGAATATCACATAGGCTACAATTTATAAAGATATTGTGTGAATTGTCCAAAATATGACGATAAGTATCAAGTAAGTAGCTATTCTGGCGTGCGCTGCCAAAACCGCTAGAGTTATACATAGTATGTAATGTATGATGGAAATGTTTATCTTAACAAGCGACTCACCCTCACTTCGCTCGGGATCGTCCCTAGATTTAGCGCGAGCGAAGCCGCGGGTTCCACTAGTCTATTTATAAAGTTTAAGTTTTTACTTGTCGTCGATCTTATTTGCGATATAAAAGTGGGCAAAGTTGGGCAAAACCCAAAAGGGCTTTTGCGTTTAAACATTTATTGCTTCAATTTAGAATGACAAAATAAAAAATAAGATTAAATTCAAACAAATTAATATGGCGACTCTGTTTGCACTTCTGCATTATTTATGTTTTTTTGTTTTATTGTCTTTTTAGTTGATTTTAGCGTAAAATAGACATTTTTTGTTGTGTTTGTTTCACAAATTTTATAATTACGGTGTGTTCTATAAGACATTATTAATTTGCGTATCTTAATGTATATTTAAGTGAAAATATGTTTTTAGTTATTTTAAACGTGTTACTTTAACAAAATAATTTTACGTGTATTCTATTTATTTTACTTTAAACAGGTTATCACCTTATTTCATAGTTTTAATTTAACTTCGTTTGATAAATAAATAAAAAATCTATATCTTCAGTAAGATAGATGAATAGTTCAAAAACATGTCAGTAGATGGCGTTATTTATATTCGAAATGATGCGTTATATTTTCTCATAGATGGCCTCATTAAAATGTTTATATTTATTCAATAGTAAATGTTTAATTTACTCAATATTAAATGTATTGACTATTTTGCTATAACACTTCACATGAATTTAAAAAAAATAAACTTTCTAAAAAAATAAAGTCTTCTTAAGATTTTTTTCTGTTTTAATAATTAAGAAATAAATATAAGCTCTTTAATTCCTAAGAAATAATTACAGCTCGAGGGACAGTGTTAAAATTGTATCGTTTTTACAATTCTACTACTATTTCTTGCGGCTTCGCCCGTGTTTTAATTATTGGAATTCAAATTCTTTCTCGCGCGTGGTAAAGTAACTCGCGGAGCTAACGGTGACCCTCCCCCCTCATGACCTTCGTCGCCCCGCGCCTGTCTTGCACGCGGTCATCATTATTTTGTTGCGAAGTTATGTTAAAACTATAATATATCTTGAGACATTTATTGAAATCAAATAATAAATGATGAAAATTAAATGTAATCAAATATAAATATAATTATGTTCCAAATTAAATACTTGTGATGAGTTTCTATTTATTAAGGTTAGAAATAAAATTCTCGTGTCACGGTGTTCGAACTTGAACTCCTCCGAAACGGCTTGACCGATTCTCATGAAATTTTGTGAGCATATTGAGTAGGTCTGAGAATCGGCCAACATTTATTTTTCATCCCCCTAAATGTTAAGGGTAGTCCACCCCTAAATTTTATTTTTTATTTTTTAGACAATTCTTTTTCCTACAGATCAACCCAATGAGGTTGATTAGCAATTAAAAAAATGAACGCGAGCGAAGCCGTGGGTACAGCTAGTTATTTTATAAAAACGCCTTCGCTAGTAATGCAATCTTTAAACCGAATTTGAGTTTATCTTAAAAGATAGACACATTTATTAATGTAACATTATATTTGTTTATGTATTTGGTAACAAGTATAAGTAGAATTCTGCTTAAAAAATTATTGCTGTAGTTAAGTAAAACTCAAATTAAATACAAAATCAAAATAGTATCATAATTCGATCGACGGAGGGACCGATTTAAACTTATTCAGTGTAGATACCGCATGATTCGGTTAATGACCGGATTCGTTAAGTCAACAATGTTAAATAGAGAAGATACGTTTATATTCAGGAGACAATATGATTGATATAATCCATCGGATGTACTAAAGCTTCAACAATCTCATGAAGGATACGTTATATATTCAGTGTGCTGGAATGATTTCGGTAATAGTTTGGATCCGCTAACCGAAGCGGGAAATATGAAAAATGAATATCAACATTTTTCATTTAATTGAAATTTCGCGTTGATTCATGATATCGTAAGGATAAAAACTGCACATATATGCATTAAAAACATTAAAAATGGTGTCGCATTCAGTGGTACCAACAGGGTGGGACTATGAAGCGGCGCATAATGTCTAAGAAGATTTATTTATATATATATATATATATATATATATATATATATATATATATATATATATATATATATACACACACATACATATATAATATAATATTCATATATACATATACAAAATATATACTAATAATAAGTTTATAAACTAGATCAACACAAATATCTATATATAACGACATAAAAGGCAAGAATTACGAATACTTATCATAATCAAAAGTTAAAAAGATAAAAGGAAGAACTAGCCAAGAAAATAATTAATTATAGAGTAAAAAAGTAGTCCTTTAAAAGTTTTTTAAAAATCAATAGCGATTTCGCATTCCTAATATTTTGGGGAAGAGAGTTCCAAAGACGAGGAGCTGTGACAGAAAAGGAGTTACTATAGAAGGAAGAAGAGTGAGAAGGAATTTTTAGGATAAAGTTATGATTGGAGCGAAGTAAGCGAGAATGTGAGTGACCGAGGAATGAAAAGCGCTCTTTGAGGTAAGGTGGGGTACATGGATCGAACAGAATACAGTAAAGAAGGTGAAGAATATGAGTATTTCTGCGAAGGCGGATAGGGAGCCACTTGAGCTTTTTTCGAAAATCAGAAACATGGTCATATTTGCGTAACCCAAATATAAACCGAATACAAAGGTTTTGAAGCCGCTCAAGTTTATTTAATTGCTCCTCAGTAATATCAAGGTAGCAGATATCAGCATAGTCAAGAATTGGTAAAAGGAGTGATTGTGCCAGCAAAATTTTGGTGGATATAGGTAAAAAGTTACGTAAACGCCGAAGGGATGCAACCGATGAAAACATCTTCCTACTCACCTCACTCACCTGCGGAACCCATGACATATTTTCATCCATAATAATGCCTAGATTTTTAACTGTTTTGCTGAAAGGAATAATAACGCCGTTCAAAACTATCGGAGGCAGAGCGATAAAGTTAATTTTGGAAATAAGTTTAGTACTGCCGATAATTATTACTTGGGTTTTAGACGGATTTAATTGCAGTCCAAACGACTCACTCCAGATGGTAATTTTTGACAAATTTTCATTGATATCATCAATAGCCGTATGCAATTCTGTAATTTTGGACTGACGATATATTTGCAAATCATCTGCGTAGAGGTGGTAGAGAGAAGAGATATGTTGACAGATCTTGCTAATAAAGATTGAAAATAAAAGAGGAGACAATGAAAGTAGTGTTTTCGAATCCCTTAAAAACTAGCCAGCTCTTGCAACATTTTCACAACTACTTCATGTGATGTGTATAATTGTCACTTTGTTGAATCGTTTGTTTGTTTGCGACATTTGTATGTATAAAATCAATGCTGTTTGGTAGTCTAGCTAAAATTCAAAAATGACTGGATCAATAATTCTTTTTTTTTTGGTTGAGGGTCAGAAAAATATGGTAAAATAAACTGCAGAAAAATCGAACAAAAAGTAAGGTTTAAGACCAAAGTCTCCAATGTCCCATATAGTGGTTACCAACAAACTCGAACTCAGAACCTTTTTCTTGATAATTAGCTAAGCTCCAAAGCTAAGATGTAAGAGTACTTATAAAGAATATATGGACAATAACTCCTGAACCATCCGATATGAAAGTAATGAACGATTCAGATTTATACCCACGAAGGAACATCGTAAAACCGTTTATACTACGCAATTAAATAACTCGCAAGTAGAAAACGATTATTGAATAGTGTTTCTTAATTTGCACTGAGATTATTTCCGTAATATTTCATAAATGAAACTATCTTTTCGGATTTTGTCGCGGATTTCTTATGATTCAGGTAACCCCCTAAGACGTCTAATACCTTAGTCTCTCCCATGACCATGATTGCTGTAAAGCATTCGAAACGTCGGGAACCAAAAATCCAAATAAATCCGCGACAAAATCCGAAAAGATAGTTTCATTTATAATGTCAAATATTCGCGTAAACCTAAGAAAGTATCATCCGTAATATTTTACTTAACCAATAAAGAAAAACTCTCGTTCAAAATAAGCTATTGATAACAGAAGATCATTTATTATGGTCAAAATACAACCATAATGGCTAATGGAAGTTGAACTGTGGCTTTTAGTATTTTAGTTTGGACCTAAGGTCAGGTTATATTGGTCGTTTAGTTCAGACCGCGACGTGGGTGGTCAGCCATTTTTATTCCGTCAAAAGTTCATTCACCTCTCTTGTCGCACCTGTAGTTAGGCTTAAGTATTTTTACAGTTGTCTTATTATATAACTATTTTGCTCAAAAAAGGATAATTTGGATTTAATAGGTTCGATTTTTTTAATATTTTTTACTGTGGCAAGTTATTCGATATTTCTTTCACTATTACCAATTTAATCACTACATATCACTACATAGTATAAAACAAAGTCGCTTTCTCTGTCCCTATATCCCTATGTATGCTTAAATCTTTAAAACTACGCAACGGATTTTGATGCGGTTTTTTAATAGATAGAGTGATTCAAGAGGAAGGTTTATATGCATAACTAGCGGATCCCGCGGCTTTGTCTGTGCTAAAGCTGTGCAAAGCGAGGGCGAGTCGCTAGTTATTTATAAAATCCTCCGCTGTGTATGTCTGTCAGCCTGTCTATTCGCGATAAACTCTAAAACTACTGCACCGACTTTCATGCTGGTTTCAGACTTGTCTTACTGGGAATACAATTGGACAGACAACTAAACAGATTTTGATTTGATATAAAGAGCTGGTCATCTTCTAGGATTTTGACTACAACATATAGGTTATATTTTAATGCAGGAAAATATCTCGTTTCTGAAAAATCTCTACTAACCTATTAACTAATATAGTACCTACGCTATAAAACTTTCATATTCATCTTTCACTTTTTATACGTATTTTCTGTATTGGCAAAGGGCTATCTATTAAGAATTAATAGGTAATAAATAACGTTATTTGATTTTAAGATAATGTATCCTGTAATCTATACTAATATTATAAAGCAGAAGAGTTTGTTTGTTTGTTTGGTTGTACGCGCTAATCTCAGAAACTACTGGTCCGAATTGAAAAATTCTTTTTGTGTTGGATAGTCCATTTATCGAGGAATGTTAAAAGCTATATTACATCACGCTACGCACCAATAGGAGCGGAGCATCAATGAAAAATGTTGCAAAAACGGGAAGCGCGGGCGTTAGTTCTGTGAGGTACCTACCATACCGCGCGACTCCGAAAGAATTTGGTTTCCAGTATTAAGAACGCGTGCGAGGCCGCGGGAAATGCTAGTATAATATAATAATATAGTGCCTTACCCTGGATTTACCTGTAACCTGTAACAACACTCGACTAGAGCACAACTTTTGAGGACAGCAGGAGCAGCATTTTTTCATATTTTTTTTGTCTATTTATATAAACCTATTATAGGTAATATAAATCATTTTTTGATATGTAAGGAAATACGATTTATCCATAAATATATGATAATATCTTATATATAAAATTCTCGTGTCACGGGGTTCGAACTTGAACTCCTCCGAAACGGCTTGACCGATTCTCATGAAACTTTGTGAGCATATTGAGTAGGTCTGAGCATCGGCCAACATCTATTTTTCATCCCCCTAAATGTTAAGGGTAGTCCACCCCTAAATTTTATTTTTTTATTTTTAGACATTTTTTTTCCTACAGATCAACCCAATCAGGTTGATTAGCAATAAAAAAAATTAACGCGGGCGAAGCCGCGGGTACAGCTAGTTTTTCCTATAAGTATCTACTTCTTACTATTACTTCTTGAGGCAATCCTTTATGCCAGAATGCCAAATTTCAATCGGACCAAACTTTATATTTAGTTAAATTAAAACATATTCAAATATAATTTAATGGATTCTATTATCAGGACATTAATTATTTATATCTACTGTTCATTAAACGTAAATAAAAAAAATATTTCTAACAATCTCACACTACTATTAAAATGCGAACATGAGTGTTACGAAGTGGAAACGGCTGTACAGATGAAATTTATTAGTGGGTGATAAAGAGTAACGTACTCGAGTTATTCGAAGGTAAGGTTATTAGGCCAGCTCTAAACGCCCACACCCCACTGCTGGGCGCAAGTCTCTTCAAATATGAGGATTATTAGGCGAGTTTGGTATAGAACGCTGGCCATCTGGCTTCTTCTTTCTTCTTAGCTGGCTTCTTTATTGCACAAAATAGAGTTAATAGAAAAACATAAATTGAGAGTGACGTGGACAAAGTTGGACTTATCTCTATAAGAGATCTCTTCCAGTAAACCTATGGGTGTGGGATCAGGGCATAGTTCACCGCGCTGGCCTAGTTCGTGTTGGCGGATTTCACATGTCTTTCGAAAAACTTGCTAGGTTTTTTTAAGACACGCAGGTTTCCTCGCGATATTTTCCTTCACCGTAAGACAAGTGGTAAATCATGATAGAAATGATTTGCACATGAAAATATCAGACTGCGAGACCCGGAACCCGCATGACTCGGTTATCCAAGCGAGCGCGTTACCGCTGGGCTACCAGTTACCACCACCTCCATATGTACCGATATATATAAAAAAATATAAAATACATTTATCTACATATTTAAATTACATACAGATTATATACTTATACACAATTACTTGTAGCATAGTAGATAAAATACACAAAAACGCACAAATATGTATGCTAAAGATTGTGTACGTTTGTGTATATCATATACACAAACACACACCCATCCTATCCTTTCTTATCCTAAGGAAATACACAAAGATAGTATATTTACAGCCAAATACTTAAAATTCCAAAGTACAAGCAGACATGAAAACTTTCTCATACTAAGAAAATAAACTTATTAGGCGCCGCGTCAATCTTGAACTAATAACAAAAATATACATTGAAATTTTATTAAAAACTAGCCTTATGGGTAAGAATCTAAAACGCAAGTTTCTTTACCGTTAATATTTTAAAGTAAAAATGTTTGTAATTAGTTGAAAGCTATCGAACGCGATCAATACGAGGTTTTGAAAATAGCGCACGCACATCTAGGGTTGCTACCACTCTCAATATTCTGTGTGTGTTCTATGAATACTTACTTTAAAATAGAAATGTTTCTGTAATTTCTTAAAATTATTTTTGTATATTATTATTTTTGTCTATCTGTTATCTGTAAGTCTCTCCCGTGACTACGTGCGCTGTAAAGCATTCGAAACGTCGGGAATCAAAAATCAAAATAAACTCTAGACAAAATTCGAAAAGATAGTTTCATTTAATAATGTCAAATATTCGCGGAAACTTAAGAAAGTAATAATTTTTTTTTATTTTGTTTCGTGGCAATTGGAAAGCGTTAGCAATAAAAGAAATTCTATTCATAAATGCTTTCCTTCTTTTCTTTTGACGACACGTTTGGCGCAATTTTCAGTGACCCTAATTTCTTGCGTCAGCGGTCGCGGGTTCGAGTCCCGCTGCATTCATTGAACTCGGATATTTGTACTCCAGTCATAGGTGTTTATATTTATAACATGTATGTATTTAAACTCATATATGTAGTATATCAACTATCTGGTATCCGTAACACAGCTTACACCACGGAACTAGATGGCGCTGTGTGTAATAATGTCCCAACATATTTATTTAATTATGATCAAATTTTGGGTACCTGGGCAAATATAAGTTAATCGACGTAAGTGACAACCCTACCGGCCCTCCAATCAGAGCCGTGCGCACGCGCAATCTATCACACAAATAAAAACAAACGCGGCGACATGGGTGGCCGCGAATATATCAATTTACAATTCAGATTATACCCAATTATGTGTAAATATTGCGCTGTGCTGTTAATTATTAATTATTTCAAGATAATTGGTTAAAAAGTTATTAGGATTTAGTTAGACTAGGTGTTGCACGTGGCTTTGTTTGCAGTTTTGAAGTAGATAACTAATTTACATTTAACATAAATATTACTTATTTTTTAAAATTGTGTTCTTATTTTTTTAAATTATGTTGTCTTTATAGAATGTCAATTTTGTATTTTTTCAACAATTTTAATTATATCCTAATATATCAAATGCTATGGACACTAGTTACTAACATACATGTCTGTTTTGTTTTCTGTCTGCTTAAAATAAATAAATAAATATATTGTATAACCAAGGTACTATTCTAGTGTCCTAGCTAGTAAGTACACAGATCCGAAGGTCCCGGGTTCAAGTCCCAGGTCGTGCAAGCCTATTGAATTTCAAGAAATTCACAGTAACAGTCGTTCCTGTGCCTTAAATTAATTATCAGTGGAGTTAAAACGGAAAAATATTACAACAAATAAATTGATCACGCTATCATTTTTACATATACAGTTACTTTACAGTGATCTCGTTAGTCTGGCATGTACAACACGTACAGAGGCCTGGGTTCGAATTCGAGTTGGGTCAAAGTAGTCTCTTTTTGTCTCTCAACAGGTACACTTTCGTGAGCAAGTTTATTGCAGGTCCTGCCTTATCTCTCTCACCGGTCGTATCGACCCCAGTAGCTTAGGCATTTAATTTGTAAGTAAGTAAGTAAGTAACTCTTTATTGTACACCCGAAAACAGAATAAAATAAACAGAAACACAAAAAAAATATAGGAAAATTCTAATAATTACTTATTCTTTTTAAGTTCTATACGTGTAGCCACAGAATAAACTAGATTTAAAAAGTATCTAGGTTTAAAAATGAACAGTGAAATACAATTTTAGTCAATTTTTGTGAAAGTTGTGATTTGAATTATTAAACGTTTTTTACTGCCAAAACTTAACTAAAAACTATCTAATTAAAAGTTAATCAATTTTTCGAGATGGCGATTAGGTAAAAACTGGTTGGTGACGACACGATGGCTCAGTTTGTAGTGAACCTACTTGCTGCGCCAGCGGTCGCGGGTTCGAGTCCCGCTGGGGGCATACATTTGTTGAGCACGAATGTTTGAACACCAGTCATGGGTGTTTATATTAATATTATGTATTTATTTAAAAAAGTTATATATGTAGTGTATCAACTATCTGGTATCCGTAACACAAGCCTCGTAGCTTACCACGGAACTAGATAGCGCTGTGTGTAATAATGTCCCAACATAAAAAAAAAATGTCCCAACTTATTGGGTCTCGCGTTTTTTAACGTCATGAAATGACTTTCGTTAACTTTTAATCTAGATGGAATGTACTATAAAATTGCTGTAATATTTGTTTACTGCTTCGGTGGTGTGTGCCATGTTTAGTTATTAAGTCTTTCTGTTTAATAAGCCTCAGTAACAGCCCGGACTTGGGAAGTTGGCGCGGTGTGTCATCCCCGTGCCGAGGAGAACACGTAAAGCCATTAGTTCTGCGCCTTAGCTCTCACCTCGAGTATCGAATGTCGTTCCATCTGAGTAATAAGGGTGACAGGAACAGAGAGTACACTTGTGTCAACGCGTCTTAACTTTGAAGTCCTTTTCTTATTAAGTTAGAGAAAACCCCTTCATCCCCATAATTTTGGCCCAAACCCAAAAAGATTTAAGATAGATGTAGCACTTATTGTGATGAACATTCAACTGAATTTTGTATTCATTATAATATTTTGACATATGTGCATATTACATACGCATACTATGTGTTTGTAAATTGGGTTTGAACCTTTATAAATAAAAAAAAGATTCGAACCAGAGGCTACATGCTAGCCCAATCAACTGACTAGTAAAGATGTAGGAATTAAAAATACAAATTATAATATTTAATTCAATTATTTTGTTCAATGGCTCTACTTAACAAATAAGTTTATCATAACATGTCACAACAAGTGACCACTTCTCATTGGACCTGTCACGACCTGTCAAAATGTCACATCTGTCAAACAATCTCCGCAATTGATCACACAGATAGAATCTAACGCCATTGAGTTAAAGCAGACTTGGATTCTAGTATATTAATCCGTTTCGATCTAAATCGTAACTCGTCTTCTGAAGGTTCGTAAGATATGATAGGATGTCTTATTCTTAACGCTTATTAGTTTAACTTGAAAGTATTAAATGAATTCCAAATCGATTTTTACATTTCGCATCGATTTAAAACTTTGTAATTTGGTTGATAATATAATAGTTTGAAACTATACCACTGTTTTGAAAATGATGTCAGGATATTAATAGAATAGTTAAATCGCCAAGCCTTACCTTAATTATCTATTTAAATGAATATATTCACTCTTTTTAACGTCCCACAGCTGGGCATAATCCCTTCAATACGTAGGTATAAATGATTCGCACATGAAAATATTAGAGTTACAAGGCCCGGATTTGAACCCGCTTCACTTGGTTTTCCGTGCGCGTTACCACTTGACCACCATTATAGATGTTGGTTACCACTGCCTGTTTAATGCTGGTTAACGTATTTTGTTTTCTTTTTCTTATGATCCGTCATTTGATGTACATTTTTCATTTAGTTTTTGTTTGTTTGTTCTAAAATCATTCGATCTAAGAATATTTGTTCAATTATATAATATGAATCTATTATATATAATAAATGTGTCCACGAGTATGGGTATCTCGCCGTCGTATAGAAAACTTCTGGAAGAGTTACGGTACAATAACGGCTGAAAAAATGAATAGTATTTAAAATAGTGTAAAATATGCGAGTACAGCCACGTGCCATACCTAGTTTATAATACTCCCAAAGTAACTACGTCATAAAACCATTAATAATCCAGTTTCACACTCACTAAACGTATAACTTGACATAATACAAGAACCGTATCAAATTTCAACGTTCAATTCTCACATGTCTTAGACGGCAACTCTATCAAAATCGATTAAGTGTAATCAGTCTGCGATCGTAAAACCCAATGACCTTAGATTTCATCTACGTTAGATCCATTATTCCGATATTTTGATATTTCTTAATGTTTTGACAGGTCTCTTGTTTTAAAAAGAGATGGGTTGTAGTTTTGTCTCCTTCTTTTTTCTTTAATAAGTACTTTATAATAAACTAGCAATACGCGCAGCTTTGCCCGCGTTCATTTTTTAATCGCTACTAAACTTCATTCGATCACTTGCTGGGTTGAAAATTCTCCAAAATAACTCCAGCTTTAATATACTCCTGAGCCGCGCTACCTATTTCATATATTATGTGCGGCGTGCACTCCTCCTCCTCTCCTCAGAGCAGAGACCGTCTGGTCCTCTCATATCATGTGCAAATCAAATCATAATAGAAATGATTTGCACATGATATTAAAGGTGCGACACCCGGATTTGAACCTGCATCACTCGATTATACAAGCGAGTGCGTTACCGCTGAGTTTAAAAGTACATAGTTTCAATTTTGTTACTACTGTGTCTACAGTAAAATGGAAAAAATGAAACTTTAAAAAAATTATAAGGAAAAAACTAGGAAAAAGTAACTGAACTAACTAAAAATAACCAGATATTTTCGTAGTCAGTGCTAGTCCATACCAATGATAGCAGTTTTTGAGATGTATATTGATCTCAAAAATTACTTTCATTTTCAAAAGGTTTTATTCATTAAAGAAACTTATATAACAGCTAACTATGAATTTTTTTTTGGAAAATCTTAATGAAATAGCCATTCTCGATACAGAGAACGAATCTACAGTTTTCAGAATTTGTATCAGTCTGTTTGGAAACGCATCACGAAAAACCCACAGATTTTGATTAAAAATGCTATAGTGATGGCTGTTTATCTGGGTCATCATTTAGAATACTTTTTAATGCGAGAAAATATCTCTAAAATAGAGACGAACCCGAGTGCATCGAGAGTTAGTCGCTAGTTGAAGATCCAAACCTTAAATTCTCAATTATTAAAATGACATCTCAAGACTAGAGAAGTCGTAAGACTTACTAGCGATAGATCTAGCGCGAGTGAAGCCGCGAGTTCCACTAGTGTATACACGTAAACCTTCCTCTTGAATCACTCTATCTATTAAAAAACCGCATCAATGTCCGTTGCGTAGTTTTAAAGATCTACATACATAGGGACAGACAGACAGCGGTAAGCGAATTTGTTTTATACTATGTAGGATATGTTGATTACAGAATGGTAGCATGAGCCCTAAGAAGACAAATAGCTTGAAAAAATGGCTTATTTTTATACGATTGAAAATATTTTTTTGCCACATTAAGGATTTAAAACTTAAAATGTAAATTTTCTCACGATGTAAAGAGTAGTGAAACGAAACTAGTAAACCGAAGCTACAATTAAAATCGATATTAAAGTAATTAAATTAAAACCGGTTTTTTGGCAAGTGAAGTAAAAAAACAATATATGTATGTATGATATTATAGGAGCTCTGGACCACACACGACGTTAGCGCTAGCGTGTTGTGGACACGCCTTTTTATTTTTGAATCGTGTACTCCACATATGGAATATCGTGATTTTCACTGTACGTATTTAAAAACTAAAGATTAAATCGTTTTAAGTGTTTGGTTTTTATTTTTGCCAAGGATTTTTTTTATTTCAATGAAATGTTTCTTTTTTTATATAGAATATATTATTGACGTTTGAAAATAGATTTTTCATTTGTATTATTTACTGGCTACTATTCATCGTACTTCTACAGTCTAGATATAAATATAATCCAGGTTAATACTATTTAAATTACCACTAAATTACTTATTACCACTAATTACAAACAAAAAAAATTAAGCAATTCGTGTACAGACTACATTTAGTACTCTTATATAGACTATATATAAGTATATATGAAAAAAAAATGTTTGGTGAATCTAGGCCGCGGCTTTAACGATTTGAGTCAAATTTTCTATTTAGATAAGGTTTGCTTTTTTAATTTAAAAAAAGTTATCAGATTCCACGAAATATATAAAAAATATTATATAATAATAAATTTATTATATTAACCCTTTCAAACAAGGCATATCCATACCATGCCTCGGGAGCTGTAACAGCGTTATTAATAACACTAATGGTACAACCTGGCGATGTACGTTATATAACTACATATGTATATAATAAAATGCTTTATTACTGTGAGTCTGTACGTTGGAATTTTGCATATTATATTCGATAATTTAAACTAGATATCGCTGAGAGCATTCATAATATATGCCTCAAATTATATTTACGTTACTTGCTCTTATTAAGTCTTTAGTATACAATTTGTTTTTTTATTATTATATATAAGAATTAATGGTATATTTTACCTTTGAACTGAAGCAATAAATAATTAAAAGAAAAGGTCTAACGATTTTAGTAGTACCTACCATATGTTTTAAAATTTAAGTTCGAAAATAATCTTTTACTTATAATAAACTAGCTCGCATCACTCGGGTTCGTCCGGGTTTTATTTATTATAATGGAACCCTTATTCTTTTACATTTAAAAATCTCTGTCCCGCCATTTCTGAGAAAAGCGGAAATAAGTAGACATACAGACAAATTAAAATTGTGATTTTCTTATAAATACCGTATAGTTTTAGCACGACTGTTATAGATTTTACTATGACTTTGTCAGACAGGGGAGCCAACATACCGCCATAGATACTATGCGTTGAATCGAACTATCTTTTTTTCGTTATGGCGTAGAATTGCGTTAACAGACGTAATACATTCTGCCAGTGTCGAGTTTTGTGAGGAAGACACGAAAGAAACTGAGCTATATGTAATTTAGATCTGCTGTTCTTTTGCGCGGTATGAACAATAGTAATAATGACGTTCTCCGACCGATTCCGGACACGGCGGCCAATCTCATTGAGACTGGCCAATTGCGCAGGAGATATTATAGTGCACCAGTGTACGCGCAGACACAAGTGCACTCTCTGTTCCTATCACTCTCATACTCCGGTGGGACGACTGCTCGACACGACCAGTGAGAGCTCAGACACAGGACCGACGGCTTTACGTGCTCTTCGAGGCACGGGGGTGACACACCGCCAACTTCCCAACTCCGGGCTGTTACTGAGGCTTACTAAACAGAAAGACTCAATAACTAAACTTGGCCCGACCCAGGACTCGAATCCAGGACCACTCGATGTATGACCGTACATGCTAGCCACTACCGAGGCAGTCAGTGTCAACAATATAAATCTGTTGACAGCTGACTTTGGCCGCTTGAAACAGATTCAATTGAGTTTTTTTTACCAAATGTGCAAAAGAATATTATTAAAACCTGAAAAGATAAAAATACTATTCCAGACCCTAGTATTCAAGGGCCGTAGCGTACGTGCAATTAAATGCAAAATAAATTATAATTATATTATTATCAGCCATTATGTCTAAGTTTTATGACTTTTGGGCGTGTTTGTTAACCATTAGCTTTTAAAAAAAATCGTTATGTCATCAATTTGTCATTGACAGCTTCTACTTTTGACGTTTGATGGACTTTTTTTTGTGTAAAGCATGCGCCATAGCAATTTACTTTGCATTATAAACTACTATTAATCAGACCTAATTATCAAGTTAAAACAATAATCAAAATGCTAACGTATCCAAAGAATGATGAAAACTGAATGATCTTTTGTATATTTGACTTATTTAATTATTTTTCTAATATGGTTTTACTAAATGAGTTAAATTACGAAAATTAACTCATCATCATCATGCGGGTTCATATCTAGGTCTTGCACCTCCGATATTTTCATGTGCGAATAATGTTTGCTATCATTATTACCACTTGTCTTACGGTGAAGGAAAACATCGTGAGGAAACCTGCATGTCTGAGAAAACCTAGCAAGTTTTCGAAAGACATGTGAAGTCCGCCAACACGCACTAGGCCAGCGCGGTGGACTATGGCCTGATCCCCCTCGTACTGAGGGAGGGCCGTGCCCAGCAATGGGACCTTAAAAAGGGCTGATATTGATGATGATGATGATCTACATTAGAAATAGCTTCAACTAACAAAAAGCTCGATAGGCATGCTACTCGTAGTTATAGTCTTGCCAATATAAAAGTTTATTTTTAGTTAGAAAAGCTAAATCGATTTTGATTAAATTTAATACAAAAAAGACTTCAACTTGCAACAATACTGCGTGTAAGAAGTGATTTACGAAGTGATTCGCTAGTTACTCTTAAAGCTCCTTACCATAAACTTTTCTAGTGATTGTACCAAAATGGAATCGAACCTATTAACCATTTTTTCATAGCACTTCGTATAAATACTATTAAAACATTAACTATTAATTCAAATAGCTTGTGAAAGCATTTCGGCTATCAAAGAATAACACTCGGTCAGACATCACTCAAATTATCATACGACGAGGCGTTAAACTAACAGTGGGAACATACGGTCAGGCATTCGTACCAGCGAAAAGTGAAGAATCACTTTTCAAAGACAAAAGTTACTTGGCCTGTCCACATTAACAAATTTTGCTTTCTAATAATTGGATTTCTAAGTCAATTCTTAAAGCCAAATTTCATCTGAAATCGTACAGCCGTAATTTTTAAACTTCTAATGAAATAAAAAGATAATTTATTTAATTACATGTATTACAAGCACTTTCAATGATTAATTTAATTTAAAGAGTAAGTCTGCTTGTGATATAAAAATCATTTGCTATTCATTTGTTTCGATAAAACTCCAAAACGGCTGCACTGATTTTAATATTTCTTTCTTTTGTTTTGACAGGGGTTGTAGTTATAAATAAATAATATACATTGTATATAATTTATATAATAATTACTTTATTATTATATAATAAAATAATTAGGTATTATTTTTCTATTCCGTACTAGCCATTATAATACCCAAGCACGAAACCGAGCAAAGCGTGGGTAAGTTGCTAGTTCTTTAACATTAACGCAATAGGTGGAAATTGAAATAAATTTATTACTATCAATTTCTTCCCGTATGTTTTCAATCAAAATAAGGCAAGTACAATCGGATCGAAAAATGTATTGCTCCACTATTACCGGTGTAGCGCGATGTGGCGTATTGAGAGTTGGTTGAATGGTTTTGATACTTTGATGTCTAAGGGTCTTAAATCTGTCTACTGGAAGATACTATATTTTTTTTAAATAAGTAATTGTATGGACTTATATTAAATTATCTTTTCATTAAATACTATTTACATGTATATTTCGTATTGGAATAATATCAAAATCTTATTCATTATTTATTATTGATATATTATTACAATAAAACGTCATTTTCATCGATTTAGCTTTTCTATATAAGTTGTAATATAAAAAAGTTATGGTAACTTGAAATGAAAACTAACAAAGCTTTTTTTTAATTTTGAAATTCAGCCAAAACTTAAAAATAAGCTCTAAATTTAATCTATACTAATATAATTTAATCTTAGAAACTACTGATTCGAATCGAAAAATACTTTTAGTGTCGGATAGCCCATTTATCGAGAAAGGCAGTACATATTTACATTACAATGAATATATATTACACGTTATAACAATATTTAAAATGAAAAAAAAAATGATCTTCTGTTTTTAGAATGCGGGCGGAGTCACGAGAAATGCTAGTTTACATATAAAAAAAACTATTTAAACTAACATTTCATCATCAACCTATCAATCATAAA
Organism: Boloria selene; assembly: GCA_905231865.2. Classification (NCBI taxonomy): domain Eukaryota; kingdom Metazoa; phylum Arthropoda; class Insecta; order Lepidoptera; family Nymphalidae; genus Boloria; species Boloria selene. Next base: position 864,191 of record HG993158.1, on the reverse strand, counting down.
GTATTCAGAACCTAGATCTCAATTCAAAAAAAATATTAAACGATCAAGACTAACAATACGCAATCAAAGAACATGAATACCGCGTCGACTTGGGTGGTCCCGACTATTGCGGTTTCACTCTAACACGTATAAAAATCATCAACCTATCTCTTTCACACCTTTCATAGATTATGCAAATACGATGCGACAATCTCTATTATTGATAATTTAGATATTTCAAATGGTTGTTGAATTAGATTAGGTCTAAATTATAATAAACTTTGAGATAATATTTTAAATTTATTCTAATATAATAAAGTTTTATGGCAGTTTGTGTATGGAAAACCTTATTACGAAAACTAGTATTTATTAAGTTGAAATTTTATTTACTGTATATATATTATACAATTGAGATAAACGAAAATGTCTGAGAATTTTGATGTTTCCTCTCAATTTCATACAATTTTTGAGTGTATCCGTGAAAAGGGACGAAAGTAACAGGAAGAACTAAGCTTGATGAGATGAGAGAATGAGAGCTGTGGCTGTAGAGTTGGCAGCCATATTGATAAATATATTTACAATAGTAAATATATTAAGTGTCTAATAAATATTTCAGTATTGAACCTTATTTACTTTAATTTCTGTCGCTGCATCGACTATTTTTAAAGTTACAAATAACCCTAAAGAGTAAATTAAAATTTTTATATTATCTTTAAAAATATTTAAAAAAATCATACAAGTATTTGTTAAGTATCTTCCTTTTTACTTAACTTTTAATTTTAATTTTCCCACCATGTCGAGTTTAGCACATCTGCAAATTTAATCTATACATTTCACCTCTTATCGTTAGCCTTTTTATATACTTATCTCGTTCTCGCCGTTTAATTTCATACATCCGCTCTCATTCGCACACTCGTGACGTCATTAGCGAATTTTCCAGCCCTCTATAACTTTATGAATTTTATTATGTTTTCAATTATTTTTGTAAGAAAATATAAGTACAAAATATTATTGAATTAGTCACTATTATCGATATATAGGCCGCATCTACAGTCCTTAGAATTTTTGTCTGTCTGTCTGCGACGACCTCACAAGTAAACTACTGAACTGATTTTAATGAAATTTGATTTGGTGATAGCTAGTGTTATAATATGAAAATAGGATTTATGTGTATGATAATTATAAATAATTATTTAATTGTAAAAGTTGCCTGTTCTGATATTCCGATATAATATATTTATTTGGTTTTTTCTTAAGTTGGCAACACTGATTATTCGTTATGTCGTTAGAGCCGTAGTTCGTTCTTCTGAAATCTGAAAAAGGTTCATCCGTTTGGGTGAAAGCAACATACAAACACAGAACAACACCTCCTGATCTAAATCATCATCATCATCATCATCATCATTATCATCATCATCAGCCCTTTTTTTAACGTCCCACTGCTGGGCACGGGCCTCCCTCAGTACGAGGGGGATCAGGCCATAGTCCACCGCGCTGGCCTAGTGCGTGTTGGCGGACTTCACATGTCTTACGAAAACTTGCTAGGTTTTCTCAGACACGCAGGTTTCCTCACGATGTTTTCCTTCACCGTAAGACAAGAGGTAATCATGATAGAAATGATTCGCACATGAAAATATCAGAGGTGCGGGACCCGGATTTGAACCCGCATCACTCGGTTATCCAAGCGAGTGCGTTACCGCTGGGCTACCGCTGTCTTAGGTTATATAATTACAAGAGCTAAATTAAAATCGGTTCATCCGTTTGGGCGAAAGCAACAGCCAGAGAGAACAAATACCTCCTGATCTAAATACCACAATTGAAAAAGTAAAAGGCCCAAATGAGAAAATTAAAGAAACGTTAAGTAATAATTGCTAAGTCAAATATGGTACAGTTTATGCATTAGTAGCAATTAGGAGTTGTTTCCGACCCTTGTGTTCATATTTAGATAATATTTTAACGTAATCAGCTGGTGGTTATTTGGTTTGATGGAAATATGTGGTTCGATGTCTAGTTGATGTAATTTTGCTAGCGATTTGGCAATTTTCTTTTATCTTCTCGCAATAAGACCATACACTAGGAGACTAGGCAAATGGTTAGTAAACGTGAACTATGATCCGTACAAGTTTTACCTAAAATGCTTGAGATATTATAGTGGCGTGATAATCATTAAACAAACACAAGCTTCTTTATAATTCACTAGCATTTCCCGCGGCTTCGCACGCGTTCTTAAGGCTGCGGTACTAGCCAACGGCCTTGAGGATCTGGGCGGAGCCTGTCATATTCCCCGCGCCACTCGCTTTCCCTCCGCTACATTTTTACGCGCGCATTTTATGTCAGGCCGCTAGACCACAAGGTACGTCGGCCGCCGGCGAGTGGCTTACCTACCGAAAGTCGGATTTCTTTTTTTTTAATTTATATTTTCCCATTATTAGTGTAGACATAATAAGCAGGTAATTTGTAGAAAAATGTTTTTAATAACATATTCGAGCACTTTATTTAAAAAAAATGTGTGGCATTCGGGGACTGCCGCGGTAAAGCTATTGCATAGCATTTTTCATCAACTTATGCAATTATAAAAAACGACACGAATAATAATAGAAAAAAGAGTATTTAATACATTGAAAGTTTTATTATAAAGCATTATCTAGTTTAATAAAGTTTATTTAAATATCATAAAAAATATTTTTTACATAAATAAAATAATTATTATTTGTATCTATTATTAATTTATTTGAACATTTGTTACATATTAAATAATAATGTAAAAATTTATCTTATTTTATGATGTAAATAAATAATACATACCGGCAACTAACCTCAAATTCTACAAACGTACTACTCAAAGTAATATTATGTAGAAACAATTTTTATCACTTATATTATCACAGTAAATTATCTTTCAATCAATAGTTGAACACACCGGTCCGATCACCGAAGTTAAGCAACGTCGGGCGCGGTCAATACTAGGATGGGTGACCGCCTGGGAACACCGTGACGTGACCTGACGTTGGCTTTTTGTTTTTAATTTTGCAAAAATTCATTTTATTTCAGTCCTCAAACAATATTGTCATATGTCAATTATAATTTTTATTGATAATTTTTAAAAAATCGCTCGACGGATTTCGATAAAATTTAAATGGGACCTGGGTAGTAAACCCTTCGCAACCAAAAAATCCAAATCGGTTCAGGCGTCTTCGTGAACATACATAAATAAGAAGATTCCGTTCACCTCCGCCTATTTGGAAGTCGGTTAAAAATACCTAGGTAGTTTTTGAAGGTAATAGGCAAAAAAAGGGAACGGAACACTCACCCAATTAATTAAAATGAAACTGTTTTTTGACTTTATAAGCAAGTTTTTTATTCACACATATTGAAGTTATTGAATCGCAGTAGTATTTCAGAAAGGTTAAAAATAAGAATTCTTGATAATTTAAGTTTTTATTAAACACACTAGTATATTATACAGATTACAGTAGCTGACACAAGAGAAAGAATACATTTTTTACGAAGTATTAATACAGTATTTATGAAGACTCACTAAATTAGTTTACGAAGACACCTTAAATTTATAATAATAAAACCTTTTATTTTCTATAAATATTATAAAGTATTACAATATGCATCTTGTTTTTAAAAAATTCCTGGGGCTCCCCAATATTAATTAAAAATTATTTACTATATTAATATTTCTTTTATGGCTTCACTGGCAGCCATGTACTCGGCTTCAGTAGTGAATAAAGCCACACCACAGTGTTTTGTTTACGGCTTGACCAAGTGACTAGACCCCCATTCCTTAAAAATAAATAGCCTGTGTTAGAATTCCTACTATCTAAGTCACCAGCATAGTCAGAATCAGAGTAGCCGACTAAATCTATACTACCTTTATACACAATAGACTTTTCTTTTGTATTTATTCAGTAACGAAGGATTCTTTTAAATGCAGTTACATGTGAAGGACCTGGATCATTTATATACCTACTTACAACATTAAAATTGACACAGAAGTCAAAAACAATAATGCTCCCACTGCTTCTCTATATGGAAAATTAACAGACACATTACTTGTATTCTTACATAAATGTACTTTATGTCAGCAGGAGTACTGCTACTTCTAGCATCTGACAAATTAAATTTATTTATTATTGACTTAATATAATGTTTTTATTTATACTTATTATTATATTCCATAGTTTTATTTATTTCCATACCTATAAATGTGTTAAAATTTAATAACTTTATATTAAAATTTTGTTTGAGACCACTTCATATCATAGACAAAATAATTTTACTTTTACTTAATAATAATCCATATAAACATAAAGAATTAAAAAACTTTGACATCATTAAGAGATCCAACTGATGATTTGAACCCATAAGTAGATAAAAATGAACAAAATTTCTTATTTCAACATCTAGAAGATTGAGTCCATATATGGATTTAACTAACCTACATACTTTTGTAGGTCCGGCTTCCACTCCCTCTGGCAGCTCCATGTATATCTCCTCAGATAACTCACCATACAGGAAGGCCACATCAAACTATTCTATGTGTAGGTCATCTTACGCTGCAATGCTAGGTAGTAAGAGTAACCTAGTGGAGTTGTACCTGCAAGTGGGTGAAAAAGTATCATAATGTTAATACCACTAATAGAACTAATGAACTTCTTTCTTACACGCATATTTTCCTGTCTCTCGTAAAGTATGTAGATAATTATTCGTATGTTGATAGTGATGGGGTTTTTAAAATAATTTAATGATGTCATGTTTATAATAATTAGAAGTAAAGTAGTCGCTAAAAATCTTTTTTTAATTCTCTCTGAAAGACAAATTAAATATAATTTATTAGTTTTTTTTGTAAATAAATTATACAGATACTTTTCTGATAAACCTAAGCATTTTATCGAACTATAGTAATTGAGAATGATAATATTATTACTATGATCAAAATTACACAAAATTACATGACTATTGAGTTTCGCGTCACTTTCTAGGGGTGCATGACCTTAGCGAACTTCGCTTGCGCGAACATATGATGGTTTTAAAACTAAAATAATTTCCTGTGGCTTCATTTTTGAATATTTTCAATTAGTTTTTTTGTATTCGAGTCGTAATTTTTTATAGTGTATGTGGTTTGAAGGAACGTTTATCAAGCAATAATAAGCAATAGCATCCAACATTCACATAGGTACCTCCTTACATAATTTCATTTCAATTCAAATTAAAACAGGTAGGTAATAGGTATATGACTATTACAATAATTAGAGTTATAAACATCACTTACCTTCTCCTCTCTCATTTTGGCAGCAAGTTCACGCAAATCATTTCGGTTTTTTCTTGGCATGATGTAATACTGTAACACTGGTAGGTAGGTTTTCTGTTGATTCACAAAATATGATATGCAAGTCGGGAACAAGTTCACGCGTAGGAATAGGAACGTAGGTCCGTCGTCCAGTAATGCGTGAGCGGCACTGAGTTTGATGGGCGGTGACGGCATCCACGCGTCCCTCGCCCCGCGCAGGGCGACTCAGTGGCTTGGAAGTAAAAGCCGTAAGCGCCAAAACTATTTCTTTAAATTTAGAGAGAAAGATTCAAATAATATTTATTTATACTTTGGCGAAATTTTAGCACTGACTTTGAAATATTTTTCAATGTAAGTTTCAAGTTAATAAGTTATATTCAGCCAAACAAGAAAGCAAAAATAAGATAAAATAATGGTGTTTTATATTATTTTTTTCGTGTTACAAAATTTAACTAATCATGTTTCTGCTTTGGTATGTTTGTTCAGACTGAAATGAAAAACTACGTAAAAAAGTATAAGAGTTCTAGCATTTATATTTGAAAGGCAGTGTGATCTCAAAGATCTCGAAAATGTTGATTTTTTCGAGAGAGCAGCCTTAAGACCGGAAACCAAATTCTTACTGAGTCGCGCGGTATGGTATCTCGCAGAACTAACGCCCGCCCTTCCCGTTTTTGCAATATTTTTTATTGATGCTCCGCTCCTATTAGTCGTAACTTGATGGTATATAGCCTATAGCCTTCCTCAATAAACGGACTATCCAACACAAAAATAATTTTTCAAATCGAGCCAGTAATTCCTGAGATTAGTGCGTTTAACCAAACAAACAAACAAACTCTTCAGCTTTATAATATTAGTATAGATTTAAACGCTTAGTGCTTACGCATAAGTTGTTATAAAATCCATAATTTTATTTTTTCCGTTATACGCTTGGGTAAAAAACTTCTATGCGATAGCGAAAACCGTATCAAAATCTATATATAAGTTACTAGCTTATCACCCTCGGTTTGCTCGTCTTCGTCACTAGGTGCTCCCTGCCTGACATAAAGTTTGTAGCACCAAAAATTAAGGAATTTCATACAAACTTGCAAGAGCCGTTAGACCACCTTAATCCGACCTGTCGCAAAATCCGTTCTTATCGAACGTCTACTAACTATAAACTACCTCCCTGCCAAATTTCATCTTTATAAATGAATCAGTTTTCTATATTTCGTGATGAGTGAGTCATTTTTCTCTTTTATAGCGATAGCAATTGTGTGATGTATCGATACTGTAAGAATTAAAATAAATAAATAAATATGATGGAACATTATTACATAGCGTCATCTAGTTCCGTGGTAAGCTACGAGGCTTGTGTTACGGATACCAGACAGTTGATATACCACAAATATAAGTTTAAATACATACAATATACATATTATAAATATAAACACCCATGAATGGAGTACAGACATTTGAGTTTAACAAATGAATGCCCCCAGCGGGACTCGAACCCGCGACCGCTGGCGCAAGAAAGTAGGGTCTTTAAAAGTCCTAAATTGAATAAACTAACATAGATTTCGGTAAAACAAAGTGTTTAAATATTGTTTCAAATGATAACGCATTTAGAAGTACTTATTACAATTAGAGAGGTTAGTGAGAATAAACAGTAGCAAGACAGACATATTATAAGACAGTCACGATGCTCGAAATATGTACCGCACAGAACCATCTATTTTAATTTTAATTGTATAAAACGAATTTAACTTAAGTATAACATTTAATACTTTCTTATAATACTTTCTTATTCGTAGTAGTAGTTAGTATATAACCCCCTGAGACGTCTAATACCTTAGTCTCTCCCGTGACCATGTGCGCTGTAAAGCATTCGAAACCAAAAATCATAATAAATCCGCGACAAAATCCGAAAAGATAGTTTCATTTATAATATAACATTTAAATTATGTAGTTCCCTAATTTACTGTATAAAAATAAAAATATTTATAACTTGCCTTTCCCGCGGCTCCGCTCGCGTAGGTACTAAAGGCTGAAAATAAAAAGAAATATTTTTCTCCCGTTTTTGCAACATGTTTCATTAATGCTGCGCTCCTATTGGTTGTAGCGTGATGTAATATAGCCTATAGCCTTCCTCGATAAACGGACTATCCAACACAAAATGAATTTTTCAATTCGAATGAGTAGTTCCTGAGATTAGCGCGTTCAACCAACCAAACAAACAAACAAACAAACAAACAAACTCTTCGGCTTTATAATATTAGTATAGATAATGTTAAATAATTATTTCTATTTCTTTTAAATTATTCAATATCAATTTTCTTTTCTTCCCTCAATTTAAAAATAATAACACATGCAGTGATTTACTACTGGTATAATATTTTTTTTAAAATTCTTTAAAACTCCTAACCGTTGAGGAGCTATACCTTCCATCACCAGCTTATCCACATGAAATAAATAAATAATAAATAAATAAATATGTTGGGATATTTACACACAGCACTATCTAGTTCCACGATAAGGTACGAGCCTTGTGTTATGGATACTAGATGGTTGATACTACACATTAGACATGCGCAAAACAGTGCTTTATGAAGTAATGAAATATGGCATTACATTACGCACCGAGTAATATTACATCACTTCATTACTCGAAACATTACTTGCCATGCGTGATGCGAAGAAGTAATATCACCCGCGTACTGTCATAATAGTATTACTGATCTATCTCATGTAATAATATAATGAATATCACACACGTTTTTATTGATTTTAATTTAAAACTAAAATGTTAACTTTTTATGAGTAAGATTATTGTTATATTTTTATTAATTTTTATATTTAAATATTGTATTTAAAATTTTAACGTCGTAACCCAATTTACTTAAATTATTTTTATATAGCTATGTTTACAATAATGTATGCAGCAAAAATTAACAGCGTATACTAGCAGTACCCGCGGCTCCGTCCACATTCTGTCACACGTCACACTGTATTATATCTGCTTTATAAAGTAAATTTTATGTAATTTTAATAATCTTTTATCTTAGCCATATAGCGTACACAGGAGAAGTATAACCTTGACCGCAGAGTGCAAGAGTTATACTAAATTACTAATTAGTAAATATTAAAAGTAAACAAAAGTAGAACAGTCGATGCTTTCATACTTCTACTGCCGATTGCCGAAACATTCCGCGAACGATGAAATATCACGCTCGCGTCATGACTAAAGTAATGAGTAATGTTTGAGGTGATAGGTAATGTTTGGTTCGGTCGAGTAATGAGTGATGCTACAGTACTCGCTCGGGTAATATTACGCGTAATGCATTACTCGCATTACTGACACATGTCTACTACACATATATAAGTTTAAATACATACATATTATAAATATAAACATCCATGACTGGAGTACAAACATTCGTGCTCAACAAATGAATGCCTCCAGCGGGACTCGAACCGGCGACCGCTGGCGCAGAAAGCAGGGCCACTACCCACTGAGCCAAACGGTCGTCAATTCATGAAATGATGATTATCACACAGAAATACTTGAATAACTTTGGAAAATATATGAAAAAGCTAAAAAGTACCTATAAAATTTGAGAGTTGCCCTCGATTTCTCTGGGATCCCATTACCAGATCCTGACTTGGTGACCATGGGACCCCTTCGGAACTATACCCTTCCGATCAAAAGAAAAATTTTTGAAATCGGCCCACAGTTGGCGGAGAAATCGGTGAACATACATGAAAATGGAGTGGGTTAAAAATAAAAAAATGTTCATGAAATAAAAACTTTTGGGCCAAACTATTTTAAATTTTTATGGGACCAAATGGCAGCTATTGCCCATCAAACAAAAGAAGAATCACGTAAATCGGATCAAAACTCACAGAGTAATCGATGTACATACATAAAAAAAAATATACCGATCGAATTGATAACCTCCTCTCCTGCGGAAGTCGGTTAAAAAAGAAATACAATAATACGTATAGAAGTATAGACTAGCATATCTAATACCGTACAGCTTTCAGCTAAATTGGTAAAACAATGAACACACAGACCGACACGTCTAACATTAGCTCAAATGATTTAAAACCCGCTTCGACAGATTTATATTACGTACGTCATCGGTCCACATTTGTTCCATACTAGCTTTTACCGCGTGTTTACTTGATTTTAGTTTATTTTTAACACAGAAGATACTTAATTGTAGTAAAAAAAATAACTGGGATACTGCTTTTGATTTTATTTCTAATTAATAATTATCTTATTTCTTAACTTCTTTACACTGGTAATATATTTTAAATGTTCAATATAATTTGTTTGTTTAAAAACGTTTAATTTTCATATTTATAACATTTTGACAGTTATGTTTGATCAAAAAAAATATATTGTAACGCTTCTCTCAGAAAAAGAGATAATAATAAGTGTAGACAGTGGTAGCCCAGCGGTAACGCGATCGCTTGGATAACCGAGTGATGCGGGTTCAAATCCGAGTCTCGCACCTCTGATATTTTCATGTGCGAATCATTTATATCATGATTACCACTTGTCTTACGGTGAAGGAAAACATCGTGAGGAAACCTGCATGTCTGAGAAAACCTAGCAAGTTTTCAAAAGACATGTGCCAACTCGCACTAGGCCAGCGCGGTGGACTATGGCCTGATCCCCCTCGTACTGAGGGAGGCCCACCCCCAGCAGTGGGACGTTAAAAAGGGCTGATGATGATGATGATGATTGCACTTTCAATTTTTTTAATTTCGCACCAAAAATAATAAACCATCCTTACTGGTTAAAGATATTTTGATTTAATATTGTAACTAACGACTCACCCGTGCTTCGCACCAGTAAAATTTTTACAAACTTTGAATCTCTTATTTATTTATATGTAATGTAAAGCCTAAAAAATAGGTTTCAAGCTTCTAGCTTTAAAAATGACCTATGTCCTTTCTTAGGCTTTAGATATGAGTACCAAATTTCTTTTAAATATGTGTTTTTTTTGAGGTAGACAGAGTTACTTTCGCATTTATAATATTAGCATAGTATAAAGAATGACAAAAGAATGACATAGTAGGGCAACTTCGGCACAATCCGCGATATAATTACCTGTCATAGTTACCATAGTTGCCTGTCACAGGGTGACACACAGTGACAAACTGTAGCTAAATTTTAATTCAGTGGTCAGAAATTGGCATTGGGCCGGGAAGTGTGTTATTAAAAAATATTTATTTTTTATATATATTTAAGAATGTAAAACATTTTGTTTCTACATGTTTATGATTATTTTTATTAGGCCTGTAGTTACTCGCTTAACTGATATATCTGTAGAAATTATTTTTTAACAAAAATGAAAACCGACTTCAAAACGCTACAAATCGAAACTAAAAAGTAATTTTAATTACTTAGTTATTGTTGGAGTCGGTGCCAGCCAAGAAGGACAGTTTTATCCTGCCTTTGCAATGAACTTTCGAACGGATATTTTGATTATATTTACAAATTGATACATTAATTAAATTGTATTAAGATTATTTTGCTTTGGCTGGCACCGACTCCAACAATAACTAAGTAATTAAAATTATTTTTTTTTCTTTTTAGTTTCGATTTATAATGTTTTGAAGTCGGTTTTCATTTTTGTTAAAAAATAATTAATTTTAAATTTTTTTGTGGAAATTATTATATTTAAATAAAATATTGGAAGGCTAACTAAACTACTGCTCCAATAAGTCAGCGAAGTTTTGAAATGAACGACAATAGTCAATCGAGATTTGTCCACGTCTATTTTTCCACGTAACTCGTAGACGTTAATAAGATTTATCTTCTATTATCAATCCACCTAATATCCTGAAGGAATACGACTATCAGTTCATAAGTACGTATAATATTAAAAGAATTTTCTTTCAACTCCTAACCGTTGAGGATATATACCTTACATCATCACAAATTCTTGAACAGCTTTAGAAAATATATGAAAAAGGTAATCAGTGCCGATAAAATTTAAGGGTTGCCCTCGATTTCTCTAGGATCCCATCATCAGATGCTGACTTGGTGACAATGAGAACATCTTGAATGTATACCCTACCGAACAAAAAAGAAATTTTTAAAATCGGCCCACAATTCACGGAGAAATCGGTGAAAACACATAAAAAACAACTGTTGAGGAATTTTATCTTCCATCATCAGCTCATCCACATGAGATGATGATTTTCATACGTAAAAGCTTTATCGGGCTTAGAAAATATATCAAAAACATAATAGGTGCCTGTAAATTTTGAGAGTTGCCTTCGATTTCCCTGGGATCCCATCATCAGATCCTGACTTGGTGACAATGGGACCACCTCGGAACTATACCCTACCAATCAAAAGAAAAATTTTTGAAATCGGCCCACAGACGGCGGAGTAATCGGTGAACATACATAAAAAAAAATACATACAACGGAACATATAACCTCCTCCTTTTTTGAAGTCGGTTAAATAGTATTCAAACTCAAACTGACGCGAATAGATTTATCTCGAAATGAATTTGTGTAAATAAATAAAATAAATCCTTTAATTTCTTGCGTTTACAAAAACATAAATATGCTATTAGTAACAATTAAAAAAAATAAAACTATAATATATTAATAAAATCATATCACATCCTATTAAAATAATAAACTAATACAACAAAAATAAAAGTACCTACATAAGTATTTCATCATCAAGTATAAATTATATGCTATAGTTTGTCACAAAGTTTCGTATTTAATGGTTAGCCATTAAAGTTAAAATGTCATACAAATAATATTGTACTTTATGGACGGGCACCGCCCCCTTACTGCTGTGCCACACATAACGATTACTACTATTGTGCCACAGATTACAAATAAATAAGGTGTAATATGTTATTTAATCAGGAAGACAACAAAATTTTAAGATTAAAACCAATAAATGAAAACATTAACATTATGTAAAGTTTTACTTTCTTCTTATTATAATCATACAAATAAAACAACTAAAATAGTTTAATTCCTTTTATTAACATGATTCGTCACAATCATCATTTATATTAGATTTGTCCGATGAGGAGTCTTCAGTTATATTAATTATTAACTCTTGTGTGCATAAATTATCAAATGCAATGTCACGGCCCAAATCAGACATTATGATTCTCTTAGTTCTCTCCACCACACTTGATTTTTACGATAGTAATATTTATTTTCATATTAATAAATATAAAAATAAATATTATTTTATATTTAAAAAAATAAGAAATATCGATTATTACGTCACTATAGCTTGTCAGTCGTCGAGCTGTCAAAAAACCATTAATAAAATGGACAAACTATTATTTATATTATTATTGTTTACCTTTTCTGTTCAGTAGGTAATCTGAACAAAGACAACTCTGGAATCGATGAAGAATTTAGACACCCAAACACACAGCAATAAGTTCTTCTACGAATATCACACATTTTTCATATAGTGAAAAACCGTGACGCGCAAAACATGTGCGGCGTCAGCCTAGACTGGCGCACTGATATACGGTTCGAGATATTGTATGAGTGTGCGTGCGGCAACGTAAAGATACTATGACGCACACATACAAGCCGCGCGCGGTGCGTTTGTATGAAGTTGCCCTACTTTGTCATTCTTTATATACTCTGATATTAGTAAGGATTATCGGTTCGAAGGTAATCAGAGTTGCTATGTTGATCACAGTAGGTAACTATTGAGATACAATGTGACAAACAAACATACCATTAGATTGTTATTTAATTATTATATTTTAATAGTAACAATTAAAATGTAAAATATTATTTGACAACACGTTTGGCTCAGTTGGTAGAGACCCTACTTTCTGCGCCAGCGGTCGCCGGTTCGAGTCCCACTGGGGGCATTCATGTTTGTACTCCAGTCATGGGTGTTTATATTTATAATATGTATGTATTTAAAAAAATATATAATTTATGTGTATCAAATATCTGGTATCTGTAACACAAGCGTCGTAGCTTACCACGGAACTTGATTGTGCTGTTGTAATTATGTCCCAACATATTTCCTAAATATTGTTGCACTAAAAAAATGGCGGCGTTGCTTTCAATGACAAGATTTTTTAAAAGCAAAGGTAGGTCCATATACAGCCTAAACTATACACATTTTTTTACTTATTTAGAAAAAACATGGTTATATAAACAAGCAAATCTATAAAAACAGCTAGTTCATAATATGTTAAATATTGAATGATTTCACCAAACAAACAATTTATTATTAGAATATACAGCATATACACTCAACTCGCCCACTGACAGCAGCTGTCAAACGGTAATTAATATTTAATATTATATTTAAAGTTTATCAAAAACATTTTAAGGTTTCATCACTTGTTATTAACTGTGAGATAACTTTATAAATGTGTTATTATTAGTTCTTTAGTTTTAATCTATAGTTTTTAGTTTTTTGAATTTATAATAAATGAAATAAAAAAAGCCTTTTAAAAAGTAATAATTATGATTTGGGATAATTATTTATCTTTACTCATAACAAAATTAATAAAGAATTATTGTACTTCAGTCACCTTCAACTTTTTATCAAACTGCTGGACCAATTTTGATACTATTCAATATAAAGCTGACTAAATGAAGGCACAGAACTTAAATAATACCAAAAAATAGTAACTCCATCTGTTTAACTCTTAACAACACAAAAATATGTTGGGACATTATTACAACAGCACCATCTAATTCCGAGGTAAGTTACGAAACTTGTGTTACTGACATCAGACAGTTGATATACTACATATATAACTTTAAATACATACCTATTATAAATATAAACACCCATGACTGGAGTACAAACATTCGTGCTCAACAAATGAATGCCCCAGCGGGACTCGAACCAGCGACCGCTGGCGCAGAAAGTAGGGCTACTAGGAACCAAACGTGTCGTCAAATGATAACTGTAACATTTTTAAACGCAATAATTTTTCATAATAGGTTAGAAAATATTGTGAAAAGTACAAAAACGGAGGCAACTAATTAGTGAAATATTCATGGGCCATTTGAAGTCCATCTCCATGTTCACTGTGATATATCGTTTCGCGCGTGTTAATTGGACCAATTATATCTGTCATGATCCTGAAATATGGGAATACAGGGTGGACCTATGGACTACTACTTTATAACCTAACTTTCTTTGTTCTAGTTGCTGGCATGTAGATCGAGAGGTCGTGAATTCGAGTCCCGAGGAGTGTACATATATTTTTTTTGCTATGAAATATTTAAATGCAGCCTGGAGATTGTAGGTCGACGTGGGATCCGTTCTGAGTTTTATCTCTCATGCTTTTTTAAAGCAATATCGTCTTATACACAGCCTCGCTTTGTAACTGAGGGATGGATCATAAGTAGCCTTTGTTCATCCAAAACATGCATCTATATTTACAAAATTTTATCGATATCTGTATATCTGTCTCGTAGTTAACGAGAAACGTACAGTCAGATTTTCTTTCAATTTATAATATTAGTATGGATATTTAACTTTGGTCTAAACCAGTGTTTCCCATTTACCGGGTCGCGATCCGGTACTCGGCCATCAAAATAAAATACCGGGTCGCAACGATCTCGCCTTTTTAAAAAAAATAATATGTACCATCGATGGACGCATCGCAGTGCATTAATGAACCATTTTTAGTATTAATAAATGTTTATTAGCTTGGGTTTAAAATATTAGGTGGGTCACGCAGGGACAGTGTAAAAATTACCGGGCCATGGCAGAACAATGTTTGGGAAACACTGGTCTAGTCACCAGTGATTAACTTCACGGGATTAGTTCGCTAAAATACCTTATCGATAGAGAGAACAAGTGCTTCCATATAGAATAGCTACGCTACTGCCCGCACTTAAAAAGCCGAGCAAAGTAAGAATATAAGTAACTAGAACTAGTATATAAAAAACAATAAAAATATGCGTATATACGCACTAAACCAAATGTTTTGATGAGATAAGACCACTGAAAAAAATGCTTTAGTTACCAAGAAAATAATTGTAATACAAAAAACGTGAATCGTTACATGGTGAAGAAACATCATAATCAGATTTCTAAAACTAAGAATATAAACGCATAAGATAATGTAAAGATAATAGAAAGAAAGTATACAATGCGTAGATTATGATAATTACAAAACTATTATTTTGCGTAAGTCTAAACTCCTTCACACTGAAAAAGCTGATCTAATTTGGATAAAATTTATTTCACAGATAGATTATAAGCTACGGTAACAATGTATCAGTACCTACATATAAGAAATTGAAGTATCTGATTTTTTTCAAATTATCAGCTTTTCACTAAATGCTTATGAAAGTCTATTATATGATACTAGTACCTAACATAATAAAAAAAAATCAATTTTTGTCCATCTGTTTGTTCCTAATAATCTCTGAAACGGCTGGATTGATTTCGACGAGACTTTCACTCGCAGATAGCTAATGTTATAAGGCGTAACTTAGGATACTTTTTTACTGACTTCAAAAAAGGAGGAGGTAGAAATTTTATTTATTTTAACTAGCGGAAACCGTGGCTTCGCCGACGCTAAGCCTAGGGAGGGATGAACACGAGCGAAGCGAGGTTAAGTCGCTAGTCAGTACATATAAACAAAATTGAACTGTCCGTTTTAAGCTGAGTCTATTGAGAGAACATTTACTGAGAGTACACGGCGTTTGTGTGAAACGGACTCTATGTTGATTACGTGAACCAATAACAACGCATTCAAGATTGTCAGTACGTTTGTTAAAAAATCTCCAATTTATTATATTATTACCTACTACGGGTTCGGGATCGGAAATTAAAAGCGTTCTCGCACTCAAGATGTTTTATATACAGTGATATACACGCGCAGTTTGTACACAGCACTAGTTCAATTGAGTCTCTGAGCACTATAATCCACCACTTTTAATAATTCACTATACTTTTCTTTACTTTTCCACTATTTTGTATCTCTTCGCAATCTTCACTTAACTCTATCAACTGATCTCTCACACTGCCGGCCTTTTATATGTGTAAATTTAGAACATTCTAGTATCGAAAATTCAAAATGTTTCTACTAACTTCCAAATCTTTCCTGAAAATGCTTTGTCTCTCTCTGACACATTCAAATTTGCAATAAACTGTTCTTGTTATCTAATTGTCAAAAGTTAGAAATTGACATTCGCTGTTGTAAAGCATGGTACAAGCGTGCTATTATGGCGGGTTCACACTCTATTCCGCGACAATATTATACATATTATTATACCACTAGAGACTCGCCTCGCTTCGCTCGGGCTCTTCCCTAGATTTAGCACAGGCAAAGCCGCGGGATCCACTAGTTATCCATATAAACATTCCTCTTGAATCACTCTATATATTAAAAAAAACCGCATCAAAATCCGTTGCGTAGTTTTAAAGATTTAAGCATACATAGGGATATAGGGACAGAGAAAGCGACTTTGTTTTATACTATGTAGTGATAGTGATATGATGTTATACAGCCTAAAGCCTTCGTCAATAACCTATCCAACACTAAAAGAATTTTTCAATTCGAAGCAGTAATTCCTGAGATTAGCGCGTTCAACCAAACAAACAAACTCTTCAGTTTTATAATATTAGTATAGACATAAAAACTAACCTTTTGTAGTCGTAATACTTACTTAGATTTACGCGAATATTTGACATTATAAATGAAACTATCTTTTCGGATTTTGTCGCGGATTTATTATGATTTCTGGTTCCCGACGTTTACAGCACATGGTCACGGGAGAGACTAAGGTATTAGACGTCTCAGAGGGTATGTACTTGTTAAAGACAGCGCCTACCCTTTTTGTAGTCGGTTAAAACAGTTTTCTCTTCACCCTATACAAGTGTTATAAATCACGACAAATTACTCGTAACCGACTCGTGGCTGGCAGTCTTCAATGAACACCTATTTAATTGTAATAATATGAAAATATTTCTCAATAAGAGAATTTGTATAGAATTTACTATATTTGTATATGTATAAATAAATAAATATGTTGGTACATTAACACACAGCGCCATCTAGTTCCGTGGTAAGCTACGAGGCTTGTGTTACGGATATCAAATAGTCTATACATTACACATACTCGTATATAAATTTACATAAATTCATATTATAAATATAAACACCCATGAATAGAGTACAAAATATTCGTTCAAACAAGTGAATGCCCCAGCGGGACTCGAACCCGCGACCGCTAGCATAGCAAATTGCACTACCAACTACGAATCGTCAAAAATGAGAATGGAACTGTTAACTCTTGAGATTTATTAACCTTTCTCAGCAAAACTCAGGTCGTTTTCTTATCTATACTTTAATATTATAACGCTGAAGAGTTTGTTTGGTTGAACGCGCTAGTCTCAGGAACAACTGCTCCAAAATGAAAAATTCTTTTTTTGTTGGATAGTCCCTTTATCGAGGAAGGCTATAGGCTATATTACATCACGCTACGACCAATAGGAGCGGAGCATCAATGAAAAATGTTGCAAAAGCGGGAGAAAAATATTTCTTTTGATTTTCAGCCTTTACAACGCGAGCGGAGCCACGGGAAAGGCTAGTAATTAATAAAGTCAGTAGCTTCCAAAGTTCACAGTTATTTCAAAAAATATTTTTTTATACAAACTTTCGATTCCATCAGGGATATTTAAGCCAAAAAGAATACATAATATTGTTTAAGAGAAAAGGAACTATCTATACTCGTAGCATTTACATTTTTTTATATTTCCTGAGTATTCAATGAGTTAAATTTTAAACTTTTTCTTTTTACTTTTAATGTTATATTTCTTCTGTAATTTGAATATTTGAAATCAATATTGATGGGGTTTTAGACAAAAAAAGTCCATAAAATTATTTTTTGTACTATTATGTATATCCGCACTTATTACGCTATATTATTACTCTATACATTCTCATATATTACGTATATTGTATTTCATTATTTGATGATTTAAGTTAGAATAAACAAAAATATTTATATATTATTGACAATTATGGGATATCCCATACAAAATAGAAAAAAAACTGTCCTGAAGGTAGTACATAATATTATGTATAGGTACTTAGAAAGATGTTGACAAGTAAAACGGCAAAATAAAACTAATTCTAACAAAGTAGAGTGCTTACAGTAGTCTAAGATATAAATAAATATCAAAGAAATAGTCCAAGTATCTGTACTTTTTGCAACGAACAGACATACACTTGTTAATTATTCTCGTTTTTCCATAATAAATAAGACGCAGTCTAATAAATCATAACACTAAATCAAGTGTGCAATTTAGCTCTACTGGGAATCGAAGGGGCGACTAATTGTTTGATGTCAACTATACGTTTACTTTAGATCTATTTTTGATGTTTGAATTATTTTGTTTGAAAACTTTGTTACTGTTCAGTAATTTAAACCGACTTCAAAAAAAAGTAAAAAAACTGAAAGTTCGTTTTCAATTCCTTATTAATTACTATAGATATTAAATACCTAACCAGGTATTTTCGGAGTCGGTGTCAGACAAAAAGTAATACAAGATTTGTTTTGATGTGTATCATTTAAATAAGTTGAAAATTAAACATTAAAATTATTTTCTACATTTAGGGGATGGATTTTTATTTTGAAATTTAAATGGGGCTAAATTAGAGAAGTTAAACGCTTTTAAACAAAAAAAGGAATAATCCAAATCAGTTTATGAATCACGGAGTTCTGAAAAAACAAACACAAAAAAAATTGAGAAACTTCTCCTTTTTGAAGTTGATTGAAAAAAAATTTGAAAACTCAATTTGTGTAATAAACCAATTTTCAGGATATTTTTAGTTCATAAATTTTTATAAGCTAGTATATTAAAAACATAATTTGAAAAGGCAATAAATCGTCGATGATGAATTGATAGATTTTTTCACATTTCACGTTTGACGACATGTTTGCCGCAGTTTGTAGTGGTTACTATGCCAGTAGTAGCGGGTTCTAATCCCGCTGGAGGCATTTGTTGAGCACGAATGTTTGTACTCCAGTCATGGGTGTTTATATTTATATTATGTACGTAAATAAAGTTATATATATTGAATATCAACTATCTGGTACATAACATAACAACACTCTCCAACATTTAAAAATAAAGGTGATTTAACTATATCAAGGTTTAATAAACAGGTGTGAAATGAACATTACTTTAGTGTTTAACTCTCCCATGACGAATCGGAGTAAAATTAATTAGTCACGTCTATATTTTTCAATTAAATCATAAATAACTTCACGCGATGCTTTTGGAGATAAAAACGCCATTCAGTTTCTTGTCTTACTAAATAGTTATAGCTTGTTGGGTGTTAGTCTCTAAATTAAAAAAAATATATAAATAAAATAATTTATAAGACATTTGTTGATACGGACCTTCGCGAATACCAAAGTAAAAAAAAACAAAAAGTGCGGATATTTTCCCGCGCTTATCTCAATCAAGTCAATGTCAAATCTAATATTTTAGAATTTTGTAATGTGATATCGCAAAAAACATTTTTGTGCGCTTACATTGCAAACTGGCTAAGCGATATCGAATAAAATAAGTAAACTACGTTTAAAAAACCGACTCCAAACACTAAAAAGTTTAAAATAACTTAATAAAGAATTAATTTAATAAACCTCTTATGCAAACTTAATACCTTTAATATTAATAAATTACTATTATTTGTATGTGCTACTTATTGATAGGTTTGAAGTCGGTGCCAAGCCCTAATCCTCCTCCTCTTTGCGGAAGTCGGTTAACAAAATAATGTATCTACTACGGTTTTTTTTTTCTTTTGTATGTTTTACTTCTTTGTCTAAAATATTCATTTCATTCACTTATTTACTAAACTTTAATTAGACAGTGGCTTTGTATATTGTTTTGAATTTGTTATAGTTGACTTCAGTTTTGAATATCAGAGTTAACAATAACATTATCTATACTAATATTATAAAGCTGAAGAGTTAGTTTGTTTGTTTGTTTGTTTAGTCGGTTGGTTGGAAGCGCTAATCACGGGAACGACCGGTCCAAATTGAAAAATTCTTTTTGTGTTGGATAGTCCGTTTATCGAGGAGCGGAGCGTCAATGAAAAATGTTGCTGAAACTGAAGGTATTTGGTTTCCTGCCTTTAAAACGCGTGCGAAGCCGGGGGAAAGGCTAGTATGATATAAATGATTAAACTTGCCTCTTTTTTATACAAATCGTAAGAAAGGTTTTTTAAAACAAATTATATTATAATTTCTCTAATATACCTCAAGGCTCAAGTACCTACGAGTACAAAGTCTTCTTCTTTGTCTTTATCAACCGACTAACAATATTAATAACAAGTAACCCTCTCTCATTTCGCTCGGCTCGAATTAGCATGTACTATAATTATTTTGTTGACATTTATGATTACTCCTATTCCTTGGGTACTAAATTACGGGCTATCTATTGCAAAAAGATTCTTCTTAGAGTAGTAGTTCCTGGCAAAAAAGCCTACAAACAAACAAAGAAACAAACAAAATTTGCTTTTATTTGTTTTTTATATAAACCTGTTATGGATTTACCATATAATTCTTATATAATATTGGATAATGAAAAAAAACAACATAGATAATTTCAAAAACCAGAGATATAATTTATTTTTAAACGTATCCTAATGCAGTCTATAACATAACATAATTAAAATACTATTTACAATAAACAAAGAAAATGGAAGAAATGCGACTAAAAGTTGTAATACTAGTTATAAATATGACTTTTTTTTTTAAATATTTACAATTTTTACAAATATATGTACATGAGTTGTAAAAAACACAGATGTAAAATATAAAGCAGTTCAAAGTAATCCAGAAAGGGCTAACTCTCTTCCTCTCTTTCTTTCTTTTCAAACTCTTTTAATTTCTTTTTTATTTTATTAAAATGAAAGATACTTTAATACTGATATTTTTAATCTGTGTTTTATTTTTTAATACATAAAAACGTTAAAATAAGCCTCTATATAAAATTAGTCTATGCTTATTTTACTTGGTTATTCATTCGCATCTTTTTTGGACATTTATTATTATTAATAGTTTGTTTGAACAGTGCTCGTAGTATTATTTATAATTTATGAAAAAAAATAGAATTCAACAGCGTATTAAAGCCATAATATGTCAGTTACATACTTTTTAGCATATAGTTTTATATATACATATGTATGAAGTTACAGAATTGTGATTTCTATTACTACATACAAGTGGAAAATGGAAAAATATGCATGGTCGTCTAAGATGCATTTTTTTAATAAAATCTACTAAAATATTTTAAGGCGGTATGACATTAAAGGTTGTGAAACTAATATTTAATCTGCTTACAATAAATTGTCATGACATAAAAATTATGTCTTTACTATGAAACATATTCGTACTATATAGATTACAATTTAAAAGTAATAAAAATATTGACATAATATGTTAGTGTTTACAATCGAATGACTAAATCGATTCCTTATTAATCGTTAATATATATTTCAAATAAAAATGAGAAAATACATTTTAATTTTTCTCTTCTAGTTATAGTCTACTCAATTTTTTATGCACAATACGCAATCGTCCGTTTCGTATTTTTAGGACGGCATTATTTCTGACAGCTGTCAAATATGTAAAGAAGTCAATTAACTTTAACGTTAATTATTTTATTAATAAATACTTTTATTATATTTATTTACAATACAGGAACCGTTATTTAAACATTTATTTTTATATATTTAATTCAGTAGTTACCTTTAAAGAGGCAATTTAAACATATTAGGTAGGTACATTTTTCTTACATAGATTAAAAATATATTTGTAAACTGTGAAATGTTAAACGTTTGGTGACATTCTAATGATACATAATATAAAATATGAAATAATTTTGTATCTTCTCCATTCTACGTGACATTGGCGAAATAATCTGTGCTCAACTGGCACGCTTTGAAACCATTAACAAGAGAATTGAATTGAATTGAATGAAATAATATTTCTAATAAAATTAGGACTTACACTACAAAGTCCAAAAATCTCTCATTTAATTAGGCTAACTTTGAAAATTCTAACAAAAATTTTAATAATTTTACGTAACATTAATTTCTTCTTCTTCGTCACTTTCTGTCACAGTACTGTGGTTGTAAAGACCTTGGGCCATCAGTTGCAAGGCCAATGGGTTTCTTTGACCAGTCGACTTCTTGATCTTGGCCCTTTTATTTTGGAACCATATCTTGATTTGGGCTTCAGCGAGACCTAGCTCTGCAGCCAGGGCCTGTCTTCTTCTCTCAGTTAAATAGCGGTTTTCGGCGAATTCGTGCTGTTGACAAAATATTTGGAATTAAAAATTATACAAATCTTATCAAAATATAATGTGTAAATTATTGTTTTTATTGTCACTATCAGCCGAGAATCATTAAGCTACAAAATCGAAATTAATTAGGTTTGGATTATATAAAAACTAGCATTTCCCGCGGCTTCGCACGCGTTCTAAAGACCGGAAACCAATTTTTTCTGAGTCGCGCTATGGTACTTCGCAGAACTAACGCCCGTTCTTCCCGTTTTTGCAACACTTTTCATTGATGCTCCGTTCCTTTTGGTCATAGCGTAATGTAATATAGCCTATAGCCTTCCTCGATATACGGACTATCCAACACAAAAAGAATTTTTTAATTCGGACCAGTAGTTTCTGAGATTAGCGCGTTCAACCAAACAAACAAACAAACTCTTCAGTTTTATAATATAAGTGTAGATAAGTGACTATTTAGGCAACACTAGCATTTGATAAAACGTAATGTTTAATTATTTTTTATCTGTATTTACCTTTAGTCTGGCAAGTTGTGCCGCACTAAACGCTGTTCTTGGTCTCTTTTCTTCTGGGTTCATTTTCTTCTTCACTCTTCTACTTCTGGGACCTGATAACAAAAAGAAAGAAGATTTTAGTTTTTCTAATATAGGTATTCAAAAAAATTTGGAAATTATATATGTACGACGAAGTATGTAATTATTTATCCAAGGCGTTTTAAAACAATAAAAATAATTTTAAGACTACATATTTATTATCTAAAAGAGTTTAATTAAAAGGAAAATTTTTGTAATTATGTATAATTGACTATAAAAATTATTTTGTTCTGAAACAAAACTATCGTTTACAGAACGTTAAAAATTAACGAACGTAACGAAGGGCTTTATTACTTAATGTAATTACAGATAATTAAACAGATAAAAGAGAAAATTATGTACAAATAAAATATAATTATAGTAAATATAAAGTTAACCGATTTGACATTAGATAATATTAAGAATAAGGAAATATATACAAGCCCTCAGTTCTTTTTAACCGACTTCAAAAAAGGAGGAGGTTATATGTTCCGTTGAATATATTTTTTTTATGCATGTTCACCGACTTCTCCGCCGTCTGTGTGCCGATTTCAAAAATGTTTCTTTTGTTTGGTAGGGTATAGTTCCGAGGGGGTCCCATTGTCACCAAGTCAGGATCTGATGATGGGATCCTATCCTATCCAACTGTTGAGTTTCTCGCCGGTTCTTCTCAGCAGAACAGCTTTCCGAGCCGGTGGTAGTTTACTCACAGACTTACAGACTGACTTTTAATTTTGATAATGTAAAAATGACGATTAAAAAGAGCTTGTAAAAGTCTATTTGAATAAAGAATATTTTGATTTGATTTGATTTGATTTAGGGTAATCGAAGGCAACTCTCAAAATTTACAGGCACCTATTATGTTTTTGATATATTTTCTACAACCGATAAAGCTTTTACGTATGAAAATTATCATCTCATGTGGATGAGCTGATGATGGAAGGTAAAATTCCTCAACAGTTGTTTTTTATGTGTTTTCTCCGATTTCTCCGTGAATTGTGGGCCGATTTTTCATTTTAATTTTAATATCTTGTAAGAGAATGTCCAAAAAAAATTGTTCCACGGCATATATTACGTACAAATAGTAGGTGTACCTATATTTTGTTTATGAGAATTTTTTTTACCGATAGATAAAGTGGTTCTGTAGGATGGTTTTAGTATATTGTCAAGTTTTTGTATACATTTACTAGTGAAACCTGCGGCGTCGCTCGCGATCGCTAGTATGAAATATAAATTAGTAAACTTATAAAATCACTAGTGATTCATCCCCGCTCCGCTTGTATTCATTGGCTAGAAACGGTTTAACGATTCGTTTAGATTTCTTAAAGATGTCATATTTTCTTGCAATAAAAATTATCCTATATGTTGACCTGAATAACCAGCTATTATCATACCAAATTTCATCAATTTTTTGTGGTTTTCGCGTAATGCGATAACAGACTGACAAAACCCTAATAAAATATCATATCATATCATATAATATCATAAGCCCTGTTTTTAACGTCCCACTGTTTGGCACGGTCCTTCCTTCAATACGAGGGGATCAGGCCATAGTCCACCGCGCTGGACTAGTGCGTGATGGCGGACTGTTTGACGATGTTTTCTTTCACCGTAAGACAAGTGGTAATCATGATATAAATGATTCGCACATGAAAATATCAGAGGTGCGAGACCCGGATTTGAACCCGCATCACTCGGTTATCCGAGCGAGCGCGTTACCGGTGGGCTACCACTGTCTAGCTAATAAAATATGCCTCTTATAGTTAAAAATTAATGACTACTTGTGTTTTATAATAATATTTCAAATGTAGAAATAATTAACATATTTAGGTATGAGAAGGCAGCGTTATATCATGTAAGGCCAGCCCCACACGCGGCACCCTAAAATTAGGGAAAATTAAGTAGATTATAAGTAATTTTAGAAAACATATTGTTAGATGTACACGCGTTGATTTAATTAAGTTCCGAGGGGAAGAAAAAAATATTATTTGGGTTAAAATATTGTACTTGTCAAATAAATAATAAAATTATTTTTTTTTCTTTCTAGGAATCGTGTATATGTACAAATACAAAAGAGTTTTAGTTGTTTTTTTTTTTAATAATGGTACACGATGGAGAATATACAGCCAATTTAACAATTTAATTATAAGTCTTATGCAAATTTGATCATGTTATAAACCGGTTAAGAGAAAAAAATAATTTCATTTTTACAACAAAGTTCTTATCGTGGCCATAAATAATTCAATTTAATTTATTAGCATAATTGTAATTGAGTTGTTATTACGCTGCAGTTTAAATATTGTTTAATTGCTCTCTTAAATCTTGAATAAATGTGTTGAAATAAAGAACGTATTTCAATTATAAATGCAATATAATAATACGATTTCATTATATTTTAAGTTTATTCGTTACGAGATAACTTGTATCATAAATTTAATAAAAATGTTTAATTAAATTTACAGATAATAAATCCTAGTGTTCAATGAGTGGTTTCAACCATAATCATTTAAAAAAAATAAAGACGGTTTTAATTGTTTTTTATTGTTAACACTAAAGCTTCAATAGCTACCAAAAAAAATGTAGTCAAACCAAGGACAAAAAGGCACTAAACTATTCTACCTTTGCCTATTTATGTACATAAATTATATACACAAAAATGTTTTATTAGAATTAATCCTTTACTTCAGTCCCCCACGTGTAGAGGTTGCAGTAAATTTTATTTTATCTGTGGCGAAGGATCGTTTAGCGTGTCTGTATTCGTAATAAATCTTTGCGCGGGAAACCCCTATCAGCGGAATACAGAAACACTTTTACGCTTTCCACGAGATTAATTGTATTAATTTTATTTATTTAGTTTAATATATAGTGAGTAGCCATTTTGTTAAACAATATAATATTCGTTTTTTTATGTTTTAAAAGTAAGTTTCTATTGTGTTGGTAATTATTATATTTAAAGGTAATATGTTATAGGCCTTTAATACAAGGCAGTGGTAGAGCAGTGATAACGCGCAAGCTTAGGTGAAGCGGGTTCAAATCCGTGTCTCACCGATTTATTTTCACGTGCGATTCATTTACATCATGATCAGAACTTGTCTTACGATGTAGGGACATTGTTAGAAAACCTGCATGTCTGAGAGAACCTAGCAAGTTTTCGAAAGAGATGTGAAGTCCGCCAACACGGACTAGGCCAGCGCGGTGGACTATGGCCTGATCCCCCTCGTATTGAAGGGATGCCCGTGCCCTAATGGGAGATTAAAAAGGGCTGAATATTTCCTAGTTTTCAGCACACATGCAAACTAACAGTCCTTATTAACGTTCAACGATATCAATCTCCCAAATTGCGTCTTGATTGTAGTTTTCAGAAACATACGTTTTTAAAAACAATTTTATTTGTAATTTTGGTTTTTATACCTTCATTTTATAGCACAAAATGGCTTGATGTTAGATTAATTTTAACTTTTATTGCCTTAGGAATAGAACAGGAAATGGAGTGATTTGAAAAAAATGGGGTCGTGATAATAAAAAATGTGCTTTACGCCTTCGTACTAGAGTGTGTTTTTATACCTATATATTATATACGAGCGTTCATTCAAATACAAACCTTAATCAAAGGTTATAAGGTTGATTTTAAAGGATTCTGAACTAAAAGCTCAAGGGCCGTTCATCACTCGATAAAAGCTGGTACTAAGTTTTTTTATACAGCTTTTTAATTAAACAAACTTGAAATAGAGCATTTTCCGTAACGAGGCTTAATTCTGGACGTAGAAAAATACTGTCCGTTCTTGAAACTGTTGAAAGTCCTTTTTTCTTTTTATTCACACTTCGTTAGGCGAAAATATTTACGTAAGTGCTTACAATATACATATATAAGAACTTTTTGTTAGTTTCTTTTTTCTATGACATTTAAAGCGGAAGTTTGTATGAGTTTTATCACGCCTTGGGCCTGGTCTGTTTTGACATTGCCTATAACTACTTATATAAATAATTTTAATTAAATAGAAGATAATGCAACTATCTGGTATTCGTAACACAAGCCTCGTAGCTTACCGCGGAACTAGATGGCGCTGTGTGTAATAATGTCCCAACTTATTTATTTATTTAGGATAAATTTGTTAGAGATCTGATATTTTCCTGCAGTAAGGACACTTTATTCTATAAATGAATCCGAATAACCAGCCAGTTCATACTAAATTGCATCAAGAAATATCTCCCAGGTCACAGACAGACAAACATTCTAAAAACTATCTTTATTTATTTATATATTTATATATTCGGATCTCCAACAGTTGTACATAATATTCACTTACATCTAACTTATGCCTTACATCTACTTAAATTACTATGTACTACCAATTACAAGGGAACACATAATTCTAATGTTTATAATTTGCCTAAGTCTTTAATAATAAAAAAAACAAAAAATCCACTATATCTATAATAATTACTATTTTAATACGACGGAAAGGAGACGGTATATGCGTTTAGGGTGAGAGAATGTTTGATTGTTTGTGTTGTTATTTTTCTCCAAAACTACTGGTCCGATTTTGATGCAGTTTTCAGTGATGGGTTCGAGTTAGATTGGTGCATATTCTTAGACAGGTATTACGGTGACTACTCACCAGAGGGCGCTACAGCAAACATTATTTGTGCATATCAATGTTGCCACTTATCTCCAAAACTCCTAGTTCGATTTTGATGTACTTTTCAGTTATGGGTTCGGGTTTGATTGGTGCATGTTCTTATGACTTTTCATAAGATATGTTGTACAGAATCGACTAAGAACCTAACCTAACCTAACCTATTAGTAATGAATTGTGTAAAATTAAGGAAAACTTGAAAAGGACTACCAAATAACTCCCATAAAAGCAAAACTAAGTCCAAAATTGCTTTATTTTGACAACAACATCCCACTGTCTATACATCACGACACAATTAGTGGTTGATAAAAAGACAAACTGTACAACTTTGTATATTAACATTCCTCCCCTGCTCGTTAGGTTAATGGCGACGAAACAATTTATATGTTTGTTTCTAACTACATAACCCTTTAATGTTTGATAAACGGCTGTGCTAATTTTGATGTAATTATAAAACTTGATAATTATATTTTTGCTTTAACACGTCATATGTATCTAATCCAAATTTAAATAAATATGTTGTTATTACATACAGCGCCATCTAGTTCCATAGCAAGCTACGAGGCTTGTGTTATGGATACCAGATAGTTGATATGTTACGTACATAAGTTTATATGCATACGTAATATTATAAATATAAACACCCATGACTGGAGTACAAACATTCGAGTTTAAATGAATGTCCCCAGCGGGACTCGAACCCGCGACCCCTAGCGCAAGAAAGTAGGGTCACTACAAACTGCGCCAAACGTGTCGTCTAAATTTAATTTCAAAATATATTATTTAGTTTAGAATTTCCAGAAACTTCCTCTTTCTAAAGACAGGAAACTAATATTTTTGATTTTACATAAATTTATTATACCATGTGATGTAATATAGAATACAGCCTTCCTCGATAAATGCGCTATCCAACTAAAAGAATTCTTCAATTCCTACCAGAAGTTCCTGAGATTATAGCGTTCAAACAAACAAAATTTACAGCTCTATAATACATATAAATTAAAATATTACAATTTCTTACTGAACGTCAGTCTACTACCAGTTCGGAAAGAAGAAACCTCTGACCTGAGAAGAACTGTCGAAAGAAACTCAGCGGGACTCATAGTATCACTTTTACTTTACGTTTTTTGTAATTAAATTATATTCACCATAATAAATCTTCTAATTCTATGTGTTATTCCAGATTTTAGGGTATCTATCATATTATACTAAACTTCAAAATTAGTCCCGCCGATTAAGCCTGGCATTATAGTGTAGGTACAAATATTTCGGACTTCACATGTCTTTCTAAATCCATACAAGTTCTCCACGACGTTTTCCTTTAGCATAAGACAAGTAATCAAGATAGAAATTCCACAAAAAAAATTCCACAGTCCATATTGAACTTGCCTTTGAGGCAATTTAAATCAAAAATTAAAAATACGTTATTGAATAAAGCTTATTACACTAATAGCGGAATACCTGGTGGATGTAAATGTGTAGGATTAGCAACTGGTTGTGTCTCACGTAGGATAAATAGATAAATTGTAATACAATATTGTTACCAAATATTTTTTTGAAAAGAGCAACTGTTGAGTTTCTCGCCGGTTCTTCTCAGCAGAACAGCTTTCCGAGCCGGTGGTAGTTTATTCACAGACTTACAGACTGACTTTTAATTTTGATTATGTAAAAATGACGATTCAAAGCATGAGCTTGTAAAAGTAATAGAATAAAGAATATTTTGATTAGATTTGATTTGATTTGAAATGATTCGCATATGAAAATAACAGAGGAGATCGGGATCGAACCCACTACACACGGTTTAACAAGCGAGCTACTGAGCTACATCAGCTTAAACAAGAATTATAATAAAAAAACCTATTTAAAATTCATCTCGAATGGAGTACGTGAGAGGCATGTCTGACAAGACGACGTCACATCCGCAAATAGGCCTATTAATTGATTACCTCGGTAATTAAGTAATTTTATGTGCAATAATTGCTGTTAACTAGGTTTTTTTCCAGTCTTCCCTCGTAATTAAAAATCGCAAATAAAAAATATGTATGTTCGTGAAACTAAATGCCATTTATCGTTATAGTGAAGCAATCTTGGAACCACTTTAGTGCAGTTAAGCTTATTAAAAAATAATTCGCTTACTCGATTGTTAATGTTAACTAACTTGGGTATGATTAAGGCATAAGTTGATATTTATGTTCCTTTTATAAAAATTTTGCGCAAGAAAAGCCGCGGATTGCGCTAGTTATAAACTAAAACCCTCCTCGAGAACCAGTCTATTTATTGGTGAAAACAGCATGAAAATCGGTGCAGTAGTTTTTGAGTTTATTGCGAACAGACAGACAGACGCGGCGGAAGACTTTGTTTTATAATATGAAGTGATATACTAGTGACTCACCATTATTCTGCTCGAGTTCGTCACTAGGTGTTTTAGCGGTTGGAATAGATTTCCCAGAAACGTAATATTTTCTCTCAGTAAAAAGTATTCTATATGTTGAAAATAAATTTTAATCTAAATCCTAAATTTTATCAAAATTTGGCAAGTAGTTATCTCGTGATGTGCTCACATAAAAACAGGCAAAAATAAAAAAAATAGATTATTGTATCCTTAGTAAGGGCTATTTTAATAAGATTTTCTATAAGATGTTATGTGTACAGATTGAACTTAGAATTTTATTATATTCATCATCAGCCCTTTTTAACGTCCCACTGCTGGGGGTGGGCCTCCCTCAGTACGAGGGGGATCAGGCCATAGTCCACCGCGCTGGCCTAGTGCGTGTTGACGGACTTCACATGCCTTTTGAACACTTGTTAGGTTTTCTCAGACATGCAGGTTTCCTCACGATGTTTTCCTTCACCGTAAGACAAGTGGTAATCATGATATAAATGATTCGCACATGAAAATATCAGAGGTGCGAGACCCGGATTTGAACCCGCATCACTCGGTTATCCAAGCGACGCGTTACTGCTGGGCTACCACTGTCTTTTATTATATTATGTACACATAATATTCTTAAAATACATGCTTTCTATTTCTGCTTCATATTAAAATAATGTATATTTTTGAAATGGTAACACTCGTGAAGTAACGTCAGAAATAATTTTGGCGTCGCAGATTTATTTGGTTTTTTGATTCTCTCCCGTGACCATGATTGCTGTAAAGCATTCCAAACGTCGGGAATCAAAAATCCAAATAAATCCGCGACAAAATTCGAAAAGATAGTTTCATTTATAACACAAACTTAATTAAAAAAGAGAAAAAAAAAGGATTATAAAAGATTTATTTAAAAACGCTTGAACAGACCTTCATTTTAAAATCGGTCAACAGTAACTTGTTATCAAAAGAACTCGAGAATCAAAACAAAAAACTTAAAAGTATTTTGCAAATGTCAACTCTTCAAAACGACGTGCTGTTTATGTGATTTTAATTTTATGGCTTACTCAGAAATTGCGTTTTTCGCGAAGCAAATTTAAATTTTTGGTAATTATATTTTGAAACAATGTCACTTTTAATTTACATTGTGATGAAATAAACTGTCAAGTTTTTCTTAAAATTGAGATTTGACTTTCTAATAAGACGTGTGTGTTTAAATGAATAATAAATATATAATATGTTGGAACTAGGGATATTAACACATAGAACCATCTAGATCCGTGATAAGTTACGAGGCTTGTGTTACGGATACCAGATAGTTGATATACTTATTAGATACTAGCCTTTCCCGCGGTTTCGCACGCGTTCTAAAGACCGGAAACCAAATTCTTTTTAAGTCATGGGGTATGGTATCTCGCACGACAAACACCCGCCCTTCCCGTTTTCGTAACATTTTTCATTGATACTCCGCTTCTATTGGTCGTAGCGTGATGTAATATAGCGTATAGCCTTCCTCGATAAACGGACTATACAAAACAAAAAGAATTTTTCAATTCTGAGATTAGCGCGTTCAACCAAACAAACAAACTCTTCAGCTTTATAATATTAGTATAGATATAAACACCCATGACTGGAGTACAAACATCCATGCTCTCACACAAATAAATGCCCTAAGGGACTGGAACCTAGGACCTTCGGCTGTACATGCTAACCACTACACCGCCAAGGAAGTTAACTACAAACTTAGTTTGAAGTAAATAGAACATAATATACAAAAAATCGAAACTAAAAAGAAAATAAATATTTTTAATTACATAGTTATTATTGGAGTCGATGCCTTTAAAAATATATATAATGTTCCATGACCTCCTCCTTTTTGGAAATCGGTTAAATAGATAAAGTGAGAGAGCACACTTTCCTAAAAAAAGCTAAAGCAAAATGCCGCATTCAAATCTCTACATTCATACATTCACGTCTCATTACATATTCTTTACGTGTATAAGCTTTGGACTACGTATGAAGAAAATAACCTTATTTCTTTGGAATAAAGCACAATTTCAATTGTAATAAACAAAATAATCGAATATTTAGAAAAATAATATCTATGCTAATATTCTTAAAGCTGATTTTCTATTGTATTTGGAAAACAAATAACATTAGTATTTTAGGTACATTATTGAAAAAATAGGATTTTTTCAACTATATCTGGACTTTTAAGCAGTTTTGACCTTTAAATCTATGACTTAAGGTTGTATTTAGTACATACGTAAATATGTAGGAAATTGATTTTTTCTAAGGTAAGATAGGGTCGTGTTACGTGAAACGTGCTTACGGTTTAAATGAGTTTTCCTGAAAATTTCATTATATTACTACATTTTCATCATCATCATCATCATCATCAGCCCTTTTTAACGTCCCACTGCTGGGCACAGGCCTCCCTCAGTACGAGGGGGATCAGACCATAGTCCACCGCGCTGGCCTAGTGCGTGTTGGCGGACTTCACATGTCTTACGAAAACTTGCTAGGTTTTCTCAGACATGATTGCACATGAAAATATCAGAGATGCTAACTAACCGGTAACTAACCGTTAAAACGTATCTAGAGACGAACCCAAAATCACTAGTTATAATAATGTATTCAACTCTTTTAAACGTCCCACTGCTGAGCACGGGCTTCCTACAAAACGAAGGGGGACTGACCAAGTTATAATCTAGACATATAAATAAAATTGGAGTGTCTGTTTTTAATTTCAAATAAACAGCTATTTACTAAATGCATATGAAAGTATATAAGATGCTAGCAACAAAAAACCAATTTTTAAAATTATTGTCTGTCTGTCTGTTTGTTCCGGCTAATCTCTGAAACGGCTGGACCTATTTTGACGGGACTTTCACTCGCAGATAACTAATGTTATAAAGCGTAACTTAGGCTACTTTTTAACCGACTTCAAAAAAGGAGGTGGTAGAAATTTTATTTATTTTAACATGCGGAACCCTAGTTATCCAATATAAAAAGGACGCGACACAGAGAGCAAAACCACGGTAAATCGCTAGTAAAGTAAAGCAACTAAGCTTTATATAGTATGTAATTATTTTTAAGCATGAAAACGATTTAATCTGTACGTCGCGGCGCAAAAACGCCGAAACTACAGCCAGATCAAGTTATTAGCGAATGTTTGAGATGAAAAACCGTGAAACTTGGTGGTCGATTCCCGGTAGCTAGTGATGTGCATTGTCAATGTTATTTTATCGATTTTTAAAAAAAATATATTTGATGGTTACGCTGGAAAGTTTTTGTGAAATATTTGATGTTGCCGGATTATACTATTATTAAATCTATAGACTTCGAAAGATTTTATTTATGAGTAGTGGGTTTTATAAAAAAAGAGGAACTGGGTAAACATATTTCAAAACAATGCATCG
This sequence comes from Boloria selene, assembly GCA_905231865.2. Lineage (NCBI taxonomy): Eukaryota > Metazoa > Arthropoda > Insecta > Lepidoptera > Nymphalidae > Boloria > Boloria selene. The sequence goes on along the minus strand of HG993158.1, from coordinate 830,621 downwards.
AGATAAGATTTTAATGATGCATAATGTGTGCAAAACGCATTTTAATTTCGCCAAGATCTTCGATTCCACGTCCATCTTTTAGACAATTTTTCGAATTTGCCAAAAAAAGGAAATAATTTAAAATTAAAATCCCTACTATATACTACCCTACCCTACCCTAATATATACTACTATTATAAATGTGAATGTAAGTTTGTTTGTTACGCTTTCACGCGAAATCTACTCAACCGATCATCATGAAACTTTGTACACATATTCTTGGAGGTATTAAAAGTAACATAGGATACTTTTTATTAAAAAAAAAATTTTGTAAAAAAATCTCAAAATCTAGATTCTTCAATGCCTGAAATAGCTAGAGTAATTTTGAAGAAATGTTCAGGCATCCTACAGATCAACCCAATGAGGTTGATTAGCAATTAAAAAAATGAACGTGGCAAAGCCGCGGGTAAAGCTAGTAGTAAATAAATCTATTTTAAATAAAAACGCCATATATGGCATAAAGACACACTGCTGCATTGTTTCATGACAGAAGACTAACAAACTGCACTGTTAATTATAATATCGAGTTACTCGTAGGATATCCTGAAACTAAAAACTGAATAAAATATAAACATTCAATATTTAATATACTTTAAATTCTACATACCATAAAGAGTTTCGTGAGAAAACTATTTATTTTTCCATAAATTAGAATTTATTATGACAAAAAATTAATTTATAGGAATCTTAATTATTCACTTTTAAGGCCAAATGTCTTTTCTAGTCTGATGTGTTACAACACACGGGCATAGTGAAGTGAAGTTATCGATATATTTAAAACTGTCCACAGATACTTATCAGAATCAATTTATATTTTAATTGGATATTAAATAAATTTAATCATAAAATAAAAAAACTGACACACTAACAACCATTTCATACGGACCGACAGACAAAATTAAATACAAAAAACAACATGAAGTTAGAATGTGAGTATAAATTTAAAAAAGTATTTTAATTGAATTTCTTATATTGAATATATATGTAATAATAATGTTGAAATCAACAAATAGTAAGCAAATTGATAAATAATATTCCTTCAAGCTAGTTGCTAAAGAAAATTTTTATGACCAATACAAAACCCCATTCTTGGGAATCGAACTGACTGACTACAAGAATAATTTAATAGCCACACATCTCCACAGCACTAGCAACGCTCATAAACAAACTAATTAAACGAAATTCTTTAGATTTAATAGAGAATCTAGAATCATTCGTAAATACGCAATGCATTGAATGCTATTCAAATAACTCGCCATATTTGGCGCAGAGGAAATAACGATTTACACTTGATTATTTGATTATAGTTACGTGGAAACAAAATCGATGGTTCAATCTAAATTTTTTGTTGTATCTAATTATATTGTACTAGTGTTTGCTGTTGGCTTCACTCGTGAAGAATTTATCGATAAAAATAATTGGTGATTATATATTTAGATCGTAACAAAATAAGTTAATGTGACTTAAAATATAACAAGATCTTCTTGCTTACTTTACAAGTTTATATGAATAGAAATGTGTGTATGTTTTTGGGTCAAGTCTTAAAATCGTTTTTTTTACCTGTTATATTCAACTAATCGAACTTAAATCTTGGTCGTACGTTCAGTTTTCATTCCAACCACCAGCTAAGTGACTTTATTCTAAATCTAACATTTCAGACTATGAAAATGACGATCTATGTACGTTTGCTGTAAAGAAAACGAATAAATATCTAAAAAATATTTTTCATAACTTTAAATTAAGTTCAAAATCATTGCTGTTTTTATTATATTATCGTATTTAATTTGATTTTTAACATTTTCCACAGATATCAAACTAAAGTGACATACATTAAATTAAAAGAAACTAGCGCTAATTAACGCTGTATATATAAAATAAAAATTGTAATCTAGTAATAGAAATATCGATAGAAATATATCGATTTAATAAATTCCCATCCCTACGCTTCTCAAAAGCAATCGTCACAGTTGCCAGAAGGATACTAATTAAAGTTTACTAAATACTTTGGGACGTGTACAGTCGGGGAAAAATGTTATATTATTAACACTCACTGTATATTTCGACTTTGTCTACAAGTCTATTAAAATGACAAATAATTATAAATATTTAATAACAATTCCTTTTGTTTAAAGAAATATAGTAAAATTAATTGAAACAGACAGACAGACAAAAATTTTAAATTTGTTTTTTTTTTTTATGTAAGTACCGTATATATTTTCATATGCATTTAGTGAAAAGCAATTTTTGCAACATTTTATTCAAGCTACCTTCTTTTGTTCATAAATATCAGAAAATTCTATGCTTAGATAATTAACAAAGCACATTATAACTTTTCTAAGTCGGTTAACTAATTATCAGCGAGTGTACTTCGTAGAATCTTGCTAGGACTATATATAGCCTAATTACATAATAACATCATATACGGCGTCTGTCCGTAATCGTAACGTAATGGTTTGTTTATTATTTATTAGCTTTCTATTTTTTGAAATATATTAATAAATTATTTGGTCCTTAGAAGGTAAAGCCATAGCCTCTACATTTTGAGATCATGTACTGTTAATAATTTCTTATATTTACGCGAATATGTAACCGAAACCCGACAGTCGACCGTTAACCTGAAACGTCGGGAACCAAAAACTAAAATAAATCCGCGACAAAATCCGAAAAGATAGTTTCATTTATAATGTCAAATATTAAAAACGTAAAACTAAGAAAGAATAAAGTGTAACTTTATATTTAGTTCTAATACAAAAATAGGCTTTCAAAGTTAGCCGAAATTTTCTTAAATCGCTTTTCTTTGTCACTGTCCGGAGATATTACGGCTCAGACGTACCAAATTAAGGATACGATGATCGGAGTCAATTGCACCAGTTTTTGTGTTACCGTGAGATTGCCACCTGGTCTTTGAGAGATACTGTGAAGCATTTTAAATTGTCTACTTTGGGGGTATATTAAATCAAATCAAAATATTTTATTCAGCATAAAAATTGTTACAATTTCTTACTGAACGTCATGAATCTACCACCAGTTCGGAAAGAAGAAACCTCTGTCCTGAGAAGAACTGGCGAAAGAAACTCAGCGGGAAAATTTTTTTTCGAATGCTGAGACTGAGAAGAGACTGGTCTCTCCCGTGACCATGATTGCTGTAAAGCATTCGAAACGTCGGGAACCAAAAATCATAATAAATACGCGGCAAAATCCGAAAAGATAGTTTCATTTATAATGTCAAGTATTCGCGTAAACCTAAGAAAGTATTATGCACTCTCTGTTCCTATCACTCTCATACTCCGGTGGGACGACTGTTCGACACGACCAGTGAGAGCTAAGGCGCAGGACCGACAGCTTTACGTGCTCTTTGAGACACGGGGGTGATACACCGCCAACTTTACCTGGGCTTTTAGAAATAAAGACTCAATAAATAAACTTGGCCCGAACCGCGACTCGAACCCAGGACCTCTCAGTTTGTGACCGTACATGCTATCCACTACACCACCGAGGCAGTTAATGTTACGTTTATATAAAAAAAAATATAAACATACATTAATTCAAAGTAATTTTTAAAATGACTTATTCAATTCCGCAACTCATTTTTGCCTAATTCTAAGTTATAAAGTTAAAATTGCCCATAATGATATGTTAGGGCCGCTTTGTTTTGATTTTGAATTGAAAACGCATTGTCAGCTTAAATTATTAATTACGTGTAAAGGAAACAATATAATGCTAAATTATAAAATTTGAGATTTTAACCCACAACTCAAAAAAAAACTTTAAGTAAACTTTTTTATATGGGAATTTTTCATATTATCGAAATCTGGTAGCGCAGTGGTAACGCGATCGCTTGGATAACCGAGTGATGCGGATTCAAAGCCGGGTCTCGCACCTCTGATATTTTCATGTGCGAATCATTTATATCATGATTACCACTTTTCTTACGGTGAAGGAAAACATCGTGAGGAAACCTGCATGTCTGAAAAAACCTAGCAAGTTTTCGTGCGACATGTGAAGTCCGCCAACACGCACTAGGCTAGCGCGGTGGACTATGGCCCCATCCCTCTCATATTAGCCCGTGCCTATCTAAAGACTGAATATATTATTAAAATCGTCCGAGATGACATTATTAGTGATTACAAACGAATTAATTTAAGGCTACCTATAATAACTTATTAATCTAGAATCTCGTAGGTCTTTTTAATCTCCTCTGACATAATTAAACACTCAGCCAAATATTTTCTATATATACATAATTGCTCAAACAAAATAACATAAAAATCTTGTTTGTAAAAACATAAATTACACTAAAAAGGTAACAACATGTGTTTCTATAGTTTAATATAACCAGAAACTGGAACTGGTGGGAAAAAATATTTTTCCGTGATTTATATAAGACTAGCAATACGCGCGGTTTCGCCCGCGTTCTTTTTTTTTATCGCTACTAAACTTCATTCGATCATTCGCTGGGTTGAAAATTCTCCAAAATTACTCCAGCTTTAATATACTCCTGAGCCGCGCTACCTATTTCATATATTATGTGCGGCGTGCACTCCTCCTCTCCTGTTATTGTAGTTTTAGTAGAGATCCTTATTTTTTACTTGCAATTAAAATAGCCTATATTAATCAGTGATAATGTAGCATTTAAATGGTGAAAGAATTTTTAAAATCGGTCCAGTACTTTTTGAGCCAATTCGTTACAAACATACTTACATACAAATCTTTCCTCTTTATAATATTAGTATACAAAGAAAGGAAATATCTCTGTCTCTGTCACGTCATCTATCGCACTCATACAAGAGATTTTTGTCTCACTTCAAAATACTTTTTATTTATTAAACGTAGATTAAAAAGGCAATGGTAGCCCAGTGGTAAAGCGCTCGTTTGGAAAACCAATTAAAGTGGGTTCGAACCTCTGATACATTCATGTGCGAATCATTTCTAACATGATTACCACTTGTCTTACGGTGAACTATAGAACTAAATGGTCCCAAAACATTTATGTAGTGTCACCTAAATTATTACGTTACTCGAATTAGTATTTACATACATAAATACATACATTACCGTTACTAATATCTACTTCGTTGGTTAAGATTATAACATTAAAACTCAATTCACTATTTATACATATACTTATAATAAAATTGAAGTGTCTGTTTATAATATTAAAATAACAGCTTTGAACTAAATACATATTATGCATATATATAAACTTTCTGTCGGTCCTTCTGACATACTGTTTATCCCAGCTAATCCCTAAAATGGCTGGACCGATTTTGATCAGACTTTCACTGGTCCATAGCTGATTTTATAAGAAGTAAGTTACGCTATTTTAATTTAAGAAAAAGATTTAGGGTTCCGCGTAAAAAAATAAAATTTTAATAAGGTACGTCGTTAGTTACATATACAAGCGAGCAAAGCCACAGGCGTAACTTAATAAAAACGACTATAATCCTTTGTACCACAAAAACTTGTTTGAAAACAAGTTAAATATTATTTAAAATTGCAACTTAGCGAGTGTAATTATGTTGTCATTTGTACGACCATAGCTATAGATTGAGAAATCGAATTAATTATATGAATAACTTTTTTATAATACAACTTTTATCTTCAGTTTCGCGTGAAACTTATTTATAAACTAATGATTTTCTTACAATTGTTGGGTTTTAATTTTTGTACAGAACCTTATTTTTTCTAAAACAAAAGTATCCTTAATTTTCTCTCTATAAAATGAGCAATCTACCAGCGAAAGTCCCGTCAAAATCGGTACATCCGTTTCTGAGATAAACCGGAACAAACAGATAGACGGACAAACATTTTTCTTATAAATTCTTTATATGTAAATTTAGTGAAAAGCTGTCAGTTTTACAAACATACAACTAAGTTTTTAGGATAGATAAAATAATATATTATAATATATATGATGATAATATAGTAAATTAGATAATAAGTGTTGTGTTAAATAGTGTGTTGTTACAGACAGTACTTATGTACAAAAAATAAATAGAAATAGAAAACGAGAGAAGCCAACGACAATAACTAGTTAATTATACATTAAAAATAACCGTTGTCTGAAAAAAACTCCACACTATCTTGACATGTCGCTTCGCCATATTTGTATTGCAACAAAGTCTTCGTTGATCTTATCTTGTATTATCATATCACATATTATGTAAAAGCTAATTATAATAAAAGTAAATAATAACATACATATATCATTTATATATTAACATGCTTAATCAATAATCGATTTTTTACTACTTTAAAAGTATCGATTTCCCATAAACAACCCCCCCCCCCCCCCCTTTCACATTTTTAAGTAATGAAATTCGGAATAAAAACTATCCTATATTTTTTCTACATTCTTAAACTATCTTTGTACCAAATTATATCTATATCAGTTCAGCAAATTTAATGTCAAAGACAACTAAACAGACAGAGTTTCTTTAGCATTTCGATATATTGAATTCACTCACTTACCTATATCTTTTAGGTTTTGTTGCATTCACATTACAATATTCATCATAAAAATAATAATAAATATGTAACACCAATTTTAAATTTTAAAACAAATATGTTATATGGCTTATGGATTCCGTGGATATATTTTATCGATATCGATCATGTTTTTCTCACTTGTCATGTCACTCTGACAGCTGTCATCGCGGCGCCATCTTGTATTAGCACAGAATATAAAATAAGTATTTTTAAATTATAATATTTAATATTATAAGCACAAGTCATTCGTACCTTGTATTTATTTTAATTTGTTTTTTATTGTAACATGTTATACTTATAGTATATATATATTATAATATTTCTGATATATTAAAAACAGATGCACTAACAAAAGCTGTTTATTGTAGCTATTTTTATATCATTGTCAGCGTGTCAATGTTAGTAATAAGTTTAATTATACTCGTAGCTTAGTACCTACTATTTCTTAGAATATTTTTAATAGGCATGTGTGAAATGTATTTGAACTCAACAAGAATATTGAAATCTATAATTATATCTAACTAATTAGTGTTTGTTTGTCTCGCTAAAACTCAAAAACAGCAAGACCGATTGAAGTTTTTTTTAAGTTATAATTGTCTGAGGCGATTTAAGTTTAAAAAAGTATTAAAAAATACAAAAAAATTGGAAAGTAAAACTGTTTATTATGTATTAGAATCACCAAACATTAAGCGTACCTAGAGAACCTAAGCAAAGCAAGGGTCAGTCGCTAGGTTAACTTGCTAGGTTTTCTCAGACATGCAGGTTTCCTCACGATGTTTTCCTTCACCGTAAGACATTCCTTTTTTGTCGTCTGTCTTCTGATCGCATTATTTACATTTTTAATATTCAAATTAAGGAAGTGTGTAAGCCGTAAGTCACCGACTCGGTAGCCAATTCTGTTTAGAACATAAAAAAACAAAAGTCCAGATATTTAAATGAAACTATCTTTTTGGATTTTGTCGCGGATTTAGAGAGTCTCTCCCGTGACCATGATTGTTGTATTAAAGCATTTGAAACGTCGGGAACGAAAAATCTAAATAAATCCGCGTTTAAATCCGAATAAGCAGTTTCATTTATAATGTCAAATATTCGCGTAAATCCAAGAAAGTTTTATTCAGTTTAAATTAAATCCCTAATGACCCACACTAAGGTTTATATTTTAATACTAATTACTCTAGGGCATTGATTTTAGAGCTTGTAATTTAGGCTATTCGTCAAGCTTTGTGTATCAGTTAGTATTAATTTCTATCTGGTATCCGTAACGCAAGCCTCGTTAGCTTACCACGGAACTAGATGGCGCTGTGTGTAATAATGTCCCAACATATTATTTACTTATAACCTCGTCCTTTTTGAAGTCTAATAACATTAGCTATCTGCGAGTGAAAGTCCCGTCAAAATCGGTCCAGCCGTTTCAGAGATTTCCCGGAACAAACAGACAGACAAAAATTTTAAAAATTGATTTTTTTGTTGTTAGTTCCGTATATACTTTCATATACATGTAGTAAAAGGCTGTAAATTTGAAATTAAAAACTGTTTTGTTTCTTTTTTGCAAAACGGTGCAGATTTCGATGAAATCTAAGTTTTAGTACACAGATAGCCTATGACCTGGAGTAACACAAACACTATTAGCAGGCACCTATATAAGCATCTAGTATAAGAATAAGTAAAATACGTTTTAACCCACAACTCATCACCTAGCAGTCGGTCAAACCATATTGAGATGTAATTTGTGTATGAATTATACATTTATACAATGTAAAACAAGCTTTATTCTCCGTCGTCACGCCTAATTTGAATACGCCTCGAGCTGTCCCTTTGCATGTATAATGGATGGTACATAATTTAAACTCAAATTTGTGTTTACTCTTGATGTATAAGGCAACATTGATAAGCAAAAATAATGTTTTCTGCAGCGCCCCCTGGTAATTTTTCATCGTAAAACCTATCTTAGAATATGTACCAATCTAATCCGAACCCATCACTGAAAACTGCATCAAAATCGGACTATTAGTTTTGGAGAAAAATGGCAACATGGATTTGCACAAACAAACAAACAAACATCCTCTGGTGGGTAAAAATATCGCGTAATGCGTCGCAGGATCAATTCTGGGCGAAAAACTGAACAAAAAATGACGGTTTTAAGTTAAACGCAATTTTTTTAATAAATAATAATCATTATCACTATGTATGAAAGTCCAACACTGCGTCTGTCTGTTCGCGGTCATGTTCGCGGTAAACTCAAAATTGACTGAATGGATTTTCATGCAGTTTTCAAAAATAGATAGTGTCTCATGGGGAAGGACTAACAAGTAAATTATAATGTTTTACATAAAATACACTGGGATGCCCTTTTTTAATTTTACATTATTATGTATAATACATTTTACATTATTATGTATAATATATTTATTAGTCACAAAACAAAAAAAACATTGCAAATAAGACTTATTTTGCCAAAAAATTATAATAGTAAAAAATTATATTTTATGTAATTTTATATTTATAAATTAAAAATATATATATTTTATATTTTTTTATTATTACAACAATTTTAGTAAAATATTTTTGATGTTACAGTGAATAATTATTAATCGTATTGGAAAAAATACTTTAAAACTTATTAGAGTTTTACTATTTGTAGTGTAGTGCTCAGTTGTAGTGAGTGTGTGAGTAGTTGTGTTGTAGTTGTTGTGTGTTGTAGTCGCGGGTTCAAGTCCCGCTGGGGGCATACATTTTTTAAGCACGAATGTTTGTACTCCAGTCATGGGTGTTTATATTTATAATATGTATGTATTTAAACTTATATATGTAGTATATCAACTATAGGATATCCGTAACACAAGCTTCGTAGCTTACCACGGAACTAGATGGCGCTGTGTGTAATAATGTCCCAATATAGTTGTTTATATTTATTTATTTATATGTAAGGTACATTTTTCTCACATTAAATTGTGGTTTTCTTGGATACTACATTGTTGCAATCCATAGACACGCCAGTTACATGTAAAAAGAAAACGATACTCTTATTCGATACACTCGTCTTCAACGCCTTAGCTTTGAAACTGAATATTATGAGTAACATTATATCAAGAACAGTTTCATTCATAAAATATTTGAAGTGTATCGCCCGTTCGATTCCTAGGTAGAGCAAAAGTTGTCATACTGTAATTGACATGAATCTATACTAATATTATAAAGCTGAAGAGTTTGTTTGTTTGTTTGTTTGAACGCGCTAATCTCAGGAACTACTGGTCCGAATTGAAAAATTCATTTTGTGTTGGATAGTCCGTTTATCGAGGAAGGCTATAGGTATTACATCACGCTACGACCAATAGGAGCGGAGCATCAATGAAAAATATTGCAAAAATGGGAGAAAAATATTTCTTTAGAACGCGAGCGGAGCCGCGGGAAATTATAATAATATTAAAATCTAGATTTTAAGTCTACGAGAACTTTTTTTCTTTCTAATTCATATCAAAAATAACAATGCTGTTCTTTGTGTGTGATAACTAATAACTAGAAATTTGGCTATTGTTACTACTGAGAATTCGAGGTTAACAATTCTGAATAATAAATAGGTATATAATTCACCTAACGAACTTCCGTTTCCGAATTTTTTTATGGATAGCACTAAACCTCTTCAATTAATAAATAAAATTGAAGTGTCTGTTTTTCATTTCAAATTAACAGTTTTTCACTAAATGCATATGAAAGTATACCATAAACTAACTAGCAACAAAAAAAATTTTTTTTTCAATTTTTGTCTGCTTATGCTATAAGGCGTAGCTTAGGCACCTTTTTATATTTTTTAGAAATTTAAAACAGAGGCGAACCCGAACGAAGCGAGGGTTAGTCGCTAGTTACTAATATAAATTGTAACTAGAAGTTTTCTTTTTAATTATAAGTTAATTATTCTAATTGTTCTGAGCAACCCCTTTCATTTGATATCCATATTAAGGGAGTGCATAATAAAACATAATCCTACATCTTTGGGAGTCCGCCATATTGGATTTAGAATGACGTCACTTATCTAACACATTGTCATCCAAACTAAATATATGCAAAATATCATACATACATACAAACATTACTAGTTTAATAAGAGCTTGTAAAAAAGACTACTTTTTTTCACTATTACATTGTTATCAGGTAAGTATTAATATTCGCATACATTATACACTAGATTGGAGTTGATTAAGAAATTATAAGGGAAATAAAGCGGATTCTTATTACAATGGAGAAATTTAAATAAATACTACACATTTAATTTAATTGAAAGCCAAGAAAGTTAATTACTTTGAACAAGAAATACTAATTTCAAAATCACTATATTAGTAACTAGCTAACTAGGTTCCAGCCACATGTTTCGCTAGATAAATAATACATAAAATTTCTACCTCCTCCTTTTTTGAAATCGGTTAAAAAGTAGCCTATAACATTAGCTATCTGCGAGTGAAAGTCCCATCAAAATCGGTCCAGCCGTTATAACGTATAACTTATTGAATTAAATTAATATTTAAAAAGTACGATCATGTTTAAAAATCAAAAGTATTGAATTGAATGACTTCCTTATGATTTATTTTTTACTGTTACAAACCTATTATGCTTTGAAAACGTGAAATACCTTAGTCTCTCCCGTGACCATGATTGCTGTAAAGCATTCGAAACGTCGAGAACCAAAAATCATAATAAAACCGCGACAAAATCCGAAATGATAGTTTCACTAGCAATTCCCGCGTCTCCACCCGCTTTCTAATTATTATTAAAAACAGGGATTGGATTTTGAGTAATTTATGATGCCAAATCTTAAAAAATAAAAAATGGTTTAAAATAAAAACTAAAAAATCTTGAGAGGGCCATCTCTATCACCTAGGCCGTAGGGACTAAAGAATAGTCTACGAGACCTATTCTATTATTCTCAGACCTACCAAATAAACACAAAAAAAATCATAAAAATCAGTCAAGACGTTTCGGAGAAGTTCGATTACAAACACTATGACACGAGATTTTTACACATATATTATAGAGAAGACTATCGACTCACCCTCACTTGGCTCGGGTTCGTCCCAAGATTTAGCGCGAGCAAAGCCGCGGGTTCCGCTAGTTATACATATAAACCTTCCTCTTGAATCACTCTATCTATTAAAAAAACCGCATCAAAATCCGTTGCGTAGTTTTAAAGATCTAAGCATACATAGCGACAGACAGACAGCGGGAAGCGATTTTGTTTTATAGTAAGTATGTAGATATAAAGAATAAACATCAAAAACTAGAATAATACAAAGAAAAATATAATTTGTATAGTTAATTAGAACTAAAACTAGCTACCAAATTAAAGTGTTAATTACTGTGTAATTCGACTCCGTTACACTTTGCGCCTTTTTGAAATTAGACAGTCTCAAACTTTCCTATGGCTATTGAGTTTAGTTCTATTAGACAACAAAATTCTTTTGTTGATTTAAATCTACTTAATTATAATTTACGTCGCCATTTTGTTAATGGAAATAAAAAAAATAGGCAAAGGCTTAACTCTGTTATGCCAGGTTAGTAGAATATATTCTAATTAGAAATTAAATTTAAGAACATAACCTTAACACGTTTTATTATAATAAAAGCCACTATTTTTACACTGTTAAACAAATAATAATATATAATTATAGGAATAAAAAAATAATAAAAAAGTACTTACCGGAACTAGGTCGATCACTGTATCTGGTACAATAAACCCAAGCCGGCCACAACGAGCCATTGCCTTGTGAAGTCTGACTATTTGTATCCGTACTCCCACAAGTGGACAAACCGCTGGACGTGGAAGATACTATAGAACTGGCTGAATCTGGCCGTTTCTGGGCTTCCAGGATCTTTGGTACTTCCTTTTCCTTTTGGACCTCACCGATACTAGACACAGTTTGTCGGAGACCACCAAGCGGCGGCAATGCACTAAAATCATCCTTAGACTTGATATAATCGAAGTTAAACTTTGAATAATCCTTCGATAAATCGTAGGGCTTGTATAGAATACTGTGGTTAGGTCCTACTGATTTTGGGCCTTCTATTTTATTGGTCTTCCTTATGGCATTTAGGCCGAATTCAGGATGAAGGATGTTTGTTATTGAAAAAGCAATCGATGCCGCCGCTTGCTGTCGATTACGTTTATCCGGGTCGAATCTGTCGTCAGGGATAACCGGTTTCACATCTGGGGTTTCTGGTCTGTAATAATTTTGGTAGTCCATCTCGTTTTGGTTCTCAGGACTCGGTGGTGGAGAATTGGGCTGGATCTTGACAACTGTCATGTTAGATCTGTCAAATCGCGAATCGATCGTCGTACAAGTATACTGGCTTTGCGGATATAGAGTCATGTTAGAGTTCGCGTGCGGCGCGGGCACTCTACCGGCGACGGGTCCGGGGCTGTTCGCTTGATTCGGACTGCAGCGGTCTTCGAACGCCATTACAAACACAACATAAATATCAATGTATCATGTTCTAATTGCACTTGTTAGGTCGTGACAGCTGTCAGTTCTGTCAGAAACGTCAAGTCGACGCGGGATGCGCTCGCGGCTGCGGCCACGGATCGACTGCGCCCCCACGCGAGACGGAAACGACACGCCCTAGCGCAAACAAGACTTTATCCCCTCCCTATTTTGTAGTAGGCGTCGCTTTCCCTTTGATTGCCCAACGACACAACATCGTTCCTCTCTATCACTCCTACCTGTTTTCCCCATCATCAGACAGAGATGGATGCTTGACAATTGATTTAACGTGATTGTGTACTTAGGGGCGAGGAGATTTGTAATTCAGTTGTAAATTGCTATGGCTCTCTTCGGGATCATAATGTATCAATAATACTGCGGGCTCTTTGAACTCGGCGCAGAATTTCAATTAAATTTTGACAGAATTATTTTATTGACAGGGCGCCATCTTGAATTATATTTTTAGTGATTAGGCAGTTGCCTAATTTACGCGGACTCTAATTAAGTTGTATGTTACGGTCGTCTGATTTGTAGATGGGTGTTTAACGTATGGTTTTTTTATGACTAAAGCTGTATTTTTAAATTGATTATGAGATCTCCAAAATCTGTAAAACTAGAAGTATAAAATTTTATCATAATATGATAGTAATGCTTCAAAAACGTTTTTTTGTAGGTATATTTAAAAATTCACCATTAATATTGCTTATATAAAATAACATTAATGTTAAATTGTGTTACATAATTTTTTCTTTATCTTTGGGGTAGAATTTGTCACTTAAAAAAGAGTAAAACTTTCCTCAGGTTTTCTCTTGGGAACGTTTCTCCAGATATTATGAAAATCGTTTACGACATTTAAAAAAACGTTAATTAACGTCAGTCTTTCCAGTGACCATGATTCCTGTAAAGCATTCGAAACGTCGGGAACCAAAAATCATAATAAATCCGCGACAAAATCAATTTATGACGTTAATAAACGTTTTACTTAAAACTAGCTTTACCCGCGGCTTCGCCCGCGTTCATTTTTTTAATTGCTAGTCAACCTCATTGGGTTGATCTGTAGGATGCCTGAAAGTTTCTTCAAAATTACTCTAGCTATTTCAGAACCCATTGTTAATACAAACAATTTTTTAATTTTTCGTAAAAAATATTTTTTTTAATAAAAAGTATTCTATGTTACTTCTAATACCTCCAAGAATATGTGTACAAAGTTTCATGATGATCGGTTGAGTAGTTTTCGCGTGAAAGCGTAACAAACAAACTTACATTCACATTTATAATATCAGTAGGGATGTTTAATTAGTCCCAACTTGAAAGGTAAGATAAGTAGTTTTAATTTAGGATATTTCTTTTTAATAAAGAAATTAACGATTTTCAAATCAAAAAGAAAGGAATATAGAGTCGTTACACCAATCTTAAACCACATCCTAAACTATTAAAGTGGGTAATTTATATTTTGTGTGGTGGGTAACGGCCCTTATCAATTTTGTAGGTAATTAAAGTATATAGTACCTAGACCGCATCTAGTAGGCTATTTCAAGTGGTCTAGATCCACTCAATCGCTTTAGCCCTACGTTCTCGATAGATAACCGCTTAATAACCGGTTATGTTATAATTAATTGTAAAATATTCCTTTGAATACTAAGCAGCAGATTGAATTGATAAATTTATATCGCTGCTATTAAATATAACATTAAATGCAGACGTAGATAAGAAATTTACAGTATCGGTAATATTCTAAGGTTCGATTCTAGTTTGGGAACTACTTAACGTTCTCCTTGTCGTTGAAGGACGCTCGTTAGCATCCGGCAATCCAGCCGGGTATGAAGCCAAGGAACACACGAGGAGGTGACCCTTCGGTGGGCTTTGTATTATGCATTTTGCTCCAGGTAGGTACTTCTCTGGTAGTGGGGTGGACTGTTAGGGCAACCCCATGATTATTGTAGCCTATCTACATCATCATCAGCCCTTTTTAACGACCCACTGCTGGGGGTGGGCCTCCCTCCACCGCTCTGGCCTAGTGCGTGTTGGCGAACTTCACTATGTCTTTCGAAAACTTCACTGTAAAAGACTACCCTTATAACTTATCAATCATCAAAATCAATTAAGCATAATACTTTCTTAGGTTTACGCGAATATTTGACATTATAAATGAAACTATCTTTTCGGATTTCGTCGCGGATTTATTATGATTTTTGCTTCCCGACGTTTCGAATGCTTTATACAGCAAACAGTTAAGCAACTATAAAAAACAAAGGGTCGAAAATACATACATACATTCTAGTCAAAAACATAACCCTCCTTTTAACGTTACTGCAGTCGAGTAAAAACAACATAGTATAATAACTCGTAAACTTGTCACTGTATACAGAACATCCATTATTGATTTATTTTCACTCCAATTATTTCTTTGCATTAATGAAAAATAATTTTAAAGACTCATGAGCTATTTGCGTCAAAACAATTTTTATATGTACTTTAACAAAAAGTTTATACATGCTTTATGAAGGATACGCACGACAACGTGTCGGTATACGATTAGAATTCCGCATCTAGAAATAGTGTTAGGAAAACCCTTTGAAAGGTAATGTTAAGAGGTGGCATTGATGTTTTATATTTAAACCTAGCGACTGACCCACGCTTCGCTCGGATTCCTCCTCATTTAGCTCGAGCGAAGCCGCGGGTTCCGCTAGTGTTACATATAAACCTTCCTCCTGAATCACTCTATCTATTAAATAAACCGCATCAAAATTAATTGCGTAGTTTTAAAGATCTAAGCATACATAGGGACAGACAGACAGCGGGATTACTTTGTTTTATACTATGTAGTGATATAGTAGCCACTGTATATTTTATCGAAAGCTGTCCAGCTATTTCAACATGAAGAACTTAAAGACACTGTG
This sequence comes from Boloria selene, assembly GCA_905231865.2. Classification (NCBI taxonomy): domain Eukaryota; kingdom Metazoa; phylum Arthropoda; class Insecta; order Lepidoptera; family Nymphalidae; genus Boloria; species Boloria selene. Next base: position 814,723 of record HG993158.1, on the reverse strand, counting down.
CGGAAAGTTACGCTACTGTCTCATATAAATTTGTGTACATTAGTTAGGTCTGAAAATAGGTCGGTAGTAGTCTTTTTCTCCATCTCTCTTCAGATTTTTTTATTTTTATTTTAGACCAAATTTTTTTTTCTATTATTTTGGCATCAAAAACTACTTACAACCCTTAATTTTCAACCATCTACCATCGATCCCTATTTTTAATAGTCATGCGGGTGGAGCCGTAGGCATTGCTAGTAATCCCTAAATTATTTATATGACTTTGCCCTCCTTTTAAAATTGCAAAAGTATACAGAACCATAAATATATAAATAAAGTTCACGATTGCCTAAACTTTTCCTTTTAATAGTCAATTATATCGACACCTTATGCTATTATTATGCAGTGGTCATATAATACCTGCTAACTACGAAGTAAACACTTGTATAATAAAGCTATTAAGAACATCTGCTTTTGAAAAATGTATTTTTAGTAATAAATTGTGAAAATGGTAATGTTAGGGGTAAGACTAGTCGTTTTGAACGTCCCACTGCTGGGGGTGGGCTTCCATTCCAGACAGATCAAGTCCTCTATGGTGATAAATGCGGTTAAGTGAGAAGACAAGTTAGTTCACTGTAAAGTTATAATTGTTTCATCGAAAGACGACGACTCGTTTGGCTCAGTTGGTAGTGACCCTACTCTCTGCGCCAGCGGTCGCGGGTTCGAGTCCCGCTGGGGGCATACATTTGTTGAGCACGAATGTTTGTACTCCAGTCATGGGTGCTTATATTTGTAATATGTATGTATTTAAACTTATATATTCTGCATATTTAAGGTGTTACTTCATTTAGAACTTATTTAGATGGGTGTGCAAAATACCATGGTGTTGTATTTTTTTTTTTTTTTTTATTTTGATTTTTTAAGGCAATAAAATAAAAAAATATCAAGGTTATCATTTATTCATATTTTTGTTTTATCTTTGTGCAAAATCAATTTAATGAAAAGCGAACTTAATCTAATTAATTAATAACTTTATTCAATCAAAATATGACGACTCGTTAGGCTCAGTTAGTAGTGACTAGGTAGTTAGTAGTACTTCTGCGCCAGCGGTCGCGAATTCGAGTCCCGCTGGTAAGCACGGATGTTTGTACTCCAGTCATGAATGTTTATATTTATAATATGTATGTATTTAAAAGATATGTATGTAGTATATTAACTATCTGGTATCCGTAACACAAGCATCGTAGCTTATATTTATTTTATCTTTAATTATATTTTCATTGGTTTTCTCGTAATGACAGACAAACTGAATTTTTTAAAACTCTATATTCGGCCTCTTTATCTATACCTACTTATACTATAATATTGAAGTGTCTGTTTTTAATTTCAAATTAACAGCTTTTCACTAAATGCATAATATGAAAGTATGTACTGTAGGGACTAACACCAAAAAAACAATTTTTAAAATGTTTGTCAGTCTGTCTGTTAGTTAATCTCTGAAACGGCTGGATCGATTTTGACGGGACTTTCACTCGCAGATAGCTAATATTAGAAGGATTAACTTAAGACTACGTTTATATTATTATAAAACTAGCCGTTCCCGCGGCTCCGTTCACGTTCTAAAGGTTGAAAATCAAAAGAAATATATTTCTCCCGTTTTTGCAACATTTTTCATTGATACTCTGCTCCTATTAGTCGTAACGTGATATAATATAGCTTATAGCCTTCCTCGATAAACGGACTATCCAACACAAACACAATTTTCCAATTCGGACCAGTAGTTCCTGAGATTGGCGCGTCAACCAAACAAACAAACTCTTCAGCTTTATAATATTAGTAGATGTATATTATCAAAACCGTTTAATTTATTTTAACCTTACGCCGAGCGAAGCGGGCCGGGTGTGCTAGTATATAATATATTTGGCACTTTTTGAACAATTTCAATTCTAGATTTTTCCACCCGTGAATAGAATATTTAATAGCGAAGCAATAATTCACTTTTAACACTTTGTTTAAATTTTATTTAATCTGTGTTTTGTAAGTCGTTAATTGTTACAAAACAAACTGAGGGAGTTATATCGCAATAAAATCGGAAGAAACCGCAGGCGGGGGCTATGTTTACAAAATTACAGTGCGACTTGTTAAGGAGGAGTTCGTTTAAATATAAATAGAAGAGTAACTTTGTAAGGCACTCAGTAGAAGGAAATTCTGGGGCGCCTTTTTTGATGCCAAACTTATTTTGGAGACAAAAATAAGACGCGTATTTAGGAATATCTTTTGTTTAATTGCAATTTTTCGCTTTACTAAAACATTTTTTTAAATAAACGTGTTGGGACATTAAAATCACCATCTGAATGCCCCATGGTACATTACATACTGAGCTACAAACTGGGCCAACCTGGTTAAGTAACTTAGTATATTTGACTTAACGACTCGTTTGGCTCAGTTGGTTGTGACCATACTTTCTGCGCTGGGGTCGCCGGTTCGAGTGCCGCTGGGGGCATGCATTTGTTGAGCACGAATGTTTGTTCTCAGTCATGGGTGTTTATAATTTTAATATGTATGTATTTAAAACTTATAATGTAGTAACTATCTGGTATCCGTAACACAAGCATCGTAGCTTACCACGGAACTGGATGGTGCTGTTGTAAGAAACATATTTACTATTTATTTATTTATTATTATTAGCGCGAGCGAAGCGAGTCCAAAAAATAATGTTATTACCATTAAAAAAATATACATTAACAATTTTGTGTTAATTGGACAGAATGTTATTGTACTAACGCCATCTGTTAGAAAACAAAGAGTTAACATCGCTGTAAAATTAATACCCGTTTTTCTGACTACGCGAACCCTCACAAAGTTTAGTTTTTAACTAATAATAAGTTTGTAATAAATTTTATGTTCATCATCATCATCAGCCCTTTTTTAATGTCCCACTATTGGGGGTGGGCCTCTCTCAGTACGAGGGTCATCCGACCATAGGCCACCGCGCTGGCCTAGTGCGTGTTGGCGGACTTCACATGATTTCGAAAACTTGCTAGGTTTTTCTAAGACACGCAGGTTTCCTCACGATATTTTCCTTTACCATAAGACAAGTGGCAATCATGAAAATATCACAGGTACGAGACCCGGATTTGAACCCGCATCACTCGGTTATTCAAGCGAGCGCGTTACCGCTGGGCTAGCACTGCCTTTTTGTTACTAACTTATAAATGGGGCTTCCCCTTAATCCCGCATTAGCCCATAAAGCTGGACCACACACGGCGTCGGATATATTCTTCCGTACTGTGGAACTGGCGATATAACTTTATACATATATTTTACTGAGAAATAATATTTGTAATTCAATATGAAAGAGCACTGACAAAATAATGTTTTAGATATTACAAGTGCTGTGGTACTAACTCGGTCATAGGTTCGATTTCATTTGAGGCAAAAATTAAAGGAGACTATTAATGTGAACTGTGAATTTTCTGCACATATAATAAAATTCTAACTGAGTATAATATGTACATTATATAATAAATAAATAAATAAGTTAAGACATTATTACACACAGCGCCATCTAGTTCCGTGGTAAGCTACAAGGCTTGTGTTACGGATACCAGACAGTTGATATACTACATAATATACAAGTTTTAAATACATACACATTATAAATAAAAACACCCATGACCGGAGCACATACATCCGTGTTTAGCAAACGAATGCCCCCAGCGGGACTCGAACCCGCGACCGCTGACGCAGGAAGTAGGGTCACTACAAACTGCGCCAAACATGTCGTCTAAAATCTAATTGAAATTGTCATGATTAACGATACAAAGGCCGAATCTATATGTTGGGACATTTACACACCGCACTATCTAGTTCCACGGTAAGGTACGAGCCTTGTGTTATGGATACTAGATGGTTGATATACTACACATATATAAGTTTAAATACATACATATTATAAATATAAACACCCATGACTAGAGTACAAACATTCGTGCTCAACAAATGTATGCCCCCAGCGGGACTCGAACCCGCGACCGCTGGCGCAGCAAGTAGGGTCACTACAAACTGCGCCACGCGTGTCGTCAATCTATTGTTTTTAAAATTTTCTTCTGACTGTCTGTCTGTAAAGACTGTAACCGCATCACGAGAAAACCATTATACAGATTTTGATAAAAATTAGTATGATGATAGCTTGTTATCTGGGTCAATATATAGACTGAGCGAAGTGAGGTTGAGTAGCTAGTTTATTTACATTTTTGCTTAATTAAAATACCTTTACTTGTCGCCGCGGTGACACATTGATTGCTGAGTACTTAATAGCGGAAATAGCTTGGCGAGTTGTTAAAATCCCGTAAAAAAATAAGTGTTTTAACGATTTATTATAAAAACCGGATCTAAAAACGTGGATATGGAAAATATATACGTATTTATTTTACTTTTGAAGAATTTACTGATTATATTAAAGAAACGAGTAGCTCAATGGTAATACGCTCACTCGTAATACGCTCACTCGAGATGCAGGTTCAAGTCTCGCACCACTGATATTTTCGTGCGAATCGTTTCCAACATTAGTTTAGTTTACATTATTAGTCTTACGAATAAGGAAAACATCCGTTTGAGAGAACCTAGCAAATTTTCGGAAGGCATGTGAAGTCCACAAATCGGAATCGATATAGCCAAAAAATCAAAATATTCCTCTTAATCCACCTACTTTCTTAAACATTTTGCTGCAAAATATTCTATATATCACAAATCAAACACCCCAATCCAAAAAGCTTGATACGTACATCATATTTTTAGGCTATTTTTTATTACTTATTTTATTGTTTCATGCTACGGAACCCACGACAAAGAGGCACGCGTGCACTGTGCAAAGCAGACTTGCACTTGTCTTATTTTGTTAATAGCATCAGTACTAAATAAAGGCTGTGTTTAAACTTTCTAAGCATGTATCCTTCAATCAAACATGATTAACATTTTCGCAATAGAATTTCGCACACTTTAGACGACATATTTTCACGTTAAAGTTTTCTGCACATTCGACACTCCCATTGATTAGTTAACAACACAATTAGTCCAAACCTAAGCCTAAAATCCTTTAAAAAGAGTTTTGCTTTTAACCCTTAAAAAGAAGAGATGGGGATGAAATAATGCTCATCACAAAAACTAATGTTCACAGCGGGATTCAAACGTGCAACCACTGGCGCCAAAACCTAAAATTAATAGATATAAATATTAAAGAAAATCGACAAAAAAATTGCAAATGTATACTCTTCCTGAACCACCTATTATCAAGTCATAATAAAATGACGTACCTACACAATGCACGCTCTAAATAAACAAAATTGTCGAACAATTAAATACAACAATGGCGTCGCGGATTGACACTTGACAGCTATTTAGGCGGGAAAGAGTGACAGCCGTCGGCTCGTTAGCGACGCCATGTTTTTTTTCTTTTTTCTCCTTTACTACCAACGTCTAGAATAATGTTGATTTTTTGAATGCGTTTTTATAAGTCGGTTGCATATTTTATAGAATTAGTTTTAATAAGACGTGAGATTGAAATATTTGCTTAGCTCTACAATAAAAAAAATCTGGAAAATGGCGGATCCTAGGCGTCAATTTGTGTGTCTTGAAAACAAAAGTTCTAATCTATATTTTGACAGCCTAATTTAAAAAGCGATTGGAACAAATCCTAAGCTTATCCAAAAAAAAGGAAATCCCTAATAAAAAAAAATGAAATCTGATATGATCCGGCCATTCTATCTAACCAATATATTTATACTTTTTTAACAAACTCCTGTACTTTTCTTATGTTTTCGTACGAGCTTTTTCATTTGAGCTTTGATTCGTCGAGTTATAGAGAAGCTAGTGCCTACGTGTGAACTTTGGTTAGTAGGGAGGGAAGTGAGGGTCAGTCTACTAGTATTATATACTTACATACATATTATACGTCAAATATTCATGTTAAAATAACGTATATAACAAAGCTATAGCCAAACAGACAGTCATACAGACAGCTACAACTTTAGAAACACCATCGAAAGTATTGTTAACGAGTTGTATCAATTACCATAGCGATTACCATAAGTGTAAGTGTCAAAATATTCAAACATACCCACTTCCTGTAAGGTCAAACCTCAAATGTGTTAGAAAGGATATATTCACCTTCTTTGAAGACATTAGACAACGTTCAAGTCGTTCTGTCATCGATGGTTCTGTATAATTTTTAGTTTATACTTTTGGTAATAAAATTACACTTTAGATTGGAATTTTTTTTATTCAAGCGAATATTTCACATCTATCTATACATATATAATAAAACTAACTTTAATAAAACTAGGTTTAGCGTCAGCGAAGCTACGGGTTCCGCTAGTTAAAATAAAATAAAATTTCTACCTCCTCCTTTTTTGAAGTCGGTTAAAAAGTAGCCTAAGTTACGACTTATAGCGTTAGCTATCTGCTAGTGAAAGTCCCGTCAAAATAAATCCATCCATTTCAGAGATTATCCGGGACAAACAGACAGACAGGCAGGAAAAATTTAAAAATTGTTTTTTTGTTTTTAAGTTGACCATCATATTGTTGTAAGATAAATTTCAGTACATATTTACTTTCTCATTTATAGAGGTTAATTTCTGTCGCTGTCCTAATTATATTATGAATGTTACACATCATATGTAACTACTGTAGTTTTTTAAAACTGCGTCAGCATATTGGGAGATTCTGGGTTCGAGTCCCGGGTCGGGCCAAGTTTAGTTCTTGAGTCTTTGATTCGTAAACCTCAGTAACAGCCCCGAGTTGGGAAGTTGGCGGTGTGTCACCCCCGTGCCTCGGAGAGCACGTAAAGCCGTCGGTCTTGCGCCATAGCTCTCACTAGTCGTGTCGAGAGTGCACTTGTGTCTGCACTATAATATCTCCTGCGTAGTTCTTCGTTCTCCGGCCACGAGGGCCAGTCTCAGATTGGCCGCCGTGGCCAGAATCGATTGGGCTTGGGATAGACATCATCATCAGTTTTTTTTAATAAAACAAAAATAATGATCGACAGAGTAGCAAAAGGAAGTGAAATATAATCTTTGCCCATTTATATTTAAAAGCCTAACATTGAAAATTAGTGTTTTTTCAATAACGCTACGTATGTGAAATAAAATGGCTATGCTCACAAAGAGGCGTGATGAATAATTGAGTCGTAAAATTGTCTATTGTAACCAGTTGCGACTATTGGGACCATAAGTAACATAATAAAGAGACTTGATAGGACAAACTTTGTTATTTTATATTGTAAAAATTAGCTTTTAACCTTTCCTTGTATCACATGATTCTCGTAAGCCTTAATACATGAATAGAGTACTTATAGTCCGGGAGGTAGTGTCAAATTTTTACGGTGATATTGGCATGGACTCTATGAACTTATTTTGATAGTTAGTACTTGTATGAGAACTAAAATATATGTCAGCTGGCGCGACTCCGGGGCTTTTGGGCTAGAGAAAATGAAAAAAGTTTCCTGGCATTTTCTCATCTTATGCCCCGGTTTTGGGCCAACTGACAATTTATTTATTAATAAGCGTTGGAACAACTGACTATACAAAAAAACAAAAGCCATGCCAAAATGCTCCGGTCAAATTTGACATTACCTCCCGGACTATTATACCTTGGTTATGGAATATTTAATATTGTATGAAACATTAATAGCAATTTTGGCAATGGTTAATTGAACGCTCTTTACCGGTTAATGAAAGCGAATAGTTCAGTCCACCGAAATAATGTAATCACGGAATTGACAAATAACACATTCACCTGCTCTGTGAATGTAATGATTAAAAAAACTTCTTCGATTTCGCTTTTGATATCAATAAACGTAAATCTAGCCTTCTACCAAACCATTCATCATTAGAAATGAGTTGCCAAATTTCAAATTCATTTAATCCGTAAATTTTGGTCATTAAACCTTTCTCTACAAAGGTTGGCGACCATTATGACTATTTTTATTTTTGAAGCTGCAGCACGGAGAAAGCGTGTGCTAAATTCACCATTCGTTAATTATTCACGGAGATTTTCAGCCAGGATGTTTCCATGGAACTTAAATTTGTCATAAACCGACGACACGTTTGGCTCAGTGGGTAGTGACCCTGCTTTCTGCGCCAGCGGTCGCGGGTTCGAGTCCCGCTGGGGGCATACATTTGTTGCGCAAGAATGTTTGTACTCCAGTCATGGATGTTTATATTTATAATATGTATGTATTTAAACTTATATGTGTAGTATATCAACCTTCTAGTATCCATAACACAAGGCTCGTACCTTACCGTGGAACTAGATAGTGCTGTGTGTAAATGTCCCAACATATTTATTATTATTATTATTAAACCGTTCACCAATATTTAACCTAACTGTAACTGAAACCTGAAACCAAAACGTGGTTTTAAAATTGAACCGTTTACCGAGCCCTAGTATATTGGACATAAATATTATTTTAAAAATAAGTAACAGACTATCCATAAAAAACAAATATTCTACACACCCTAACGCATTTTGCACAAACAACTAGCCGCATTGCCTTGATTATAGACCGCTTTGAACAAATATCGTTACTACAGTATGATTGTAGAATAACTACTTTAAATTGCACTAGGATTTATTTTCTTGCTTCGCTCGAGACTTAATAGACTTTTTATTTATGATATTTTTTCTTTATATTATTTTATGCTTCGAATAACTCGAATGGAATACGTTAGACTAACTGTTACCCGCGGTATTGCTTGAGTATGTTACTATAATTATAATACATCTTTAGGAGTAGATTTTTTTTGTATAATTGCCTTTTTCATATAAGCAAATATTATACATATTAAATTAAGAAATGTAAAAGAGCAATTTTGTTTGGACAAATCAATAAGGGTTCACAAAAGCTAATAACCTGGTATTAAAATACTAGCTGTGCCCGCAACTTCGTTCGCGTGGATGTCGGAACTTAATTAGTATTTTTTAGTGCGAAGCGCTGTTGGAGGATACCGATACAAATCATTTTTTTTATTTATGCTAGTGCTTCTTTATAAACAACAATAGCTAAGACTCCTACAAAACTCAAATATGGCCGGCAGGCATGGGCGAAGGTCATTCTTTCAAAGAAAATCTTGACACCGCGATTCAGAAAATGACGTTACACGCACAACACCATCTATCGAACAATACTGCACGCAGTTGATCTCTAGTTATAGTCCCGTCTAAGTTCGAATACTCGTAGATGGCACTGTTTTAATATTTTACTTCAAAAACACTATTTTTTTTTAATTAATTTACATTATTTATAAGTGGTGAACTGATTACGATGAAACAAAAACCTTAATGTTAGTTCAATTTACGCACATATTGTTGTGTATAAAAGTTACGTGAAGTTGTGAGACCAAATGCACATAACCCTAATTTTACTTCTGGAATTTCTCTACTTCTTCACTTTAAACTCAAATATCTTTTGATAGACTGAACCGATTGCAATGAAACAAAAACTAAATGTTACTTCAAGTTACGTTCAATCGTTGTGTATAAAAGTTATCTACATTGCTTTCGTACATTTTACGTGATGCCCGGATATATAAACAGACAAACAGACAAACAGACAAACAGACAAAAATTCTAAAAATGCTGGAAATGGGTTCTATTGGTTATCCTTTAACACCCTGGCTATTTTTTTTGTAATTTTTTTTGATGTACAAAAACGACTTTTCTACAGTTTTCTTGTATGTATAGATTGTTATCCAAAACTCGATTTGACTATTGACAACACGTTTGGCTCGGTTCGTAGTGCTGCGCTAGCGGTCCCGGGTTCGAGTCCCGCTGGGGGCATTCATTTGTTGAGCACGGATCAATCCTGATCCAGTCATGTGGGTTTATATAAATTATATTATGTATTTATTTAAAGTTATATATGTAGTATATCAACTATCTGGTATCCGTCCACAATCTTCCTTCGTAGCTTACCACGGAACTAGATAGCGCTGTGTGTAATAATGTCCCAACAAAAAAAATGATACCGAGGCAAAGCGTGGGTAAGTACCTTGTATTATAAATTTATATTATACCTTGTAAAATAGATATAAAAATGGCAAAATTAATATAAGAATACCCATCATTAGGTGACGCAAACAATATTTAAAACATAAACAATGACCACTCAAATATTCTAACACCCAGTTGTAACACCCAGTTTTCGCCTACAAAAGGTAAACAGATCGTTTATGGGGCAAGGTGTACGCATGTATAATAAAATTCCACAGTCCATATTGAACTTGCCTTTGAGGCAATTTAAATCAAAAATTAAAAATACGTTATTGAATAAAGCTTATTACACTATAGTGGAATACCTGGTAGATGTAAATGTGTGGGATTAGTGACTTGTTGTGTCTCACGTAGGATAAATAGATAAATTGTAATAAAATATTGTTACCAAATATTTTTTTGAAAAGAGCAACTGTTGAGTTTCTCGCCGGTTCTTCTCAGCAGAACAGCTTTCCGAGCCGGTGGTAGTTTACTCACAGACTTACAGACTGACTTTTAATTTTGATAATGTAAAAATGACGATTCAAAAGAGCTTGTAAAAGTCTATTTGAATAAAGAATATTTTGATTTGATTGATTTGATTGAATGTTTTTCGTGTATTCATTTGACTCAAATCTATTATATGGGGTGTTATTATTGAATAGAGAAATTTAGATTTTATCATCATCGATATCTAAAGATAAAAAATTTGACACGTTTGGCTCAGTTGGTAGTGGCCCTACTTTCTGCGCCAGCGGTCGCGGGTTCGAGTCCCGCTGGGGGCATTCATTTGTTGAGCACGAATGTTTGTTCTCTAGTCATAGTTGTTAATATTTATATTAACAACTATGCTAACTATATTTAATATTTATATTAACAACTATGATTTGTACGTATTTAAAATTTATATGTGTAGTATATCAACTATCTGGTATCCGTAATACAAGCCTCGCAGCTTACCACGGAACTAGATGGCGCTGTTGTAAAAATGTCCCAACATATTAATTATTTAAAAAAAAAAGTGTCAATTAATTGTAATGTGAAAATAACAGCTTCTTACTAAATACAATGAAAATACTGCTGTTGTTGTACAGTTTGTCTGTCTGTTTGTTCCGGCTAATGACGTAAACGGCTGGACCAATTTTGACGGGCCATTTACTGACAGAGAGCTGATGTTATAAGGAGTAAATTAGTTTACGTATATTTTAGAAAAATAATAAGGCGAAGCTAGTAGTAATAGTCCGATATACAAGCAATTGTAATCTCGTTATAATTAATAAAATATTTAATTAATACCATTTTTATATGCTACAAAATTAATTTCTTACTATGTTATTTTAGCATGACTGTTCTTAGAAAGCTGTACCCAAATATCATCCCAAAATGTACTTACAGGGTGTCAGAAATCCAGCTTTTATATAGTATTTACTTAGCGTTATATAGACCTGTGAAGGGCGGCAGAGAATAGATTAAGAAAAATGTTCACTGGGTTATGAAATATGATGATTGGCCCGTTTTGGGGTTCCGTGTAGAGTGAACATAAAATTACTAACTGCGGGAATCGTCCATATATTTTAATATTTATTTATAAAGTACATAGGTACATAGTGTTTTTGCTCAAACATTGACTTTCGACCGATTTTTATTTTGATATGGACCATAGACAAAAAAAATCGGTTGACAATCTGAGGATTTTGCTGTTTCTAGAAATGAATGGAGTAATTTATGAGAAAAAAAAAGTTTCGTATATCAATCAAATCTCTTCAATAATTATAATTAGTTATATTAATTCATCATAGTTTTATATAAAATGAAATATGAAGATACGTGTGATATAAATATGAAGAAAAAGCAAGATGACTGCCGCGCTTAATAATAATTTATTAGTATAATATCAAACCCGGCGCGTTTAGCTGGCCGTAAGTTAAATATATGAAACATTTATAACTATCTAATAAACTAAAAGTAGCCTAAGCTACTCCTTATAATATTAGCTATCTGCGAGTGAAAGTCCCGTCAAAATTAATGCAGCCGTTTCAGAGAACAAACAGACAGACAGACAGACCGACATGCAAAAACTTTAAAAATTGAATATTTGATGTAAGTACGGTATATAACTTTCATATGCATTTAGTGAAAAGCTGTTAATTTGAAATTAAAATAGACACTTCAATTTTATTTATATATTATACTGATAATTATATCTAAACAGATTAGGACAGTACACAAATTTTCAGATACACAGCCCCCCTACATGGGATAGGCCAGGTGCGTCCACAATGGCGGCTAATGTAACACAGCTTTAATGTTATATTATATGTAGCTATGAGTATAATCGCTTTACTCACGCCCCTGGAAGCGTTTGGGTTTTGGGGTGGCTTTTATCTTATACTAATAGAAAGACTAGTGATCTCCGATATTTTCACGTGCAAATCATTTTGAACGTGATTGCCACTTATTAATTAAACGAGGCTTGTGTTACGGATACCAGATAGTTGATATACTACATATATATAAGTTTAAATACATACATATTATAAATATAACCCATGACTGGAGTACAGACATTCGTGCTCAGCAGATAAATGAATGTCCTGAGGGGAAATCGCACCCGCGAATTGACAAAGTATAGCATAAGTAAAGAAGAGTAATATTATAAAGCTGTGTAGTTTGTTTGTTTGTTTGGTTGAACGCGCTAATCTCAGGAACTACTGTTCCAAATTGAAAAATTCTTTTTGTATTGGATAGTCCGTTTATCGAGGAAGGCTATAGGCTATATTACATCACGCTACGACCAATAGGAGCGGAGCATCAATGAAAAATGTTGCAGAAACGGGAGAAAAATAATCATAAATAATCACTTTATGGTGAATCTCTCCCGTAACCATGTTTGTTAGAGATGAACTAAAAATATAAGAAATATTTTTAAAGGTTATTTTATTTAAACTTTCAAATATTAGCATGAAAATTAATTAGCTGTATTCGTGTCAATATATATACATTTTACGAAGTTTAAAATTATTAAAACAAATTCTTAATAAATCTATCGAGTCCCGAGTCAGGCTAAATTTAGTTATTGAGTGTTTCTGTTTAGTAAGCCTCAGTAATAGCCCGGAGTTGGGAAGTTCGCGGTGTGTCACCCTCGTGCCTCGGATAGTAAGTAAAGCCGTCGGTCCTGCGCCTTAGCTCTCACTGGTCGTGTCGAACAGTCGTCCCACCGGAGTATCAGAGTGATAGGAACAGAGAGTGCACTTGAGTCTGCACTATAATATCTCCTGCGCAGTTGGCCAGTCTCAATGAGACTGGCCGCCATGGCCGGAATCGGTCGGAGAACATTATTATTACCTATGACATATCTTCACTTTTCTATCACATCCTATCTCGAAACCCAATTAAGTATATACTTTTCTACAGAGGCAATAAAAATACATCAGCTGTCAGTCGGCACACACAAACACACAAAACGTAATAATCCATATAAAGTTAGAGGAAAAAGTTGGGTTCAAGCGGCTTAAAGATACAGCGTGGTCCAAATATGTAAGACTCACCCGGGTTCGTATCATTTTTATTTTTATAAATGATTTTTTGTAATATTTAATGACAGTTTATGGGTTGGGATTTTGAACGTGACATTAGTATAAATATTAATAAAACAAAACTCTATGCGCTTTTCTTAGCATTTTTTGAAAAACACCAGGCTCAAATATAAACTATAGAAACGAAGTTGGCGAAGATTTGTCAAATAGCATTAATTAATTGAAAAGTTACTTACCATTTTATTACAAGACTACTAAATTACTGATTTCTTTAATCAGTAATCGTCTTCTTGTTTGTTCGTTGTGTTAGAATTACAATCTCGTAAAACAATTTCTATTATCATAAGCCTATAATATATTAGTCGTTTTTAAATATACACTTATGATTAACCTAATTAGACGAGCAGCCTGTATACAATATATACCCAAAGACGCAATTTACTCAAATGACATTCTACCGAAAAATATAAATTTCCAAAAAAAATAAGGCAGCCACATTAACTACCTTCGCTTCGAAACATTGATAATTAAAAAAAAACTAACAACATGGCTGCTTTCAACGTCCTTCGCCGTTCGATAAAAAAATAAAAAGCTTCCAAATTCAAATCGAAAAAAAGCGGGACTAATTTCATGCGCTCACGCAGTGTTCCATTTTCAAAATGACATTGAAACGAGACGGGTATATTAATGATAAATGTTAGAGAGAGACGGATATATTATAAATGTATTAATCTGGTCGTAATTTTATTGAATATGTTGTTTATGTTGAGGTAAATTATATTAAGGGTCGCTTTTTGTAATATAAAAACTTTTTTGTTTAATAACATATTTTGATATTTCGTTTCTTAATTTACCGTTATAATTTTTTTTTAAATAGCTAAAGTATTCAATGCATCAATTATCTTTTACTTGACGACTGACTTTACGTTTCTCAAGGCAAAGTTCGCGCCGCCTTGTTAAAATCCGAGGGTCGCACGTCTGATATTTTCATGTGCGAATCATTTCTATCATGACTACCACTTGTCTTACGGTGAAGGAAAACATCGTGAGGAAACCTGCATGTCTGAGAGAACCTAGCAAGTTTTCAAAAGACATGTGAAGTCTGCCATCGCGGACTTAGCTAAAATGGTGGACTATGGCCATCGAATAAAAGTGCTGGGCAGGGCACGCATGAGCGAGAGGCCCGCGCCCAGCTGTGGGATGATAAAAAGGGCTAAATACAATATATATACATGTGTATAACTATGTGGTGCTTTCTTTAAAAAATAAAATACGAAAAATCAAGTGTAGATTCGAGTTCAATTTCAAGAACAATTGTAAAAAATAATATAATTAAACTTTAATTAAATTTTAATTAATCAATCAAATAAAATTTAACCAAGTAAAATAGAAACCCTATCTTAATAACCAAATACCTATAATAATATATATACCTATAATACCTATAATAGATTTATAGTCTGTTTTTTTTCTAATTTTAAGCAATTATTTTGAGTACTTTTCTAAGGTACAGAAAAAAGTTCACAATAATTTGCTATTAAATATGTATGAATATAAGAAAATTCTGAGTCTAATTAATAAATAAAAAAATACTTCTTGAAAAATCTTATTGATGTTGGGACATATAATAATATATCACACATATATCAATATAGAGGACGGATTTTGATGAAATTTAATACG
Source organism: Boloria selene (assembly GCA_905231865.2). NCBI lineage: Eukaryota > Metazoa > Arthropoda > Insecta > Lepidoptera > Nymphalidae > Boloria > Boloria selene. Next base: position 799,499 of record HG993158.1, on the reverse strand, counting down.
ATGACTGCTGGTTTGACGACGCGCGTGGCGCAGTTTGTAGTGACCCTACTTGCTGCGCAAGCGGTCGCGGGTTCGAGTCCCGCTGGGGGCATACATTTGTTGAGCACGAATGTTTGTACTCCAGTCATGGGTGTTTATATTTATAATATGTATGTATTTAAAATTTATATATGTGTAGTATACCAACCATCTAGTATCCATAACACAAGGCTCGTACCTTACCGTGGAACTAGATAGTGCTGTGTGTAAAATGTCCCAACATATTTATTTATTATTTATTTATCCCGGCCAACCGTACAATATATTTCTAAGCGAACACCATTTCTTTTAATATTTTCTTAAAGTGGATGGTCAATCATAGGATTGGAGTTATCCTAGAAATATAGAAATGATTTAAATGGGAATAATAAGCATAATATAACCATTACGTACCATAATATAAAACCATAATTATTACATTATTCGAAGAAATATATGAAAGATAAAAAAAACAATATTCTTTTCGCTAATAAGGTACTGAAAGATAAATACTGACGCGTAAGTACCATCTTATAAAGCCTCACCTTTTTACCGCACTGTAACAGAAACCACGCAACTAAACTAGTTTATTCTGATTACTATATTCCAAAAAAGATTCTCACTAACGACGTATGAAATTAAGTTTTTAAGCGCTACAAAATGGCCGACGCTTTTTATATAATTATACGTTGGGCCAGAGCTGCTCACGCCGTAAAGGTTTGGGGCAGGAATTTTTATTTATTGACTGATTTTTTAACCGACTTCAAAAAAGGTGGAGGTTATATGTTCCGCTGTAGGTATGTTTTTTTTTATAGATGTTCACCGATTTCTCCGCCGTCTGTGGGCCGATTTCAAAAAGTTTTCTTTTGTATGGTAGGGTATAGTTCCGAGGTGGTCCCATTGTCACCAAGTCAGGATCTGATGATGGGATCCCAGGGAAATCGAAGGCAACTCTCAAAATTTACAGGCACTTCTTATGTTTTTGATATATTTTCTAAAACCGATAAAGCTTTTACGTATGAAAATCATCATCTCATGTCGATGAGCTGATGATGAAAGGTAAAATTCCTCAACAGTTGTTATTTATGTGTTTTCACTGATTTCTCCGTGAATTGTGGGCCGATTTTAAAAATTTCTTTATTATTCAGTAGGGTATACATTCAAGATGTTCTCATTGTCACTAAGGCAGCATCTGATGATGGGATCCTAGAGAAATCGAGGGCAACCCTTAAAATTTATCGGCACTGATTACCTGTTTCATATATTTTCTGAAGCTGTTCAAGAATTTGTGATGATGTAAGGTATATCTCCTCAACGGTTAGGAGTTGAAAGAAAATTCTTTTAATATTATACGTACTTATAAACTGATAGTCGTATTCCTTCAGGATATTAGGTGGAATGATAATAGAAGGTAAATCTTATTAACGTCTACGAGTTACGTGGAAAAATAGACGTGGACAAATCTCGATTGACTATTGTCGTTCATTTCAAAACTTCGCTGACTTATTGGAGCAGTAGTTTAGTTAGCCTTCCAATATTATATTTAAACATAATATCTAATTTCCACAAAAAAATAAAAAATAAATTATTTTTTAACAAAAATGAAAACCGACTTCAAAACGTTACAAATCAAAACTAAAAAGAAAAGAAAATAATTTTAATTACTTAGTTATTGTTGGAGTCGGTGCCAGCCAAAGCAAAATAATTCTAATACAATTTAATTAATGTATCAATTTGTAAATATAATCAAAATATCCGTTCGAAAGTTCATTGCAAAGGCAGGATAAAACTGTCCTTCTTGGCTGGCACCGACTCCAACACAATAACTTTAAATTATATTTAAACTTGATATGTATCTTTAAAATTAAAACGCTCAAAAACTAAAACTACACACAGAATTTTAAATACTGAATTTGTTTTAACCCTAATTAATGCGGGCCATTCATTGAAAATCCCATGCTTAAAGGATCGAGGTGATTTAAAACTTTAAAATCGATTCTGAAAATTTGAGCCTTTAAAAAGTAATGATTGTCTTTGGTAGCTGTTTTTTTTTATTTTAATGATATTTTAGTTGCATTGGTTATGCCTTAACATGATTTCTTATTATATCTGGCGACACTAATAAATTTTTACACTTTATCATTTTTCATACATAAGTGTTTGTTTTAAAAAATATAATTAACGAGCTTTTGTTTGACTTCGTTAAAATATTTTGCTGTCATTATTGATTTATTTTAACCATATATGAAAATTTGTAATTATGACCTCATTTCTTTAAAATTATTTTGAAATATTCTTCATTTGGCTTAAATTGATATGGCTACAGATAAATAAAATTGAAATATCTGTTTGTTACCAAAGGTATAGAAAAAAACGTACTAATTTGTTAGTAAATATCAAGATATACCAAGGTATACACTATACATATAATAATATTCTGATACACAATAAAACAACTTTTTACTAAACGCATACGATTCTGTCTGATCATACACATTAATCTCTAAAACTTATGAACTGATTTTGATGGAACTTTCACAGGCAAATAAATGTTATAAGGAGTAACTTTGGCATTTTTTGTTTCAGAAAAATATTAGCCTTCGGGGCAAAGGTGAGTCGCTAGGATATGTAAAAACACTATAATATAATTTAGCAAACATCGTTTAAAGACAATATAGAATTAATTATGTTATTTGAATGTATTTTTTTAATAAATTAATTAGGTATATTTAATAAGATTAATTTTGAGGTAGATACAGTTATGGTATAGAACTAGCCACTGACTCTCACTCCACTCTAGTTCGTCCCAACTACTACCTCCTAGTTAGTACAATAGATTTCTCAGAAATTGAATAATTTTTATAATTTGTTGTTCAATGTGAATGAGTGTTGATTTAGCACTTTTTAGAGTAAATTATATTCGTCGAAATGTAAATTATGGGTGAATTATTCGAACCTTACATGCTAATGGAGCATTTTCTTTTTAATTTGTATTTATATTCATATTGGATTTGAAACTCAAGCTATTTTACAGACAGACAAAGGGATAGACAGATATATTCTAATAACTATGGATTCAGCCACTGTATCAATAATAATTACTCTTTCAATAGGATTTTCCAAAAAATATTCAACGTAAAGTTTCGACTTACTTAGAATTTTGTTAAGATATGTTTAGAAATTCAATTTTACATAAAGTTTACCAAAGCATTTGATCATAAATTAAAGCAAATAATTTTTTTAATGTAGGTACCTAAATACCATAACAATATGCAAAGGTATCAATATAAAAGTCCTATATTTAAAAATGTCTATAGACAAACTAAATAAAAAAAGATATTTAATAAAGACACAATTATTTATTAACTAAGAACATAATCAAAAAAATGTCAAGCCAATTTAATTTAACCAATTAATGGACTCAATCCCTTAAATCTGATAAGGGTAAACCAGCTTTAATGTTAGAAAAAGATAGCATAACTCCCCAACTCATATAAGTGAGCGAGACACCTATATGTTTTACAATTCAATGTCGATCGCAGCGCTGTGATTGGTCGCTTTTTGTGTTTCAGAGGGCGTCACCGTCGGTTTCCCGCCATAAATTGAGTTGTTGACACATTAATAAGGTAAGGTTATGTTTTAATATTTTTTTATTTTGTTTTAGTGCAAAATTATAAACGAATCCTGTTTAATGAACTACGTGTGTGGTCTAATTAAAGTGTTCGCCATGTTGTACAGTATGCGGAGTTTTATCGCTTCACTTGTTTTTGTAATAGTTTTAAAGTGGTTTAGTGATTTGCAATGATTTCTGTGAGACGTTTATTGTTTAAGAATAATGGTTGCGACTTTGGTTATTGACTAGTGACTCGCCCTTGCTTTTCTTGGGTTCGTCCCTTATTATTTAACGGTTAGTATGCAATAGATTGACTAGAGATAGATAGGTGTCAATATTATTAACCACGGTATACTTAGTAGATGTAAATGTGTAAGATTAATGTCTGGTTGTGTCTCACGTAGGATAAATATTTAAAAAGAGTAACTGTAGAGTTTCTCGCCTGTTCTTCTCAGCAAAACAGCTTTCCGAGTCGGCGGTAGCTTACTCACAGACATACAGACTGACGTTTAATTTAAATTCTATATTTTAATATTGTAAAATTGACGAATACAAGAGGATTAAGACCAAAGTTTTTAAAGAAGAAGAAAAGCAAAAGAGTTTTTAATTTCTCGAGAAAATATTAATTCCCCATACTAACACAAAAAAATAGAACTTTCATCACCCTTTCCGCATGCGTAAGGGATTATTTTGCAGATAAAAGCTATCGTGTACAATCTACAAACGAAATTTGAGAAGAGCGTTGAGTTACTAAGCTCCTACCGTAATGAATGTGTGATTTACGCTCACAATGTTTAATTTGTTTAAGCGGTGGCATTATATCTATACACATATTAAAACTCTAACTGAGTCTAGAAAATCCTATTCAAATATAATTCCTAATCTATAGATTTTGGAGCTTTTGTCGGTTTGTTTGGGAAGTACCTAATGACGAGGAAACCACTGGACAGATTTAGATAAATGTTTGTATAAATAAATAAAATAAATATGTTGGGACATTATTACAACAGCGCCATCTAGTTCCGTGGTAAGCTACGAGGCTTGTGTTACGGATACCAGATAGTTGATTCACAACATATATAAGTTTAAATACATACATATTATAAATATAAGCACCCATGACTGGAGTACAAACATTCGTGCTTAACAAATGAATGTCCCCAGCGGGACTCGAACCCGCGACAAGCATGGTCACTACCAATTGAGCCAAACGTGTCGTCGTGTATGATTATAGTATACTGTTTACTACGGGAAAATATTTCATGTCTGAGAAATCTATTGGTAATAACCGTTTAAAAGCAACCCAGCTAACCTAAAAACCAAAATACAAATACATTTTTTTCTTGCCTTAGTAAAATCGTAAAGGTCGTAAATCACTAATCATTGTAAGGTAAAATAGCAGTAACTTATTTATTATTATTTAATTCCATATTTACAATTATTATTCTGGAAGAATGTTGCTTAAAGATTTAGGCTAAGCCCTAAAGGCCGACGGCTTTTATGTTTTAAGGCAAAGGAGGACACAGTTTCATCTTTTAGGCTACTGATGAGTTTGCATAATATTATAATTAATAATTCTAGCCTAAGAATCAAACTAACGACTTCATGATCAGCCATATTATAATCCTAACTAATATTATAAATGCGAAAGTAACTCTGTCTGTCTGTTACGCTTTCACGCCTAAACCGCTGAACCGAATTCGATGAAATTTGGTACACAGATAGAGAAGACCTTCAGAAAGGACATAGGCTACTTTTTATCCCTGTAATCCTACGGGAACAGCAACTACGTGGGTGAAACCGCGGGCCGCAGCTAGTATAGAATACAAAAGAAAAAATAACTCAATTTTATTTTAGGTACACTATGTAATAAAAAAATAAAGAACCCAACTGGATAAAAGCTAACTAAAAAGATGAAAACAAGTTAACAAGGAATAAAAAAGTATGTATATACACAACCCTCCTTCTGGCGCAGTCGGGTAAATAAACCTAGGTACCCTAAATACTACTCGCACTAGACCACTACCCCTACATATTTACTATTATAAAAACCGATTGATATATTTTCAAATAAATAAATATGTTGAGACATTATTACACACAACGCCATCCAGTTCCGCGGTAAGCTACGAGGCTTGTGTTACGGATACCAGATAGTTGATATACTACACATATATAACTTTAAGTACATACATATTATAAATATAAGCACCCATGACTGGATAAACATTCGTGCTCAACAAATGAATGCCCCCAGCGGGACTCGAACCCGCGATCGCTGGCGTATAAAGTAGAGTAACTACAGGCTGAAACAAACGTGTTGTTAGATATTATTAAAACATATTAAAAAAAAAAACTCGCAAACATGTCACGAACATACAATTTTGCGCTATAAAATAAAATTTATTTCTCAATTCAACGAGACTATTTATAACAGTAATAACGTTAATTATTTTGTGTTAAAAAATTCACTTTAAGAATGTACAGCTGGATGCGAGGTATTTTAGTTAATTATCATTAATTATTAACTAGATATTTATTCATTCAAGTGCGATATTTAAAGTTCTGTCCAATATATACTGGCCTCGGCTATATATAAAGTACCTACTAGCGATTCATCCTCGCTTCGCTCGGGCTCCTCCCCGGTTTTAGCGCGAGCGTAGCCGCTTGTCCCGCTAGTTATACATATAAACCTTCCTCTTGAATCACTCTATGTATTAAAAAAACTGCAGCAAAATACGTTGCGTAGTTCAAAGACTTAAGCATACATAGTTACAGACAGACAGCGAAAAGCGAGTTTGTTTTATACTATGTAGTGAAGTATCATACATAGATCTCACAAGATAGGTTGTTTTTCTTTTGTAAGTTATAGCGTAAATTACAAATATGGTAGTGCAAGAATATTTTTAAATGAATATTTTAAAAACTTACTTTATTGAAATTCAAAATATTTTATTCAGCATAAAATTATTACAATTATTACTGAACGTCATGAGTGTACCAGTTCGGAAAGAACAAGCCTCTGACCTGAGAAGAACTGGCGGAAGAAACTTATACTAAAACTATAAGCAACTAACCCTATTTGATAGCTAATGAGGAATGGACTGTATTAATGAGAGATGATGGAAACACGTTTTATAATTAATTCTTTTAATAGTTAAATATTGCACAATAAATATGTTATAATCTCAACAGTGACAGGCAGACTACTCTGACAAATCTATTGAAATATAAAAAAATAGGTTTTACAAAATAATATATGTTCCAAAAAGGTCGCGCGCCAGCCAGTCGCCAACATACCGGACCCCCAGTGGAACACTAACTACTGGTGGCTACTGGCTGAGGCTCGGCTTCCATCAGGATAAGTTTCCGGGCCGGTCTGCGCAGCATGCCCCCTCTGGTGTGGACGTCTGCCACGCGGACCGCTCCGTCGGATCCTAAGTAGACCTTTGCTACCCTTCCTAGTGGCCACAAACCACGAGGGAGGTTGGGATCGGCGATCAGCACCACGTCACCCTCACCGAGGTTCAACGAGTTGTTGTTGGGTCCTCTTGTACGTAGCATCGGTAGGTATTCCCGTAGCCATCGTGCCCAAAACTGATCTGCTAGGCGCAGCGTTCTCCGCCAGTCACATCGTCGGGATAGGTCTGCGTCTGTCAGCGACGTTGTCCATGGGACGACTGATGAGGAGCCGAGGATAAAATGGAATGGTGTTAACGCCTCTGGTGCATCTGGGGAAGACGGGACGTATGTAAGTGGCCTAGAATTCACAATTGATTCGGCCTCGAGTAGGAGTGTTGACAGGACCTCTTCCTTCAGTGGTTGATTTGTTAGGCAAGATCTGAGAGCTGCTTTCACTGTCCGCACAAGCCGCTCCCATGCGCCGCCCATAAATGGGGATGCTGGTGGAATGAAGCGCCAGTTTATTTTGTGATTAGTGGCGTACTCTACGACCGAGTTGTCATGTAGGGAGCGCAGTTCGCGGGAAGAGCCAACAAAGTTAGTACCGTTATCGGAAAATATAGTGGTGGGCGATCCTCGGCGAGCAATGAAGCGCCTGAGGCTCATTATAGCGCTATCTGCAGTGAGCGAGTTCACAATTTCGAGGTGAAGCGCTCTGGTTGTGAGACACGTATATAAGGCGATGTATCGTTTCTCGCTCCGTCGATATAGCTTTACCAGAATCGGGCCAAAGTAATCAAGATCTACGTGAGTGAAGGGTCTTTTGTGGTGATCAAGACGTTCTGGTGGTAAGTTGCCGATCTGAGGTTGGATAGGTTTCGTGTTCCATTTCTTACACTTCAAGCTGGCGCTTGCTACGCTACGGATGGTTCCTCTGGCTCTTAAAATCGAATATCTTTGCCGAAGTTCATTCAAAACGAGCTCGTTAAATTGATGCGCGGCTTTGATATGTTCGTGGAGGATTAGCAGTCGTGAAATGTGGTGGCAGCCGTCGAGAATCATGGGTGATTTCATCTCGTTGTTCACTCCCGGTGCGGAATTTATGCGCGTGTCTTGTCGTATGAGACCTTCTCCATCCAGTGTAGGCGCCAATTTCCTAATTCGACTATTCTTAGGCACTGGCTTCGAAGATCGTAAGTGCGATAATTCCTCAGGGAAACTCTCTGTTTGTGCTTGACGGACCAACATTTTCTCCGCTTCTATCATGTCTGACGCGTGAAGCTGGTGGGGAGACGTGGTGCTATCAATGTAGAGTTTGGAATTTGGATCTATTGGCCGAGACAAATTAAGCCGGAATAGGCGTGCGCCCTGGAGAAAACGAGCGGTGGCACGTAGCAAACGTAGCCAGGAGCTAAAACGCGTTGGGTCAGGTAACGAATTCGAGAGTGGGGTGTCGAAGAGCAGAACCATCAGATTTGATTTTAACTCGGGGTCTGATGAGGTCTCTCCCTCGTCAGTGACGCGCTCGGTCGGCCAAGTGCAAGACTGTTCAACAAGGAACTGTGGACCGGTGAACCACCGATGAGTTGCGGTAAAGTCGGTTCGTTTTGGTTTTGTCGCATCATCAGCGACATTGAGAGAGGTAGGGATCCACCTCCAATCGGATGGATTGGTGGTTTCCAATATCTCTCCCAACCTGTGTGCCACGAACGGTTTAAACGCGCGAGCGTCACTCCGGATCCACTTTAGGACGGTGGTTGAGTCAGTCCAGAAAATGGTTGCGGAGGGCTCAAAACGGTGAGCTTGCATAATTGTTTGCGCAAAACGCGACGCGATAAGCGCAGCTTGTAATTCTAATCTTGGGATGGAAACCGGTTTCAGGGGACAGACTCTGGCCTTACTACCGATGAGAGCTGTCGATACAGAGTCATCGCTGTAAGTGAAACGCCAATAGGCGACGCAGGCGTAGGCTTGTTCGCCACCGTCGGCGATTACGTGCAACTGAACGTCGGACAAGTCTGATCCGACCATGTACCAGCGTGAGATTTTTATATTAGCTGCAATCTGCAGCTGTGAAAACCAGTCTTTAAATTCGCTTACATACATTTCGGGTAAGCCTGTGTCCCAGCCAACGCCTGCCCGCCATAATCTTTGAATCAAAATGCGACCCCAGATGACGACCGGCATCAAAAACCCAAGAGGGTCATAAACTTTCATGACGTTCGATAAAAGAATGCGTTTTGTCAAAGTGTCGGTCGGTATCTGAGGTACGGCACGAAACCCTAATAAACAATTAAAAAAATTCCGCAACATTTGTGTGGCTCCCAAGGTAGTCATCCATATAGTGATCGTCAATTATTGCTTTGCAGGCAACGGCATAGTCGGCTTCGTGTATCTTCGCGTTTTTGTTTTTTATATAGAGGGCGATGAAAGGACTCGAAACTGCGCCGAAAATCATTGACGACATGCGGTATTCCTTGAGGTCGCCGTTCTTGTCACGCCAGAGAAAGCGTTGAGCATCCCTGTCCCTTGCGGCAATCTTAATCTGAGGAAACATCTCCTTGATATCGCCACTCAAGGCTACCGCACCTTCTCTGAAACGGAACAGGATGTCAAGTAGGGGCGATAATAGGTCAGGACCTTGCAGAAGCAGACTGTTGAGGCTTACGTTTTTTGTTGTGGCAGCCGCGTCATGGACTGCTCTCAGCTTCTTCTTCTGAGGATGATAGACACCAAAGATAGGCAGGTACCAGCGAATGGAGCCGTCTGGGTTGACGCAAGAGGCATTTGGTGCGGGTCAATGGTAGTAAGTCTTCGAATCACACTCTTCGGCATAGTTCTTGCTGATTATGTCGTCGATGAATTGTTGAAAGGATGCGGCAAACGCTGAATCCTTTGACATCTGTCGCTCGAGGGCCTTGAAGCGTGATAGTGCCTGTGGGTAGCTATCTGGTATAATTTTCGGTAGCTCCTTCTTCCAAGGCAGACCAACTTCAAAATGGCCATCGTGAAGTTGGTGAGCGGATGATTCCATGATGTCTACAGCCCGTTGATCCTCGCTGTTTTGTCGTGGGACCTTTTTTGTGATACCCAAGGCGTCGATGTCGTATTGGCATTTTATAAGTGTATCCAGATCTTCCGTGACGTGATTGATAAATTCAAATGGCTTCGACGACAAACAGTGTGCGCCATGGAGTACCCAGCCTAATAAGGTTTTGGAGGCAACAGGGTCATTCTTTTTTCCACACCGCACTTCGCGACTTATGGATATATACCAGTCAGGCGCGCCGATTAAGACGGTGGGGTAAGCAATGTCACATGACAGTTCGTTTGCTAGGCCTGACAGATGATCGTAATCCGTGATATTAATCGTGTCTGGATATCGTGCGCGAAGCCCTAAGGGTTCCACGGCACGCGCGTGTTCGATCAGGTATCGATCGGGTAGGTCGCGACCGCGTATATAAAAATCAACATAGCTTACTTCACGCTCCGCTGTCATATTACAAACACCTTCAATGCGAAGACGCTCCGAGCGGGTTGGCTTCGCGCCGATGCGTTTTGCCACTTCAGCGTCAATGAGAGATGACACACTGCCGTCGTCTAGCATCGCTGTTGTCTCGAACGCACCGTCAGGACCCTCGACTATAACCGGGATCACTTTCAGCAGGCCTCGGGGATGTGGGCGTGAAGTCGTTGGGCAGGATCCTGTTGCATTAATTGAAAAATCAGTGGTATTCGCAATTTTATCCGAAGGTTCGATTTCGTTATGTTGTTGAGTAGTATTTATATTAACAGGACATGTAGGGTTGACAGAGGAGGTATGAAGACAAATGCTCTGTCCGCTTGGAGCTGCGTCGGGATTGCCGTCGGCTGTCTTTGTGCCATGGAGGAGTGCGTTATGACGTCTAGGGCATCCATCGACACCGCAACGTTTCGCGCGGCAACTGTTCCACGTGTGTGGCTTAGACTTGAGACAACGGTAACATATTTTAGTTTCTCGAACCCAGCTCCATCTGTCGTCACATGTTAGCTTTAAAAAACTCTTACATGTTTTTATTTTATGAGATCCTTGTTTACAATATGCGCACTGCTCAGATGTATTCCCGCAAGATACCGTAGCATGTATTGTTTCCTTTTTTAACGGGAATTTCGGAGCATTATTGCGTGGTACGTTTGAATATGTTGGTGGCGTTGGCGCTTTAAATGTACTGTCAGCAATAAAATTATATTTTAATTGTTTGTCAGCCTCGGCTAAGAGACATTGTGACAACAATTCAAGTTTTGTTAGACTTTGTTGCTCTGGCGCGTGAGCCGATGCGTAGTCTGTAAAGCGAGATCTAGTGTGCTCACTCAATTTTACCAAAATGCACCGAAGGAGCTCTGGAGATGATAAGTACTCATTCTGTTTAAGCAATGTGAGCGTTGTAATAAAGTTACGCAATTTATTTGCTAAGCCATTTAAGTCTTGAGGAGAACTTAGCTTTGGAGTGTTGCGGAGCTCGGTGATCTCGCGGGCGACCAGAAGTTCCGGACGGGCGTACGTCTGCTCCAGGGCCTTCATTATGTCGTCGGGCGAGCCGCAGGTCCACATGAGCGACGCGACGGACTGGTACGCTTGTCCACGGACTGCGTGGTTCAAACGGTCTAAGTTTTCTGCAGCTGAAAAATTACGTTTAGTACGTTCATAACTACTTTTAAAAGCCATCCATTGTGAAATTTCACCTGAAAACGTAATTAGCTCGGGCTTCTTTGGCCTGTTTGAAAGTGAGTTTATAGCTTGGGTAAGTTTTGTAATAGGGTCTGAGGAGGAATGTTCAGATGATACTGGTAGTCGTGGTGCCACTGTGTCGTAGTTGTATGTTAAGAGCGCTTGAGTGGGTTTCGAGAGGGTTGCTTGGTTGACAATAGGCACGTTGAAAGATACCGAGTTGGCGGTGGCGGCCGGTTGTAAACTAGGTCCTCGAGCGTTACTCGAGGTGACAATCGGTGCCCCACCAGGCATATTTTCATAAGTTGCTGTAGTCATGTTAGCATTCTGTTCGGATACCCAAGTAGCAGTGCGCCTTTCGGCGTTGCGATCAGAAAAATACGAACTACGAGATTTGGCAGACTTATCTAAAGCTTCCAGAGCGGCGATTCTTGCTTGCAGCTCCGTCTGTTCCGCCTTGAACTCGAGATTTGCGAGCTTGCGCTCGCGCTCCCGCTCCGCCTCGCCCTGTTGACGGGCGAGCACAGCTTGCTGACGCGCGAGTTCAAACTCGCGCTCCGCCTGCTCCCGATCACGGTCCGCCTGTTGTCGAGCGAGTTCGCGCTCGCGCTCCACCTGACGCCGCATTAGGTCCGCTTCAAGAGCTAGCTTCTGTGCGCGAACGGTCGCCGAGGAACTCGTTGAGTGTGTGCGCACGGCATCGACTACTAAGCCCGATAGACGCCTAATGTATGTACTTCTGCGTCCAAACTTGTCAGTCAAAACTCTGAGGTAAGCGATATGGGGGAGGCGGGTTTGAAATGCACGCTGATTGGTTAATTCAAGGTCGCGACACTTGCTTATAGACAAATAGTGATGGGTAATAAATTTGGGTAGTAAATTTTTTGTACCAAGTCTACTTAATTAGTACCAGAATTATATTCTACTATAAATTAGTACAAGAGAAAAAAAATACAAAATAGGTTTTATATCTTATCGTAGGTAAGAATATTTTTATTAAAAAAAGCTTTCTTTACTACAAGGAATAAATAATAGAATACTTATCTTTATTTACATGTTTACACAATATGTTTAAAGTTTTCGGAACGTGTCGTCAAATGTCAAAATGTCCGAACTGAAATATATATACATATATGTCGTCTGTAAAACATTTAAGAAAAAATGCATAATATTTACTTGTACCAATTTTATACTTTAACTGGTACAGCAAACTGGTACAGAACTAGTTACTCGTGCCGGTAATTAAAGAAAAGTATAGCAACAGTGATCTGTATCGAAAAGAAAGGGATGCATTTTCCGAGAATGTCCGAAGATGTCAAATACATCATCGCGAGTTGCGTTGCTTCCAATATAGCATGAGCTCTGATTTAATCATATTTAATGATTTTGGAAATTAAAATTCACTTACCTATGAAAAGAGATGCCATTTTTTTTTAAGTTACATGTTTGGCTACTATTTCCACACCATTTTATTGTACAGGGAGCCATGTTGCGCGACTGTTGTATTTTATTTTGTTGAAAATTCACGAGTCGCAAGCAATATGTTCTCGGGTCACGGATGTGGTCGCTACTAAAGTAAGTCGCGCGATCGTTTTCTTAAGTCAGACGTATTTGTCTAACGTGTTGACTGAAAGTGTTCGCCTTGCGTGAGGTGTCTATTGGGCTTAGTAGTCGATGGCGCACGGTATGTGATTGCTTACTGTGGAACTTAGTGCTGGTTGGAATGTCGCCCGTCGTTTGTATGCTCGAACCACCAGGCAATGTCGAAGCACCTTCGTTATTCGTGATTAAACCCGGCCGGGCGCCGCGCGGTGAACGATCACGCCGTTCGCGCTGCACCCGGTCAGATTCCGTAGCCGCCTCTGCCCTTGTCTTACTACGCGTTTCCACCATGATGAAAATGTAAGTAAATAATGTAAACACCGTTTTACAATGAAATAAAAATTTACAATAACTTACGTGAAAAAATTTGACATCTGAATTTCGATGGAATGGTAAAATTACGGCGAGAATGGACCAAAATGATAGCTAATGAGGAATGGACTGTATTAATGAGAGATGATGGAAACACGTTTTATAATTAATTCTTTTAATAGTTAAATATTGCACAATAAATATGTTATAATCTCAACAGTGACAGGCAGACTACTCTGACAAATCTATTGAAATATAAAAAAATAGGTTTTACAAAATAATATATGTTCCAAAAAGGTCGCGCGCCAGTCAGTCGCCAACACTATTTAAAGTTTGTAACACAAAAATGAAGGACTATCATACAAACTAGCGGGAGCCCTAAGACCTACTTAATCTGGCCCTGTCGCAAAATCCGATCTCTACTAACTATAAAATATCTCTTTGGATTTTTATACGTCAAGCGGTTTTCAATATTTCGTGATAAGTGTCAGTGAGTGATCTTTCGCTTTTATATAATTTAAAAGTGCTTCCTTCAATTTTTTTGGGCAAAACAGGTCTCTCATGAAGTCTTTTAAGCAATTAAACTCTACTGTTGATATAAAAATTAAATAATAAGCACTTATATTACCTATGAAATGAATATTTTTAAAGTTACTCGGCATGCAATAAAAAGAAATGTTTACATTAAAACAAGTGAAACATTAAACAAATCAACAAATGCTGTCACGCTACACAATAATAAAGCTATTTCTTTAATAATATCTTCGAAAATTATATCCACGTATTTATTTAATAAGTACTTTTTTAATAAGCTATATTTATCATCACTATAAATAAGTCAAGTCTCACCTCGGCACGCGTAAAACAGTAGAATACAAATCGTAAAGCCAACAATGCGATGAAAAGACACACTAACAAAAAGAAAAGCAAAAAGGCCAATTTGCAACGCTGTAAACACCATTGTCTAGGTCCAGGTGACATACAATTAAAAAAAATGAACTGTCAAAGTTAACGTCAATATTTTGGCGCGATTCGAAACGCAGTGGGTGATTGGTGTACATCGAGAAATATTTCAGAAAATTCAACTATTTGTAATGGAAATATGGTTGTTTTTGAAGGTAAAATATTTAAGGATAATTTTTGACAATAGACGAATGCCTAATATTGTACGCTTGTGATAATGATTTGCTGCGGGTTTTCTTAGAAAGTCGCAAAAGTGTAGTTTAAAGTTGAAATTTGCGTACACAAATATATAAATATTTTTGTTTTGGTTGTGGCGTAAATTTTTGTGGGAAATTGATTATCAGGTGAATTTAGTGTGACCGTTAGGGCTTATTGTTGGACATGTTGGTCACATCGTGCTGTGTATGAAATTGGTTTGGTTTGAAGCGAAATACGTCGTTGTATTCTTTGCTGTACGATTTCGTTTATTATTTTTGGGAATGCATGTTAAAATTCGACATGCGCTGTAGGTATTCAGGTGTTTTGACATTTCCTTGCAATAAAACATTATTTTATGCTGACAACATCGTTTAAAAACATAAATTGTTGACTCAAATAAAGTTATATCAATAATATGTTACGTGGCAATTTGCCATAAATTAATCTATGCGATAACCAGGAAAAAATATCTAAGTAGCTTAGAATTACGTGTAGTACATTTATCCTTAACTAATTATAAAAACAGGTGATTAATCTATTAATATTGTAGTAAAGAAGTGTTGAAAAATTAATAAAATTACGTATTACATTACGCATTACGCATTACAATTCTTAGCTAATTTATTAAGACCTTGCCGTAATATTAGAAGTTATTTTAAAATTATATTCAATGAATTATTTTTTAACAAAAATGAAAACCGACTTCAAAACCTTACAAATTGAAACTAAAAAGAAAAAAAAATAATTTTAATTACATAGTTATTGTTGGAGTCGGTGCCAGCCAAGAAGGACAGTTTTATCCTGCCTTTGCAATGAACTTTCGAACGGATATTTTGATTATATTTACAAATTGATACATTATTTAAATTGTATTAAGATTATTTTGCTTTGGCTGGCACCGACTCCAACAATAACTATGTAATTAAAATTATTTTTTTTTCTTTTTAGTTTCAATTTGTAAGGTTTTGAAGTCGGTTTTCATTTTTGTTAAAAAATAATTTATTTTTAATTTTTTTGTGGAAATTAGATATTATGTTTAAATATAATATTGCAATGCTAACTAAACTACTGCTCCAATAAGTCAGCGAAGTTTTGAAATGAACGACAATAGACAATCCAGATTTGTCCACGTCTATTTTTCCAAGTAACTCGTAGACGTTAATAAGATTTACCTTCTATTATTAATCCACCTAATATCCTGAATGAATACGACTATCAGTTCATAAGTACGTATAATATTAAAAGAATTTTCTTTCAACTCCTAACCGTTGAGGAGATATACCTTACATCATCACAAATTCTTGAACAGCTTTAGAAAATATATGAAAAAGGTAATCAGTGCCGATAAAATTTAAGGGTTGCCCTCGATTTCTCTAGGATCCCATCATCAGATGCTGACTTGGTGACAATGAGAACATCTTGAATGTATACCCTATCGAACAAAAAGAAATTTTTAAAATCGGCCCACAATTCACGGAGAAATCGGTGAAAACACATAAAAACAACTGTTGAGGAATTTTACCTTCCATCATCAGCTCATCCACATGAGATAATGATTTTCATACGTAAAAGCTTTATCGGGTTTAAAAAATATATCAAAAACATAATAGGTGCCTGTAAATTTTGAGAGTTGCCTTCGATTTCCCTGGGATCCCATCATCAGATCCTGACTTGGTGACAATGGGACCACCTCGGAACTATACCCTACCAATCAAAAGAAAAATTTTTGAAATCGGCCCACAGACGGCGGAGTAATCGGTGAACATACATAAAAAAAAAAATACATACAACGGAACATATAACCTCCTCCTTTTTTGAATTTTTTTTGAAGTCGGTTAAAAATAGTAGATATACTAAAATTAATTAGCAAAAATGCTGATCTACTGTTGCAATTTAATGGCATTAACGATTTTGATTTAATTTAGAAGGTACATATAAAAACTTTAAGCTATGACAAAGGAGTTATACTAGGAATTTTAATTCGATTCCAGATTTGACAGTTTCAGTGTTGCAACGTTATGACAAGTACTAAATAGTGACGTTGCGAAATTATTCGATACGGAAATGGAATATTTCCGGATCGATTCCTCTCGTTTATAGTAGTATATCTAAACAACTACTACTTTAATAGAAACTAAGTATATCAGGAAATTAAATATTTCTGAACGGATAATTTAGTTATGACGATTAATTTTACTAAGAATCTGAGAGTTTTCTTTAATAATTGTGTGTGGAATAAATAAAAAAAATGTGATCATGAAGGAACATGAGAAATAAAAGAAATAGCTGATGTACCTATTATGGTAATATTTTATTTTATTTTATAAATCGTTGCAGTCATCGCTATCGCTATCGCTGACACTTTCTGTAACATTTATTATAAATGTGTCTGTGTTATTGTCAATTAACATATCTAGCCTACTCATTTTTTCCTCTTCTTTGACAACATGGGATACGCATTTAGACCATTCGGTAGCCGTAATTTTTTGAATTCCTTCCTCAAATAAATTTCTCAGGTCTGTCAATTTGAAGGTTTTATTATTTTGAGCTACATGCCCCTTTACCTGCGCCCATATCAATTCGATAGGGTTCAACTCGCACTGGTAAGGGGGCAGTCTTAAAACCGTGATCCCATGTTATGCTGCCATTTTGTCTACAGCGTACTTATTAAAAGACTCGTTATGTGGAATCAGTTCTAAAAGCGTACCTTTAACCATATCGTAATGAATATTTTTATTTAAAAGCCAGTTTTGAATGGCAGCTTTTTTCCAGCTCATTTTTGGTGCCGTTTCCAATTTTCGGAAGTGGTAAGGTGCGTTATCCATCACAACAATTGAGTTTAGTCTTAATTTTGGTAAGACTCCAGCATACCACTCCTCAAAACAAACTGAATTCATCTCATCATGGTAATCTTCACAGTTTTTCTTTGTTTCAAAAATCATGAGCCCCTCTTCCAGGAAGCCTTCTTCACTACCTATATGGCTAATTATGAGACGTAACAGTGAAAGCTATTCGTGGACGTTTTTTTCTTGGGGACAAGAAAACGTCCACGTCTTTTTGTGATGTACTTGGCTGAGGATCCATTTTGATGGAAAACCAAAACAAATAGATTCACTCAAAGTTCACAAAAAACTATAAACGTAACAACAAACACAACGTAACAAAACTTTAACAAAAACCCAACAAAATAACAAAATATCGATGCGCAATGAAAGAATATTCGTGCAGCCAGACTGGGATAACGAACTATGAAGCCGAATGACAAGATAAACAAAATGGCGATAGCTGCACGAGCGCGCACTGGTTGCCAATACAGAAAACCATCTTTCTAGTCTCTTTTATTATAAGTTTTGTTTTTAATATAAAAAACAAAAATATGAACTTTTTATAAAATAAAGCAGTGGTTACTAATTAATAAATAATTATTACGAATAATTATGTATTTATTTAAATAAAAATCAACAATTTAGTCTTTAATTGGCACACTAATATTATGATTACATAAACATAAATCGCGATTGTTTATCGATTTTTGTGTTCATCACTACTCTGTTATATGTGGTATCATTATTTCACAAAATGACATTAGCTAATGTCAAATGTGGAATCGAATTATAATTCCGGGTATAGACTACGTTTAAAAAATTTAAAGTAAAAAAGCATAGATAATTATTTTATAGTTAGTCTATAGCTAAAGAACTATATGACTGAGCCCGCCAAAATAAATGTCAACGTCAAAAATAGTTGCAAGTTTACTCAATTATTAGGCATTAGTTTTAAACTAAGATTTTATAGTATTTTCTTAGGTTTTTGTGTTTTAAATCCTAATAATATTCAAATCCGTCGGTAAAGAATATTCATTTAAAAATTTCCAACGTTAAAGACGTACGATTCTAAACATAATTTTAACCTTGAAAAGTGTATTTTCTCTCTTTCTAATCACTTAAAATATAATAAAATATATTGTTTTCTCTTTCTAACGCCTAATTACAGTAAGATTTCCCCCGGGGCTCGTCGGGCGAGCGCGGCATGCGGTCTGGCGGCCATTGTGCCTTACCTGTCCAAATATTTTACTAATTTACCCAAAAATTATAACATTTATCTTAAAATATAAATTTTAAATATTATAATATGTTTATCTATATATATAAATAAAATGATAGAAGTCTGCAGTTGTGCGCGCATCACGGAAAAACTACTAAATAGATTTCAATGAAACTTTCTAAGTTTTATTTCTTAGACACTTGGCCCTTATCAAAAAAAATGATTGCGATATCTTCATTTAATAAAAAGTTATTAAAGTTTCAAAAAACAACGATTTGTTAATGCACTGCGTGTTCAGTGATATATGTTTCCTTCTCGCTGAGTAGAACAAAGTATATTTTAGCTTGCGATCTTTTTGATGTTTTTTTTCCTTCGTACATAAGAAAACTTCGTTAATATTTAAAGCAACGCGGACGTAGTCGCGGGTATCAGCTAGTCTTCTATATAAATAAAAATGAATGTTGGTAAGCGCAAAACACGAGAATGGCTCGACCAATTTGGCTAATATTTTTTTTTGTATATTCCTTAAGGCCCACGGAATGTTTTTATAATAAAAAAAAATCTAGTTTGTAAAAACTTATATAACAAAGGCGGTACTAATTTTTTAAATTTTTAATGGAATCGTTTTGTTTGTAGTATTTATTAAAATAGCACTTACGGCTGGTTCTGGGTTCGAGTCTCGAGTCGGGCTGAGTTTAGTTATTGATACTTTCTGTTAAGGAAGGAGTTGGGAAGTTGGCGGTTTTTCACTCTCGTGCTGCGGAGAGCACGTAGAGTCGTCGGTCCTGCGCCTTAGCTCTCACTGGTCGTGTCGAGTAGTCGTCCCACCGGAGTATGAGAGTGATAGGAATAGAGACTGCACTTGTGTCTGCACTATAATATCTCCTGAGATGAACCGCCGTGGCCGAAATCGGTGAGGAGAAAATGTAATAGTAACTACCCGGACGACCATACTTTACTCGGCGTTTTGATTTTAGTAAGACTGTGTGAAAAGTTTAATAGATATAGATCAACTTATACAGCAAACACTTATCCAAATATAAAATTTAAGTTGTCAGAGCAGTCTTCGAAATAAATGAAATAAATTTATTTGCGACTTTTTTTCAGCCTTGCCCGCGGCTCCGCTCGCATTCTAAAGGCTGAAAATCAAATGAAATATTTTTCTCCCGTTTATGCAACATCTTTCATTGATGCTTCGCTCCTATTGGTCGTAGCGTGATGTATAGCCTATAGCCTTCCTCGATTAAAACGAACTATTAAACACAAAAAGAATTTTTCAATTCGGACCAGTAGTTCCTGAGATAAGCGCGTTCAACCAAACAAACAAACTCTTGAGCTTAATAATATTAGTATAGATAATAATTTATTTATATCATCGACCTCTTAAATGTTTATGATCGATGAATATATTATACATAAATGTATGTGGAAATAAGAAGATTATTTAAAAAATATATGACTCAATTTTTCATACAAGTACCTACCTACTTCCAAATGCGAATAATTTCTAACATAATTACCACTTGTCTTACGGTGAAGGAAAGCATCGTGAGGTAACCTGTATGTCTGAGAGAACCTAGCAAGATTTCGGAAGACTCGTAAAGTCCACACACCAGCTCATGAAGGTGGACTTTAACCTGAACCCCTTACATTCTCCAATTTCAAGAAATTTGAAGCAATCTATAAAATATATGATTTTATACTTATGGCAAGCTTTGGAAGAGTAAAGAGACCTTCACCTGAGAGGGGTTCCTGAAATTATAAATATATTTAATCGCTACTAAACTTCATTCGATCACTCGCTTGGTTGAAAATTCTCCAAAATTACTCCAGCTTTAATATACTCCTGAGCCGCGCTACCTATTTCATATATTATGTGCGGTGTGCACTCCTCTTCCTCTCCTGTTATTGTAGTTTTAGTAGGGATCCTTATTTTTTCCTTGCAATTAAAATAGCCTATATTAAGCAGTGATAATGTAGCATTTAAATGGTGAAAGAGTTTTAAAAATCGGTCCAATACATTTTGAGCCAATTCGTTTTTTTTTTTTATGGTAAAAAGGGGGCAAACGGGCAGGAGGCTCACCTGATGGGAAGTAATCACCTCCGCCCATGGACATCTGCAAGTCAGGCATGCAGATGCGTTGCCGGCCTTTCAGGAAAGGGAGGGATGGAGGAGGGAGGGAGGGGAGAACGAAGGCGGAGGATGAAGGGAAGAGGGAGGGGGGAAGGAGAGTGGGCCTCCCGGACTCTCACTCACCAGACGAAACGACAGTATAGCTGCCACTTCACGCCGGTCTTCTGTGAGAGAGTGGTACTAATGAACTATACGGGGCGTGCCGGCCCATTCGGTTGCCACACGAAGGTAACAAGCATGGCACTACCACTTTAAATCATACTTATATAAACATCGTCGTTATAAACATACTTACATACAAACCTTTCCTCTTTATAATATTAGTATATATATACAAAAATAGTATACCTAGATTAACGCTAAGAAAATATTGTAAGCAGGAAATAAAAGGCTTTTCATTTTATTTATTTATGCACTTAAAGTGAAGTATTGAAAAAAATTGATAAGCCATTAAGCTTAAGAAAAATTATATCCCAAACATTTAATGGCCTTTTCGTATAATAAACTACGATGACAGACTAACAATATTATAAAAATAAGTAAATAACATATAAAAGATGACGATCTTATGCAATTTAAAAAAAACTAAATAAGCAAAGCCAGGTAACAAGACTTATGCCGCCGATACAAACGCGCGCGGCATGCGGTCTAGCCGCCATTATGTTGGTTCATAAATACTCTTTAAAAATTTAAGATTCATCATCAAGATTTGGGTAGCGAATTAATAATATACGCTACATATATTTGTTCGTGACTTCGTCTGTATTTTAAGGTATTTCGATGATACCTAATGTTCTTACTAAGATTTAAGACAAGTGCTTAGTACCTGGCTGTTATGTACAGCTGTATATACGTAATATCCTAGGTTCAAGCCCTTGGTAGAGTCAAGTTTAAATACTTTCTATTTTTGTTTCTTAAGATCATGGCAAAGGTGGTCCATTATTATCATCCAGTCCTTTTTAACGTCCCACTGCTACAAGTGAATCTCCCTTCAATACGAAAAGGATTAGGCCCAGTAGGGACTGGTCAAATGTAGGCAAACTGAACATGTCTTTCCAAAACTTGCTAGGTTCTCTCAGACATGCCGATTTTCTCACTATTGGTTAACGACATATATCCATATGAGGCAGTGGTAGCCCAGCGGTAACGCGCTCGCTTGTATAACCGAGTGATGCGGGTTCAAATCCGGGTCTCTGATATTTTCATGTGCGAATCATTTCTATCATGATTACCACTTGTCATACGTTGAAGGAAAACATCGTGAGAAAACTGCATGTATGAGAGAACATAGCAAGTTGTCGAAAGACATGTGTAGTCCGCCAACACGCACTAGGCCAGCGCGATGGACTATGGCCTGAGCCCTCGTACTGAGGGAGGCCAACCCCCAGCAGTGGGACGTTAAATAAAGGCTTATGAACGTCTACTGACGATTTTCTTTCGTATCACTCAAGCAGTAAATCTGTGTTCATAATTCCAGCCTATCTTTATATCTAAATTCATCAAAATCAATCCAGTACAGTGTGAAGGAGATACACACAAACATACTTTCATTTATATAATAGGTAGTAGTCCAATTAGTTAGGATACTATACGCGTGTTTAAGCTCGAAGGTTAATTAGCCCTTTCATAACTTACGACTATCTGTAAACGGCGGACTGGTAATGCTATAATTACAGTGTTGCCAACAAAATCATTTGCTTCAATTATTGAAAAATGTTGATAAAACGCAATTTCTTATAATTATCTCTTAATGGGTCTTTGGGTATTTTTATGCTAATTAAATCTGTCTAAAGTTTTTGTTGAGAGATTTTGGTAGTCTAGTGATAACGACAAAAAGTTAAGCGCAAATCCTGGCTCTCGCACCTCCGATAC
Organism: Boloria selene; assembly: GCA_905231865.2. NCBI lineage: Eukaryota > Metazoa > Arthropoda > Insecta > Lepidoptera > Nymphalidae > Boloria > Boloria selene. The sequence continues at coordinate 776,633 of HG993158.1, read as the reverse complement.
TTTCATGTGCGAATCATTTTCAACATGATTACCACTTTTCTTACGGTGAAGGAAAACATCGTGAGGAAACCTGCATGTCTGAGAGACCCTAGCAAGTTTTCGAAAGACATGTGAAATCCGCTAACCCACACATAGCCAGCGTGGTAGACTAAGACCTGATCGCTCGTAGAGAGATAGGCCAACCCAACTGGCACCTCTGCTGAAAATACTACTACTCTACTGAAAATAATAAGCTAAAAACAACACAATTGTAAAGATTCTATAAAATGAATATTGAGTTTATACCAATTTTCAAAGTTTTCACTTGTTTTATCATATTATGCATCTATTTACTGGTAAAAGTTTATATTGTTACAAACAAACAAATGTAAAGTATGACACAAATATTGTATGGGTTCTGTGTCAAAGCTGTGGAACCCTAAAATTTGCCTAATATAATTACCCTACATATTTCTAATTAAGAAAATAAAAATAAGGCTGGCTTTTAAATGTTGATCGGCTTTAGAAAATATAAAGTTTACAAAACGTTATTAAACGTGCATTAAGTTTGGAATTACTCATTATCTTTATTATAATCAAGAGCTTTTTGTTTTAACTACCCTCTGTACTCGGTGTCGCTCGTGTTTTTAATAAATTAATTTAAATATCTCTACATAGTATAAAACAAAGTCGCTTCCTGCAGTCTGTACGCTTAGATCTTTTAAACTACGCAATGGATTTTGATGCTGTTTTCAGAAATAGATAGTTATTCAAGAGGAAGTTTTATATGTATAAAACATGTATAGTGGAAAAAGTCGTTAAAATATAATTTTTCGTCTTTTAATATTTTTTGACAAAATATTACTAAACTAGCTATTTGGAGAATATATAAATAAATAAATATGCTAGGACATTTTCAAGCTACGAGGCGTGTGTTATGGACACCAAATCGATACACTACACATATTGTATTCATACATATAATACATACATAATATTATAAATATAAATGCCATGACTGGAGTATAAATATTATTGCTCATCTCACAAATGCCTTCAGCAGGACTCGAACCCGCGTCAACTGACACAGCAATAAGGGCTACTAACTGAAACAAATATGTTTTCAAATAGTGCACAAGTGTACACGCAGACACAAAGACACTCTCTATTCCTTTTTCCTCTCAAAGTCCGATGTTCGACACGACCAGTGAGAGCTAAGGCGCAGGACCGACGGCTTTACGTGCTCTCCGAGGCACGGGGGTGACAAACCGTTAAATTAATAAATAAAACAGAGTGTACATTTTATTAACATTTTTTTAAGTTCGAATTAAGCATTTCTCTATTTTTTTTAATAATTACAACATAAATAGCTGAACATACCACCATTTCATCATTAAATCACTTCTTCTACACACTTCAGATATATTATAATTTTAGCCCTAAGCTTAAAAGAAATACATTATAGAGTAAAGCCGCATGCATAGTCATAATAGACCAATAACACACAGCGCCATCTAGTTCCGTGGTAAGCTAAAAGGCTTTTGTTACACATACCAGATAGTTGATACACTACACATATAATATAAATATAAAAACCCATTACTAGAGTACAAACATTCGTGCTAATCACACAAATGCCTCCGGCAGGACTCGAACCCGCGACCCCTGGCACAGCAAATAGGGTAACTACAAATTTATAATTTTAGCTAGAATCTTACCAGAAATGCATTATAAAGCGAAGCCATACGCATTAGCTAGTCATATAATAAAGGACACTTTCAGTTTAAATTAAAATTGAATATATAATGCAACTAATTTTCCCACAAATGAAGTAGCGATTACAAAATAAGTATTTTTATTATAATGCGTAATTTGTAAAGCTTCAAAGACGTGCGCTAAGTAAGGTCCATTATTTTTATGTAAATTTTATAATCTGTACATGAGAGTCACTTATTAAAATGCAAAATTTTAATAATATCGTTTAATTTCGACCATTATGCTAAAAATATTCACTAAATAATCCTTTTAAGGTCATTCATCTCTCAGTATTAAGTATCTCTGAGGAGAGGGCGAAAGAAGATTTAAAAAAAAGTTCTTTTTTTATTTTTATGTTTTTAAGCAAACGTTAAGAAATAAGCCATATCTAATAATTAGTACAAAGCATTTATTGAAATGTTATTTTAAAATAAACTATAATTTCGGATTTATTTAGATTTTTAGTTTCCGACGTTTCGAATGCTTAACAACAATTATGATATGATTTTATAAGGTACTTTGGTGCCATTTTGGATTTTTGTGAATTATAAGTAGGCACTGTCTGTAACAAGTATATAACCCCCTGACTTCAAATCAGTTAGACTCTCCCGTGACCATGATTGCTGTAGCATTCGAAACGTCGGGAACCAAAAATATAAATCCGCGACAAAATCCGATAAGATAGTTTCATAATTGAAAAAAAAAAAAAAGATAAAAAAAAATATTAGTCCCGCTGAGTTTCTTTCGCCAGTTCTTCTCAGGTCAGAGGTTCCTTCTTTCCGAACTGGTGGTAGACTCATGGCGTTCAGTAAGAAATTGTAACAATTTTTATGCTCAATAAAATATTTTGTTTTGATTTGATTTGAATTAATGTCAAATATTCGCATAAACCTATTGAAATGTTAACTAAGCATTATTTTATATTTCATTACTTAAATATTAAAACCAGTCATAGAAGTCTACATCAATACATCATTTTACAAATTACAAGTCATAATTAATATATAAAACAAAATACATAATTAACACAAGGCCCTACACTTTCCAGTCAATTACTAATAAAAGAAAAATTAAAAAAATAACTTTAAACGCAAACGAAAATGGAACGTAACAAGTTCAAATTGAATTTCGAATTCCATATTTCGAACGGACCACACACGTCGCGCGGTTTGAAAAAGGAACGCGCCAACCGCGCCGCGTTCGTTACCTCATCGCTTTTTTAAATATATAGGTAGATAGTTGAAGGGTAAGAGTGAGAGAGAGGGAAGATATTACTATTTTAACAAGTTTTTCTTGTGGTTAGTCTGGAAAATGTTATAGTCTATTTTGTAAAAATCTTATTAGAACAATAAAAAAATGAATTAACTTTTACGTATAACTTTTCAGGTTTTCTTCTGTTGTTATTTTAAGACCTTTCTTGATCAGTAATAGGTTTTCTTTAGAGAACTAACAGATTCAGTAATTTTACAATATAGGTCTTATGTGTAAAAAAAACAATTCATAAGCTAACTATGACTAACCTTCTGTATGTTAAAAGTAATAAAACTTATCACTTTAAAAGCTGAGTGATGAGCTTAGTTAATCACGTTATATCTTACTTTACTAAAAAATAGAAATAGGGTATTTGTTCGACTCTAAAACATAGATTGAACACAAAACTTCTTTCTATAAATGTTTCATAGCAATATTAATTTTTATTTCATTTATTTTTAACATGACATCATAAATGAAACTATCCTTTAGAATTTTTTCACCAAATTATTTGATTTTTGGTTCCCGACGATGCGAATGCTTCACAGCAATCATGGTCACGGGAGAGACTGTCTTCTGAAAAGGTAATCTATATAATAATTTTTAGATTTTATATAAATTATAAATCATTATAGATTACAGAACAAAATATAAATTTTTATTTATAATCTATATTAAAACAATCTATTTCCACCCAAACCATTTCTTAATTAAAAAAAAACATAAAACCAAAACTGTCAAGGCCGTAAAGCATATAAACATAAGAAACCTTTTTTAAGTCCATACATAAGGTAGCATTTAATATAAAGAACGGAATGATGTTGTATATTGGGTACAGTATAAATTAAAAGTTTATCGGCCGCCTGTGATCGTCCGACATTAGTGCCTACCTTTTTATAGTTTTTTAAATATCCCCGAGCCCTTTGAAGATTAGTTTATCAGTAATAAATAGTATATTGTACCGATTTTAAAGGAATGGAGGTGTGGTTTTTGAGAGGAAATACTGTTTTTTTTAATATCTGATAAATAAATTTATTTTAATTTAAGCTTTATTGCAGGATTCATAAACTAGATTTTATTTAAAATTATTCATCGTATGAAAAGAATCAAGTCAATTACGATGATGACACGTTTGGCGCAGTTTGTCAACCCTACTTTCTTGCGCCAGCGGTCGCGGGTTCTATTCCCGCTGGGGGCATTCATTTGTTAAACTCGGATATTTGTACTCCAGTCATGCGTATTTATATTTATAATACAGATGTATTTACTTATATATGTAGTATATCAACTATCTGGTATCCGTAACACAAGCTTCATAGATGGCACTGTGTGTAATAATGTCCCAACATATTTAATTATTTAAAAATCAAATAACCGATTTTTTGAAAATTAATTTTTGCTTATTATTTTCTCATTCGCATTTGTTTATCATAAGTTACTTTAAGTTATCAATATCTACTCTAAAGAAGTCTAATTCCTTAAACTTAAATCTGGGCCGATTGTGTGTATCAATGTAATATGTAAAATATGTTTAAAAAACTAAGCATTTCCATCAAAATCGGTTTAACCTTTTATAATATACTTAAGCGCCATCTTGTAAAATAATCCGCTTCCAAGTAACCGACGGTCGATGTTTTTTTTTTTAAAAAAGAAACTTATATAGTTTTTTAAAGCCTTTGAAGATTAGTTTGTTATCTGCGGCAATAAAGTAGGTATATTTTTTTCCATAGACATTTTTTTAATTCAATAGAAACCTTTTTGGTGGGAAACTTCTGACGGATAAAAGGATTTACGCGGTAACTTTGTACGGTCGTATATATTAGTGTTGTTTTATTTAGTTGTCCGCGTTGAAATATTTTATTAGAAACATATTCGGTGATACATTATACGTGTTGAGTCCGCATATTTTGATTTAAACAATTGATTGTTTCTTAAAAATGTTGTTATTTTTATTAAACAAGATGCCATTTTGTTGCCAAACGTACTAGACGTTATATCTTAGACTGTTAGTTTAGAGTTCTGAGGAATGAAATATTTTCTTGCAGTAAAAAGTCTGCTATATGTGCTATGATTATACTAAATATCATAAGAATTTGCTCGGGGGTTTCCTACTGTTGTGGTCACAGACGGACAGACACAAAGACACACAAACAAAAATTATATCAACTGTGGATTTAATGTACAAGTTCAACTTAGCCCTTAGAATTATTCTAAGGAGTAGCTTATGTAGGATCTATCTGCAACATAATCTAACTACATTATTTATCATTTTATTATACTTATAAAATATAGATGTACCTATTTTTTATAAGCTAGCTATCGACCGCAGATTTACTCGCATTTAAATCAAATCAAATCAAAATATTCCTTACTCAAATAGACTTTGCAAATCACTGTTAATCATCAATTTTACCTTATAATACATTAACATTTCCCGCGGCTTAACTCGCGGTTTAAAGGTTGAAAATCAATGGAAATATTTTACTCCTGTATTTGCAACATTTTTCATTGATGCTCCGCTCCTATTGGTCGTAGCGTGATGTAATATAGCCTATAGCCTTCCTCGATAAACGGACTATTCAATACAAAAAAAATTTTTCAATTCAGACCAGTAGTTCCTGAGATTAACGCGTTTAACCAAATAAACAAGCAAAAAATCTCTTCAGTTTTATAATATTAGTATATATTCTGTGTCAAATGACAATCAATAAAAGGTATTAGGTACTAGTAGGCACCAGTAGGCACCAAACTCCTATCGGTCTGAGAGAACCTAGCGAATTTTCCAAAGACTTGTGAAGTCGCCAACCCACACTAGACCAGCGCGGTGGACTATGGCCTGATCCCCCTCGTATTGAGGGAGGCCCACCCCCAGCAGTGGGACGTTAAAAAGGGCTGAATACTAAACTCCCGTTATAACTATAATGATTCACAAGTGAGAGTGTCTATAAAATCGATTAATTCGTACCGGAGATTAGCGGGAACGAACTGACATTCACGCAATTTCCTACGGTTTTAAGGGATTGGCGTTGTAAAAGTATTTAGATTAGTTAAAGATAGCTTTTAAATTTTTTTATTAATTTACACATGTTATTAATGTAGTAGCAGTGGTAGCCCAGCAGTAACACGCTCGCTTGAATAACCGAGTGATGTGGGTTCAAATTCGGGTCTGGCACCTCTGATATTTTCATGTGCAAATCTTTTCTATCGTGATTACCACTTGTCTTACGGCGAAGGAAAACATCGTGAGGAAACCTGCATGTCTGAGAAAAACCTAGCAAGTTTTTCGAAAGACATGCTCAGTCCGCCAACACGCACTAGGCCAGCGCTATGGACTATGGCCTAATCCCCCTCGTACTGAGGGAGGCCCGAGCCCAGCGCAGTGGGACGTTAAAAAAAGGGCTGATGATGATGATGATGATGATTAATGTAATGTGTTATATCTGCATGTGTGTATGTTTGTCACTTATTTACACTGTAAAGGCTTAAGGGATTTGAATGAAACTTAGATTTTTTTTATATGTTGGGACATTTACACACAGCACTATCTAGTTCCACGGTAAGGTACGAGCCTTGTGTTATGGATACTAGATGGTTGATATACTACACATATATAAGTTTAAATACATACATATTATAAATATAAACATCCATGACTGGAGTACAAACATTCGTGCTCAACAAATGTATGCCCCCAGCGGGACTCGAACCCGCGACCGCTGGCGCAGAATGTAGGGTCACTACCAACTGAGCCAAACGTGTCGTCATATGTATGTACCTACTTATAATAACTATTCAAGAGCACGTCAGGCGTCATCCCGTTAGATCCGGGGCTCAATAATTACCCTACAAATTACCCGCCTTCAAACTCTCTCTTTGGTGTATGGCGTTAGTAACAGCGTTTTCATTTTTTTCATTCTTCTGCTAAGTATAAACTCATTATTTTATATTTGATAATCTGTGACGGAGCTGTCAAGTTGACTTTACTGTTTATCGTCATGGCGCGAAATCAATGGATAACTGAAACTAATATAAGTTTAAGAATTATTTATTAATATTGTTAGATTTATGTGTGACAATGTTTAGTATTGTTCTTTTATGTTTGCACCCTTTTCTTCTGTTTTTGTTAACCGCGATTTTCTTATTTTTAAAGATATAGTTGAGTGCAATCAATAAAAAAAATAACAGTAGAGTTGTTAATTTTTGTTATTCACTTTTAATATTAACAAGATAAAATAGCATATAATAAGAGGATTTAGCATGTAGTGTTTACCTTAAAATGATTTTATATATTAGCTGAGCATTTAATGTAATTATTTTTAAGTTATTCCGAATTATTAAGGTAAAAATGGCTGAATAACATTAAATAAATAAATATATTGGGACATTATTACACAGCGCCATATAGTTCCGTGGTAAGCTACGAAGGAAGCTTGTGTTACGGATAAAAGATAGTTCATATACTACATATATAAGTTTAAATACAAACATATTATAAATATAAACACCCATGACTGGAGTACAAACATCCGAGTTTAACAAATGAATGCCCCCGCGGGTCTCAAACCCGCGACTGCTGGCGCAAGAAACTAGGGTCACTACAAACTGCGCCACATTATTATTGACCGATAAAAAGTACTTTTCGGTCTATAATAATGCTTAAAACGCTATAATACAGACACTACCTTTCGCAAATCCCACAGGAGGGCGTAACAATGGCGCTTCATATTAACATTATTCATTATTTATTTACTCCGATTCTTTATTGTGTTATTATTAGAGTACATTTGATGTACCGACTTGTAATAATGTGGGTGTTTATTTGTTCCTTGAATGAAGAATGTCATGACAATCAGAAAAGCATTTGCAATTGAAATATATGGATCGGTTCTATCATTTAATGTAGATTTTTTAATATATCTATACATATGTTATTAATACATAAATACATATAAATAAAATCGAAGTGTCTGTTTTTATTTAACAGCTTTGCACTTAAGGCATATGATAGTAAATACGGTACCTACGAACATCAAAAAAATGTTTTTTTTTTAATTTTGTATGTATGTCTGTTTGTTCCTAGTAATCTCTGAAACGGCTGGACCGATTTTGAAGGGACTTTCACTCGCAGATAGCTAATGTTATAAGGAGTAACTTAGGCTACTTTTAAACCGACTTCGTTAAAGGAGGAGTTTATATTTTAGAAATTTTATTTATTTTAACTAGTAAGCCTAGGGACGTGGCTCTAGTATAAAATAAAGTTGCTGTAAGTCTGTCTGTTTCTCCGCTTATTTCTTATGAACTTTTATCGTCTACAGTTTTTCATACGGTTTTTTCTAATAGAAAAAACGCTGAAAGGACATTTTCTTTAAAAGGCCTGAAAAATACAGTATTTTGTTAATAAAAGCACTTTAGCCAAACCTTGTTAATAAAACCTGAGTAAAATATCTACATTTAGTAGCTTAGCAGCTAAAAAAGGAGTGTCTGTATTACAGACTCTGTAACATCAAATAAGAAATTATAAGGAAAAACCTATTTAAACATTTTTGTCTGTCTATTCCCGCTAATCGTTGAAACACTGAATAGTACTTATTTTAGTATAAGAAACCTACCCCTACCCTTAAAGAACTAAAACGCACCCGAGCGTAGCAAGGGTCAGTTCTTAGTCCATACATTATAAACTAGCATCACCCGCGGCTTCGCACGCGTTCTAAAGACCGGAAACCAAATTCTTTCTGATATACCGCGCGGTATGGTACCTCACAGAACTAACGCCTGCCTTTCCCGTTTTTACAACATTTTTTAATGATGTTCTGCTCCTATTGGTCGTAGCCTGATGTAATATAGCCTATAGCCTTCCTCTATAAACGGACTATCCAACACAAAAATAATTTCTCAATTCGGACCAGTAGTTCCTAAGATTAGCGCGTTCAACCAAACAAACAAACAAACTCTTCAGCTTTATAATATTAGTATAGATATGGAAGTAACTCGGTTACCTTTTCACACTCAAACCGACAGAAGAAAGAACAGAAGAAAGAAAAACAGATTTTGATAAAATTTAGCAAGAAGATAGATAGCTTTCTGACTATAAACAGGCTATTTGGCACTTACCCCTTAACTATAAAAAACGACTCCTTATTTATCGATGTTAATCTCACAACTAATAACTTAAGCTAAATAGCTGAAATTAAAAATAACATGAAAAGTTATTAAGGAAATTATAGCAACAAACTACGACGATTTATAAAGTTTTTAATTTAAGTTCATATTATTATATATACCCTTCATGTTCAAACGCCATTGATGGCGTTAAGATTAGTCAGTGTTAGAGCTAACAAGTTTAGTTACAGGATTATTTACTGTCCCATTGGTCTAGTTTCTAGCTTGTAGATTGAGGTGCTGGGTTCGAGTCCCGAGTCAATCACGTAAACACTAAGTTTCTCTAAATAAGTTGTATCTGTACTGATCATGTCGAATCGTCAGTCCTGCGGCTGATCTTTAATCAAATCAAAATATTCTTTATTTAAATAGACTTTTACAAGCTCTTTTGAATCGTCATTTTTACATTATTAAAATTAAATATCAGTCTGTAAGTCTGTGAGTAAACTACCACCGGCTCGGAAAGCTGTTCTGCTGAGAAGAACCGGTGAGAAACTCAACAGTTCCCCTTTACAAAAAATATTTGGTAACATTATTGTAATACAATTTATCTATTTATCCTACGTGAGACACAACCAGACAATAACATTTGAGAGTGTCTTGTTTCATTGCATCGTCATTTTCTTCGGACAAACATACTTTTGATTAAATTGAATTAACCTTTTCTCTCGAACTTGAACCCGTTACCTCTGAAACTTAACGCGTATTTATCACTACATAGTATAAAACAAAGTCGCTTTCTCTGTCCCTATATCCCTATGTATGCTTAAATCTTTAAAACTACGCAACAGATTTTGATGCGGTTTTTTTTAATAGATAGAGTGGTCAAGAGGAAGGTTTATATGCATAACTAGCGGATCCCGCGGCTTTGCCTGTGCTAAATCTAGGGAAGAGCCCGAGCGAAGCGAGGGCCAGTCACTAGTATAATAATAATAAAACTTTATTTGACAAACACACTGAATCTAACAAAGATATATATATTTATATTAGATATACATATAATATCTAAGGTAAGTATTACATTTAAAGTGTTGATGTTTAAAAATATAAATATATTATAGCCTATAATAAAGAAAGCCAATATTTACCCACAACATTAAATTACACATCGCGGTTAGAAGCTTTAAGCTCGAAAAGTTTACGAGCTTTTAACGAATAGAAGGATTCAAAATCCCTTTGTAGGGGGAAATTAATAGATATACTTTATAGGTCTTTGAATACTTTAATTAGAACTAGCAAACCCGGTTGGCGTAAGTTATTATAAATTAAACGATTTTTTATAATTTTCTAATAAAATAAATTTCTAATAAAATAAATAAAATAAAAGTTGCCTAAGTTACTCCTTATAACATTCAGCCGTTTCAGAGATTAGCCGGAACAAACAGACAGACAGCAAAATTTTTTTTTTTTATGTTATTACCGTATCTACTTTCATATGCATTTAATGAAAAGCTGTTAATTTCAAATTTAAAACAGACACTGCAATTTTATTTATATGTCTAGATAAAAGTACTCTAGAACATCAGCTAACTGCCTGTGAAAGTCCCGTGACAATCAGTCCAGCGTTTTTCTTATAAGTACCGTTTATAATTCCATTTTAATAAAACATTTAAGGCAGGTAATGCGCTCGCTTGAGTAACCGAGTGAAGCGGGTTCAAATCCGGGTCTCGCACCTCTGATATTTTCATGTGCGAATCATTTCTAACATGATTACCACTTGTCTTACGGTGACGGAAAACATCGTGAAGAAACCAGCATGTCTGAGAGAACCTAGCAAGTTTTCGAAAGACTAGGCTTTGCCAGCGTGATAGACTATGGCCTGATCCCCTCGTATTGAAGGCAGCTAAATTAATCCAAATTATTATTTTGACATACAAACAAACACTTCTATTTAATTATACACGAAACATTAAAAAAAATAAAAAAAAAATCATACAATAAAAACTACTGGGCCAAACTATTTTAAATTTTTATGGGACCAAATGGCAGCTATTGCCCATCAAACAAAAGAAGAATCACGTAAATCGGATCAAAACTCACAGAGTAATCGATGTACATACATAAAAAAAATATACCGATCGAATTGATAACCTCCTCTCCTGCGGAAGTCGGTTAAAAAGCAGACATTTCATGAAAAATACTTTAGTTATTATTATACATAGCTACCTTCGTATAAAGCAGACATTTTATAAAAATACTATAGTTAATATTACACATAGCATATTTATATTTTCGTATAGACACAATATAAATCACTACTAATGATTTCACTTAATTCCCCGCAGATTAGTCCGCTCGCGTGTCAACCGTCAGTTTGTCTTCCCCAAATAACTAATAAAATACAAAAAATCATAAAAATGGCCGGGTATTTAGGGAAATGTTGGTAATTTACCCAACTTTACTACATATTTTGACGACACGTTTGGCGCAGTTTGTAGTGACCCTACTTGCTGCGCCAGCGGTCCCGGGTTCGAGTCCCGCTGGGGGCATTTGTTAAACTCGGATGTTTGTACTCCAGTCATGGGTGTTTATATTTATAATTATAATATATATCTATTAAAACTTATATATGTAGCATATCAACTATCTGGTATCCGTAACACAAGCTTCGTAGCTTACCACGGAACTAGATGGCGCTGTGTGTAATAATGTCCCAACATATTTATATTATCGGACTATTACACATTTGTTCGTATTATGAGGCCTAGTTTGGAGGGTGGTATGTCATGTGGGTTCCTTCTGGTACTCCTCTGATGCAGAGTGGACTGTGGAGTAACCCTTTGGTTGTGAGATCTGAAGCAGACTTCAGCAGACCTGCCATCGGGGTGCTATGGTTGAATGCGTATTCATTGATGCTCCGCTTCTATTGGTCGTAGCGTGATGTAATATAGCGTATAGCCTTCCTCGATAAACGGACTATCTAACAAAAAAAGAATTTTTCAATTCGGACCAGTAGTAGTAGTAGCACGTTCAACCAAACAAACAAACTATTCAGCTTTATAATATTAATATAGATTAATACCAATGGACAAGTTATGTTACGAGTAATGGAATGACTCTTTAGTTTAAAACTAATAAATCAGTGAACAAGTTCTTGAAATCTGTCAATAATTGAGAAATTAATTTAAATTTCGATCACTCATGTCGTGTGACGTCACGAAATTATTATTATAACCGCAACTCTAAACTTTCATAACTTTTCTGAGATATTTTAATAATTATTATTTTGTATTTCTTTTGCATTCTACAAAGTTATTAAAATTAATTATTAATTGTAAAAATATTGAAGATCTCTATTCACAAAGCTCCATCATTAGAATTAATCGATAAAATCAAAATCCTTTACTATTTGATTTTGATAGTTCTATGTATGACATCAAAATCGACAGTTCTTATATAAAATTGAAATCGATTTGACAACTAAAATCGATTTACATTAAAAAATAATTATAGAAATATTAATAATTATGTAATGTAATTATATTATCTGTGTAAACCGTATAGGAAAAAGTCTAAATGAAAACAAAACAAGTAATCCCGTGAGTTTTAACGCAGTCTAGAAAGAATATTTCTTTAAAATGCGTAACGCAATAACATAAATGTATTTATGACCTAACGTCCATTTTAATTAAATGGTGTAAATCAAAGCTATCAATCAATTAATGTAATCGATGTTTTTATATACAGTTGTTAGTTAATGATTATGTTTGTGCGTCACGAAAGGTGTTAGATTATAATTGATAGCCGAAAATATTAACAGATAAAAAATAGTTTACTGCTTCAGTGGCGAAAAATAATTTTGGAAATCGTAAAAGGCTAATTTCTAATGCGGTATTTATTTAAAAAAAAACTAGCACTAATCTAGTTTATGGGCAGAGTTTTTTCTAATACGAGAGGACTCTATAATCCAACACTTTTACCAAATAGGTATCGACTGACTTTACATATCTTTTAAAAACGCTTTTGAGATGCTTTAAAATTGCGTATTTCTCTTATTGTTTGTTAGGATGGATGTATGACCTTGTATATGTTATAATCCTTTTTAATATCCCATGGCGGGGGGTGGACCTCCCTTTAATAGGAGGGGATCAGGCCATAGTCCACCACTTATTGACTGGCCATGTTTATCGCCGCCGCCAAGTTTTCAACTCAAATACTATAAAAATTAATTGATAGATAACTTAATAACTGTGGCCTAACGCGGGTTCGAACTCAAGACCTCTGGCTCTTCAATCGTACTTGCTAGCGACTAGCGCAAATAAAAGGGCGTAAAAGGTTTGTTTTGCCTCATAATAATCAATATGTTATAGGCATATATAATCTATAGATGACGTTATAAAAGAAATTATATTTCGTATAAATTTTTAATTGAGTGTCGGACTCAAGAGCTTATTTATTGGCGATAAAATTTTATTGATATAAATATAAACTTTTTAGAGATTTTCTAAGTAAAACGATCGTGTGAGATGTTGGAAATTGCGTTTATAGTAGGCTATACGTTCTATTCAATATCGAATACTAATAATACTTTCTTAGGTTTACGCGAATATTTGATATAATTAGAAAATATATGAAAAAGGCAATAAGTGCTTATTAAATTTAGGGGTTGCCCTCGATTTTTCTGGGATCCCATCATCAGATCCTTACTTAGTGACAATGTTACCCCCTCGGAACTATGCTCTACCGAACAAAAGAAAAATTTCTGAAATCCGCGCACAGTTGGTGGAGAAATCGGTGAACATACATAAAAAATATATACAGTGGAACATACTCGTATAACCTCCTCCTTTTTTAAATTTGGTGAATAAATGAAACTATCTTTTTGGATTTTGATTACCAACATATATTTGTTACAACAGTTATAGTATAAATTTCTCAGGAATGACATATTTTCCCGTAGTTAAAAGTAAGTAGTTTTCACATGATGCGATCACAAACAGACACTAAAAACTATAATCTTGTGACGAGCTTTTATATCATACTTACTAGCTAAAAAAGTTCGTAGCACTAAAATTAAGGACTTTCATACATACTGGTGAGAACCCTTAGACCTCCTTAATCCGTTCCTGTCTCAAAATCCGTTCTTAGCCGACGTCTACTAACTATAAACTACCTTCCTGACAAATTTCATCGTCAAGCGGTTTTTCGATATTTAGAAATGAATGTACCTATTACAAGTTAAAATAGTAAATTAAAGTTTTATAGAAAAAGTTAATTTACTATCTTTAGAGCATTTAAAATTTAAAAAAAGTTGTCTTAAAAGCAGTAAATACTCGAATTAATATTAATAATTTCAACAGAAAAACGTGTCTCATCTATTTAATTAATAAATTCACGAAAATGTCCTTAAAAAATAAAGGAAAAGAACATAAATTAGGATAATAAACTGAAATATCAACTGACTCGTCCCGCTTCAGCCAGAATTAACATATAAATTGTTGTTTGAGAAGCCGCGGCTCTGGACGTGATAAGGCACGGGCTTCAACGCGCTCTGCCTACAGGTACGCTAAATTAAGTACAAATTAAATTAATTTATATAACACTAGCGATTCACCCTGGCTTCGCTTGTGTTCATCTTTATGTACGTTATATATTTTTCCACAGTAAAAAGTAAAAAATAGCCTATCAAATCAAATCAAAATATTTTATTCAGCATAAAAATTGTTACAATTTCTTACTGAACGTCATGAGTGTACCACCAGTTCGGAAAGTTTCGTAATATTATGTAAGTTTATTTAAGCTCTTATCTACTTCATGGAAATCCTAATATTAATAGAAACTTACTTTATTTTTTAATGTTGTAGCCATTGTATTGAAAACACATTGAGCTACGATAAAAAATATGGATATACATATTATATAGATTTATTAAGATAGAAGGTTTGTTTGTAAACTAATATACATATATATCACTACATAGTATAAAACAAAGTCGCTTTCTCTGTCCCTATATCCCTATGTATACTTAAATCTTTAAAACTACGCAACGGATTTTGATGCGGTTTTTTTTAATAGATAGAGTGATTCAAGAGGAAGGTTTATATGCATAACTAGCGGATCCCGCGGCTTTGCCTGTGTTAAATCTAGGGAAGAGCCCGAGCGAAGCGAGGGCGAGTCGCTAGTATGTAATAAACTTCGAAGCTATTGGGCCGATTTTATTAATTCCATAACACACACAAATTTTTCTAAATATATTTGTACATTATTGTCGTTAAGATAAATATAAAAATGTTTTTTAATATACAATTACCGTATCGGTTTTGAATTTAATTTATATCCGAATATATATCAATCCCTATTAATATTCTATTTTTATTATAAAAGTGCAAATTAAAAAAAACTTCAATTTTTATTTTTAACAATTTACTTCTAAATCTCGAAGAATTTTGTTTTACCTAACGTTATATAAAGATAATAAATAGCATTTGGTAGCATAGACAATATGAAAATGACAGATGCGGTTAATGTTCCCGCCATTTTCGACCAATGGCGGCAGGTTTTTTATCATCGACAGCTGCCGTTACGTTATTGGGTGTTTTTACATGGGGTGGCTCTTTTCGATTTGATTGTTGTGTAAATTAGCTATATTGTTTTGGGATTGAATTTTTTTACGTTTTCTGTATTTCTATTTTGATGATATCCTTAATTGGCTTTTTTAAATATCTGAAGATTGAGTGGTATAGATAATAATAAATCTTGAAAGAACATTAGCAGGTAATTAAGAAGTATCTGTAAATAAAATATATAATATAAATTTAATTTTTCACTAGCAAAACCCTTGCTCCGCTTTGTTTCGTCCCTACTCTCAGAGATGAGATGGTTTCCCGCAGTAAAAATAATCTTAATTTCATCAAAATCTTTACAGTGGTTTTCAGCACAGACAAACAAACAAACAAACAAGATTCTAAATAAATTGGCTTTTGAATTTGAATAAGATTTTCCAAAAATATTCAATGTATAGATTTCTTTAATTGTGTAATCTTAATCCATTTTTATATAATATTTCTAATATGAAACATTCCCAGTTTTATTCAAAATATAATTATTAACTCCATCTTAGTATCAGAGCCATAAAGTTGTAGTTTACGAGTTTCTATCAACTTTTATGATTGAGAAGCTTATGGAAGCTAAAGACTTCGTTCTATCTTGATACGTTACAATGATTAGACAATTAACTGACTTTGTTTTTATACTTACTGACTATAATACAGCAATTTTTATATACCTTTTGTGAGAGGATTTACGAGATACCTACTTATTATTTTCTATAGAAAATTTATTGTTAATTTTGTTTTCAGTTTTATACTTACTATTAAAATCATCATTTATTTATTTATTTATTTATTTAAAGGACACACAATTGTTAATGCACTTAAAATAAAAACCAAAAATATAGCAATACAAAAAAAACATAAAATGCATAGCATAATAATCATCTTTATTATATCAAAGATTTATATAATATATTTAGGTATAACTTTTGTTGTGTGGATGTAAATTAGTTTCAGAAATCCTTTTTCAATGAATAGCTAGTACCAATCAAGATTGTTACTATCACATATATAGTACTACCTCTTTTTGATCTTAAAATAATAATATTAACATAAAAAAAACTAAATAAGAAAATATTTTTACTGATAACCATACAAATGTCAAATATATGTAACATACATATATTTTTTTTAATTATGCATATTCCTGGTACATACGACTTGAGAGGAAAATCTCAAGAACTGGTTAACTATAAATAAATGCTAAAAATACCTGACTCCATAAAAGTAGGTATCCAATAAAACCAACCGGAAATATAAAGTAAATAACACATATCTACAAAAACTAATATCTCTATATATTACAAAAGTTATTTACGCCGTTTATTAGATATTATATTAGAAAACATGGGACGCCATATGTCCCAAATAACTTGGCATCATAACTTGTCCGCAAAATTTCAGTTTTATTGGATCTTCTTATTACATCGCTTCGCTGAGTCGGTGTCCTTTGATATTGCCTCTCATATATTTTGTCTGTGGCTTTATGACTTGTGAATAGATGACACGTTGTATTTTTACTTTATGATTCTATATTGGATCACATTTAAATTGGTGCAATTGTTTTATACTTTTTTATGATTTCATTTTTTTAAACGCTAAAGAAATCTTCTAACAAATTTTGGCAAAAGTAATTTTAAATAATCTTTTATTTTTCGTTGTTTCAGGCTAAAGAGAAAAATAAGACCGAAAAAGTGGCCAACTCAAAGTAACAATAACAAATAATAACATTAATTAGAACACCATATTTAAAAAAAACCATCTAGAAATGTCTTTAGCAAAGATTCCGACGAATTAAAAAAACCTTTTTTTTTGAAGTCGGTTAAACATACTTAAACTTTTCGTCAATATAAAAATCGATTAAAAGACATAACAGAAACCTACGAACATCTAAAGAAATAGCGGTAATAGTTCGCTTTGACAACAAATTAATTCTATTAACCTTGATAAGATCGTGCAAATATCACAATGTGCAATTTTAGATCCACACAACAATTTTCCGTTACATTTAAACACAATCCAAAAGTCAAAAAAAGATTAGTCACAATGGCTACCTACCGCAGCGTGAAAAAAAGAAAAAAATCTCTATGCCCATTCACTTTTGGCGGGCTTTTTGACATCGCGTAAACATCTTGTTAGTAAGCGCCAAATACGAAGATTTATAAATATTTAAGTACAATTGAACCAATGAAATGTCATGCGGTTGGTTTGTTGGTAAATTACTTTCTGAATGTGACATTGGCTGTTTTGTCAAAAACCGCTCTGTAGTGAAAATAAAATGAAGTCAAGTTTTTTTATACCTATATAATAAAAACAACACCGATTGTTTATTGTTTATTCATCACTTATATCTACATTAAAGCAGAAGGAAAATATCGATTTACCATATATTTATATTTTAACTAGAATTTCTTGCGACTCCGCCCGCGTTGAAGACAGGAAACCAAATTCTTAGATTGTATTTAATATTATATTATATAGCCTTCCTCGATTAATGGGCTATTTAACTCTAAACAATTCTTCAATTCGAACCAGTAGTGGCTTAAATTTGCGTGTTGAACAAAACAAACTCTTCGGCTTTATAATATTAGTATAGAATGCCTCCAGGACTCGAACCCACACTTTTTGGCACAACTAATAAGGTCACTAAACTGAGTCAAACAAGTCGTTAATTAATTTAAAAAACTTATAATTATTTATTGAAATTTATATTAAAAAAGTTGGTACAACGTTTGTACAACCATAGACATTTTTTTTTATTTTCACTCTGAACATGTAAGTCGAAGTAATACAATATATACAGCCAACTTCTACACGTTCGAAAGTACATTTCAATACAATGGCCGCTAACAAATGTTTCTCTCTTGGTGTCACTTTTTCTATGTAAATCTTGTAATTTGTGGTACCCTCTGTCGCCAAGTAGTTTTGTTGGAAGCGCGATTTCTTTCATTCGCTAGTATAATGGCTGAATACGATCGGAATATGTGGCTTTTTACTTTGTTAGGTCTGTATGGTAATAAAGTTATTATAATCTACTAGCTTTTCCCGCGGCTTCGCACGCGTTCTATAGACCAGAAACCATTTTCTTTCTGTGTCGCGCGGCATGAAGTAACGCCCGCCATTCCCGTTTTTGCAATATTTTTCCTCGATGCTCCGCTACTATTGGTGGTAGCGTGATATAATATAGCCTATAGCCTTCCTCGATAAACGGACTATCCAACGCAAAAAGAATTATTCAAATCGAACCAGTGGTTCCTGAGATTAGCGCGTTCAAACAAACTAACAAACAAACTCTTTAGCTTTATAATATTAGTAAGTATATATTTCTCGTGGCGTTCAAAGAATGACAGACAAACATTCAAAAAAATAGATTCGTCATCTGTATCGATATCATGCAAAATTACTTTCGCTTACTTCTTAACTGCAAGAAGAGATAAAAACTTTCTACAGCACAGTAGTACTTCAAATAAAATTAACATACCGCCATACTAATACTTTCTAAATACCAAATACTTGATGCCATTTTGAATTTTTGTTAATTGTAGGTAGGCACTGTCTGTAACAACTGTATAAACCTGAGACGTCTAATAACTTAACTTAGTCTCTCCCGCGACCATGTGCGCTGTAAGGCATTCGAAACATCGGGAACCAAAAATCATAATAAATCCGCGACAAAATCCGAAAAGATGGTTTCATTTATAATACCGCCATACGTCACATCCGAGAATCGAATCCCCACTATGTAAATCATGGCTAATCAAAACATCTAGCACTTATCCAAATTAGCCAGACGGGGGTCTATAACATTCAATGACACAACACTATTCGACCGCAGTCCTAAAGGACCCCAGCGTAGGGAAGCGAAATTGTTTTACAAATCCCTATAAAAGATTACAATGGCGTACAAGACGAGGGTAGAGCCTTGTTAAAATTCAATACGCACCTCTCTAGTTAAGTTGTGAGCGACAAGCGATTATATTTTTTTATTAAATAGTTTATAATAAGAACGGGTAACGCCCACAAGAAATTGAGTGATACGGGTTCAAATCCCGAGTATTGCACCTCTGGTATTCTCGTCTACAAATCATTTCCAACTTTTAAAAGACAGTGGTAGCCCAGTGGTAACGCGGTCGCTTGGATAACCGAGTGATGGTGTCAGGTGTGTCAAATCCGGGTCTCGCACCTCTGATATTCTCATGTGCGAATCATTTCTATCATAATTACCACTTGTCTTACGGTGAAGGAAAACATCGTGAGGAAACCTGCTTGTCTGAGAAAACCTAGCAAGTTTTCGTGCGACATGTGCAGTCCGCCAACACGCACTAGGCCATGATCGCGGTGATCCCCCTCGTACTGGGAAAGGCACCCCCAGCAGTGGCACGTTAAAAAGGGCTGATGATGATGTATACATGAAAACTATAGCGCTTATAACTTGTACCATCTACAAGGAAAATCCATTAGACGTAGGGTGGAAATCACAACACATACTTAACGCCCGCGAGGGGCGTTTTGTACTGCAAATAACTGTTACATGCTAGATCATTTGCCGCAATATGAACTAAGTGTAGATCTTTTAATATAAATAATATTACAATGTATGTTTGTTTGTTGGTTCTTATTAAGCGGCTGGACTGATTTGGATGGAATTTAGTGGTTTGATAGACTATGAGCTGGAGTAAGCGTAGACTGTTCTAAGGGGCCATTACGTAAGACAATTTAGGGGGGGAGGGGTCGACCATGTCTTATGTTTTCGTACACGGGGGTGGGAGGGAGTCTCGATAGTTCTTACGTAAGATCAAAAAATGCGAAAAGTTAAAAATATAGTTTGAAAAAGCTACGTTTAACCTTTAAAATTACAAATAAACATTTCAAAAAATTGTTACTTTGAATAATAAACATTAAAATAAACCAAACGTACATTCATTTTTTATTTTAGACTCTTACGTAATAAATATTAAACAAGGGGGAGGGGGTCGGCCTATTCTTATTTTTTCTTATAATAGGGGGGAGGAGGACAAAAACTACCGAAAATAGTCTTACGTAATAAATGAATGGCCCCTAAGGTAATTGGTAGCTAACCTGAGGATATCTATTAAAGATATAAATAAAAAATACAACACAGAAAATCTTCAATAATAGGTAATAGTTAATATCTTTAATGCCAAAAAATTAGAATCAACATAATGTTTTCTATGTATATTAATAATATAATAAATAAAAAAAAGTAATTGACAAATAAATAGATAGACGGCCGACACTCTCGCTTGAGCGCAGCGAGAATGTGTCGCTCTATCTTCTAGTCTATGTACTTAGGTACGTTTTAACAGGCGGTATGGAATAGATAAATAGTGACTACCTATATAATATTATGATAATATAAAGCCTACTTCGATAACCGGGCTATCTAATACAAAATATTTTTTTTTCAAATAGAACCAATACTGCCTGAGATAAGCGCGTTCAACGAAACAAACAAACAAACTCTTCCGCTTTATAATATTAGTATAGATAGTATAAATTGAAATGATCTTTGTCTGAAAGTCGGTTAAAATCACAACAATTTGATTTGCCAATGCTTCAAAATACCAATTCAACGCCTAATCTTTACCTCACATACATTACTTATCTAAGTCTAATAAAATATATAAATAAATAAAGTGAAATAAATGACTAATATCGTCTAAACGATAAGAGCATGCGTGGTCATGAATACATTGACAAGTTTCGAAAATAATTACGATTTGGTACCATGTCATTTTAAATATAAGGCCCGATTCAAACGAGACGCAAAATCCTAAAAAACGCTCAAGCTATGTTTACTCTCGCCTTTTTAAAAATTAAGGGTTGTAAATTTGTTGATTATTTTTCTAGGTACATAAGTATTTTTCTGAACTGATAATGTTAGTAATATTATTTATCTATTACATAACATTGAAAGAAAAGTAAAAAAGCAAGTCAGAATTAATACGGGTAAAGCCTTTCGTAGAAGATGTTGTCTTAAGTATTTATATAGTGTAGAATTCGAACCAGCTACCTTCAGCTGAATTGTCAGTAACATTTACACTCTACTAGCTACTCACCCTCACTTCTCTTAGTTTCATCCATTGTGAAAAAGAAAATCAAATGTTACCCATAGGAACTCGAACCCGCAACCCCTGGCACAGCAAGTGTAGTAGTCACTACAAACTGAGCCAAACATGTCCTCGAATTTGATGTAAAGTTCTCGAAAATTACATTAAACTATTTATTAAAACTGCTACATGTGAAAAGGCCTATAAAGGGTTAAAGCTAATCCGCTTAGATCATATAGGGATTGCGGCGTATTTATTTAATACTCAACCCTCATAATTGTTTTATTGCTTAACAAAAAAGGGTGTGATTTTAACAGAAGCGAGCAAATTTGTTTTGCGTTATGTGTGAAATCACTTGAAGTTAGATAAAAGTTGCAAAGGTTTTTTATTTTTTAACCGACTTCAAAAAAAGAGGAAGTTATATGTTCCACTGCATATATTTTTTATGTATGTTCACCGATTTCTCCGCTATCTGTGGGCCGATTTCAAAAAATTTTCTTTTGTTCTGTAGGGTATAGTTCCGAAGGGGTCCCATAGTCACCAAGTCAGGATCTGATGATGGGATCTCAGGGAAATCGACGGTAACTTTCAAAATTTATACACCTATTATGTTTTTGATATATTTTCTAAAACTGTTCGAGCATTTGCGTCTGAAATTCGTCATCTTATGTGGATGAGCTGATGTTGTAAGCCAAAGCAAAATAATCTTAATAGATACCTACTTGATGAAAACTGTCCTTCTTTGCTGGCACTGACTCCAAACATAAATAATTAATTAAAATTATTATTTTTTTCATTTTTTGTTCCGGTTTGTAACGTTTTTAAGATACTTTCTCGGTTTTTTCTATAACATACATGTATTATACATAATATAAACCTTTCTCTTGAATCATTCTATCTATTGATGAAAACCGCATTAAAATCTGTTGCGCAGTTTAAAAGATCTAAGCGTACAGACGGCGGGAAGTGACTTTGTTTAATACTATGTAGATATTAAAACTTTCTTAGGTTTACGCGAATATTTGACATTATAAATGAAACTATCTTTTCGAATTTTTTCGCGGATTTATTTTGATTTTTGGTTCCCGACGTTTCGAATGCTTTACACCAATCGTAGTCACGGGAGGTCTCTCCAGAAAAGCTAGTTTCATTTATAACATGTAGATATTAGTTTTAGAGTAATTTTGAAATCTTAATTATCATTGACAGAAGTTATTATTTTAATAAGCAATAGAAACCAGGCCATATTGCATAAATATACTTTAAATATTGACCATATTGTATAATTAATATAATAATTTATATAATTAAGTAAACACACCAATTAATTTTTATTTCCATTTTAAACATACTAGCGACTTTACCCCGCTTTACTTGAATCCCTATGTTATTTTTTTAAATAAATTATATCATGCCATACTTAGGTTTTAATTCTGAAAACATATAAAAATGTTACTTCAGGATGTAATCTATACGTATATCTAAGTTACATCTAAATCCGTTCAACAATAACAGCATGAATAAAAGTATAAAATATTATAAAAATCTAAATATTTTAAGTAAAATATAATATTTTTTCTTAATTAAACGACAGTTTATAGTATACAATACACTTAAATACATACAATCTTTTTTCTATTTGTTGAAACTGTAGGTTAAACCAGGTAGCGTTGACACTCAACTAGAAAAAGACAAGGGGTTTTTAAATATTTGTTTATGGCAATGGTCGCACGCTTCTTACTATTAATAATGGCTTTAAAACACAAAAATCTTTATGTACTGATCAAATTTTATTTTAATTCATAACATAGATATTATGAAATATAATTTATTTTATTGTTAATTAGCAACCCGGCATCGCTGGGCGTAAGTTAAAATAAATTCGTTAAAATTAAACGGTTTTCATAATTTTCATATAAAACAAAAGTAGCCTAAGTTACTCCTTATAACATTAGCTATCTGCGAGTCAAAGTCCTGTCAAAATCGTTCCAGTCCTTTTAGAGATTATCCGGAACAAACAGACAAACAAAAATTTAAAAAAAGATTTTTCGATATATAATTTCATATGAATTTAGTAATTTTGAAATTACAAACGGACATTTCAATTTTATTTATATGTACTTATGTACTGAATAGCGACATAACCTATTCAGTACATAAGAAGGTACATATAAATAAAATTGTTTAGGTCCTTGAGTGTCTAACAATACCAGTGTTAGTTGAGGTACAGTCTAAGTACAAAACTTTATTTAAATAATGTCCATTTATTTAGAAAACTAATAAATATGTACAAACACACAAACTTAGTTCGTATCATATACATAATATATGTAATAGCAGTTAGATTTTCATTTTTGCCCGCAGCAATTAGAGACTGTCGCGGTTCTTTTTTTTTAATAAAAATGGCATATGCAATAACTTTCTTTCTAAAATATTTATATTTTGTAAAAATAAAATTAGTGTAGTTTGTTGTCCGACAATACGTAATTGTGACTATTGTAGTCATTATTTTGGTCAGTTTGCGGTTGACAGCTGTCGGCCATTTTGTGTATTTTTTTCGTCCAACATTAGACTTTGGAGTTATTTTTTTTTAACTTAGGCTTTGTCGTGAAGTATTCAGCCTTTGTAAATACAAATTGTTTAGACACGTGTTGTAAGATAAACAGCTTTTTGCTGTACCCAGGTGTAATGTTACATGAAAGCTCCCGGTAGCTAATGTTTTGCAGCACGCGATCTTTTCAAATTTTTCTAAATTATTTGTGGTCACTCCTTGTATATCACAATGTTCATTAAATAATACAAGTCATGGTGGAGGGATATTTAAACATCGTATACATGAAAGAATAACAGATTGCGGCACTGTAAATGCTGAAATCTCTTGCCTGTCTGAATAATTATGATTTATTTTTTAAAGTGCGTACTAATGTTTCTTTTCGTTTAATTAAACTGTTTAAAGCATACACAACAATGAAACATTTAAAAACAGTTCTCTTTACAGCTTTTTAACACACTAATCACACTACGTTTCCCTTTTGCTACAATTTCTTTTCACTACTTAAATAACATTCTACCTTTTATAATAGTATCACAACGTAACGACACTTACAAAATAGAAAAAAAGTCAAAAGGTACAAGTAAAATTAAATTGCACATTCATTTATAAATAGGATTAAAACCCAAAACTACAAAAGAGGTCTAGTTTACATCCGAACGCCTTAACACCCAAAACACTTTGATGTTATCGCCAATAAAAAAACCAATACGTCACGTCGTCACAAAGGCGGCCATTAATGTCAAAATATTTTCAAAATAAGAACGCTCCACGCTGGAGGCATGGCTTTGCGAATACCGCTCCACTATTAGCGTCTGTTGATGTTTTGTGTGGAACAACAATGAACGACAAAGATGGAGTTATGGTCCAAAATTATGCTATTCATTTCTTTTGCTTACATTTAAATTAATTTCTTTGGATAAAAAGAATTAAAAGCTTTCTAAATTATAAATGATAACCTTATTTAACCATTTGTTTCTATGGTTTACGGTAAGTTTTCTTTATTATTAGCTTGTAACATAAATACATTACAAAAAATATATATTAAATTATAATAAACGTGAAATGGAGACAGGTAGACCAAGTAGTTTACTCACTTACTTACAGACTGACATTTATTTAAAATTATTTTTAATAATGTAAAAAATGACGACTCAAAAGAGCTTGTAAAAGTGTATTTGAATAAAGAACATTTTGATTTGATTGAATAGACAATAGTAATAGGTTCGCTTTAAAAACCGTGAAGCGAGTTCAATTCCCAAATCTAGCAACTGATATTTTCATGTGCAAACCGTTTCCAACAATATTGACTTGCCTTACGATGAAGGAAGAAAATCGTGAGAAAACTTGCATGTCAGAAATCTAGCAAGTTTTTTAGAAGACAAGTAAAATCCGCCCTTAGCCAGCTTAGTGACCTGATCCCTCTCATACCAATTAAGGGGAGGCCCATCCCAGCAGTGGGACATAAAGTGCTAAATATTGTCGCGGAAAAAATGCGAACCCGTCATAATAGCACGCTTTGCAAATTGCAAATTTTAATGTCAGAGAGAGACAAAGCATTTTCAGGAAAGATTTGGAAGTCACTAGAAACAATTTGAATTTTCGATACTAGAATGTTCTAAATTTACACATATCAAAAGCCCGGCATTGTGTCGAGAGATCAGTTCATATTCGGAGTTAAGTGAAGACTACGAAGAGATAAGAAATAGTGGAAAAGTGAAGAGGAGTATAATGAAATATTAAAAGTGGTGGAATATAGTGATTATAGACCTTAATGAGCTAGTGTTGTGTACAAACTGCGCGTGTATATACAGCGTAAATAAAACATCTTAAGTGCGAGAACGCTTTTAATTTCCGATCCCGAACCCGTAGTACGTAACAATATAAAATTCTTACCTCTCAGTCTCTTTAATTTCTGAAACAGCCAATTAATCACAATTTTTTCAAGCATAAAAATCAAGGTTTTTAACCACCGGAGGTGTACTTTATACCTCCCAGCTGGATGCTGTTTCGTGTGCCGATCGGATCACTTTCGCAATTGTATTTACACAAATAATAAATTTTGTACGAATGTCATATATTTTGCGTTGTCATTAAACTTTGTCGGAAGACGTTTGAAACCTTAGATAGGTTTACCTTTGCCTTTTTTTAGCCTAGTTTTTTTTCTGCCGCTCGCTGTGTGTTCTATGCTTGATATCTATACTAATATTATAAACGCGAAAGTTTGTAAGTATGGATGGATGGATGTTTGTTACTCTTTCACGTAAAAACTACTGAATGTATTTTAATGAAACTCTACAATAATATAGCTTATACATCAGAATAACACATAGGCTACGATTTATTAAGATATTGTGTGAATTGTCTAAAATATAACGATAAGTGTCAAGTAAGTAGTAAAAAATCTACCATCTGCGAGCTATTCTGTCGTGCGCTGCCAAAACCTCTAGAGTTACACATATGTAATGTATGATTGAAATGTTTATCTTAAACAAGCGACTCACCCTCACTTCGCTCGGGTTCGTCCCTAAATTTAGCGCGAGTGAAGCTGCGGGTTCCACTAGTAGTTAAAAGAAATATAAAATTTATAAGCATAACTAAATAAATGCTTTTTATTTTTATTAATCAATACAAATAGGTAATATTAAATGGATCTGTACATAAAAATATATTTTGGAAAATCTCTTTGAATTCTGTTTATTACTGATATATAGGCCGAATATAGTTTTTAGATTTTTTGTTTGTAACTCGTCTGTCTGTCTGTGAACGCATCATGAGAAAAATACGTGAAAAAAAATGATGATAGCGGATTATTTGTGTCAATAATTACGCTACTTTTTACTATAGAAAACTATCTCATATCTGAGAACTACCTAGGAGCGAACTAAAATATATTACATATATAATTATAATAAAATAATAATTTTAATGTATAATAACAGAATGCACTTTAACTGAAGAAATCGTGTTACATTTGTGTAACTTTAAATTTTAAAAAGCATAAAAGAATAATTATAAAGCGAAAATAAATAAATTTTAATTTAAAAAAAGGAACACACACGCGCTCTTCAACGAAAAGCGTAGATTAATTACCCACATCATTTTTTTTAAATGTCACGCTGACATTAGCGTTAGCGCGAATGCTACCATAGATAGGGTTTAAATCTTTTATTTGAAAAAGCAAAGGCAATAGAAACGCAGCCGATGCTTAATTTCTATAATACCACCATTTCTATTCTAGTCACATATTTGGGGGCGGAAGTAAGTTTTTATGGTATTTTTAATACACTTTACTACATCCGGTTACAATTTAAACTATTTGGGTTTCGGTTGAGTTAAACATATTGTAATGTTTGTACAGAAGATAACGGTCGAATTTTCTTTGAATGTAAAATAAGTGATTATCGTGATAGTAGATCTAATTTCATAGTTGACATGTTCATGGAATTTTTGTTTTTATTTACATTGTTTTCCAATGCTTACGAATACAATTATTAGAATAATAATGTCCTCATAAATGTTGCTTCAAATGAACTGGTTCTATAAAAATGTTTTAAATAGCATAAACAAAGTTATTAATTCTTCGTTTCAGTAAAGTAAGCTCGTATTGGATGGTTACAATGAAGTAGAAAATTATATTCATCAATTTAGACACTCATGAATACAATATTATAGTTTGTTAAATTAATACCTTAGAGGTTTTTAATCAAAAATGTATACTCCTTAATTAAAATCTTACGAAGAACGAATAAAACGTAATGTATCCTATTTACATACCTTCGTGCGGGTTAGGTTACTTCTACTTCATTTTCATACAAAATACCTAATCTATAGACAAATACTGTTAGAAAACTTTGTGGCAATATATGAGTATAAAAGTGTCACTGGTATGTGTTTATCTTGAAAATAATCTATGACAAAATTAAACACGAACAGCAGCAAAAACGATAATGTTGTACCTATTAAACAGAAATAAGAAATGCTTCTTTATTCATAAAGTCACTAAAATCCAAGAAATACGCCATAGACAACTTGCACGTTATTAAGGTAATTGTAATTTAAAAAAATATGTCTACATCTTGGTATCAATTAAAAGTAGTAAAAGCACGCAATTTGTCTTTTTCTCATAAATGTAAAGAGCGTATAATATGTCAGCCTTTTTTTTTTATGTAGTACCTTAGCATTAAAATTTACATCGTCTGTTGTGTTTTTAATAGCCAACTATATATTTTTTGTGTTATGTCGCGAATTTTTAGTAACAGTATTATAAATAGGTTTTGAAATATAATTACTCCATCATAAATATTATTTATGTAATGTACAAAAACTATATAAACAGTCATAGACATTTCATTTAACTTTATCGCGTATCTTAATATTTTCTATATTAAGATAAGCTATAAAGTTAAACTTCTCTGAAGTCGTAAAATTGCAATATTTGTAACGAAGATGCATTTCTAGTTAATAAATGTATACAGAATTACTATAAAAAAATTTCATTTATGTTTACCACAGCATAGTTTATTTTAAAAAGTTTAACTTTACATGAATTTTCAATTACTTTATGTTTGTAGTATGATCTCTACGAGTATCTATACCAGAATTTCATGCTATCCTTATTTTCCGGGAAACTTTTTGATTACAATATATCCTAAAAACCTTATTCGACCTATAGACATACATTGTATAAAAATAAATCACCCAATCAACCCAGGCCTTCTCAAATCATTACCAACGAATACCATTTAATTTTTGTTTATAAAGGTACATTTAAAAACTTTTTTTGTGAAATTTTAACGAATTTAACAATATTTGTCATCTCAAAGCGGCGACCGAAGACGGCGGCTAGCTCTCTTTAACATACAGATTTATTCGATCACATTCGCGACGTGTGCGGTCCGTTCGCGCCTAAACGGAATTCGAAATTCAAGATTCAAACTATTTTAAATTCTCTATGCCTGTTACTAAAACGGTTTTTATGCGATGTATATGTTTTTTAAAATCATTGCTAATTGTTTTCGTTATTTTAATACCAAGACGATAAGAAAATATTAATCGTATAAAGTTTTTTAAGTTTTCACTAAGACGGTCACTAAGTGGTAACTGTTAGTAAATTAAAAGTGACAAAGGTGTTCGAGTGCTTTTAATTGCATTAATAATAAAAAATAACAGATTGAATAATAAGTATAGCGACCATAACTAACTAAATAAACATTAATTTTCATAACAATTGTAATTATTTTTAGTAATGAATTTCATAAGATAAAAGTCTTAGAACGTTCTAGTAATTATTTACCCAAAAATAAATGATATTCAATATTCAAAAAATGAAGTTGATCAATTTTGAATATAAAAGCAAAACGTTCGCGAAATGCGTTGCCGTTCCGAATTCAATCTGTAATTGGAATGCTGGTTCCATTTCCAAATCGTTAGCCGCAAAAATCGACACCACGAGCGGAACGCGATAGCCCCGTTACAGACATACTATATTTATTATCTATATTCACATTATGCTTATATATTTATTATCTATATTAAAAATAATATAAAAAATTAAGTTATATTTGACTTTAATATTAAGGCTTTTTTTAAAGTTAACATTTTATACCATAGGTTCTATTTTAAATACAACGCCAAATAAACAGTCACATATATATGAACGCTTATTATAATATTTAATATATTTTTTAAACAAACATTGTACACTAACCTTTAACACAACGCGCTTCTAAAATACAAAAAGGAACTACAATTGGCTCGTAGATACTTATCTACTTCTAATGGGCCATTGTCTCCGTTCGGAATCCAAACTTTTTCCATCCATGTTTAATTGCGGCAATTTTTACGGATGTCACTTGACGCCAGGCTTTTTGATTTGGCTGTTTGAATTTGATCCTTGTCTAGCTTTTTTATAGGCATAGATAATATTTTTTATTTTTATTGATACAAGCAAAATTTAAAAATTGTAGAGCTTTAGATTTGAATGAAATACATATTATTTTTTTTTAACTTTTTGTTTAAAATATTACAAAAATATTGTCCTAAAGTATAAATAAACATTACAAAAACAAAATGTATTCAGTTGTTAACAAGGTAAAGCAAATCAGCCATACAGACAATCGCATTTGCATTGAACACCTCTTCACGTTTCACGCTTAACTAACAAATCAGCTGTTCGTTCAAAATGACAGATTGACTTAAACAAATTATCCACACTGAGGTAAATATAGCAGGTTCGATTTTTTTCTTACTTTTTGTTGCATAAACAAGTATAAAAACTCCATTGTTGTGGTCACAATGGCTGTACGACGTACGTATTGTGCCTTTTCCAATTATTCTGTTAACTATTCGACGAAAACGTTTTTTATTTGGAATTCCTTGATTCGATTTTTGAAAATTGACATCAATTATAAACTACATGTGTTACAAAATGCTTGATTATACTTTATTATTGGTGATGTACATTCTAATGTAAATTAACAGGGGATGACCGTGAATCGGGGGTTCGAGTCCCGCTTGCAATTATTTGTGTGATGGGCAAATGTTTGAAATCCAGTCAGTAGTGTGTATATTTATAATATTATGTAGGTATGTATTTAAAGTAATAGATATATGTCTCCATTATCTGGTATCTGTAACATAACCCTCGTAGCTTACCTCGGAACTAGATGATTTTATTTATTTATAGTCTTATGTATAAGGAACTTTATATTTTTATGTTGGATCGTAAGAAAATGAATTACTAAATCAAATATAGTAGTTTAGATTGGACACATATTTAGATTGCTTGATTATTCCTTTGTCTGTCACATTGTCTGATAAACCTATATGAAACAATAAACAAAAAAAATGAAATGCAAATTATAATAAGTTTTATTCTCACTTCAAAACGAACAATTAGGCCAACCTACTGTGGCTTGAATTTTTTAATTTATAAATTCCTATTATTATCCATTTCCTTCAGGCCCTGATCTGCAGCCCAAATAGCCTTTATAATACACAATTTACACTTTATAATACAGATTCACCTTACGCTTATTAAATAATATTACCTTATAAAGTTTTCCTAAAACTAATAATATTTAACCATTTAACTAGGTATTTTACTTTGCATATAGATGAATCAGTAAAATGGCTACCACTAGATATATAAAAACTAGCCTAATATAACAAACAAAAGATCGTTTAATAAACATTAAATTGTCAATTTTAATTCATACGTTAACACAACAATAAAATTTCATTTAAGTAGAACCTTTTTAGTATCTCGCCATATCTATATTGTAAAAAAATACCGTCGCGTTAAAAACAGCCATGTTTTTTTAGAAAGGACGAATGAAAAATCGCGCTCGATACGTATAATGCCCTACCGAATTTTAAAATTCGAAGCTTTTCTGAACTAAAAATATGTGGAGATTCTAATAGTGCTTAAATTTTTCTTACGAATTCTAAAATTAACGTTAAAATACCCAATAATAAAAAAGTTTTTGTGCGTGTATCTTATTTTCGTTAATGTTTTTTTAATTAACATAATTTTTATTGAAATAGAAACTATGTCAACAAATACACGATTTACCTTAGCAATTGTTATTTAAAATTTATTGTAAGATATTTTTTACTGCGACTCAGATACAATAAACATTCTATATACATTTTCTGGACCAACTTTTATATCTAAACATCTATTTTTGATAAATTAAAAGAAACAGGCAACCAATTAAAAAATAGAATGGTAATAAAATACTGATATATTGTGATACTACGAGATAGAGTGCACTTTCAGTTGCTGTCCATCTCATACTTCGGTAGGTCTACAATTCGTCAGGAATATTCGGGTGTCCGACGGCTTTACATGGGTAAGCGGCAAAACACCGCAAACTACACAATTCGGTGCCGTTATATATTATAATAGAATTTCTTGTGCTGTTATATTGACCTTGGCCCGATCTGAAACTGAACCCAGGAGTTTTTTGAGTTCAACTTCTGTAGCCGTCAATGCTAACCACCTATAATTTGAACATTTAAACTAAATATATCATACAACTAAAACAAAAAAACATATTAAACATATAACAACTCTACGCCTCTATTGTCCGTACAATACTGTCGCATTTCAAAATAAGAGCATTCCAAATTCAAATCTCTCGCTTTTTGTTTTTTTTTTACGATAATTTAAGGCGACGTCGTTTAACTCGAGTGCGATAAAGTGTTTACCGACTTATTCGCTTCCAAACCGTAATTTATTGTAATGAGGTTTTAATGCTCTTTTTCGTAAAATATCATTTTAGTGTACACACTTACCGACTTCACGATCACTCGCTGGGTTGAAAATTCTCCAAAATTACTCCAGCTTTAATATACTCCTGAGTCGTGCGGCTACCTATTTCATATGTTATGTGCGACGTGCACTCCTCCTCCTCTCCTGTTATTTTAGTTTTAGTAGGGATCCTTATTTTTTTTTTCTTGCAATTAAAATAGCCTATATAAATCAGTGATAATGTAGCATTCAAATGGTGAAAGAAGTTTTCAATTCGGTCCAGTACTTTTTGAGCCAATTCGTTACAAAAATACTTACATACAAATCTTTCCTCTTTATAATATACTAGCGACTCGCCCTCGCTTCGCTCGGGCTCTTCCCTAGATTTAGCACAGGTAAAGCCGCGGGATCTGCTAGTTATGCATATAAACCTTCCTCTTGAATCACTCTATCTATTAAAAAAAACCGCATCAAAATCCGTTGCGTAGTTTTAAAGATTTAAGCGCACATAGGGATATAGGGATATAGGGACAGAAAAGGCGACTTTGTTTTATACTATGTAGTGATAGTGATACTTGTGGCTTAGCTTCGCTCCGCTCGGATTCATCCGTAAGTTCGTTTTACTGAAGGATTTACATTTTTCAGAGAAGCGATATTGCTTATCAGAAAAAGTATCATGACTATGTTAGCCCATCTATCATTGTACGTACCAAATTTCATAAAAATCCAATGTTTTTGTTGTATTGCACTCACAAACAGACAGTCAAAAATTCTATAAACTATAGATTTGGCCTCTGTATCGATAATAATGACTATTTCAATAATATTTTCCAAAAACTATTTAATGTACAGATTTAATTGAGAATTTTATTATATGTATATATATATGTAGTCTAGCATGTGGTTGTTAAAAATTAAATTTCTAAAAAGCTTTCTTTTAATGAAAAAACACTGGTAATTTTTTTTTTTTTTTTCAAGTCAAGACAACACATTCCTCAAGACGATTCAAGTTAATTTTTGGGTAATATCATGTTTTTTCAGGAAACTTGTTATTAAATATGAAGTAATAATTATTTTAAGATTGGAAAAGTTTTGACAATGAAATACCTTCCGTATTATCATTCTTAGTGATGAATTACAAATTGTAGTTTCAGAAAAAGTTTAAGATTCTTCGTGATTCAAGCTTAATTTTTAATTTTTCTTATATTTTTAGTTTTTTATACGTCTGTAAGGCTTCATTGAAGATCACGAAGGATTTTTTTTTTATTTTTATTATTCTTTATTGCACTTTAAGAAAATATTATATTATACAGACATTTTAATATAACTTTTGTTATAACTTTAGATTTATAACTTAGGGGACCATATAGAAACTAAATTTCATATCAATAACATTATATATTAAATAATATTACAGTATTTTTATTTTCTAATAAACTCGTAAATTAATAACGTTACGTCTCATTTCGTTGGAGCTGTTGAATCTACACTATGAATAATATAAGAACGCCATTTGGTGAAGTAATTAGAAATACATCGCTGTAGCGTCGGTCTCACGATAGTTTGTTTACTATTCAATTGTGAATCGGATTAAAGGGACTGGATTCCGTATAATTATTTCATTAGTAAATTTTTCAATAGTCTACAGTTAATATTTAATAAAGAATAAATAATTAAATATCAGTCACAGGAGAGACCCGCGAGCACAAATCCGCGAAATAATCCGAGTATAGTCTTATTAAAACTAGCAAACCCAGCCCACTTCGCTTGGTGTAAGTTATAAATTATAAAAGTTTTTGTAGTTTTGTAATAAAATAAAAGTAGGTTAAATTACTCCTAATAACTGTAGCTATCTGCGAGAGAAAGTCCCTTCAAAATCGTTCCAGCCCTTTTAGAGATTAGCCGGAACAAACAGACTAGCCGTCAAACATTTTAAAAATTGATTTTTGATGTAAGTACCGTATATACTTTCATATGCATTTAGTGAAAAGCTGTTATTTGAAATTGAAAAAAGAAATTTTATTTATATGTATAAATGTCATATATTCGCGTAAATCTGAAAAAGTACTGTAAATAATAAGGTAAGGATGTTTAATTTATCGCCAGTATGTATACACAAGTATTAATTTTCATTTATCCTGCAGAACCCTAATAAAAACGTTGTAATAAATAAAAACGTGTTTGTGTATGTGTGCGTGATCTCGAGAAGAAATTATCACATTTGTTAGTTCTCTACCGACTTATATAGGCTGATGTTTATATTATACAACTTAATTTAATTAATTAAAAAATACAATTTTAATTTTGTAAATCATTGAATTTTTGAAAAATCAACAACAGAATTGAATTGAATTGAATTGATTTTTTGAAATATAACATATATGAGTATTACTACATAGTAAAATTTTAATTAATGTATATAAATAGTATACAATATAATAAAAACGAAAAATATTTTACGTTTTTGTTATATTATTAGTGTAACATGTAGAATAACAATTTATGTAAATTTTACTTTTTAAATATAATATTGTGCTTGAGGAGTGGGGACTTAAAACAACTATGTACTTCTAGTACTTTTTGAAAAAAAAAATTGAGAATGATACATTAAAATAACGTTTAATATTTAACATGCATAATTCAATTTAATAAAATTGATACCATAATTCACATTGACTTAAAAGAATTAACTTTTTATTCAAAAAATATTATTAGGTTCTTTATTTTAAAATAAATTATTATAAAAAAAAGAAGGATTATGTAAAAATGTAATGTTTAGAACAAGTTTTAAAGTTAAAATAATAAAGGTAGTTATTACATATTCTTACTTACAAGTAATAAAAGAAAACTGTAAAGAAATTAAAATAGTTAAAAAAAATCTAACACCATATATACGAGTACATATAGGCAATAATCACTACGCCCCTACATTTGTATTAAAAAAATAAAATCAACCCTTCCCTCTCTAACATTTGCTAATAACTATACCTGTCTCTATCTAACATCCAAAATGGTGGAATAATAACACCAATATCGTGTGGTCTAATTTAAAAGGGATTTTTGTGGTGTGAGGGTTCTAAATAAAGTGGGTAATCTCGCCCTAGTCTAATAGAAATCATATAATTTCCATGGGCACCGTAAAATAATAATTATCTTTAGTTTTCGGCTTTTTTTGGCTCTGTCAATAGAGTGTAGAGTGACCATAAGTTAAGTGATCTATACATATAATCTATACTAATATTATAAAGCAGAAGAGTTTGTTTGGTTGAACGCGTTAATCTCAGGAACTACTTGTTTGATTTAAAAAAATCTTTTTGTATTGGATAGTCCGTTTATCGAGGAAGGCTATACGCTACGAACAATAGTATCAATGAAAAATGTTTCAGAAACAGGAGAAAAATATTTCTTTTAATTTTCAGCCTTAATAACGCGAGCGAAGCCGCGGGAAAGGCTAGTATTATATAATAAAATTCTATCTAAGTTGAATCTGTAAATTGGAAATCTTATTGAAATAGTAATTATTCTACTACTGGGTTTTATTATTTTTGGCTCTGTCTGTCTGTCTGGGAAACAATTTAAATATAATTTGTCGTATAAATACTTTAAAAACATACATATTAAATATAGTAAAAATTCGTGCTCATTACACAAATACCAAGCAGGACTCGAACCCGCGACCGCTGGCGGAGCAAGCAGTACTAGCTGAGCCAAACGTGTCGTCAAAATCTATCTTACTACTCATATTTAATAATAAACATTATAATTTAAAAAATTAAATTTATTATTATTTTAATTATTATTATTTTAATTAAATTTTACATAATTTATGTATTAATTAATGTGTAAATTCGAGCATATATTACAAAAAACGATAGTTTACTTTGTTTCATTTTCTTTATAAATTACAATACAGCTGTTATGAATGTTACTGACCGTAAATAATCAATAGAGTTATTATCAAACAGAAGGGTCTAGACGTTTTCTTAGAACAGATTATATTTATGTTTCATACAAGAACATAGAACATTAATTTTTCAATATTCTAATATGAAAGTCGTTTACTTCTAACCACTTTATTACTCACGCAGGATTTCAATGTTCCGAGTTATTGCGCTTTAGTTGAAAAAACTGCATATTAAAATGGCGTCTTGTTTAAAAAAATCACTTCTTAGAAGTTATACTTTGAAACGATTCATACATAAAATAAAGTTAAACGAATCTTAATAAATATTCTATGAAAAACCTCATTGAAATTACCATTATTATCGATACAGGGGTCGAGTATAGTTTTTAGAATATTTATTTTATATCTGTCTGTCTGTAACCGGGCAGATTTTGATGAAATTTGGTATAATCATCATCATCAGCCCTTTTTTCAACGTCCCACTGCTGGGGGTGGGCCTCCCTCAGTACGAGGGGGATTAGGCCATAGTACACAACGCTGGCCTAGTGCGTGTTGGCGGACTTCACATGTCTTTCGAAAAACTTGTTAGGTTTTCCTAAGACACGCAGATTTCCTCACGATGTTTTCCTTCACCGTAAGACAAGTGGTAATCATGATAGAAAATGATTCGCACATGAAAATATCAGAGGTGCGAGACCCGGATTTGAACCCGCATCACTCGGATATCCAAACGAGCGCGTTACCGCTGGGCTAACACTGCCACTTTGGTATAATGATAGCTGGTTATTGTGATCAACATAAAGTAAACTCTGTACCTACTAAAAATATTATCAGATATCTTAGAAATATATACCCAAGCGGAGCTCGGGTGATTCACTAGTTTGAAATAAATCTAATTCTAATTAAAATATTCCCGTCTACAGATTCAACTCTACACTACAAATTTACACGTAAACTGTAAATCTTGCACTGGCAAAAAATATAATGCCTAAAGCAGCCTTATTTAATTGAAAAATCCAACAAAATGGAGATAATGAAAGAAGAACAGGCAACTGCTTCACGAATATCAATTGTAAAGATTTCGTAATCTATACTAATATTATAAAAGGAAAGGTTTATATGTAAGTTTGTTTGTAACGAATTGGCTCAAAAAGTACCTAACCGATTTTAAAAATTCTTTCACCATTTGAATGCTACATTATCACTGACTAATATAGGCTATTTTAATTGCAAGAAAAAAAGCTAAGTATAGTAGTTTTGGAAAATTTTCAGTGAGTGATCGAATGAGGTTTAGTAGCGATTAAAAAAATGATGATGATGAATGACGAGATGAATGATGATGCTAGTAATTTATAATTTAATGTTACCACATGGTCAGTCAATACGTGAAACGTTAAAATTACACAAACCGTTATTTTAAAGTAGGTCGATTGGAATAAAAAGAAATAACTAAGTATTGAGAACCGTAATGATTTTAAAACCACAACTGAAATATCACATTTTATGTCAAAGATATGTAATTTCGCTTCTGACCGCTTGTAATTTGAAAATTACAAAGGATTATTTGAGTGGACAACTGACGGACAGAAGTTAGTGGTAAAAGGTAAACAATGAAGTGTATTATTTGTATAAACGTAATATGGTCATTTTGGATTATTTTGCAATTACCAGAATATTTCCTAATTCTAGACTCTAGAGTATTAATAATAATTAAATAATTTTCATGTTACTTACAGTTTTTATATATTTAACGTCTGATATTTTCATTTCCAGGATGACTACCTACTACATTTCTTATGGTGAAGGAAAACACGATGAAATCTGCAAGTCTGAGAGAACCTAGCAAGTTTTTGAAAGGCTTTAATCCGCCCTTATTTGACCAGAGTGGTGGACTAACCTCAAAATAAAAAGTCCTTTTACGTGGATTCGAAAAATATAATATTATTTTATTTATTTTAACTTAGTAATTTAGTTAATTATTTCTACTTAATAGCTTGAGACACATAAAGGCATACAGAATAAAAATTAATTAAGAAATATTTGAACTTTTTTAATATAATACTTTCTGAGGTTTACGCGAATATTTGACATTATAAATGAGACTATCTTTTCGGGTTTTGTCGCGGTTGGTAGGCACTGTCTGTAACAAGTATATAAAATAAACCGCTGTAAAGCATTCGAAATGTCGGGTACCAAAAATCAAAATGAATCCGCGACAAAATCCGAAAAGATATTTCATTTATAACTTTTTTAATATTTAATTTGGGTATTATTACATAATATATAAATATAATTATTATGGTCACTCTACATTTAAATCATCCGCCATATTGGATAGCATAATAATGGCGGCGGCTTTGCCGCGGGATGACTTCATATAATCTATGGTCGCGGATGACTCTATGTTATCTACGGTTTTCACACAAATTACCCGCGCTTTTGTTATGGCGTCAGATAATTTATTGCCGAAATTCAACAGATTTGTAGTAAACTATGTATTTTAATTGCTTTAACATATGGCGGCGTATTTCGGTTTTGGTTTTACGTTATTATTATTGTAATTAATGCGAAAATTAGTGAAGTTGTTTGTTTGTGCATTTGTTCAGATTTTACGCCTGAATAATATAAGTAGAGGCGTGAAATATAACATCTATTGTGATTGGGAAGTATGGAAGTGTTCGGTTCTAGATGAATATTTTAAATTATTTAATGTAGCTATAACGTTTTAATACTATTATCAATTTAGGACCTACTTTTATTGATTTTCATTTTATATAGTATAGTATAGAATTAAAAGTGCAGTAATCTAATTCTTAATAAGTTCGCTCAGTTCTGGAAAAAACATAAACATTTTTATATTGAAAACACCAAACCTCGTCTATATCTACTAAATAAAAAAAGAAAATTATTTGTTAATCAAAAGGGGAAATGGCTAGAAAAACTTCATCGTATTACATGGATTAACTTATTCCAAAATGTAGGTATACGCTTCGCTTGGATTAGTAGAACAAAATTACCAGTACTAAACTTTTTTCGCAGGACCGATGGCTTTACGTGCTTTCCTCGGCAAGGGGGTGACGCACTGCCAATTTCCCAACTCCGGGCTGTTACTGAGGCTTACTAAACAGAAACACTCAATACTTGGCCCGACCCGGGACTCGAACCCAGGACTTCTCGATGTACGACCGTAGCTAGCTATTACTAGCGATTATATTATATATTCGAAACTACTAAAAAAAATCTTTGCAATACAAACTTTCATATCTCCATTTGCAGTAAAACAGCTATACCTTAGTTCTATAAATTATTAAGACCACCCATATTCAAAGTACCGCCTCACCACAGGTAAGTGAGGAAAAAACCGTTTTTATATAGATTTTATAGAAAAAATGGTGTAAAGACACCGACTCCCATAAATTACGCCCCTAATAGTGGAATGGACGAAGTCAAAATATTTAGTAATTGTTAGATCTGTGTGTCGGCGTGTTTGTTAGTTTGACGTTTAAGACGTTGATTGTTTAAAGAAGATTTATTTGATTCGCGTTACATGAAAGCTATCTATTCTATATCGTATTCTAGACGACTCGTTTGGCGCAGTTCGTAGGGTCTGTTCGTAACAGCGGTCGCGGGTTCGAGACCCGCTGGAGGCATTCATTTGCTAAACTCGGATGTTTGTACTCCAGTCATGGGTTATATGTAGTATATCAACTATCTGGTATCCGTAATACAAGCCTCGTAGCTTACCACGGAACTAGATGTGTTGTAATAATGTCCCAACATATTTATTTATTATTTATTTATATTTATCTATACTAGCGAATCAACTACGCTTCGCTCGGGCTCGTCCCGTTTTAATGCGTTTTAACGGTTAGTATAGATTTCTATTTTGAGACAGTGGTAGCCCAGCGGTAACGCGCTCGCTTGGATAACCGAGTGATGCGGGTTCAAATCCGGGTCTCGCACCTCTGATATTCATGAGCGAGCGTCTCACTGCTGGGGGTGGGCCTCCCTCAGTACGAAAGGGACCAGGCCATAGTCCACCGCGCTGGCCTAGTGCGTGTTGGCGGACTTCACATGTCGCACGAAAACTTGTTAGGTTTTCTCATACATACAGGTTTTCTCACGATGTTTTCCTTCACCGTAAGACAAGTGGTAATCATGATAGAAATGATTCGCACATGAAAATATCAGAGGTGCGAGACCCGGATTTGAACCCGCATCACTCGGATATCCAAGCGACCGCGTTACCGCTTTTTATTTATATATTATTTATTTACACTAACCACTAACACGTACCTAAAAACGCACCCAAGCGAAGCGAGGGCAAGGAGCTAGTCATATAAAAAACAAACAAACAAAACAATTGTGCGTTTCAAGACGTATGTTACAAAAGAATTGCGGTTTCGGACGACAAGTTGACCGGACGCCATCTGTCTGCGGTCGGTTGACTGTAAATATTTAAACAATGTCATTTATATACATATAAATAAAATTTAAGTGTCTGTTTTTAATTTCAAATTAACAGCTTTTCACTAAATGCATATGAAAATTTTTGTCTGTCTGTCTGTTTGTCCCAGTAATCTCTGAAACGGGTGAACTGATTTTGTCGGGACTTTCACTCGCAGATAGCTAATGTTATAAGGCGTAACTTAGGCTACTTTTTAACTGACTTCAAAAAAGGGAGGTAGACATTTCTTTTATTTTAATATAATCCATCGCTAGTCTATGCAATATACATACAATAAAATTCTGATTCGCATCTGTAAATTGAACATTTTTTGGCAAATATTTTTGAAATTTCACATGATTATCGATACCGAGGCCTAATCTATAAATTTTTAAAAAAATGCTTGTCTGTATTCGATTTCGATGATAGGTTCTTGGTACGATGGTAGCTGGTTATTCGAGACATCAAATAGAATGCTTTTTTTACTGTGGGAAAGTATCTAGGCGACAAATGTCTAATGCTAATATAAATCACTACATAGTATAAAACAAAGTCGCTTTCTCTGTCCCTATATCCCTTTGTACGCTTAAATCTTTAAAACTACGCAACGGATTTTAATGCGGTTTTTTTAATAGATAGAGTGATTCAAGAGAAAGGTTTATATGCATAACTAGCGGATCCCGCGGATTTGCCTGTGCTAAATCTAGGTGCCCGAGCGAAGCGAGGGCGAGTCGCTAGTATACAATAAAATATACAAAGTTGCTGTTTTCCCAATTATTACTTTTCTTTTCAAAGGGTACATGTGGATTTCTACGAGAGCAAGACGTCGAAAGATATATGAAGTAGTCTGCAGTTGGCTATCGCCTGATCCCCCTCGTTTTCAGGGGGTTTGTACTGTAAGGGCTGAAAACCTAATTATGCAAGTTATTATTTT
Organism: Boloria selene; assembly: GCA_905231865.2. Lineage (NCBI taxonomy): Eukaryota > Metazoa > Arthropoda > Insecta > Lepidoptera > Nymphalidae > Boloria > Boloria selene. Next base: position 734,774 of record HG993158.1, on the reverse strand, counting down.
AATATTTTGAAAAAGTAAATGAAGTAGTTATCTCTGGCTTGAGATGTCATTCAGATATTAGGGAAGAACCTAGCTCTTAAAAGGTTGGACCGATTTAAATATTTTTTTTGGGAGTGTGTCTGTATGGTTTAAGGACACAAATCAAATCAAAATATTCTTTATTCAAATAGACTTTTACAAGCTTTTTTGAATCGACATTTTTACATTATCAAAATTAAAAGTCAGTCTGTAAGTCTGTGAGTAAGCTACCACCGGCTCGGAAAGCTGTTCTGCTGAGAAGAACCGGCGAGAAACTCAACAGTTGCTCTTTTCAAAAAAATATTTGGTAACAATATTGTATTACAATTTATCTATTTATCCGACGTGAGACACAACCCGACATTAATTTATTTATTTATTTATTTATTTATTAATCCCACACATTTACATCTACTAAGTATTCCGCGATCACAAAGGTATATTCGCCATGTAGAACGTAGTTGGGAAGTTGATTATTTTCGGCAAACCAGCCAGGCGCGAAGCCAAGAAACGCTAAAGGCTTACTTCGATGGGCAGTATGTCATGCGAGTTGCTCCTGGTACTTCTCTGGATAGCAGAGTGGACTGTGAAGCCCCTGCGGTTATGAGGTCTGCTTCGGCAGAACTACCGTTGTTACGTCGTGGTACATTCGTTGGTTTTAGTGAGTAGTAGGCCAGTGGCCTGTTTGAGCCCATATAAGCACTTATGTTAGGTAGTATGCGTAAATACATCAAATCATCACATCAATCAATCAATCAAATCAATCACATCAAAATTGCATTTTGCAATGAAAAAAAAATAGGGAAAACTCAGCACTACGACAGTTAATAAACAAATATGACATTATAATAATAATAAATAGAAAAATCTATTTTTTTAGGTATTTATAAATTTATCTATTTATGTAGAAGATTCTTATAATAAAAATTTGTTAATTACGAAAATACTAATAATCATTGTGTACTGTAGCGACATCTATTGTAGAGAGGCATTAAAAAGAGAACATTTTACTTTAAAAATAAGTTAACAATTAATAGTTAAAATAAAATAATTTATACAAACTATGTCTTAAGTTTCAGCCATAAACTTATAGGCATAATTAAAACAAGTTTCTTATTAATAAATTGCTGCCATCTTTCGTCGAGTAGATATTCAAAGTTAAATAGAGAAATAATTTTCATGATTTAGTTCATTATTATGATAATAGATGGCGCTGTTGGATATTAGTTTAGTCATGACATCTGTTGTAAAGAAGCAATATTTATAAAACTTTATTACTTAAGTAATTTATAGACATTACCAATTATCGTATTTTAATCAAAATAATTAATTAATTAAATATTACAATAAAATCTCGTAATAATTTAACTGTTTCATGTAAAAATAGATGACGCTGTAAACTACGATTTTACAATAGAACACCGCCATCTAGCGACAAGTAGTTTATAAATATATTTTCGCTAGATTATTTCTTTTTATTAAAAGATAACAATAATATTTATAATTAGCAAATAAAATAGTTTAAAATTATCATATTACTTTTGTTTTACTCTTAGCCTTATTAATTATTACTTAAATAATAATATTCTTATTAGTAAGTGCTGCCATCTTCCGTCAAGTACTTTGTAATAACTGATTAGTATAGATAACATATGGCGCTGTACGTAGCGAGTTTTTAAGACACTACTGCCATCTAGTGTTCAAAAGGGCAAACATATAGTTTATACTAGATGGCGTTAAAACCATAATACATCTTGATATATTTTTATACAGTTATTATTTATTATTATTAATTATTCACTAGATGGCGTTGTATCAACATTTTTTATAAAATTTCGTAATAACTTTAGGCACTTCCTTAAAAAATTCAAATCATATCGCTACCCTTTCTTTAAAAAAACACAAAATAGATTAATTTGGTAAAAATTAAATTACAATATACGAATGTTTGAATAGAACTAAATATCTTACTATTAGAAAATGGTGATAACTGAAGTTAAATATATGTATAATACAATATTATGTGATCTGCGATAAAACTTACATTCAGCTACAAAGCTTATTTTTTTACAATTATCCTAATGTTAATGAGGGCCATTTTGGCCATTTTTTTAAATCTCCTATCCATTTTAGTCAAACGATAAGCCAGACAAAAATACAACATGGTGTACTGAAAACAAAATTATAAATAAATAAATATGTTAGGACAATATTACAACAGCGCCATCTAGTTCCGTGGTAAGCTACGAGGCTTTTGTTACGGATACCAGATAGTTTATATTATACTACACATATAAGTTTAATACATACATATTAGCGGTGTGCGAATAATTCGAACTTACGAATTATTCGTTCCGAATCGAATATTGATATTCGATTCGAAACTCGAATCATTCGAATAATTCGAACTTTTTCCGAATAATTCGTAAATTATCATGTTATTAGCGAATTAAAAAAAATTGCGGATATGTATAAAAACTTTGATAAATCTCTACAATAAAAATACGAAGTGAAGTTAGCCAATAGTCGAAACTCGCAAAAAAATGGGACCTGATTCCTTATTGGTTAAAATTAAGCAGTGCAATTAAAACTTCTACCAGGAGGAAAAGTAAAATAAAACGAATTTCTAGTTAACATAATAATATATTTATTATATTCTAAACACATAAACATATGGAGTTTTCAATTCCAATAGTGGAATGCAAAATAATATTTAAAGTGGGACGGTCAACCCATTTTTACATCTACATATATATAAAAAAAAATGTCTGTTTGAAACAACAACATAAACAGCTTTTTACTAAATGCATATTATATCTATACTAATATTATAAAGCTGAAGAGTTTGTTTGTTTGGTTGAACGCGCTAATCTCAGGAACTACCGGTCCGAATTAAAAAAAATGTGTTGAATAGTCCGTTTATCGAGGAAGGCTATAGACTATATTACATCACGCTACGACCAATAGGAGCGGAGCATCAATGAAAAATTTTCTATAGTACTCGTACAAACACACAAATTTTAAAAATATAAAATGGTAGTTATAGTTATTCTTATTTAATTGTTACAATCATTAATTTTATTAATACATTATATGAAAAATCCCTTATTCTTTAAAATGGTATGGCAAAATAGAAAAGGTTCTTTTTCCTACAGGAAAATATTTGTGAAATATATATACTAACAGTAAATCTATACATATAAATAAAATTGTAGTGTCTGTTTTTAATTTCAAATTAACAACTTTTCACTAAATGCATATAAAAAATCAATTTAAAAAAATTTTGTCTGTCTGTCTGTTCCTACTAATCTCAGAAACGGCTGGACCGATTTCGACGAGACTTTCACTCGCAGATAGCTAATGTTATAAGGAGTAACTTAAGTAACTTTTATTTGAGAAATTTCATTCATTTTGACTTCGAACCCGAGCGAAGCAAGGGATGTATCGCTAGTATATTATATATTATATAGAAAAATGAAAATTAAATGTCATTTTTAGGCTATATATCAGTAAATTGATACATATTAGTTTTTACCTTTCTTCTTTTTCTTTCTCTTTCTATCCGAATACTCACAATTGACCGTCCCACTCAAATCTTGGTAACCTTCGGCCTTATGACTTTCATAGCTAGCAACATTAACACCATCAGTTTGCTGATAATTTTCGGAGAATGTTTCTGAGAACTTTGTGCTGAGGGATTCAGAGCCGAAGAATTTGTTGGAGAAGTTCTCTTGGCGGTGAATATTTTGATATTTCTCATTTTGGGGGTATATTGTGTGGAGAATGTTGGTGGCGAGAGAGACGGAAGAGGCGGGGTGCGCCTGATGCAGTGGTCAGAACTTCAAGTCCTGGAAATGTTCGAGAAACATCCATTAAATAAATAAAAAAAACAAAAGTGCGTGTGTACAAAGTACACATGTCAGAAGTAAAACTTCTTTGGCAAACTAATTTTTAAATCTCGTTTATATTGAGATACTCCAGCGCTTCCAAAACAATGTTTTAAAGGTTTTATGCAACGCACCCTGGTTCGCAAAAAATTCAGAAGTGCACGAGTATACAGGAATCCCCACAGTGAAGGAAGAAATAGACAGGTCACTTGTGGCCTATAAACAGAGGCTCGAGTGCCATAAAAATTATTTAGCAGTTCAGCTTACGGATGCTAGTGATTGCATTTTCCGCCTGAAAAGGGCTAGATTGGCTAACATATAGTATAAATTATCAAATATACTTATAATATTAAAGGGCTGTCACATCATTGGATGTGCAAGCCCAAATTGAGAATAGGAACCACAGATCTGTTTATGGTCCAAGGACTGATCGCAGATGGCTAAAAGGGAAATAAAAAAAAAAAAAATCTCGTTTATATTTATACTAAACAACCCCGTCTAAGCTCGTTGAGAGAGGGAGATGGCGCTACGGTCACACCCACGAGTTAGACAGAGTTAGAAATGTCACTGACTCGCGGTGGGCGAGATCTAACTAAGGCTAACTCTTCCCCGTCTCTGAGCGCCTGGTACTATGGACTTATTTTTTCGTTTCATCGAGTTTGAAATCACAACGATTCTAAAGAAGTTTCACTTCAAAAATAATTATTATTCTTGTTTTATTGAGTGAATCTCAACTTGTTTAGTAGATTTTGTTTCATCATCATCAGCCCTTTTTAACGTCCCACTGCTGGGGGTGGGCCTCGCTCAGTACGAAGGAGGAAGAGGATCAGGCCATAATAGAAATGATTCGCACAGGAAAATATCAGAGGTGCGACACCCGGATTTGAACCCGCATCACTTGGTTAACCAATTAAGACAAATAGAGCATACCTTAATGGCCTGCGGTAGGTCAGGCAGGCGCATGTCCCTCAACTGTTGGGGCAAGTTCATGCTTTTCACCGCTGACACTGCTCTTGCTGGGGCTGCTGATATACCAGCCTGGAAAATTACATAAAAAATAAAAATATTATATTAAACGTTATAAATGAGACTATCTTTTCGGATTTTGTCGCGGATTTATTTGGATTTTTGGTTCCCGACGTTTCGAATGCTTTATATACAGCAATCATGACCATGGGAGACCATTTGTTTGTTTGCTTGGTGGCACGCGGTAATCTCAGGAACTTCCACCAATAGGAGCGGAGCATTAATGAAAAAAATTGCAAAAACCGGAGAAAAATATTTCTTTTGATTTTCAGCCTTTAGAACGCGAACAGAGCCGCGGGAAATGCTATTTATATAAATACAATAATTTAATGCTTTACAGAAATCGCAGTCACAATTTAGAAGTGCAAAGTGAAGTCAAGTATAGTTGAAAAGTAATTAGAAGTGTAAAGTGAAGTGCAGTGAAATGAAGTGAAGTGTAGTAAAGTGTAGTTGAAAAGTAACTAACCTCGGCCTTCTGCATCTTATTCTGTTCATGCAACCTGCACAGTATATCTGACATGTTGGTCTGCAACACCATGCCCCCCATCACCAGCTCGTCCAATACTTGGTGTGCTGCATCTGCATGGAATATCAGATCCAACTCGCACACATTCTCAAAACATTTGTCTAATGTCTCTACGAATACCTGAAAAGTGTTAACAATTATAGATTATAATTATACCAGGGCCTCAAGTCTGCTATTGCAATGGTGTTACAATTGTCTATCAATGACATCGTCATTGCTACTTTTTGCAATTTTGGTAGTCTACTAATTCAATGGTCTTCCAATGGTGTATCACTGACACTTCAATGACGGTAGTCCCGTACGTAATGACAAGTCAATGATGAAACGTATTGCGTAGTCTGTTAATCTATCTTTTTGGCTTTGTATGATAATTTTACATAATGCTTAGTCTTTAAAACATAAATTGATAACATATATAATCGAACTTACCCTAAATAAACGTTTTACGAACGCTTTTACAATTGACAAAATTGTCAAAATGACAAGACCATTGATCGACCATTGTAAATTTAGTAGACTACGAAATTTTTGGACTAATGGTAATTGAATTAAAATTGCATTGTTCTATAATGACAATTCATGTAAAATAGCAGACTTGAGGCCCTGAAAAGTGTTAAATAATTAATATTTATTATATGTAATTTTATACCTAATTTGCAATCAAATCAAAATATTTTATTCTGCATAAAAATTGTTACAATTTCTTACTGAACGTCATGAGTCTACCACCAGTTCGGAAAGAAGAAACCTCTGACCTGAGAAGAACTGGCGGAAGAAACTCAGCGGTTTATAGGTTTGCTTAAATAAAACAAACACAATAGAAGTGAGGGTTTATAGCTAGTATATAATATAAGTAATACTGTACAACAACATTACAAAATTAAGTATTACCTGAATAAGATCTAATATCCCGAGCTCACTCTCCGATGAATCCACACAGAACACAAAGTATAGTGTGGCGTAGTGCCTATAGATTAGTTTGTAGTCTGATCCACCGATGAGGCTGAAAATATAATATTACAAAATTGCCTTGTAATAAATAATGTAATTTAAAAAAAAAAATTCATCGCTAAAAACAAATGATTATGTTCAATAATGAAGAATTTAAATTGTTTTTGTGATAAACTTAGAAGTTGGATGTTGCCAAAATTTATAAGATTTGTACTTTTTAAAGAATTTAAAAGTCAAATGATACAATTACTAAGTACAAAAAAACTTTAACATCATTTGCAATAAAAAGTATAATCTGCAAGATATTATGTTATTAACCTATATTTATCATAATATTTTATTTATTTATTACTATTTAGCAAATACAAAAAATCATTAAACAGTTCTAGGACACTTGTAATAAGTGACACTTGTATTACAAGCATCTTGCCTTCAATATTGAACAATATTATTTAACAAAAACATAATTTTACATTAATATGATTAAGAAAACATGTATGAATACTTATAAAAGATAAAATATAACAATAAATATCAGTTAAATGTTACTAAGCTTAATTATGTCATTAGTGCACAAATTAGTTAGAATTATTTATAATATATGATAAACAAAGTCTACAAACCTGCCACCCTCAAGGAAATTGCATACATTATCATCTCTTTTAGAAACAAGTTGAAATGTTTCTTTTATTATTTGCTGTTGCATATCTTCATTCTGAAATTAGATATTCATTATTTTTACTGCAATAAATATTCTTACAAGTTATTTTAAACGATATTATTAAATAAGAACGCATATATTTGTAACATTGTTGTTTATATATTAACTTTCACTTACAAAGTACTGATAGAATTTGGATAATCTAGGTTTGCCATGGTTATTAAACACTAAAATTGCTTTAATCATTGTTCACTTCAAGTCGTAAAACACAATTACAACTTCACCTACAACTTCATTTATAAATAATAAAGCTTAAGATAACGTAATGCGATAAGAAACAAAACTTTTTTCGCTAAACACTCATCGATTTCAACGATTTGTAAAATTTGACGTTAATTTGACGTTATAATTTAGAAGTGTCATTGTATAACGTATTTTATTATTATACACGTATTTTTTAATGTAACATTAATAATTTTAATTATTTTTGAACTTAAAAAAGTCATAATATTATTACCAAAAAGTATTAAAATATTAAATTAAATAAAACGACAAAACTTTAAAATATAATTTGATTAAATTGCAATTTTATGTAAACAGTCTGTGGTTCAACAAGTTGTCTTAATTTTTTTCTATTATCTATATGCGTCGCGCTCCAGCGGTCAGCGCAGTGATGTCTGCGAGTGTCACAAAAAGAAATTCGTAAAAAGTGTATGATAATTGTGTGAAATAAACTATATTTACTATCGTTTGTGTTTATTATCAGGCGTACTACTGAATGGAAATTCATCAAAGTGCCGGCGGCGTGTTATTATTTTCAAACAGGTCAGTGTTACATTCATCGTTGAACAACACATATCCGTCTTTATTTGGACACCGGGTTCTCCAGTTTCGGTTGCGGGTTGCCTAAATAGCCTATATTGCCACCTTATCTGCCTCAATTATATTTTACATAACCTCGCGTTTACTAAAATGCACAATATTAGATATTTATAACTTTGAAAGCCGCTCATAAACTCGAATAATAAGCACGGTGGTAATTGGTTTAATAGTTTCAAGGGTAGGAAGTTGCGAAGTTTTGTCGTCTAAGCCCATAATGCAATACGAAAGCTCTTTTGCCTTTCGATATCGTATTTTGGCGCGTTTACAAACAATAATAATGAACTATTTTTTTGTTAAATCACTTAAAATTGATGTTATTCTAGAGTTTTGTTTGTTTTAATGAACCATTAATGTTTACTTTTACTAAAATTGTGAAGAAAAACAATGTTAATAACATACAATTTTTGAATTGTTTACTTCAGATATCCCTTATCTGTAACCTGTAATATGATAGCTTTATATTTATTTATTTGTAAGATAAACAGTATTTAGTTACATATTAAACAAAAAAAAAGAAAATATTTATTTACACCAATTATATGTTATCATTTTATTACTAATATAATAATAGAATTAAGTATTTAAAGTTAAAATAATAACTGAAACTATCAAACTTACATCATATAGAACCCTTTTTTCTCTTTTTCTTAATTATTAAAATCTAAAACAACACAATATTATATGCAAATTTACTCTATAGATAAATTTATCAATTTATCGTAATCTTTTGTTGTCAAATATAAAACCTGCTTTGACAATTATCTTACATTTGCATTAAGTTTTAGTGATGGAAAGCGGAGTGAAAGTTGGCTAGTGCATAACTTTAGATCACATATATATTATCTATAAACTTGCTCGAGAACTTGTTATTAAATTTATATTATCTGAAAAGTTTATCTATACTAATATTATAAAGCTGAAGAGTTTGTTTGTTTGGTTGAACACTCTATTCTTAGGAACTACTGGTCTGAATTGAAAAAATAGTCCATTTATCGAGGAAGGCTATAGGCTAAATGCTAGTTAATATATAATTTTTCTACTCTTAAATATTTAAAAATACTAAATATTACTACTGAATCTTAAATATTGAATATTACTACTACATATTATTATTATTATATTATTATATAGCATTTCCCGCGGCTTCGCACACTTTCTAAAGACCGGAATCCAATTTATTTCTGAGTCGCGCTGTATGGTACCTCGGAGAACTGCCCGCCTTTTCCGTTTTTGCAACATTTTTATTAATTCTCCGCTCCTATTGGTTGTAGCGTGATGTTTATAGCCTATAGCGTTCCTCGATAAACGGACTATAAAAGACTTGGCGCAGAAAGTAGGGTCACTACAAACTCAGCCATATATTGAATAGAATTTCGTAAGCTCTTAAAAGGAAAAGTAAAAGTGGTTATGTTATTTTTAAGAAACTTCTAATACCATTAATAAATATATTATGGAGACCGTTGTAGGTCAGTGTTTAAATTACTGCCCACTAATATTAGCCAGATACGTACATATGTCGCAGGCATATTGTATAACTAGCATTTCCCGCGGCTTCGCACGCGTTCTATAGTCCGGAAAACGATTTTTTTCTTAGTTGCGCGGTATGGTACCTCGCAGAACTAACGTCCGTCCTTCCCGTTTTTGCAACATTTTTCATTGATGCTCCGCTCCTATTGGTCGTAGCGTGATGTAATATAGCCTATACCTTCCTCGATAAACGAACTATCCAACATAAAAAGAATTTTTCTATTCGAATTCGGAGGAGTTTCTGAGATTAGCGCGTTCAACCAAACCAACAAACAAACAAACTCTTCAGCTTTATCTATATATATAAAAATGAATTACTGTTCGTTGGTCTCACTAAAACTCGAGAACGGCTGAACGGATTTATCTTATCTTAGTCTTGAAATGTTCGTGGAGGTCTAGGGAAGGTTTAAAAGGCGAGAAAAAATCGAATAATTTGCGGGAAAACCCTAAAAACAGCCCTTTTCTATTTCCCATACAAACGTTTTCTAGAGTCAATTTGAACTTTATTGCTATTCAATAAAGTTCATATTAAATTATAATCACTCACTGTTGTCTAAGCAATTTAGTGCAGCAATTTAGTATATTATACATACGTTTTGTTTGTTTTGAAATTAATTTATACAAAAGTTTAGGTCTTTTATTTATCGATTGAGGCAGTACGAAGTCTGCCGGGTCAGCTAGTAATAGTATAGATTCGTCATTATAATAACGAAGCTGCTTGTTTTAAAACTTCTCATTTTACAAAATGACGAAGGCAAATTGTAAAATGAAGCGTTATATAGTACAAAACTATAGAATGTAATCTATACTAATATTATAAAGCAGAAAAGTTTGTTTGTTTGGTTGAACGCGCTAATATCAGGAACTACTGGTCCGATTTGAAAAATTCTTTTTGTGTTGGATAATCCGTTTATCGAGAAAGGCTATAGGCTATATTTCATCACGCTACGACCAATAAGAGCGTAGCATCGATAAAAATGTTGCAAAAACGGGAAGGGCCGGCGTTAGTTCTGCGAGGTACCATACCGCGCGACTCAGAAAGAATTTGGTTTTCGGTCTTTAGAACGCGTGCGAAGCCGCGGGAAAGGCTAGTATGAAATATGACGTGAAAAAGTAAACTATAACCACCCCCAGTCTGTACGAATATGCTCGACACTACTCGAAACGGTCCTCTCTTTTATGTCAAGAAGTCAAGAGTCTTTTATGGAAGATCAGTCCATAGTGTCCACTAGGCTAGGTATATGTCAAATGGGGACGAACTTCCCATGACATTCAAGAAGTCAAGAGTCTTTTATGTAAGATCAGTCCATAGTGTCCACTAGGCTAGGTATATGTCAAATGGGCATGACATTCCTTTACATGAAGACTTTAGTAATTTTGTCAGAAATTATTTACAATATTCGACTCGGGGTTTGAACCCGCTTCATCTAATACTGCCTTTTATGATTGGGATCGATTATCCCAATTTTTTTAATTTAAATAATTATTGTCCTTTAGAGTTTAATGTGTTCTGCTTTATAGTTTAGGGCAAAGGAAAGGTGCTTAACTGCCACTTAATTTGTATGCTAAAAGAAAATCGATATCGATTGCACTTCATATAACATCGACTTCTATTCTTCTAAGAGATCCGTTTAAATATATACGATGTTTTTAAATTACATTCTGACTTGTCAAATATGGCACATTAAATATTTTTAATTTTTTTTATTAAACTAGGAAAATGTCCGAATCGATACATCTAGGATACTTTTTACTACAGAAAATGTATAATTTCTGAGAATCTATACGAACAGCTACGTTTTCTCCAGTATATTTGATGACACGTTGGCTAAGCTTGTAGTGACCCTACTTGCTGCGCCAGCGGTCGCGGGTTCGAGTCCCGCTGAGGGCATTCATTTGTTGAGTACGATGTTTGAACTCCAGTCATAGGTGTTTATATTTATAATATGTATGTATTTAAACTTATAAATGTATAGTTTATCAACTCTCTGGTATCCGTAACACAAGCTTCGTAGCTTACCACGGAACTAGGTGGCGCTGAGTGTAATAATATCCCAACATACCTACATATAATCTAAGTCGAATAATTGGGTTTCCGCTATTTAGAATGCGAGCGGAGCCGCGAGATATGCTAGTTATAGTAGTATTCTAATACTTCTCGAGCTCCTAACGGGATTCATACTATGTACGATATATGAAGCAAAGCCTGTTATGGCTTCCTTTCAATAACAGATTTCATCGCGTAACTGATAAGTTAGTTATGACGCCACGTTTGGCGCAGTTTGTAGTGACCGTAATTTCTTGTGCCAGCGGTCGCGGGTTCGAGTCCCGGTGGGGGCATACATTTGTTAAACTCGGACGTTTGTATTCCAGTCATGGGTGTTTATATTTTTATATACTATGTAGTATTATTTCAACTATCTGGTATCCGCAACACCAGCTTCAAAAAATCATTTTTTTTTTAATTTTTATCTGTTTGTTCTATTAAATTATTGTTATCTTTTAAAAACGTAGGCTCCTGCAAATGACGTTGATTTTTTTTTACTTCAAGGCTATACAAAAACTGATAATGTTCTGCAAAAATATGCAATATAAAGCCTGTTTAAAGACAACTGACAAAATCTATACACATAATAATATTTTAAGTTGAATCTGTACATAAAATAATTTTTACAAAAAAACTAGATGTGATTCTTATTTCATCATCGCGAAATCTATTTCAATATAACGAGTTAAGCTATAAATACACCTTCCATTGCCGTTCTACTGACCTACACCAAATGTATCCACGCCCACTTCGCAAACTATAAACGCAATAGAAGTCACTCGGTTGTGAAGTAAAAGTTGCGTAGAACTTTTTTTCCACAATAAAATTTAAAAAATACCCCGACATCTATACTAATATTATAAAGCTGAAGAGTTTGTTTGTTTGAACGCGCTAATCTCAGGAGCTACTGGTCCGAATTGAAAAATTCTATTAGTGTTGGATAGTCCGTTCATTAAAATGGTAGTGCCATGCTTGTTACCTTCGGGTAGCAACCGAATGGGCCGGCACGCCCCGTATAGTTCATTAGTACCACTCTCTCACAGAAGACCGGCGTGAAGTGGCAGCTATGCTGTCGCGTTTCGTCCGGTGAGTGAGAGTCCGGGAGGCCCACTCTCCTTCCCCCCTCCCTCTTCCCTTCATTGTCCGTCTTCGTTCCCCCCTCCCGTCCCACTTCCCTCCGTCCTCCATACCTCCCTTTCCTGAAAGGCCGGCAACGCATCTGCAAGCCTGGCTTGCAGATGTCCATGGGCGGAGGTGATCACTTCCCATCAGGTGAGCCTCCTGCCCGTTTGCCCCCTTTTTACCATAAAAAAAAATCGAAGAAGGCTATAGCCTATATTACATCACGCTACGAGCAATAGGAGCGGAGCATCTTTACGACGCGAAAGTTTATAAATTAAACTATATTTTTGGATTTTGTCGCGGATTTTTTTTTTGAGATTAGCCAGAACAAAATAAAAAATAATGATTTTTTGATGTTAGTACCGTATAAATTTTCATCTACATTTCATGAAAAGTTGTTAATTTAAAATTTAAAACAGACACTTCAATTTTATTTATATATTTTATTTGAAGATATTACTTTTAAATATACATAATTATATTATTTCATATTAAAATAGCAATAGATATGAGTATTATTGTATAATCAAGATACGCGTCGGTCACGGTCGCACCAATGCCGGCCATTGTGATTCTTTCCGCTTTGACCATTACGTTTCTTCATGTAACGTGACGGTAAATATAATTTATAATATATAGGCTTTCCTCGACTGTTGGCAGCCCTGACACGGTTTTAGTTTCCGTGCGAGTTGTGAAATTGTTATGTTGGTACTTATATGGTGAATATGGGGTCGAAGTTAGTATCTATGTTTACCCCTAATTTTAATAACCCATAAATTAAAAAATAGATGTTTCTAGAAACCCATTATTTCATTGATAATATTTTTTGTATAATTAGGTAGTAAAATAACGCGAATTTGATGCTCGAGAGTATTATTGAGTACATTTTCCTTCTATTTACATTTTTTTTTAAACTATAATATAATAAATTCGCTTCGCTAAGCTAAAGTTAAAATAAATGAAACGGTTTATTAATTTTCTAATAAAATAATAGTATCCATAGTTACTCCTTATAACATTAGCTATCTGCGAGTGAAAGTACCGTCAAAATCGGTCCAGCCGTTTCAGAGATTAGCCGGAACAAACAGACAGACAACTATTTTAAAAAGTGTTTTTTTTTATGTAAGTAACCGTATATGCTTTCATATGCATTTGGTGAAAAGCTGTTAATTTGAATTGAAAAACAGGCGCTTTTTATTTATATAAACTTATTATTTGAAACTATGCCAATTCTTAGACGATGCGTGCGTGTGACTAAGCTATGTTACGTGTCACTTTTAATATGTTGTAGATATCAAACTGTATATAAACGAGTTTTTTAATCTATATTTTTGTTTTCGATATTTTGAAAAAAAAAAGAAATAACTTTTCTTTTGAATACAGCATAATAAAGGCAGTGATTGCCAACTCGTAAAGCTCTTGCTTGCTTAACCGAGTGAAGCTGGTTCAAAGCCGGGTCTCGCACCTCTGATGTGTTTATGTGTGAAACTTTTACTTTACAATACTAGCAAGACGCGCGACTTCGTTTTTTTAATCGCGACTAAACTTCACACGATCACTCGCTGGGTTGAAAATTCTCCTAAATTACTCCAGCTTTAATATACTCCTGAGCCTCGCGGATACCTATTTCATATATTATGTGCGGCGTGCACTCCTCCTCTCCTGTTATTGTAGTTTTAGTAGGGATCCTTATTTTTTTCTTACAATTAAAATAGCCTATATAAATCAGTGATAATGTAGCATTTAAATGGTGAAAGATTTTTTAAAATCGGTCCTGTACTTTTTGAGCCAATTCGTTACAAACATACTTACAAATCTTTCGTCTTTATAATATTAGTATAGATGATTACCACTTGTCTTACCTTGAAGGAAAACATTGTGAGGTAACCTGCACGTCTGTGAGGACCTAGCGAGTTTTCAGAAGACATGTGAAGTCTACCCGCATTTGTCCAACCTGGCGGACTATGGCCTGATCTCCCTCAAAAAACTATACAATAATACGATTAAGAGAAGTTGAATCGCTAGTCTATACATCTATACATATAAATAAAATTTGAGTGTCTGTTTGTAATTTTAAATTAACTAAATGCATATGAAAGTATAAACGATACTTGCGACAATAAAACAAACACGAAATTTTTGTCTGTCTGTTTGTTCTGGATAATCTCTGAAACGGCTGGATCGATTTTGATGGAACTTTCACTAGCAGATAGTTAATGTTATAAGGCGTATAACTTAGGCAACTATTTAACCGACTCAAAAAAGGAGGAGGTAGAAATTTTATTTATTTTAACTAGCTGAAACCGTGGTTTCTTGGTGGAAGCCTAGGGACCCGAGCGAAGCGAGGGTGAGTCGCTCAAAAAAATAATTATCTTATGATTAAACCTAACACATAGCTCAAACACTACTAAAATATCTAACGAGCAATTAGTAATAGTACTAAGAATGAAGTTTCTATCGCTATCCCCTCTTTGTGTACTTTACCTTATACACATTGTTTGATGACACCTTTGGCTTAGTTTGTAGTGACCCTACTTGCTGTACAAGCGGTCACGGTTTCGAGTCCGGCTGACGAATTTATTTGTGTGATGAGTACAAGTGTTTCTACTCTAGCCATGGCATTTATATTTATAACTAACGACTCACACTCGCTTCGCTCGGGCTCGTCCCTTTGGCTTAGCGTCAGCGAAGTCACGGCTTAGTTAAAATAATTAAAATTTCTACCTCCTCCTTCTTTGAAGTCGGTTAAAAAGTAGGTAGTTCAGCTAAGTTACGCCTAATAACATTAGTTATCTGCGAGGTAGGTAAAGTCCCGTCAGAATCGTTCCAGCCGTTTCTGAGATTAGACGGAACAAACAGACATACAGAAAGACAAAAATTGATTTTTGTTGCTAGTATCGTATATACTTTCATATGCATTTAGTGAAAAGCTGTTAATTTGAAATCAAAAACAGACACAACAATTTTATTTATGTATAGATATGTATGTATGTAAAGTCTATATGACTCTACTTCGGTTAATTTTTCAAGGGGCCAAAATCTTAGCGAAGTAAGAACTTCAATTATACTTATTATGGATTATTATTAAATATAACTATATATTTTTAAACTAGCGACTCACCCTCGATCCGCTCGGGTTCTTCCGTTCATCATGCCGAATTTCGTAATCTATACTAATATTATAAAGCTGAAGAGTTTGTTTGTTTGGTTGAACGCGCTGATATTAGAATTCAGAAACTACTGTTCCGAAATGAAAAAATCTTTTTGTGTTGGATAGTCCGTTTATCGAGGAAAGCACACTACAAAATATTTATTTTGATTTTTCGGCTTTAGAACGCGAGCGGAGTCGCGGGATACTCTAGTTTATAATAAGCAAAATTTTTAACCAGCGCGGCGGTGCTGTGGCTCACCCTCGCTCGAACTCGCTTTGTTTGAGCTCGTCCTTTAAAATATACTCGAGATATGTAAGGATATAGTATAACATGTTTTTTATGTTGAAATTCATTAAATTATGTCATCGATCCTACAAAACCTTTAATGTATTAAAAGTTTCGGCTATGAAACTCTGAAACCTACATAGTAAAAATAAAATGACAAGTCTTTTGCAAGTAGAATAGAAGTTCAAAGTTCGTCCACAAGATGGCCGCACTAGTGAGTTACATCGCGCTGGCGTTACGTTCACTCCGAGGATATGCTACAAGGTGATGCCGTTTGAGAATTTCAGTTTCAACATCCGCCACGACATTTTAAACTGATTATGGGGGATGTTGGGACTTCGATATATGTACATTGTACTCGTATAATAATTAGAGGTGGGGCGCAACGGCTTTTTGTAGGCTATTTTAGGGGTGCTCTTTATTCTAGATAGCTGAAAAAATAACCTGCTATATTTATAATAACCTAATCGCCTGTTATTTATTTCCAGAGGCAAGCGCTATAGCTATTTTTTAACTTATTTTTATTTCATATAATATGACCACAACAAAGAGTATGTAATCACTATGGACGACAACTGCCGCGCTTGACACTTCGTGCTAGCCGTATAATATTTTCGTAATGCGCTAAATTATGCGAAAATATATAACGTATAAATATATTATAGCGTAGAAAATAATAGGCATTTTAAAAATAGCGTATTCCTATAACTCTTTATCAATATATAGCCGTTTCGCCCACCGCTACAGTTAAAACACGTTCTCAACAGATAGCAGTTTCGCCCACCTCTATGAAGATTGAAGAATTAGTTAAACTCTTTACTTCGCAGTACTATATGTAGCTCTGTTAGACCGAGTTACTGACAGACGGACAAATGAAAAGGATTTGGTTTTTGCCTTTTAACCGACTTCAAAGTGAAAAGATATATTCCACTGTATTAATAATACATATATTTTTTATGTATATTTACCTTTTATCCGCCAACTGTTGGCCGATTTTAAAAAATTTTTCATTTGTTCGGTAGAGTAGTTACGAGGTGGTCCCATTGTCACCAAGTCAGGATTTGATGATGGGATCCCATGGAAATCGAAGGTAACTCTCAAACTTTATAGGGACCTATTATGTTTTTGATATATTTTCTAAAGATATTCGAGCATTTGCATTTGAAAATCATCATCACATATGGATGAGCTGATGATGAAAAGTGCAATTTTCACTGATTTCTCTGTTAATTGTTGGCTGATCTTAAAAATTTCTTTTTTCTTCGGTAGGGTATGTTAACTTTCCAAGATGTTTCCATTGTCACCAAGTCAGGGTTTGATGATGGGATCCCATGGAAATGGAAGGTAACTCTCAAACTTTATAGGGACCTATTATGTTTTTGATATATTTTCTAAAGATATTCAAGCATTTACATTTGAAAATCATCATCCCATATGGATGAGCTGATGATGAAAAGTGCAATTTTCACTGATTTCTCTGTTAATTGTTGGCTGATCTTAAAAATTTCTTTTTTCTTCGGTAGGGTATGTTAACTTTCCAAGATGTTTCCATTGTCACCAAGTCAGGGTTTGATGATGGGATCCCAGGATCTATAGGCACTTATTACGTTTTTCACATATTTTCTATAGCTATTTAAGTATTTCTCTCTCGTAATCAAAATTTCATGTGGATGAGCTGGTGATGGAAGGTATAGCTACTAACGGTTAGGAGTTGAAAGAAAATTCTTTTTTGGACCGATAGTTTTATTCTTTCAGGCTTATTAGGTTGACCTGATAATAAAAGGTAAATCTAGTAAAGAAAGAGTTAGGTGGAAAAATAGAGACGTGGACAAATCTCGATTGCCTATCGAAAATTTTTAACAAAAATAAATACCGACTTCAAAACGTTGCAAACCGAAACTAAAAAGTAAAAAATAATAATTTTAATTACTTAGTTATTGTTGGAGTCGGTGCCAGGCAAGAAGGCAGTTTTATCCTGCATTTGAAATTATTATTATTTTTTTTATTACAAATTGATACATTAATCAAATAGGTATCTGTTAAGAATATTTTGCTTTGACTAAGAGTTAAAATATATCTAGGAACGAACTTGTAGTTTTTTTTATTTTTATTTAACTGTTATCTACTGATTATTATTATTATGCCAGCTTATCACATTTCATTAATTATGTAAAATGTCAAGGTACCTATACTTTTTAAAACAACTCTTATTATTTCCAGTAACTTTCCTTTTTGTTAAATTACAATATTTTTTGTATATATACGTGTGTAATACACATATCTAATACCAAAGCTTTTTAATACTTTCTTAGGTTTACGCGAATATTTGGCATTATAAATGAAACTATCTTTTTGGATTTTGTCACGGATTTATTTGGATGTTTGGTTCCCGACGTTTCGAATGCTTTACAGCGCACATGGTCACGGGAGAGACTAAGGTATTTGACGTCTCAGGGGGTTATATACTTGTTACAGACAGTGTCTATCCACAATTAACAAAGATTCAATATGGCCGCACGACCTTACTTACTTTATCGTTTACTTAATAATTAATATCACCGAGTACCATACTACTATATATACTTAAACTACTTAATCCTAAAGAGCTTGTAAAAAGTCTATTTGAATAAAGAATAATTTGATTTGATTATACATTTGGTAATTAAGAGAATAAGTTAAAGTCTGGCGGCTCTGGGATCCAGGACTAATAGCCTACGTATAGCATACACAGTGTTAGTTCAATTAAAATCACTAAATAAAAAAAATATTACAGCTAACTATATCCGCTACATTATTCTGTCAAAGCACAGATAATATATTTTTTTTCTTAAATCAAATGAAAAAGCCACCCATGTAGATTGAAGACTAATTTTTTTGATTAACATCTAATTGTTTAAAAAAAAACAAAAGGTAAGCCATCGCTAAAAACCGCGCGAACAATTTAACTAATGGAGCGTTTCAGATTGTCGAAAAAACACATCCTTCCTACTTCCGTATGTCTCGCGGTTCTTACATTTTTGTATAAAACTAGACGTCTGTTGACACTTTTCATCAGTTGTAGGGTGATCGTTATCATAGCAAGTTGTTTAGTGTCCTGGATTCGTCGTTACTATTGGATTTATATGAATTAGGTAAGTGAATGAAGCGCTTATAAAAGTCTTAAAAGTAAAAATATTTTTATATTGACTCATCTTAGCCACTGAATCTTATTTGTGGATGCGGCAGGTCTCTGGATTAAGGCTTGTGTTAGACCAAGTATAGGGTAAACATACCGGTTATCGACCGTTTAAGCGACTTGTTGACTTCGGAGTTGATTTTTATCATAATGTTGTACTCCAAGATTTTTCAAAAAAATATCATTGCATCCTACAATAGTCTAGTTTCATTAAACCTAGCGCCTATAGATGTATCAGTGATACATAATTTAATAAAAATATATATTCGTAAAAATAGCAAATATACCGGTTATCGGCCTTTTCACTCAGTTATCGTCCACCAGTGCACTGGTTATCGGCCACCTATTTTACGGTAGAAAAACGACTCTTGTGTAATAGCCTGTAAGGTTTATAATAGTATGATAATAATACAATTAATAAATTCACAAAAGCTGTATATTTTTACTCTCTTTTACGACTTAAAAATAAAATTAAGTAACGGTATTAAGGTCAAGATCACAAGAACCACATTTAACACGGGCTGGAGTTTCTTCTACTTTTTTTTAATTCTCTTCTTTGATGGTTGGTGGTGGTGAAGTAGTTGTTCTTTTCTCTTTAGCTCTTTCGAGCTTTCTTTTCTTAATTTAGTTTTCTTTGTCCTCTTTCGCTATATCTCTTTTTTCATAGTATTGTTGCCAACCTAAGACTTGTGATAATTGAATGTCACTAAATGGTGATATTGAGATGTCGATAAGAGATATATAAGAAAAACTATGGAATCTTAATAGAGCTGTGTGAAATGTGAAATTTTCGCCCTAGCGTTTTCGTACGCTTGTTAGAAGGACTTTTAAATTCAAAGGAAAGTTTAGGGGCTCTTAATTTTTTTTTCTTTACTGATAGGTGCCATCTGATAAGAAAACAAGCACAATTCTAACACCAAGCACAGCAACCAAAATGTATCCATTATCATTAAAACATATAACCTTATTTACAAGCTTGAATAAGTTCGCCTTTACAAAATAAAAACAGATATATCCCAAGGGAACTATATATTTTTCCGGGATAAAAATTAGCATGTGCTATTCCAGAGTATACTGTATCTCTGTACCAAATTTTGTGCTTGAGTAACAAACATTCAAATATACATCTTAACTTTCACTTTTATAATATTAGTAAATTTATAAGGGAGTTTTCAAACGGCCGGGGACAGGTTTTGTTTTTACTGGTCATCGGCCGTTAAATATTCGCTATTTTGGAAGGCCATATCTTTGAAAATATAAGGTATACAGGCGGTCGTAATCTAGTTGTAAATTCACAAAACTCTAGCTGTTCACAAATATAGTGCAATGTATGTTGGTGAATTTAAGGTTTCCGCAATAAAGGCAAAGAAAAACGACGCGAATAAACTGGTTTTGCGACCACCCGGTCGGAAAGTAGATTTTGTAATTAATCGTTAACGTATTGTCCGACCACCAAAAATATCATAAATTATAAAAAGTTTGATGAGTTTAGGCACTTGAATATTGAAATTAAACATGCCTAATTCCCACAAACCAAATCAATGACCAATAAAGTAAGAGTAACACTTAAAAACTTACCTTTGAAAATCAATCCACCTACTATTTTTTTCGCTAAATTATATAATTACACGCGTTCATAAACCAAATTTTGAAAGAGCGACTGAGTGCTCAATTTGAAAACTTCGAGGTCATGCCGTTAAAATATAAACTGTGAAGTTCGCCCGGATCGAATGACGCGAAATTAGAAAAGATCGGTCTATAACACTGTCTATTATTTAAAATAACATGCGAAGTGGTCGAAAAGGGGTAGTGGTCGGTAAACCGGTATGTTTACCCTATAATATACTAGCTGACCCGTGCCCACTTCATTGGGCATAATCTATACTAATATTAAAAAAAAAATACTTTTTGTAACTTAAATATAAAAGTTGGACATAATATGCTGTCGTTGACTTTTTTGTAGGCATTTTTAAGCTCCACATCTTTTCTCTAGAACTCAAAAATATATCTTTCATAGTTAATGCAGCGTTCGTAAGAAACGCTTTCATTCGACCGTTTTTCTCCGATTCACTTTGCAAAACGGACTACCACGTAAAAACCTTTTTATTTTTCGGTTTTGTATATAACCTATGACACTCAGCAATAATGTGGCTTTCTATTGGTGAAAGAATTTTTAAAATCGGTTCAGTAGATCCCGAGATTACCCCTTACAATTTAACAAATAAACAAACTTTACTTCTTTATAATATTAGTATAGATATAGTATAACTATAAAGAATTTTTAAAAACAACGAATTTTGGAAACATTTTGGAAAATATTTGGATAAAGCTTAGATACTCTGTATATTAATACGTGAAGCAAAAATTTCACACTTATAATTTATATAGAGAAAGAGTGCAAAATGCTATAAAATTATGCATAAGAATATATTAAATCAATAAAAAAAACATTACACACACTACCATGTATTTGACACACACTGAATGTCAAACATAACTCCCTGGAACTTGATGTTTAATCTTGGCGTTATTATAAATTGTTAATAACGCCATGATATTAAGTATAGTAACATCTAACACCATCAGCTCTTTTTAACGTCCAACTGCTAGGAGTGGGCCTCCCTCAGTACGAGGGGGTTCAGGCCATAGTCCACCGCGCTGGCCTAGTGCGGACTTGACATGTCTTTCGAAAACTTGCTAGGTTCTCTCAGACATACAATTTTTTTAAATTTAAAAACGATGTTTTTAAATTAAAAAAAATTGCATGTTAAAAAAACGATTCACCACGGAACTAGATGGCGCTGTGTGTAATAATATCCCAATTCCTAACATATTTATTTATTTATTCATTATTTTCCAAAAAAATGTTTAATTCGACTCAGTATTTTATTATATCATGTATCAATAATAATATAGATACCTATATCATATTTAATAAATTTTGTTTTGGTCTTTATTCTTAGAAACAAATCTGTTTAGTCGACGAAACCCAATCTGTTTTTGTTCATTTTAAAATATAATTTCCACGTGTTGTCACCTGAGTTCGTGTTTAGTTAGTGTGGCATGTTTAAACAAAACGTTTTAGCCTCACTAAATGTATGCAGAATATAATGTACTAGCGACTCGCCCTCGCTTCGCTCGGGCTCTTCCCTAGATTTAGCACAGGCATAGACGCTGGATCCGCTAGTTGTATGCATATAAACCTTCCTCTTGAATCACTCTATCTACTAAAAAAAACCGCATCAAAATCCGTTGCGTAGTTTTAAAGATTTAAGCATACAAAGGGATATAGGGACAGAGAAAGCGACTTTGTTTTATACTATGTAGTGATAGTGATGTTTCTAAATTTATGTCTGCCAAAATAACAGAGTTTTACTAATTTCGTGTGAAGTTATATACGGTACTAATACTTTTTTGGAACGAAGATCCTTATCGCGCGTTGCGAAAGGGGCTAGACGGAAAAAATTAAGACCAAAAGTTGTAACGACACTTATTGCTATAGTTTTTTTTAAAATCATGATAAATAATTATTATAACTTTTTATGTTTAGATTTTTATTTTTATCGATAAAAATATTATAAAAAATGTATACCAGAATAATTATTTTCTTTATACCGCTAATAGAACTTAAAATTAATATTTTTATAATAAGGAACTTCGTTTCTATCCGGTGTCCCACGACACCACACGTTATATTTTATTATTTTTGTCTGTCTTGTTGTAATAACGTTGGAGCTACAAGTGAGGACTAAATGGATGATAAATCCGGTGACACGTTGAAGGAAGGCACTCTAGTGCTGATCAAAGACGATAACAGCCCTCCTCTAAGGTGGTGTACGGGACAATTGTGTCTACCTTTCCCGGAAAGGATGGAATTTCTCGAGTGGCGTCCATCGGCACAGCTTCTGGAGCCATCACTAGACGAGATTTTTCCAAGATCTGCCCTTTACCACTCGATCCAGTGACAGACAATAAAGCTACGTCCGCACAGACAAAACGGCTTGCTTAGCGCCTAGAGCTTGTGCTCTGGCAACATGGTAGGATACACAGTGGCCGAACTGCAGGAGGTTTGCGTGGTTGCTTGTTGACGTTGACGAGATGTCACTTTCTAAAATAGCTGTAAAACTGCTACTTACAGAAAATTCACATTTAAAATATATTAAATATACTTTTTAGTACTTAACATCTTTTTTTACTCTTCCCATAGTTTTTTTTTAAATATAGCATTTTTATGTAGTTCATTTACCGGATTCCACAAAGGTTCTCTCTTAGAATTGATGCATTTAATATTTCATCCATTATTTCTTGAATAAAATGTCTCGCGCCTAGTGTCAAAAAACCAACATGTTTGTTTACTCAGATACACGCTTAGCAACTAGATAAGCGCGCAGTGTGGCCGGTTGCGTACATTCTATAATGTTCGTTTTACTAAGCTCCTGGCTAGGTCACTCGTTAGGCTCTAGGCGCTAAGCAAGCCGCCTGTCTGTGCGGACGTAGCCTTAGGAAAGACTGTTGGAAGAAGGATCTTCCAAATCCGGGGGCATGTCTATGCGTTTATCCGAGCGTGCCTGAGTGAAGGAGGCCTCGAAAGGAAGCCTTTGCGTTCGAATATTCTACAAACTGCCTTATTAACTAACAGGCATAACATACTCGCTGTATTTAAGTACAATGAATTATCTTTTTGATGTACTAACGCTTTTAATACCACTATTAACGTCGTATAATCTACGAAAAGGCTGGACCGATTTTGGGAAATAACTGATGTTATCGATATCGATTAGTTACAAAACGGTTAATTATAAATGTGTTAACAACTTTCTCTGCATTTTAATTTAACGGTAGTATAATATGTGTTGGGACGTTATTACACACAGCGCCATCTAGTTCCGTGGTAAGCTACGAGGCTAGTGTTACGGATACTAGATAGCTTATAAATTACACACCTAATTGTATGACACAATTACAGTATGTAGTATGTACCCAAATATTTTACTTTCAGTTTCTTTGGTCATATTTATTTTAATTATAATTTGGGACATCAAGCGTAATTAGCTAACTTGGCACTTGCCCCGTTACTGCAACTCGGATTACTTTCAAAATATACTTTTAATATACTCCTGGGATATATGTGATGACACGTTTGTCTCACTTTGTAATGATCTTACTGGTGTGCCAGTGGTCGCGGGTTCGAGACTCCGCTAGGGGCATTCATTGTGTGATGAGTACGAACGTTTGTACTCCAGTCACCAGTTATTTATTATTCTTACTAGCTGACCCGGCGAACTCTGTTCCACCAAAATACAAATAACTGATATTATTACTGATTATTGATTTCTGACAAAATTTATAATTATCAAATTTTCAACCATAATTAACCATAGACAAAATTACGTTTAGCTGTCATTTGCGTTTTGTTATTCCATGTCAGATGCGTTTTGGTTACGTCTTATGTCACGTTACACGGGAACGTGGTCAAACGGGATCAAAAGTCTTATGTCCGTCTCCTGGTTCTAAGCTACATCCCCACCAATTTTCAGCCAAATCGGTTCAGCCGTTCTTGAGTTATAAATAGTGTAACTAACACGACTTTCTTTTATATATATAGATATTGCGACAGCCCGACAGAAAAAACACTAAAAACTATGGATCGGGCCTCTATATCTATAATAATGAATAATTCTATAAGATGCAGAACTGTCTTACATAATTTATGTAATACTAGCATTTCCCGCGGTTTCGCACGCGTCCTACAAACTGGAAACCAAATTCTTTCTGAGTCGCGCGGAACGGTACTTCGCAGAACTAACGCCCGTCCTTCCTGTTTTTGCAACATTTTTCATTGATGCTCCGCTCCTATTGGTCGTAGCGTGATGTAATATAGCCTATAGCCTTCCTCGCTAAACGGACTATCCAACTCAAAAATAATTTTCCAATTCAGACCTGTAGTTTATGAGATGAGAGCGTTCAACCAACCAAACAAACAAACAAACTCTTCTTTATAATATTAGTATAGATGTATACACAGGGTTAGGTAATGGACATAGACGATTCAGTTACCTAGTATATACTGCTTCTTTATATATTTTCTTGATTTTATTTATAGATTAATTTGATTTTAGTATTGATAAAGTATTATAATGTAATTCGGTAAAGTATGTCTTTAACTCTGCACAGATACAGACAGAGCCTAGAGGTACCTGCCTAGTTTGGCACGCTTATATAAGCTTGAAAAATTTCAAGGACGCGGCGCGGCGTAAAGAAAAGCGTCACGATCCGTTAATAATTTAGTTACCAATTTCATAGTTATTGTATTAAAAATATATTATGTACGTATGTATTTAACACGAGTAGGTTTTTTTATATATATTAATAATACCTACTTTCTTAGTTTTAAGCGAATATTTGACATTATAAATGAAACTATCTTTTCGGATTTTGTCGCGTATTTTTTTGGATTTTTGATACCCGTTTCGAATGCTTTAATTACTTCCCGTGACCATGATTGGTGTAAAACATTCGAAAAGTCGGGAATCAAAAATGCAAATAAATCCGCGACAAAATCCGCAAAGATAGTTGCATTTACATATTGGTGCTTAGATCCCAAGGTCGGCTAACTTCGTCTCAATCAACTTTTCAAAGTCCTCCCAAAACGTAAATATTTTATTACTAGGTCTTAGCTATGTGAAATTAGATATCCCGCAATTAAAAGTATCCTATCCTATAATATGTTTACCCGGATAACCAACAGTGATGCAGCTAATAGCTATAGACAGACAGACAATAATTCTATAAACTATAGATTTGAACTCTGGTCTCTGTATCTATAATTATGATTAATAAATACTGCCATAAGATTTTTCAAAAAAAAAATTAAGAAAAAAAAACGTTTTTTTTTAATAAATATATACTGTAAAAATCTAAAATTTTATACGTATAAATAAACGTATAAAGTTTATATTGAAAAGTGTAAGGGGACAATGTTAGAAGATTTCGAATTAAAATATCGATACACTTATCCATAATATTGTATAAAAAACCTATAAAATAGCCAGTCGTTCAGCTCTATGGCGATGTAACCTCGTTTTGTTTTCCTCAGTCTGTACACGTCATGACTAAGTCGTCAACGAATACATTTACGTAG
The DNA here is from genome assembly GCA_905231865.2 of Boloria selene. NCBI lineage: Eukaryota > Metazoa > Arthropoda > Insecta > Lepidoptera > Nymphalidae > Boloria > Boloria selene. The sequence continues at coordinate 708,374 of HG993158.1, read as the reverse complement.
ATGTGCTAATTTGTTGAAAACTGAGAAATTGAGAGCCTTTCAGAGCAGAGGTTAGTTGTAATATCTAATAGACCTGATATATTATAATTTTTAAATATATTGTTAGCTTACCCTAGTATATAAACTAAATCTTTACATATAATAAAATTCTGAGTCTAATCTGAATATTAAATGTGTTTTAGGAAAATCTTATTGAAATAGTTGTTATTATTTATTTATTTATTTATTACATAGGTTGCTAACAGTGCATACATTGCATTCATACAAAAGTAGATGATATACAACATTATAGGTATAGACACTGAACGTATTATAGTTTTAAGAATGTTTTTCTATCTGTGACCACATTTTACTAATTTTGATGAAATTTGGCTCGATAATAGCTTCTTAGGGGCCATTCATTTATTACATAAGACTGTTTTCGCTAGTTTTTGACCCCCTCCCCCCCTGTTATAAGAAAAAATAAGAATAAGCTGACCCCCTCCCCCCCCTGTTTAATGTTTATTACGTAAGAGTCTAAAAGAAAAAATGAATACACTTTTGGTTTATTTTAATGTTTATCTTTGCAAATTTTTTTGATCTTACGTAAGAACTATCGAGAATCCCCACCCTTCCCTAAATTGTCTTACGTAATAAATGAATGGCCCCTTATCTGTGTCAACATATTGAATATTTTTTATTTCGAAAAATATCTATTTTCTAAGTAATCTATATTCTATCTAATAGTAAACGTAACTATAGACGAACCCGAGCGAAACAAGGATAACTCACTAGTATATTAATAATATCCGACTTGTCTAAGGAAGGAAAATGAAAAAACCAAACACAACCTCAAACTCCACATGTTAGCGAACGCGTCCTAAGCACGTACAATTTAAAAGTAATGCCACGTCTGTATTCACACTCAGTCTGTGGCACGTAACGTCAGCCGTTAGTGTCGTAGTAACGGCGGCTATCGCGATAGCGTATCGCGTTGCAAGTTTAATATTATACACTGCTTGGTTTCATTTTAAATTATTAAGAACGCCAACGTCAATTGTGTAAGTTATTTGTTTTTACTTTCTTAGGTTTACGCGAATACTTAACATTATAAATGAAACTATGTTTTCGGATTTTGTCGCGGATTTATTATGATTTTTGGTTCCCGACGTTTCGAATAGGGCTTGAAAACGTTACCAATTAACTAAAAAAATAACGTTATATAACGTTATTTTTGTAAAGATACCTGCCATATCGTTATAATCAGGTACCGTTAAATAAGTAACATAACATAATTATACCGTTATATATATTAACGCAATAACGTTATGATTTCGGGTATTTTTACCGTTATTTTACGCGACGTTGCCGTTTTGCGTCTGTATACCTACCGGCTCGGCTGCCGAGTTGTCTTTTAAAATCTTAACTTTCAATACGAAAACTAAGTGTTCATATCACATTATAGCATAAATATTTTATTAATATACCTATCTATTTATTAATAAAATATAAATCTATTTATTATTAAAATATAAATATATCTATTTACAATAATTCTTTGTTTCAGTCATTGCATCATTTGAAAAAGTATTTAATTACAAAATTAATTTCTAATAAAAATAATCCATAATAATTTTCACTATTTAGATTATTCGTTTGTTTAATTTTATAATATACTAAAATACTTAAACATTAAATCTATTACCATTATTGCATAAGAGAATGTCAATATGAATATTATGATCATAATATTATTAATATTTATGTTACATATTGCTTGTTTTATTATTTATATGCAATTATTATTATTAGTCCAGTATTACTAAAATCACAAATGAAAGCAATATTTCTTTTTTTTTAATCTGTGGTATTAGTTACTATTATAAAATAAGTAATAACTAATACAGGACGTCGTTCACGAATTACGAGTCACGCCACTTTGCCATAAATTGTTTTTTCTTGTATTTGTTTAATATATTACCCCTGATTTTGAAAAGTGTAATATGGGGCGCAAGAAAAAAAATGTCGTTTATAGATATTTTGAAACAAATGATAACAATACCTCAACTTGCTTAGTGCCGGAATGTGGAAAAATTTTAAAGGTTAGTATTGACGTACTAGTGAGTAATAAAAAAATACAAATACATTTACGTAAGTACTACGCAACCTCCATAATATAAAAACTGAAGGAAATTTGAAAATATTCGGTATACCAGGTAACTTGTTACAAGGTTTGTTAAATAGAGGTAAATTATACTTTCTGTTTATATTCTGCAATTATTGAACCCTTCTTAGAGGTTAATGACAAATAAATTCGTAATGTTAATGGATAGGTAATTTGCAGTAACTTTTACAGGCAGTTCTCGTAGATTTGGAAGAATTTGATAAATCAGGGAAATCGTTATATTGAACATTTTACACTGTATTTACCTAATATATTTATTTGGAAACAAGCGGTGTTACATTATTATATATAGGGTATCACACATAATTCATAAATATAAAACCAGTAAAAGTTCCCTAGTTGTTTGTATGTTGTCTTTATTCTAGTCAAAGATAATTTTAATGTTTATTTATTTACTGCTACTACAACTATTTATCTATTATTCTATACTATTGCTATTTCTCTAGTTACGTTTTAATTTTATTTTTTTATATTACTTTCTTAACCTTTTTACAATTTTTTGTAAATTTTTTACAATTTTTTGTAAAAAAACAAATTATAATTAAACTGTGTTTGAATACTTTAAATCAATTATGGTCCTGGAAGACACTAAGATTTTAGATGTCTCATAGATCATTTTAAGTATGTACTTTTAGTTTATACATACAGTTGCTACCCACAATTAGAAAAAAAATTGTAAAATGACTCCGAAGTTCCTTACAATATGTTGATTTTATTTTCTTAACATTTTAAAATTACATTTTCAAAGTAAAAGTATTAAAACTAAATATTATTTATTTAATTTTAGCTCTTATTATTTTAGAAATATTATTGTTTCAAATATAATGTAATTAAAAGTTTGGAATAATAATTTCAATTAGATTAAAAGTTAAAATATTATTTTGATTGCTATTATTTAAAGTTGATAGATGAAAATATTAATCTAATAAATGTTATTACAATCAAAATTTGAATAAATATTTTAACTTTTAATTTATATTACATATAAAACAATAACATCATTTAATAGATTATATTTTCAAATTTCTTTTTTGTTATAGATATTATATTAACAGTAAAACTAAATAATAAAATGATTAAAACTTTTGTTTTATAATCATAATAATTATTATAATAACAACTATAATCAAATTAGTAATATTGAAATAATTTGCAATATTTAATAATAATACATTTAAAATAATTTTTAAAATGTTTTAAAATTAAAGTGAGATTGTTAGCTACTTTGAATTTTGATGCTATTTTTTTATAAGATTAAGGTGGGTACCTACATCTGAAAAGATATTAATATACGGATATATATATATTTTTATATACATTTATGTAGTTTTTATTATTATTAACTACTATCATTATTATTCTTAATCATCACTACATAGTATAAAACAAAGTCGCTTTCTCTGTCCCTATGTCCCTATGTATGCTTAAATCTTTAAAACTACGCAACGGATTTTGATGCGGTTTTTTTTAATAGATAGAGTGATTTAAGAGGAAGGTTTATATGTATAACTAGCAGATCCCGTGGCGTTGCCTGTGCTAAATCTAGGGAAGAGCCCGAGCGAAGCGAGGGCGAGTCGCTAGTATTACAATAAAAATGGTACGAGCATAACTATTCGTATTTACCATAGTCCAAAAAGTATATTATTACACCCACTATCACGTGGATTCCCACTAAATATATTTGTAAGAACCAAAACACACGCACATATACGTCACAAATTAACACCCTAAATAGATCACTATTTTCTAGATAGATTAGCTTTTCTGAAAGGCTGATTTATCACCAGCGCATGATGTAGTATATACAACAAGACTTCTTCGAATCATACCCTTATGTTTTAGGCTAACTACAAAGAAGCCAGTTTGCGTCTCGGTCGGTTACTTTCTACCCAATGTGTAAGTATTTATCGGGCTTACCAGTAAACTGGCACGCATGTGTTTTCGCAGACGCTATTGTTTGTCTAATAATATTGCATAGTGCACACATCTAATATTATGTATAGTTGTTTGCAATGCTTGGCCTTTGTATTAGTTCCTAAGTGGTTTTGGCGCTATCTAATTGATATTCCTAATCAATTTGCTGAGTTTACTCTAAATTTTAACAGTAATGGGACACGAAACCTTACAAACGCCCTATTTTCTTAACTAATTCCGCTTAATATTATTATTGTCATTTTTTTGCATGATCATTTTTGTTTCTATTTCAGACTAAACACGGTGGAAATTTAATAATACATTTAAAACACCTTCATCCAGAAATTTACAAGGAAGTAATTCTTCTTAATAACAGTCGACAAGATCTCGATGTAACGACTAAAACGACTTCCATATCTCAAACTGTAATAAGAGAATGTACCAATTTAATTGCTATTCATGGCCGACCTTTTTCTATGTTACACGATAAAGCATTCCAAAATTTACTAGCATTAATTCCGGGAAATACAGCCACTATTAATTCAAGTAATATTAAAGAAAATGTGCACCTATTGGCTAAAAACATGAGAGATGAATTAGCTTTAACGTTACAAGGAAAAATGATATCCTTAAAATTAGACATCGCTTCTCTTGCAACGAGAAGTTTTTTAGGAATAAATTGCCAATACCTACAAGAAGGTCAAGTTATATTAAGAAATTTAGGAGTGATTGAAATTTTCCAGCGCCATACTTCTGAACATCTAAAAGAATTGTTAATATTCAATCTCCAGCGATTTCGCATTAACACAGATATAAACAAAAAGATTTACTGCATTACCACTGACAATGGAGCTAATATGCTAAAAATGAGCAAGCTCCTTAACGACAACGACACACAAGCTGGTCCCAGCATTGATCAATCAGACAGTGATTTCGATTTGGATTTTGACAATTCTGCAGATACTATCAACGTTGAAGAGGCGTTTACCACAAATATAAAAAATATTCTCAAAGAACAGTTTACTCGTGCAACAGGTGAAGAAGCTGAACACAAAATTGGCATTGTAAGATGTGCCGCACATACATTTCAGTTAGCACTACATGATGCTTGTGACGACCCAAGTTTTAAGTCCTTAATAATTTCGTGTAGGGAAGTTGTACGTCGCTTACGTACAACTCAATTTGTGAGAATGATCAGAGAAAGTAACAAAAATGTGCCCAAATTGGATTGTCCAACTAGGTGGAATTCACTTGTTGACATGATAGAAAGTTTGATATCACTGAAAGATATATGCACAAGTGATATCCGTCTTTATTTGCCCGATTCAATTTGGGATAACCTAACAGAAATGTTAAAATCTTTGATACCTGCAAAAGAATTAACGTTAAAACTCCAAGAAGAACAAATGACAGTGGGTGATTTCTATCTTGCGTGGTTGATGTGCCAATTTAAATTAAGCAAAATAATGACAAAACTTTCGGATAACATAGTTAAAGCAATGAAAGAAAGGCAAAAGATTCTCTTTGAAAATGACGTTTTTATTAATGGAATGTTTTTAGATCCAAGAGTCAATTCAGTGTTAACAGCAGTACAACAAAAAAAAGCAAAAGAAAATTTAAGTCTACTTTATATCACAAATTTTGAAATAGAACAAATAAACAAAGAAAATAATAGTAATAAAATTAACGTCAACAACACATCAGACGATATTCCTGAAGCTCAAATTGAATTAGACGATTTTTTAAATACAAGTTATATTAATAAACATGAAGACATAATGGATTTATTAGATTTACATAATAAAAACCGTAATGTATTGAGTAGTTTACAAGATTCTTTGGACGCATTTTTAAAAGAGCCACTTCTGCAGTCTACAGAGAGTGTGTTGACGTATTGGGAAAATTCACGTCACAAATTTCCTTTTTTGTATAAATTATGTACCATCGTACTAGCTGCACCAATGACTCAAGTTAGCGTGGAAAGGTTATTTTCGTCACTCAAATTTGTAGTATCTAATTACAGGTTATCCATGAAGGACGATGTTATTGAAGATTTACTTTTTATACGCAGTAATAATATTTTTAACAAATAATATAAATAAGCTAAGTTGTACAGTATATAGTTATAGAAGTAAGACTTGACACTTATTCCTTATTGTAGGGGAGGCCAAAAAGGTTTCTCTTTTTGTTTTTAGTTCCCTAGCTTGTAAAAATCGGAAAATTATTTTAGTACACACTTTTCCACTTGTACTTTCTACACGCTTCTGATACCATCTGATAATTTTAAGTACTTTTATTACTAATATTTTTTGATAATTTTGATCAGCTGCCGTACCCGAAAATATGGTGAAGGTATCAAAGATTTTAAAGATTTTTGCTGGTATCAAAGATTTTAACATTTTTGTTAGATTATCCCAAATTGAATCATCATTGCTTTAACTATGTTATCCGAAAGTTATTTGTGGTAAACGCCTCTTCAACGTTGATATTATCTGCAGAATTGTCAAAATCGAAATCGAAATCACTGTCTGATTGATCAATGCTGGGACCAGCATGCATGCATGCAGTAAATCTTAATATTATAGTCTTAATATTACAATAATAATAATAACTGTTTGTTGGAAACGTGTTTGTTTTTTGTATGGTCATATAGTTGTCGATTGTTTTTTTTTATAAAAAATATTTTTTTCGAAATATATAACTTCAATTTGGTCTAATGTAAAGTTACCCCATATTGGTAGGAAGTTTCCTTTCCACCGTCGATATAAAAAATGTTGTAATATTTTTGTATATGCCAATAAAAATGTATCATATTTATTTACAAATTAAATATGAAAAATATATATAAATCATTATATCTAGTGTTGTTGTTTAATTTTACACCATCTACATTAATATTATAAAGTCTAAACGTGACAGTAATTCTTATTCTAATAGAAAATAGAAACAAGTAAAATATTTTGAAAATGCTTAATTACATATATGTGTGCTTTCACAAATAATATAAAATATGAGTAAAATAAGAATAATTGTCCCTACTTTATTGAACATATTATTGGGTTTAGTAATTTATTTTAATACAAAAATTAAGTTATTTGATATATTACAATATTAAATATTATTATTATTAGATTTTAACTAAGTTAAATCTGTACATTAAATATTTTGTAAAAAAAGTTAATGAAATAGTCATGACAGAGACCAAATCTATAAAATTAGAATTTCCATATATCTTTTCTACTTGTATCCTCATCAAAAGAAAACACTGGACAGATTTGTATAAAATTTGGTAGTATGACAGCTTATCCAGCTCAGGTATAGGATATTTTTTACTTTTGCAAAATATGCCATCTCCGAGAAACCTACGTAGGGATGAACCCGAGCGGAGCGAGTATATGTCGCTAGATTTTTAATATTTGTCTCCAAAATTGGCAATTATAATTAATATTATTATAAATAATTTGTATTTGTAAACATTGATACACAAAAAATAATCGAAATATTTATTTATTTCTTAAAAAAGTAATTTTACCACTAAACATAACATTAATTAATTAACTTAATATAGACAATTTACTTATTTGCGCTATATTGATTCCTTATAAGATATTAATTAATTATTATTATTGTCACTCTGTTAAATTAATTTCACTACAGTGAGAATTCCTTACAGTATGTAAAAAATTTAAAATTTTCGCATAAACTCGAGTCCGCATGCAAGGTCGAATATATTTTAACTCTTCATTAATTAATTGCGAAAAATTCACATTTCTTGTATCATTGTTAACAATGTTATTATTAAAGATATCACAGTCTGGACAAATATTGTCGGAGTTAGGTTCTGGTACCGGTTGAGAGACTTTTCTGCTGTCACATTTATTTTCTTGCCTAATTATTTTTTTTCGTATTTCAGCTTTTAAATCCGCGTCTATATCTACTTCACACTTTTGTTTTTCTGTGGCAAAAACATCAGGTGACATGCTTCTCTTTGCTAAAAATATATATAAAATAGTTAAATATCAATGACAAACACTTTATGGCTAACACAGAGAATTTACCTCACAAAATATTCACATATTTAATGTTTTAATAAATAATAAATCTATATTGGGACATTTTTACAACAGCCCCATCTAGTTTTGTGGTAAGCTATTAAAAGCTTGTATTACGGATACCAGATAGTTGATATACTACACATATTAAAATTTTAGATATAGGTATAGGTACCTACCTACATATTATAAATATTTGAACAATTTTTTTTTAAACTTACCCATTTTGATTTAAGCAAGGAACGTAAATACAAAACACGGGCTATACTTATTTAACAACTGTTTTCTCAATTGTCATGCACAACTTAAAATCAATAGCAATATTATTTGAAAATTAAATAATGCACGTTCATAAGTACGTATGCGGCCTCTTCGCAATGTAAAGTTGATCCATGCGGTTTGGCAACGTTTTCGATTGAAGCAAGCAAGCGTTGATAACGAAATTCATCATAACGTTATAATTATCGGTAATAACAAGCCTTAACGTTATTTATTTATAACGGTAAAATGGTCCAAAAATAACGTTATATTCTTTAACGCTATATATTTTTTAACGTTATCTGCCTCTAGCGCGTATAACGTTATCATTTTTATAACGGTATTTCAAGCCCTGGTTTCGAATGCTTTACAGCGCACATGGTCACGGGAGAGACTAAAGGTCTTACTAATAAAGATTTATACACATTGTATAAGCCTGTTATAAGAAAAATGTTACTAATAATTCCTGAATAGGTAAATCTGATGTATACATCTGTTATAACAAGCGTTTTGTTTGTAGGAAGACTTGTACAATGCTTATACAACCCTGAGGCCTAGTTTAACAGGTGTATAAAACAAAAATGGCGTCATTTGATCGTCATATGATTTCGCGGAAAGATTCGCAGAAATTATTTCAAGGAAAGATTTTATTTGTGTTTGCTGAAAATGGATTTTCTAGATCTAATTGACGATTTAGACAATTTAGATGCGATTGAAGATTTGCCGCCTCCAAGGAAAGTAAAAAAATACAAAACTCGGTGCAACCCGTTATTACTCTCAAATGACGAATTTAAAACCAAATACCGCTTTTCAAAGAATTATATTACGAAGATATGTGATATTGTGCGAGATGATGTTGAAAAGAGTAATAGAGGTGGAGGGTTTTCAACCGAGTTGCAGGTGCTCATCGCTCTAAGGACTTGGGGTCGACAAGAGGTAATATTATAACCTTAAAACATTTCTATGTAATGTTTCTTAGCAGTTAGCATGGTGCCATATTATGTTAATTAGAAAATAATTTAATTTTATACTTGTTAAAGGTTCAAGACGATGCTGCTGACTTACATGGGGTTAGTCAGCAGTCTATCACAAATATATGCCGAAGAGTAGCAGAAGCCCTTGCTAGGAGACGCCATCAATTTATAAAAATGCCTGCAACAATTGGTGAACAGGAAGAAGTGTCTGCAGGGTTCAGAGCCATAAGTGGTTTTAGAGGCGTGATAGGGGCTATCGACTTTTTTTTATCCTCACATGTGTGCAACATGTGAGGATAAAAAAAAATGGAGGTGAAAGTGGCCAATTCTATATAAATAGAAAAGGATTTGTATCCCTGAATGTACAGTGTGTGTGTGATGCAACACTGCGTATTCTGGATGTTGTGGCACGGTGGAGAGGCAGTACTCACGACAGCCGTATCTTTAGAGAAAGTCAGCTCAGACAAAGAATGGAGAGTGGAATGTTCCAAAGGACGGCTTCTTGGCGATTCAGGATATGCATTGACTCCATATTTGTTCACACCAATTTTAAATCCTACTTCACCACAAGAGGAGGCATACAATCATTCCCATATAAGAACAAGAAATACAATAGAACGGTGTTTTGGTGTTTGGAAGCAACGATTTCGGTGTCTTCTGCATGGCTTCTCAGTGTCATTAGAAAATGCCAAATTATATATAGTAGCACTAGCAATCCTCCACAATATTGCTATTGATATGAAAGAAGACCTGGATGTAACATATGATGACACTGAGAATGCTCCAGAAGAACCAAGACCACCCCAGATGCCCACAGGCAATCAGACTGGAAGAACCGCTAGAGCTGCTTTTATTGAAGCATATTTTTAAGGATGTTTTATTATTTATTATTAAGTTTGTGTTTTAATTGTAAATTATATTATTTCATATTAACATCATAATTAATCTTCCTGAAACTGTACTTATAAAAGGTGCAAGCTGTATTACACCTATAATTAAGGCAGCATTTAGATATTATAAATAACATGTAAATAAAATGTGTTAAATAAATAAAAAGTTATACTAATTAATTTGAAAGAGGATTTTATTATTTATTGTCACTTTAATTCAAAATATACATTTACAATAAAATTAAAAAAAAATAAGTTCCTTAAATCTGCAGTATTTTAACCCTTAGCACCCCTGACATATTTTTCAGTTACACTACCACCTTTAGTATTATTATATATCCCTTATTTAGTAGTATGTATGTATGTATGTAGTATATGTGCGGTATGTTGTATGTACGGTATGTTGTATGTATTGTATGATATTATGTATAATATTTAAGTAGTGAATTATCTTTGACTCTCAGCTTTGTGCACATTTTATACCTGCTTATTAACACTATTTCTAACGAACAAAGGTTGGCTGGAAGAGATCTCTTCTAGGGATAAGTCCACCTTTGCATACAAAAATTATATTAAAATGTCTGTATAACATTTTCTTAAAGGGCAATAAAGAATACTCAAATAAAAGTCACATCGTTGTTTTCATTATATTTTTATTTATTTTAAGTTTTTAAACTATGCAAAAGCATGGATCTTCTTATTAAAAATCAACACAACGCCATAGTTTTTACTTATTTATGAAAAGTTCGATATATTATCTCTAACATAAAATAACTTTTGGCACGATAAGGGCACAATTATTAGAAAATCACAACCCACAAAGTTTCATGAGTTACAACTTCAATTAAAGCACCTTTTTTTGGCGGTATTCAATGCAAATAGATTGTAACATGCAAAACTCATGTAAGTTGTTGTTGCCTTAAGTGCTCTTTTGAAAGTGGAGTTACACTTTTTGGCATCTAACTTCATTGTTCGCCATTGCTGCTTTAATTCGATCAAAGTCCTGGTTTTACTATTTAATTCATTGAAGCTGAAACATAAAAAGAAATAAACTAGACTCAATATTCGTTTATAGCCAGTACTACGTTCAAGAAATACTTAATAGCCTTACCATTGCAACACATTTTGCCAAGCTTTTTGTTTGCTTTTATTGGTGTTTGTGTCAGTGCACTTATTTTCAATAATACCTAAATTATCCTTTAGGCACTCTCTTAACAAACACTGAAAATAATAACCAAATATTTTTCATAAACATCAAAATATAAAATATAAATATAATATACAGAAACTAGGCACAAATACATACCTTTTCCACATCATCCCAATTAGGATTTCGCTTTCTCTTCTTAATTTGCACAACTTCTGCCATGGTTAAATTTAATTTTAAAAAGTACGCCCGGTAAAATCAAACTTTCAGGTTATGTTCGTAACGGTTCGTAAGACGTAAATCGTAAGCTGACTTGACAGTAGCTAGTTATACAGATTATAATACACTTTAATCCAAAACCAAATACAAAAATAGAAAAAAAAGACAAATTTAGTAACAAAAGTACATAAAAATATTATTATTAAACTAAATTAAATATAAAATGCGAATTAATGAAATGTTAACTGTTACATTTTCACTGATTCTGAACTAATTCTCAACGCTTCTTACTAAATGTTGCCATAAAGAGGTGTATAACCAATGAATAGATAACCATTGCTTATGATACGTTTATTAGTCAGACAATGTTATAACAGATGTTTAACGCTATTCAACCCTTACTCATTGAATACGTATACAGCGTTTAAACAGTTGAATAAGGAACTTTTATTAGTAAGGTATCAAGGTATTAGACGTCTCATATACTTGAATGTTACAGACATTTTTTTTTTAAATAAAATTTTTAATGCTTAGAATTTAAATGTATAATTATAAGGTACACTCGACAAAATCCGAAAAGATAGTTTCATTTATAATTTTATTATGTATTTGTTTTTTTTTACTCTATGACTTTTTTTTTAATTACTATAAGTCAAAGGCCGAGTGTGATACGGTTTATGAGTGTTTTATATAATATAGTAAATACTATTTAGTATTTATGTTTTATACAACGTGTTGCAAAATATGGATTTTCGTATAAATATGGGTCATTCATTTTTATTCATTAGGGGTTAAATTTAAAAAGCATTATTTATACTTTGTTTAATAACATGTAATTATTCGTTCGGTTTCAATTAACTTTATGCCTCGTCAGTTGTAACGGTATATGTGACGCTCGTTATTTTGTTGACCGACTTCAGTAAAGTGAGGTAATGAGTTTTTACAACTGTATGTTTGTTGGTTTTTATGTTCTTAAACTGTGTATATTTATTTATTTGATAATTTATTGTTTGAATACACGTTGATTGTATGTAAACTTATGTCAGACATAAATTCTAAAAACTATACATTCGGCTTCTATATCAATAATAATCACTACATAGTATAAAACAAAGTCGCTTTTTCTGTCCCTACATTCCTATGTATGCTTAAATCTTTAAAATTACGCAACGGATTTTGATTTGTTTTTTTTTTAATAGATAGAGTGATTCAAGAGGAAGGTTTATATGAATAACTAGCGGAACCCGCGGCTTTGCCTGTGCTAAATCTAGGGAAGAGCCCGAGCGAAGCGAGGGCAAGTCGCTAGTGATTACATATTTCAATAAGATTTTCCCAAAAAATATTGAATGTACCTACAGATTCGTCTCAGTTATTTATTTTTTTTAATGTACAGGAGAATTATTTTTATATTCGTTTTTTTATGTTAGAGATATGCGAAGATAAATCGAAGACTGCATCGTTAAATAATATCTGCCATAGTTCTCAGAAGTCAGGAACAAATTTTATATTTCATTTTATAATGAATCTTTTTTGCGAATGCTTAAAAATCAAATTTCGGTGCACCCGCTCGTAGTGAACGACCTATAGCGTTAAATTTGTGGTATTGTAATTTGAACTGTATCACAACGGAATAAAGTAGGTTTTTTATCTATATAAAGTAAGCGAACAAATTATGAAGCCTATGGCGTGTAGTTCAATGGTCTTTAGAAGGACAGACAGACCTTTTTTTCATGTTTTTGCATGTTTCTTAGAAGACTGTATTTAAAATATATATATATAATACTTTACTATAAATACATATAAATAAAATTGCAGTGTGTTGACGACACGTTTGGCTCAGTTTGTAGTGACCCTACTTTCTTGCGCCAGCGGTCGCGGGTTCGAGTCCCGCTGGGGGCATTCATTTGTTAAACTCGGATGTTTGTACTCCAGTCATGGGTGTTTATATTTATAATATGTATGTATTTAAACTTATATGTATGTAGTATATCAACTATCTGGTATCCGTAACACAAGCTTTCTTCGTAGCTTATGTGTATGTTTGTAATTTCTAATTAACATCTTTTCACTGAAGGCATATTATTATAAAAGTATATACGGTTCTTACATCAAAAATAAATTTTGAAAATTTTTGTCTGTCTGTCTGCTTGTTACGGCTAATCTCTGAAACGGCTGGACCGATTTTGACGGGACTTTCATTCGCATATAGCTCATATTAGAAGGACTAACTAAGGTTACTTTTATTTCATTAGAACATTATAAACCGTTTAATTTATTTTAACCTACGCCCAGAGAAGCGAGCCAGGTAAGCTCGTAAAGCATATTAAAAAGACGAAAACATTTTGACGAAGAATATTAGGTATTATGCAATGCCTATAAAAGTCAATTTGCATGGAATATTGTATGTTTCGATTGCGTTTGTCTGGACCATTTATAGTGAGACTTGGCACATCGATAGTTCGTAACATCGTTAACCTCCTTTCAAGTTAACGAATAGCCTATTTTTGTAGTATGAAAACAATTACAAAATATATAATGTGTGTATTATAACCTATTATGTATATAACCTACTAGCAATACGCGCGGCTTCGCTCGCGTTCATTTTTTTAATCGCCACTAAACTTCATTCGATCACTCGCTGGGTTGAAAATTCTCCAAAATTACTCCAGCTTCAATATACTCCTGAGCCGCGCGGCTACCTATTTCATATATTACTAGCTGACCCGTGCCCACTTCGTTGGGCATAATTTTAATAATCCTTTTTAGTACATAGTGTTTTTAAGTTAGACATATGCTATCGTTGACTTTTGTGTAGACATTTTCAAGCTCCACATCTTTTCTCTAGAACTCAAAAATATAGGTATCTTTCATAGTGTTAAGGCAGCGTTCGTAGAAACGCTTTCATTCGACCGTTTTTTCTCCGATTCACTTTGCAAAACGGACGTAAAAGCCTTTTTATTTTTCGGTGTTTTATATAGCCTATGACACTCAGCAATAATGTGGCTTTCTATTGGTGAAAGAATTTTTAAAATCGGTTCAGTAGTTCCCGAGATTACCCCTTACAATTTAACAAATAAACAAACTTTACTTCTTTATAATAAGTATTAGTATAAATGTGCGGCGTGCACTCCTCCTCTCCTGTTATTGTAGTTTTAGTAGGGATCCTTATTATTTTCTTGCAATTAAAATAGTCTATATTAATCAGTGATAATGTAGCATTCAAATGGTGAAAGAATTTTTAAAATCGGTTAGGTACTTTTTGAGCCAATTCGTTACAAACATACTTACATACAAATCTTTCCTCTTTATAATATTAGTATAGATAAGCTATTATGTATGTATATAACCTATAACGAATTGATAACCTTGTTGTTTCGGCATTTCCGTTTAATGTATACAGATTAAAAAAAATGAATTGACGTCAAAGTAAGATCATTTTGCTGAAATATATACAGTGGTATTATAAATAATATTATGTACTTATAAGACAAACAAAATTTTTAAAATTTCTGTCCGTTTGTTTTTTATAGCTAACTAGCGACTCGCCCTCGCATCGCTCAGGCTCTTAATCTAGATTTAGCACAAGCAAAGCCGCAGGGTCCGCTAGCTATGCATAAAAACCTTCCTCTTGAATCACTCTATCTATTAAAAAAAACCGCATCAAAATCCGTTGCGTAGTTTTAAAGATTTAAGCATACATAGGGATATAGGGACAGAGAAAGCGACTTTATTTTA
The DNA here is from genome assembly GCA_905231865.2 of Boloria selene. Taxonomy (NCBI): domain Eukaryota; kingdom Metazoa; phylum Arthropoda; class Insecta; order Lepidoptera; family Nymphalidae; genus Boloria; species Boloria selene. Next base: position 693,021 of record HG993158.1, on the reverse strand, counting down.
TACTATGTAGTGATAGTGATGGCTGGAACAATTTTGACGGAACTTAACTTATGTTATAAGTAATTACTAAAGAATATGGGTCCCGCTGAAAAAATACTCAAAACATACCTAAGTATTACCAATTGTGCCTCAATCAGGAATCGAATTACTAGTACTAAACTAGTAGTCTAGCGGTAACAAAAATGTGAACGAATACTTCGATAAGCCGTGGTCGTAACGCCGCGCTCATATTTCGTTATTCGTTACTCGATACAAAAATAGCTATGACGTAATACTTATGTGTGTACACAAAAGTTATTTTAGACCCTATTCATCCAAAATAAAGTTCAGTTTTCAGTAAACGTTTAAATAGTATGGTAATATAAAGCAAATATGACCCATAAATGATAATGTATAAGATGTATTTTAGCGTGTTCTTTCGATAGTTAATTTTGCAATGGTCGTTCGTATTTTGCGGCTGAATTTATTTTATCGTATCTTCATAGTTTAATATATGTAAGTGAATTAAACATGAAATATATTAAACGAATGGTTAAAAGGCAATGGGTTCAAATCCGGGTCTCGCACCTCTGATATTTTCATGTGCGAATCATTTCTAACATGATCACCACTTGTCTTACGGTGAAGGAAAACATCGTGAGGAAACCTGCATGTCTGAGAAAACCTAGCAAGTTAACACGCACTAGGCCAGCGCGGTGGACTATGGCTTGATTCCCCTTGTATTGAACTGTTTCGGCCTCTACATCGAATTTTATTATATACTAGCATTTCCCGCGGCTTCGCACGCGTTCTAAGGACTGAAAACCAAATTTCTTTCTGAGTCGCACGGTATGGTACCTCGCAGAACTAACGCCCGCCCTTCCCGTTTTTGTAACATTTTTCATTGATGCTCCGCTCCTATTGGTCACAACGTGATGTAAATCACAAATCTATCCAACACAAAAAGAATAAAAGTTTAAATACATACATATTATAAATATTAACACCCATGACTGAAGTACAGTGAAACTTGGTTAAGTGGGACCTGGATAAGTGAGAAACCTCCATAACTGGAACTCATGCTGAGGTTCCAATACTTTGGCATTGAATTACTCCTGTTAGTGGGACGAGCTAAGCCTCTATATCTGGGATTTGGTCTTTCGATTTATCATTATAGTTACCTCTATAACTGAGACAGGGAGTAAATTTTATATGCATAAACCTCTGTAACTGAGATAACATTGTTTTGTTTGATCTCATCTTTATAACTGAAATAACCTATCAATAACCTCTATCAATGGATCCCTCTGTAAATGAGACAAATATTTATTTATACCTGGATATCTGAGACACTGTGTAAGCGGAATACCTCTATAAGTGAAACAACATTGCAGGTCCCTTGATGTCTCTTTTAACCAGGTTTCACTGTATAAACATTCGTGCTCAACAAATGAATGCCCCCAGTGGGACTCGAACCCGCGCCGCTGGCGCAAGAAAGTAGGGTCACTACAAACTGCGACAAACGTGTGCGACAATAAAGTAAATACGTCAAAGTGGATATGTCTTGAAGTTGGATTTAACATCAGAGACGCCATGGCTAAGAATCGTATATTTTTGCCGTCCAAAATCAAATAATTAATTTTTAGGTCAAGGAAATCAATGAAACAATATTGTACAAATTGATGATATAAGAATTACTATTGATATATAAAAAAAATATCAATATCTGTTTAATTTAAAAGTGTGCCTCAATCGGGAATCAAACATGCGACCTCGACGCAAAATGAACTCTAATTGATTTTATACAATCGTTTAATAATAAAAATATGCCTAAAGTAAATGGAAGTAGAGTTCAATTTTGAAGATGAATGTTAGAAATTTTCGTATTTAGGAATAACAACCTTATGAGTATGGATTTAAGTTTGATTTTAATGAATCTAGAATTTTAAGTGGAATGACCGTCTAGCCTTTTTTTGTGTCTGATGCTTAGTATAGGAACATAGATAAAAACAAGACCTAAACACTGTTAAAACTTCAATGTATGTATGTATAAAGGACACGTTTGGCCGAGTTTGTAGTGATCCTACTTGATGTGCCACCGGTCGCGGGTTCGAGTCCCGCTGGGGGCATTCATTTGTTTGAGCACGAATGTTTGTACGACTATTGCACTGGTCACGGGTGTTTATATTTATAACTAGCGACTCACCCTCGCTTCGCTTGGGTTCGGTTTAGCTTCAGCGAAGCCACGGGTTCCACCAGTTACAATAAATAAAATTTCTACCTCCTCCTTTTTTGAAGTCGGTTAAAAAGTAGCCTTAGTTACGCCTTATATAACATTAGCTAAGCTAAAGTCTCGTCAAAATCGCTCCAGACGTTTCAGAGATTACCCGGAACAAACAGACAGACAGACAAACACTTTAAAAATCGGTATTTTGCTCCTAGTGTCGTATGTGAAAAGATGTAAATTTATAAATTAGTTTAAAATTAGACTAGGGTTACTAGGATGCTCCCTGCCAAATAGGTTTGTAGCACAAAATCCGCCCCTAAAATAAAAGTAGGCTAAGTTACTCCTTATAACATTAGCTATCTGCGAGTGAAAGTCCCGTCAAAATCGGTCCAGACGTTTCAGAGATTAGTCTGAACAAACAGATAGAAAGACAAAAAAAATTAAAATTATTTTTTTGACATATATGTACGTATCTTTCTACTTTTTGAAATTACAAACAGACAGTGCATTTGAGAAACGTCAGAGATATTTCAGGTTTAAGTGGTCATGAAATTAGTGTATTTTGAAAAATAAAAGACTGCAAGAAAATAGTTTGAGTGAGTCATAATATTCTCCAAAGACTTTACAGAGAATAAATAGCGTGAAAAACTAAAAAAGTTAGCACCAGTTTTCGTCGTATGACCTGTATTACTTATTTAACGGAGGCATTAAAGCCGTTATTCGTTACAATCGTTATCTAATGAGATAAAAAAATCGTTATCTATGAAAGGCATGAAAGATAAATGTAGGTGACAGGTGTTTTGTTTTCCGGTAAATGTTTATTATATTTATCGTTATTGACCGACTTTAAATATACGAGGTTCTCGCTGAATGTTTGTTTGTGTCTTTTTAGTGTGTATTTTGAGTCTTCAACTTTAATGATGATGTTCTCCCAACCGATTTCGGCCACGGCGGCCAATCTCATTGCTACTATAAGAATATTCAAATCGGATTAGAAGGTCCTAATCTCCTGAGCTTAGCGATTACAAACAAGCAAACTCTAAAATTAGAAAATATATGATAAAGGTAATAAGTGCCTATAAAATTTTTAAGCGTGCCCTCGATTTCTCTGCGATCCCATCATCAGATCCTAACTTGGTGACAATGGGAACATCTAGGAAGTATACCCTACCAGTAATTGACGGAGAAATCGGTAAAAACACATAAAATAACCGTTGAGGAATTTCACCTTTCATCATCAGCTCATCCACATGAGATGATGATTTCTAGACGCAAATGCTTGAACACTTTTAGAAAATATATCAAAAACATAATAGGTGCCTAAAAATTTTGAGAGTTGCCCTCGATTTCCCTGGGATTCCATCATCAGATCCTGACTTGGTGACAATGGAACCCCCTCGAAACTATACCCTACCGAATAAAAGAATAATTTTTGAAATCGACCTACCTATCGAACAAAAGTAAAATTTTCAGTTGGTGGAGAAATCGGTGAACATACATAAAAAAATATATGCAGTGAAACATATAACCCCCTCCTTTTTCGAAGTCGGTTAATAATATATTTAATATACCTATTCCTAGTATATCTATACCATATTATATTATAGGCACGAAAGTCGCTATTATGTAAATACTATAAACATAATATACTGAATATATCAAGTTTAACTCAATATAAATATTATTTTCTCTTTTAAAATTATGATGGTAATAACTAGTTTTATTATTTATTTAAAGCGTCACCTTAACCTTGAAATGAAAAAGGTTTTTATAAAAAAAATAATACTTCAATAACTTTAAATACAAATATACAACCTAAATATACCTTATTACTTAGTAGCAAGTAGGAACCGTCTATAATCTTTTTAATCTATGATAACAAGCCATGTGGTTATAAAGCTGAAGTCAAATATGAGATATATAGTCCAGGGTTGAAGGTCGAGGCCAACTATTCATGCCCTTCACAGTTTTATCATTTTAGGCACATGAAACGTGTTAGATCACGCGAGTTGTAGTATACGTTGGAGATATCTCGAACGGAAAAGTTTAAACTAATTGAGAAACACTTCAACATTAGTATTATAAACTAACGGTTTTTAAATAGATAGTGGTAGCCCAGTGGTAACGCGCTCGCTGGGATAACCGAGTTATCCTAGCGAGTTCAAATCCAGGTCTCGAATATCTGGTATTTTCAGATGCGAATGATTTCTAGCATGATTGCCGCTTGTTTTACGGTGAAAGTAAACATCGTTAGGAAACCTGCATATCTGAGAGAACCTAGCAAGCATGGACGTATTAACTAGGACGAGACACATAAGCTGACGTACCTTTACCGGCCTTGACAGTAATCAGGATATTTTAGGCCTGGCCGTTTGATTTTACGTCAGTCTCAAGCACTTACTTGTCAACAAAACATCTCCCAAAAATGACTAAATGTTCTATTAGATGGTGTAAAAACTAAAGCAGCGGAAGCAGCACTATTTCTTTTCACTTGTAAGTAATATATTTTATTACATTTAATGTTATTTATCACAAAATTTAAGTAAATGTAAAATAAAATTTCGTATTATTCAACTATGTTAAATATAGTCGATATATCTATGTATTGTTGACATCTGACAACCATCATAAAATGGCTGGATTATACCGTTCAAAACAAATGACAGAACCGTCGAGTAAGTCCATTTGACATCGACTAGTGCTTGACAATGTCGAAAAATATATCGATATTTGACGAAATAACTAAGCGAATAATGGATGTTATTTGTACAGTACAATAACATAAAATACTTTTATCGCAGTAACCTACAATCTGATGACAATAAATTTATAATAATATTTTTATAATTAAATAAAAACATTATAAATGCAAAAATTATAATTAGTATGTGTACTTAATTTTTATTTTATTTTAACACATAAATTACACAAAATTTTAGATTTCCTAGGGATCCTTCTCGAAAGAGAAAAGAAATTCTTAACAAAAAATTTGAAGTCTATAATAACTATAATTGAGTAAAAAGTTCATAACAATGTCTTGCTTATTTTAGTATAATTAAAATATAAATACCGGAAGCTTACCCCACCTTTATTCTCCCTTTATTTTCTTTGCCTTACAGCTTATTTATGATACGCCTTTTCTTTCCCATTCGAACGTTCTGGGTTTGATTGTCGGCGAAAAATCAAACAATATTTATTATTAATATTTAAAATGTCATTGATGTATGTATTTTATCGACTACGTTCAAGCTCTAGCATTAGAGTGAATTTTGATGTATTGTGTCAATTCTTTGTGTGCGTTATACTTCAAATGGTTGAAAGTGTTTTCATGCATTTGTATTTTATGACTGGTCCTTAGGTAATACGTCCATGCTAGCAAGTTATCGAAAGACGTGAAATACGTCTTGGCAAGCGTACTTGACCCCTCGTATTGGAAGAAGGCCCGTGTCTAGCAATGGAAAGTTACAAAGGGGTGAATACAAAGGTTTTTAATCGCGATTATTAATCAATTAATCAGGTTATTTGTTTTATATAAACTGGCAACATACAGTTGCACAAATATTAGTACAAAAATTCTAAAACTATAGATACGGCCTCTGTATCGATAATAATGACTTTGTGTTGAGACGTTATTACAGCGCCATCTAGTTCCATGGTAAGCTACAAGGCTTGTGTTACGGATACCAGATAGTTGATTTACAATGATATGATATACAACGTATATAAGTTTAAATACATACATATTATAAATATAGGTCGCTGAGTTTCTTTCGCCAGTTCTTCTCAGGTCAGAGGTTTCTTCTTTCCGAACTGGTGGTAGACTCATGACGTTCAGTAAGGAATTGTAACAATTTTTATGCTGAATATTTTGATTTCGATTTTTTTTATATAAACACCCATGACTGGATAACAGCAATTCGTGCTCAACAAATGAATGCCCCCGGCGGGACTCGAACCCGCGACCGCTGGCGCAGAAAGTAGGGTCACTACCAACTGAGCCAAACGTGTCGTCGAAACTCTTTCGATAAGATTTTTTAAAAAATATTCAATAAACAGAGTCGACTGAGTTAGAATTTTATTATTATATGTATAAAAGATAACTGTTTTACAATAAATAAGAATCTTATAAGCTCGCAATAAATTTATACTAATATAATAAAGAAGTAAAGTTTGTTTATTTGTTAAATTGTAAGGGGTAATCTCGGGATCTACTGAACCGATTTTATAAATTCTTTCACCAATAGAAAGCCACATTATTGCTGAGTGTCATAGGTTATATAAAAACCGAAAAATAAAAAGGCTTTTACGTGGTAGTCCGTTTTGCAAAGTGAATCGGAGAAAAAACGGTCGAATGAAAGCGTTTCTTACGAACGCTGCCTTAACTATGAAAGATATATTTTTGAGTTCTAGAGAAAAGATGTGGAGCTTAAAAATGCCTACAAAAAAGTCAACGACAGCATATGTCTAACTTTTATATTTAAGTGACAAAAAGTAGTTTTTTTAATATTAGTATAGATAATTTAATTTTTAATTTTTCATATAAATAAAATAATTTAAATTATTTAAACACTCTGTACTAAAAAAGGATTATTAACATTATGCCCAACGAAGTGGGCACGGGTCAGCTAGTTTCATATAATTATTAACAGTCGTTAAAACAAAATAACGTCAGTAAAAACAGACAGACGTTATTATGTCACTTTAAATAGCTTCTCTCATCCAATATCAATGAACGTTGACCAATCGTGGAACATAACTAATCGATTATGGTTACATTCCACTTGTACCCTATCAGTACATCAGTACATATATACTTAATTAAAATTGAAGTGCTAGTTTTTAATTTCATATTAATAGCTTTTCACTAAATGCAAATGAAAGTATATACGGTACTTACATTAAAATATCTTTTTTTTTTAATGTTTGTCTATAATCTCTGAAACGAATGAAACGATTTTGACGGGACTTTCACACGCAGATAATGTTATAAGGAGTGTTATCACTACATAGTATAATACAAAGTCGGTTTCGCTGTCCCTATATCCCTATGTATGCTTTTAAAACTACGCAACGGATTTTAATGTGATTTTTTTAACTCTTTCAGGCACACTTTTATATGAATGACGTTACAAATAAAACAATTGTAAAATATGTTTAGTGAAGGTTTAACTATTAATAAAAAAAATATTTTACGAAAATCCGATATAAGGTTTTTTGGGAATTAGGTGGTTAGTTTGCTAACCACTGTGACGGTTGGCATGTAAAATAATCAACACAGGAATGAGAAAGAAAAAAATATTACAGGTTATAAGTTGTAAGTTATTTTTTTTTCTGTGAAAGTCTAAAAAATGTTTTATCTTTATGGATACAAAGAGGGACTTTACAGGTGCTACGTTGCCATAGAGTACGTGCTGGACTTCTTTTAGTGCTGCATCTCGCGCACCTTCGTGAAGTAGATCGCTTTGGCTGATGCATATTGTTTTCCGTGCGTAATTCTGTCAAAACTAATGGTTTGTGGCATTTTATTAAAACTGGGAGTGGGGAAGACGATTCAGAGCTATTTAGGGATCGTGTAGAGTTTGGCTTGCGGTACTTCGCCTGAGCTGGTGCTAGAGTTCTTCAGTACACAATTCTACGATAGTCTTTTGTCAAAAAGAAGTCCATGACTGCAGCGCAGTCCAGAAAATTAAAAAAAAGACTAAGACTAAAGACTAAGACTTTCTGTCTATTGTATAAGTACGTTTCAATTGGTCGTATTCGAAAATTAAGTTCATACATCTGTACTGCATCACAACCTCAGGACAAGCTACTTCAATCGGGTCTCCATTGCGTTATCTACAAGTAACGACACCCGTTTTCGTCGAATCTAAATAATGGGTAAGAATAAAAACTGATATTTTATCTTTCCTCTTTAGAACCGTAGCGTCAAGAGGAAGAAATATTTCTATTTCTTCAGTCGTTGTAGGAGTATAAGGTGTGCCTTTTCGGGTAGCATACAGATTCGTTTAAAAGAAAGTTATTTCAATTAGATCCTGTGACCAAAAAAGCGAAATAGGTGTGTAGGTATGACACTCTCTAAATCTTTTATATGATTTGGAATGCCTGCACCTCCTGTATAACCGCTCAGTTCATCCATCCTGAAAATCGTCTTCTATTTTGATTCCGCTACAACAGCTTAATTAGATGTTGTTGAAATATGACTGTTCGATATCGACATCATGACTATCTGAAGTACTAGCAAAATTTGATAAAAGTACGTCATTGTCCGAGACAAATTCATCATCAAGTCCTGTCTGTAGTTTTGAGGGTATGTCACCGAGCATCATCACATTTTGTGGTCCATCATCCAATGATCTGGATTCTTCATCTGGTTCCAGACTACACATGCTCTCACCATCTGAAGGAAATTGTCTAAAAGTACTTCTTAAACATCAAGTTTATTCTGAAAAATTACTAATTAGGTCTATCTATTTCATCTATAAAATGAATGAAATGACACCTACTACAGCCACAGTGGTTAGTAAACTAACCACCATATTATTCAGGTTATTTACAAAAAAATATAAATGATAAAGTTTATTTTTTATTATAAATCAATTAAAGTAATACTTAATAACAAACAAATACAAAATTCATAACATAATAAACACTCTTACTTTTATTATCCAATTTTAAAATGCTCAGTTGCAAAAATAGCACTCCACTACTTTTTCAAATTGTTGAATTAACATAACCGTCACGCCTTACCGTCAAATTTTCGCAATACACGATCACCGATGACTTCAAAAAATATAATGTAAAAACATATTGTCGATAGATGACATGGAAATATATTTTAAACAACCGAGAATAAGTGGTTAGAAAACTGACCACCTAACCTGAAAGAGTTAATAGATAGAGTGATTTAAGAGGAAGGTTTATATGCATAATTAGCACATCCCGCGGCTTTGCCTGTGCTAAATCTAGGGAAGAGCCCGAGCGAAGCGAGGGCGAGTCGCTAGTAATGTTATAAGGAGTAACTTAGGCTACTTTTATTTTATTAGAAAACTAGCATTTCCCGTGGCTTCGCACGCGTTCTAAAGACCGGAAACCAAATAATTTTGAGTTGCGCAACATGATACCTCGCAGAACTAACGCTAGCTCATCCCGTTTTTGCAACATTTTTAGTCGTAGCGTGATATAATATAGCCTATACCTTCCTCAATAAACGGACTATCCAACACGAAAAGAATTTTTCGAATCGAACCAGTGGTTCCTGAGATTACCGCGTTCAACCAAACAAACAAACAAACTCTTCAGCTTTATAATATTAGTATAGATTATTATAGAAACAGTGAAGTGGGCCTACTACTATAGAAACAGTACTTAAATTAATGATCAAACGCTACGAATAAGTAGAATGTAATCATTTCGTTCCGGGACGTAGTTGATTTGATAGCTTCGTCAAATACTCGATGGTTATGTGGCACAAGGTTGGTATGCAAGAAGTGAACTTGTAGTGCAGGTTTGATGATCTACTACAGAAAAAATAAAATAGAAGTGTCTGTTTGTAATGTCAAAAAACACCTTTTTTATTAAATGCTTGTAAAAAAATAATAATAATGTTCTCCGACCGATTCCGGCCATGGCGGCCAATCTCATTGAGACTGGCCAACTGCGCAGGAGATATTATAGTGCACAAGTGTACGCGCAGACACAAGTGCACTCTCTATTCCTATCACTCTCATACTCCGGTGGGACGACTGTTCGACACGACCAGTGAGAGCTAAGGCGCAGGACCGACGGCTTTACGTGCTCTCCGAGGCACGGGGGTGACTCACCGCCAACTTCCCAACTCCGGGCTATTACTGAAGCTTACTAAACAGAAAGACTCAATAATTAAACTTGGCCCGACCTGGGACTCGAACCCAGGACCTCTCGATGTATGACCGTATATGCTAGCCACTACACCACCGAGGCAGTTAACAAAATATAAGAATAACAGAAAAAAAATTTTTTCCTTTACACTTTCGACAAATCATTTTATTTAAAGCGTGATATTTTTTTGCACATTGTATTCAGCCCTTTTTAACTTACCACTAGGGTGGGCCCACCTTCAATACGAGGGGGGTCATATTCCACCACTCTGGTCTAGTGCGGGTTGGCGGACTGCACAGGTCTTTAGAAAACTTGCTAAACACATGAAAATATCAAAGGTTTCGAACCGGATTCGATCTCGCATCACTCGGTTATCAAAGCAAACACATATTACCAACGGGCTACCGCTGTTAGCCATAAATATGATAATCTGTTTCTACTTTGAAGTTTATATTGTTTTTTTAATGACGAAATCGTGATATTGTACGAGTTTTTTTATTATACCTTTGACGTACATATTATGTTCTGACGTCATACTAGCAATCCACTCTCATTTCGCTAGGCTTCGTCCGTTCCTGGCCTAGCTACTTTTTAAGACGAATAGAAGAGAGAGGAGGCTATAGATATGTACATTAGTATCCGTTGCTTGATAGATTGTAAATTGTCATCCCCCTTTTCACCACCGTTAGGTATGTTTTCCGGGATAAAAATATTCCGGATTTAATACAAACGTACAGTTCTCGAGGCATAAGCTCAGCTTTGCATTTGTGTGAGTGATAGCTAAAAGCAAATAGCCGTGCATCAAATACCAGTTAAAACGGGTTTAAACCAATCACGCAACGCCTATCCGTATCGTTTTGCCTATGCGTACACTGCACTCACACAAATGCAAAGCTGACCTTATGCCTCGAGAACTGTATATATCTACTAAAATATATTTTTTTATATTATATATTATTGTAGTAGATATATCTTTGTACATACTAATAGGTAAATACTTCTATAATGAAATTGTAACCAGGTGGAAGTTGCAGGATTTATAAATAACTTTTTAAACGTTGTAGGTATTCAGATGATGTTGTAATTTGTAAAATATCGATTTTTTTTAGAAGAGAGGCATCACTACTCACCTTTGTTTCACTTGTAACTTGCTGATTTATCCCTTATTGATTGTTTTATATATCATTACTTTACCCACATGGCACATCCCTACCGAATAGGTACTTCTTGCGTTTCTTGGCTTCGCGCCCGGCTGGATTGCTGGACGCTAATGATGTTAGAGCACCATGGCTTAAACTAACTTTAATGTATTTCGTTTAATTAAAATTAATTAAAACTTAAATGTGTGAACGTAAAATTTTCCAACTAATTAGTAGTTCAAAGATACGATCAAACGCAATCAGAGGTCGGTATACGGAAAATGTACTATACATCGTACTTTCTATACGTACACTAAATGATAAAAACGATAGGCCGGTGTTGTTTAAATAGTATACTATTCTTGCTTCGCTTATAATAGCATCCTTAATTTGCCGTATAGTAACACACCCAAATTATGACCCCATTATGTAGATAAGTAAATTCTATTCATATACATACTTATATGTAAGTTATACGCCTTATAACATTAACTATCTGCTAGTGAAAGTTCCATCAAAATCGGTCCAGCCGTTTCAGAGGTTAGCCAGAACAAACAGACAGACAGACAGAAAATTTAAAAATTTGTTTTCTGTTGCTAGTATCGTATAAACTTTCATATGCATTTAGTGAAAAGCTTTTAACTTGAAATTATAAAGAGACACTCCAATTTTGTTTATATGTATAGATTATAGTCAACTTTCGATGACTTGGCGAACACTAGTTAATTTGATACCATCGAGCTCATCTGATGATACAGCCAGGATAAGTGGAACTCCACTTCTGCTCCGAGTAAGACCTTCAAAGTTGGGCTTATTACATTAGTCATGAAAAATCCCATATATTGCATAGCATATGGTTAAAAGTGTGTTCTTGTTTTTCATAGTTCACTGTAATACTTTCGTAGATTTATGCAGATTTTTCAGTATTTTTCGCGTCTCTCCCGTGACCATAATTGCTATTAAAAGCATTTGAAATATCATGAATGTAAATATATATACAGTTCTCGAGGCATAAGGTCAGCTTTGCATTTGTGTGAGTGATAGCTAAAAGCCAATAGCCGCGCATCAAATACCAGTTAAAACGGGTTTAAACCAATCACGCAACGCCTATCCGTATCGTTTTGCCTATGCGTACACTGCACTCACACAAATGCAAAGCTGACCTTATGCCTCGAGAACTGTATATATCTACTAAAATATATTTTATTATATATATTATTGTAGCAGATATATCTTTGTACATACTAATAGGTATATACTTCTATAATGAAATTGTAACCAGATGGAAGTTGCAGGATTTATAAATAACTTTTTAAACGTTGTAGGTATTCAGATGATGTTGTAATTTGTAAAATATCGATTTTTTTTTAGAAGAGAGGCATCACTACTCAACTTTGTTTCACTTGTAACTTGCTGATTTATCCCTTATCGATTGTTTTATATATCATTACTTTACCCACGTGGCACATCCCTACCGAATACTTCTTGCGTTTCTTGACTTTGCGCCCGGCTGGATTGCTGGACGCTAATGATGTTAGAGCACCATGGCTTAAACTAACTTTAATGTATTTTGTTTAATTAAAATTAATTAAAACTTAACTGTGTGAACATAAAATGTTCCAACTAATTAGTAGTTCAAAGATACGATCAAACGCAGTCAGAGGTCGGATTGAGGGTCGGTATACGGAAAATGTACTATACATCGTACCTTCTATACGAACACTAAATGATAAAAACGATAGGCCGGTGTTGTTTAAATAGTATACTATTCTTGCTTCGCTTATAATAGCATCCTTAATTTGCCGTATAGTAACACACCCAAATTATGACCCCATTATGTAGATAAGTAAATTCTATTCATATACATACTTATATGTAAGTTATACGCCTTATAACATTAACTATCTGCTAGTGAAAGTTCCATCAAAATCGGTCCAGCCGTTTCAGAGGTTAGCCAGAACAAACAGACAGACAGACAGAAAATTTAAAAATTTGTTTTCTGTTGCTAGTATCGTATAAACTTTCATATGCATTTAGTGAAAAGCTTTTAACTTGAAATTATAAAGAGACACTCCAATTTTGTTTATATGTATAGATTATAGTCAACTTTCGATGACTTGGCGAACACTAGTTAATTTGATACCATCGAGCTCATCTGATGATACAGCCAGGATAAGTGGAACTCCACTTCTGCTCCGAGTAAGACCTTCAAAGTTGGGCTTATTACATTAGTCATGAAAAATCCCATACATTGCATAGCATATGGTTAAAAGTGTGTTCTTATTTTTCATAGGTCACTATAATACTTTCGTAGATTTATGCAGATTTTTCAGTATTTTTCGCGTCTCTCCCGTGACCATAATTGCTATTAAAAGCATTTGAAATATCATGAGTGAAAAATCAAAATCCGCGAAAAAATCCGAAAAGACGGTTATATTTAACTGTGTTCTCTCCCACCGATTCCGGCCACGGCGCACAGTGGATCCATATTGAAAATTAGTGGACATAGGCAACAAAATTCCAATATCGATTCGATATTTTTTTATGTGATTCTTCATGATATTCCAGACAACTTTTACTCTTGTGAAATTTCTTCTAAAGTTGATATTTTGTCTGAAAAAAATTAAATTAGATTTTTTTGTATGGAGCGAATCACGTTTATTTTTTTTTCTTCAATTGTTCGAATATGTTGGGTGTATGGCGTGAATATATGATAGCTAGGGTCATTCTCTATCCACGAAAAAATATATCAGCGCCGGCCATCCGCAGCCGCGCGAGTAATCATTCGGTAAAAAAAACAATATTTTCTATGAAATTTTTTGCCTTTTAAAATCAATTCAAAGTATATTTTCTGTCTCACTTGGCTGCTTTCACCTTCTTTTTAGTTAAATATATAGTTTTAATAGCACATAGGTACTCACAACTAGTAATACTGGCAGAGGTTTAGTTATTATTGCATGTTATCGGTGGCACCTGCATTGTGATTGATGACTCATTTGTTTGTGCGCTCGTCTAAGCGCATAACTAATGAGTCATCGAAAAATGCTCGTCTCTGATTGGATGTTATTTTTTTAACTACCTACACGTTATTTATCTATGCTTATATTATAAAGAAGTAAATTTGTGTGTTTTTATATTTGTTAAATTGTAAGGGGTAATCTCGGGATCTACTTAACCGATTTTAAAAAAATTTTCACCAATAGAAAGCCACATTATTGCTGAGTGTCATAGGTTTTATAAAAAACCGAAAAATAAAAAGGCTTTTACGTGGTAGTCCGTTTTGCAAAGTGAATCGGAGAAAAAACGGTCGAATGAAAGCGTTTCTTACGAACGCTGCCTTAACTATGAAAGATATATTTTTGAGTTTTAGAGAAAAGATGTGGAGCTTGAAAATGCCTACAAAAAAGTCAACGACAGAATATGTCTAACTTTTATATTTAAGTTACAAAAAGTAGTTTTTTTAATATTGACCTGAGAAAGCCGTGTTTTTCCCATGGGCAGTTATATGTTGGCTTATCTCGGGTTGGAAATCCTGATAGACAATATATTTTGCTAACAAATGATAACATTACATCCAATATAGTTTACAGAGAAGTTTTGAACAATTAAAATTACCATAACCAAATTAACTTTTCCCGCGACTTGGTCCTCTTTCGGACAGAGTTACTTTCAAATTTTGTATTAGCATGCAAATACAAACTATACCTACGTATAACCCTCCTTTTGGCAGTTAGAAATGAAAACATAACACTCTGTTCTAAAAAAGGATTATTAACATTATTCCCAACGAAGTGGGCACGTGTCATCTAGTTGTAAAATAAATATAGTAATAAGTTTCTGGATAAACTAATTTTGTCAAATATAGGTGAAATATAATTTTAATTTTAACTGGCAAGACGTTGATAATCATTATCTACATAATCAAGCGTGTGTAAAGTATAGTATAAGTTATCATACGTATGATCGAAAGGAAATTGTGAAATAATTGTAGCCCAGAAAAGGGCTGTTTGTCATATTCCCAGCCCTGATGGAACCTAAATACATACCTGTTTGACTATATCAATCAGCATTGCAGTTTGCTCACGAAACTCTTGTTGCGTGGTATTTTTTTTTAGCTTGTTTCAAAGCCTTATGTTCGCCGCGAGCTGTCCATCGTTGAAAATCCAGATTATAAGATATATGGAGAAGACATTCCATACACCGAATCTTCATATGCAGTGAAGAAATTCCTTGTTTGTAAAATTCTTCACGAAGTGGTCTGGAAGTCAAAGCGTCTAAATTATTCATCTCGCTTGGATTTTCAAGCAAATGGGGCACGTTGCAAACGATGGTACTTCAACAATAATATTGGCCACTTTTCCATCAATCATGGTCATATGCAATTCATGTGATACAATAATATTTCCACACTGTGTAGATATTCGTACAGAGTTAAGCAAGGTGTGGGGTTCTCCCAAACTATATTTTCATTCCCAGATGATGAGCCAGACACTAGCCGAAGAGGGAAGATGCTTATCATGACTACTGATGAATCACCGAACTCTGTAGCTGTGTTTGACGTTTTCTGTTTATAGTTACTCTGCGACAAAGAACCATAAAGCCCCTATTTCCAGGTCAACTTGAGTTCTTCATTTTGAGACCTATCAACAGAATTCACATCTAGTAAAATTCTCTCCACAGTGTGGTCCAATAGCGCTTGCAATTTAATTTGAGCTCTTTTTTCGGTAATCTCCATACTCTCTTGTGGTGGATAACATTTTTACTTGGCATTTACGAGCTTTGGATAAGATGGAAAGGTAGCACAGTTTTCTTCTTTCAGAAATTGTCGAAGAGCTATGTACTTCCATCTGGAGAGCGCAAGTGATGTATAAAGAGCTAAACACTTATCTTCAGAGACAGTACTTAGGCTCTGCTTTTTGAATAGTCGCTCGTGTACTTCGTATACGAAGCGTTTCTGGATTACTGGAAAGGATTATTCGACCACTTTTGCCAGATTCGTTTTGCCGTTGTCTTTCAATTTTGTTAAGTACCAGTGCTGCAACTCTTCCTCGGAATTTTCTTCTACTATGGAAGTAGAACGTCTTTTTTTTGCTTATTACTTAAGTCTTCGATCGGTTTTCTGTGCTCCTTTTCTGTAGATGTTCCCGCTTCCGTAGTACATACTGAAAGATTAGGAACATGGGAATTCATATCCACTGGCTCAGATAAGGCTGCGTCCGAAAAGCTCAAACTCACTTCTCAGGTCAACACTGTCACAAACAGGATAGTTGATGTTTTTTTCCAACTACTTGTGACTATTTACACGATTCATAAAAGTTTTTTGACTTCTACTTGCCTCTATCCACTTTTTATTTAGATTTACACAAAAAACCCGACAGAACTCCTTGATTAGGTTTTTGTCTTCTTCAGAAACTGTGGTATTCAAAACAGAAATTATACTTTCATATAGTAACATATAATTTTTCAGATCACCACCACTTCTTAATTTCGCAAAAAGATCTAGTTTGGTACAAAATCCAGCCATAGTTCTAAAGTAAATATAAATATAAAAGTATTTCACTGTGTTCACAAATAAGCGACAAGAGCGAAACTAGACTTAATGAATGTCTTTGTATTTATAGTCAGTGTTAATTACTCAAGTAGTGAACATATTAACATGACTGAAAATTATTCAGCCAATCAGAGACGAGCATTTTTCGATGACTCATTAGTTATGCGCTTAGACGAGCGCACAAACAAATGAGTCATCAATCACAATGCAGGTGCCACCGATAACATGCAATAATAACTAAACCTCTACCAGAATTACTAGTTGTGAGTACCTATGTGCTATTAAAACAATATATTTAACTAAAAAGAAGGTGAAAGCAGCCAAGTGAGACAGAAAATACTTTGAATTGATTTTAAAAGGCAAAAAATTTCATAGAAAATATTGTTTTTTTTACCGAATGATTACTCGCGCGGCTGCGGATGGCCGGCGCTGAATTATTTTTTCGTGGATAGAGAATGACCCTAGCTATCATATACTCACGCCATACACCCAACATATTCGAACAATTGAAGAAAAAAAAATAAACGTGATTCGCTCCATACAAAAAAATCTAATTTATTTTTTTTCAGACAAAATATCAACTTTAGAAGAAATTTCACAAGAGTAAAAGTTGTCTGGAATATCATGAAGAATCACATAAAAAAATATCGAATCGATATTGGAACTTTGTTGCCTATGTCCACTAATTTTCAATATGGATCCACTGTGCGGCGGCCAATCTCAACATTGGCCAACTGCGCAGGAGATATTATAGTGCAGACACAAGTGCACTCTCTGTCCCTATCACTCTCATACTCCGGTGAAATGATTGCTCGATACAACCGATGAGAGTTAAGGCGTAGGACCGACGGTTTTACGAGCTGTCTCGGAACGGGGGTGACTCACCGCCAACTTCCCATCTCCGGGCTGTTACTGAGGCTTACTAAACAGAAAGACTCAATAATTAAACTTGGCCCGACTCGGGACTCGAACCCAGGACCTCTCGATGTATGACCGTACATGCTAGCCACTTCACCACCGAGACAATTTAACTGTAGTTATCTTTTTAAATAGGGATATTACTGTTACATATTATTAAAAAAATCATACTTGTCAGGGTCGCTTGTAGCATGTTATGTTTAGATTATGCGGGTACGATACATGGCTTCTTATTAAGAGATGTCGTTACTGGCTGTAACAAAATTCATTGCATTAACGATATTTCTATAGCCTATTTTATAGATATGTCCTGCGTTATTGTACTTTTGATTAAAACATGCTGAGTTTGCTGAATAAAAAATAAGAAATCTAAGATAAATGCGTTAGACAAATTCAATTTTTTTTTTCAGTATATTTAAAATATCAAAAAATGATAACAGTGAGATGGATCGTTTTCTGGTTCACCCCAACTTCTATACATATAATAAAATTATAACAAAAGTGATGTAATACTTTCTTAGGTTTACGCGAATACTTGACATTATAAATGAAACTATCTTTTCGGATTTTGTCGCGGATTTATTATGATTTTACGGGAGAGACCCGTGACCATGATTGATGTAAAGCATTCGAAACGTCGGGAACTAAAAATCATAATAAATCCGCGACAAAATCCGAAAAATGTGATGTAATGTGAAAATTTTATTGAAATAGTCAGCAATTATTATCATTAATACAGAAGCCGTATCCATAGTTTTTAGAATTTATAACTGTCTGTGCTGTGACCGCATGCACTGTACAGATTTTGATGAAATTTGGTAAATGGGAAAATATAACTGGGGAAAATATATACTACCCGGTAAAATTTAATAATCTATAACAATTATGTCGTGAATAACATCCACTCTTAATTGTCCACAGATCCAACAAGATATGAACAGACAATCCTGACCCTGGACTATAAACGTCAATCGCGATGTCTCACCATTTAGTCACAGTGTGCATGTTCTGCCTGCTATGTGCAGCGCACACCTGCGGGTCGCATGTAGACCTAAAAAATGACATGAAGCCGTACGAACCAACTCTTCAACTAGACCATACACCATTACATCTCGAGAGAAGAAGTATAGAGTCAAAATTAAGATATCAAAAGAAACTACAGAAAATAAGACAGAAGAGAGAAGTAAGGAACGTAAATCCTGATGCGTATGTGGAACAGATCTTCAGATTGTACGGCGATGCTGGGTCCATGACAATGAATTTGACTGGTTTCAATAAGATGCTGGAAGGTCTTGATCTCCATAAACTTACTGAGGGTGGTGTACAAAAAATTGAGAATAAGGACTATATTTATGGACAGAGTGGAGTCAAAGAAGACGTTGTAAATGTAAGTATAAGGTTAATGTTTATTTCTTAATGATTTCAGTCGTGTGTCGCTTGCGCTTACGAGCGGACGGTTGCAAAGATGAGTCATAAGACGAAAGATAGTGGTGAACAAATAACTACAATAGTTAAATGCAATTCGTGCAATATAGTTATTAACGAAGTCCTTGCATTTGTCTGCAATAAAATAGACGTGATGGACGAGGACAGTATATGTCGAATCTGCGAAACAGCGTTTTCGGAGAACGAAATAACAGTCGCAAAGAATTTACTTTTTGATTCTATCGCGAACAGCAAGAAGAAGGTAAGAAAACGGAAAGGAAAAGTGGTGAGGGACATAGAGGACATCATTTGTTGTCTTAAAGAAAGCGATCCAGAGATAGTTCCCGTATTTGTGGCACGGGAATTGCACAAACTACCCCCAGTGTTGTTCGATCACCTGGACGCTACTCGAATCCTTAAGGACCTTGTTAAGTTAAGACAGGATATAGACCGGACTACAGACATTTTTGCAACAAAAGAAGAAGTGCTAGAATTAAAACAAAAATATATGAGTATAAATAATCCGGGCGATTACAACTGTAACACCAACAACATTATAAATACTAAGCGTGGTGCATGTCTAATTAATAGTTTTGAATTGAATAGTGGGCCAACAGGAATATTCCCTATAATAAATGCAAATGATATTGCTTACATGAAAGAGGGTAGGGACACAACTTGTACACCGCAACGAAACAAAGAAACAGCTGACGGCGTGCTAAACGTTGAATCGGCGATGAATCAGCTGCGATCGCCTCGCGCTCCGCACCCCGCGCCTAGCCCGCCCATTGAGTCAACGCTGCCGGCGGCGACGCGTAATGTAAACAACGATGCATTACAACTTGCGGGCGAATCAAATACGGAAACAAAAATTGTAACGTCTGTGAAATCGTTTGCTAGCGTAGCCAAGGAAAATGGGAAATGGAAACATGAACAGAAAACGGGTGAGTGGCAGCAAGTACAAAGGAAAAAATATAGAAATCGCTTTACGGGAAATAAAGGAAAAGCTGTTGTTCATCCAGAAAATAACTTTAGAGCCGCGGATATTAGTGTTCCTATATATATATACAATGTATCAAAACAGACGACGGAAGAAGATATTTTCAATTACATTAAAAATAAAGCAAGTCTAGATGTGAAATTAACTAAGTGGAATATGAGGCAGGATAAGGCGTATTGTGCTTTTAAAATTTTTGTACCGCAGTACAAACTTGAAACTTTTTTGTGTGAAGACTTTTGGCCAGAAGGAATATCGTTCCGTCGTTTTATTAGTTTTCATCGGAACGAAAGAGTGTCAGGGGCCAAGCGAGAAACATGTATTAATAAAGCATCGTAATGGATAACAGTACGCCCATAAAATTAATAAGTTTTAATTGTAAGAGCGTTGTGCGATCGACGGAATGTATTAGAAAGCTCTGCCTCAAGGCAGATATTGTTGCACTGCAGGAGACCTGGTTGCTGCCACATGATTTGTCCTACCTGGGTACCATCGACGACGGGTTTGCGTATACCGGGACCTCTGCTGTAGATACGTCTGTTGGAGTATTGAGAGGCAGGCCGTACGGTGGAGTGGCTCTGCTATGGAGAAAGTCAACGTTCCCGTGTGTCACTGCGTTAACTAGTGCTAGTGTTCGAGTGGCGGCTGTTAAAATAGTGCACGGTGATCGATCGAGTTTAGTTGTGTCGGTGTACATGCCTACCGCGAAACCGGAAAACTTAATCGAATATACGGAGTGTCTTAGTGAAATAAACGCGTTAATAGAAAGCAACGACGTGGAGTCTGTATATGTGCTTGGGGATTTTAATGCACATCCGGGTGAGTTATTTTCTAACGAACTATTGAACTTTTGTGTAGAACAAAGGTGGTCGTGTGTGGACATGGAAATACTTCCTATGGACAGTTATACATTCGTGAGTGATGCGCACGGCTGTCGGCGCTGGCTCGATCACTGCGTGACGACCGACGCGGCCAGGCGCACGATTAGTAATGTTGCTATACTGTATGATGTTTACTGGTCTGATCACTTACCTTTAATTGTTGAGTGTAATCTTCAACTTATAACGCCTAAGTTGACATCCCCTAACTCCATGCTAAATAAAGTCATTTGGGGGGAAAGAAGCGCAGAACAGACCAGTAAATACTCGAAATTGTGTCAAAATGAACTTAGTAAGATAGTGCTTCCGGCGCATTTTTACGAATGCGCCGATAGTTTCTGTAGTGACATTAAACATAGACACGATTTAAAACTAATGTATGATAACATAGTGCGAATACTTCGAGAGGCGGCTGTGAGCTCCTATGTTGGTCCTACCTTTCGAAAACATAGATCTGTACCGGGATGGAATATGCATGTCAGTGACGCTCACAAGACGGCACGATTATTCTATCAAAATTGGCTTCTTATGGGTAAGCCGAGGGGGGGATCCGTTTATGACGAAATGAAGGAAAGCAGACGGATTTTTAAGTCAAAATTAAAATTGTGTCAGGAAAATGAAAATAAAATAAAGCTAGATATAATAGCGCAACATCACGCGAGTAAAAATTTTAGTAAATTTTGGAGGAAAACAAATAAATTGAATCCAAAGTCAAATAGCCGTCCTGCGAGCGTTGCCGGCCTTCACGAACCCCGCGATATAGCAAACTCTTTTAGACAACATTTCAAGGTTGATCTACCTAGCGGCTCCGGTACTCGGATGCTCAATACTGAGCAACCGAAGGCAATAAGCGTTAGATTTTCCGCTAACGATGTAAAGAGGGTCGTAAGTCAGATGGTACGAGGTAAGTCACCCGGTCACGATGGGCTCAGTATTGAGCATCTGAAGTATGCGGAGCCTGACTTGTCGAGAGTTCTCGCTATGTTTTTTAACTTGTGTATAAGTCACAGTTACCTGCCGGAGGATCTCATGTACACTATGGTAGTACCTATATTGAAAAATAAAACAGGGGATGTATCCGATGTTTCCAATTATAGACCAATCTCACTAGCTACGGTCATAGCTAAGGTACTGGACAGTCTGCTTGATAAGCAGTTGGAGGGGCATATTAAGCTTCACGACTCTCAATTTGGTTTTAGACCAGGTCTTTCTACAGAGAGTGCCATCCTATGCCTCAAGCAGACTGTACAGTACTATACAGCAAGAAAAACTCCCGTTTATGCATGTTTTCTGGACTTATCAAAGGCGTTTGATACAATACAATATGATGTGCTCTGGAGAAAATTAAGGGAGGAGACTAATGTACCCTGCGAGGTCGCATCAGTCCTAGAATACTGGTACCACAACCAATGGAATGTTGTAAAATGGGCGGACGCGCACTCGGAAATGTATGGGTTGGAGTGTGGGGTGAGACAAGGGGGCTTGACCTCGCCTCGTCTATTTAACCTGTACATGAACGGGCTGCTTGGTGAGCTTAGTAATAGCAACATTGGCTGTCATATCGGGGGTGTCTGCGTAAATAACATCAGTTACGCTGATGATATGGTACTGTTAAGCCCATCAATAGGTGCACTGCGCAAATTAATGCGTATTTGTGAAAGGTACGCTGAAGCTCAAGGACTCAGATACAACTCGAAAAAGAGCGAATTCTTAGTGTTTAAAGCCGGCAAGAAAGTCTACGCGAATGTGCCACCTTTATATCTTGGAGGTGATGCTTTAAATAGAGTAGAACGTTTTAAATATCTGGGTCACTGGGTTTCGGATAACCTCAGCGATGACGGGGATTTGGAGCGAGAGCGCAGGGCGCTGGCCGTGCGCTGTAACATGCTGGCCCGAAGGTTTGCACGGTGTACTGATAGTGTAAAGATAACTCTGTTTAAGGCATATTGCCAATCCTTCTACACCTGCAGCCTTTGGGTCAGGTATACACAGCGTGCGTTCAGCGCCCTGAGAGTCCAGTACAACAATGCATTCAGAGTGCTGTTCGGGTTGCCGCGTTACTGCAGTGCCTCCGAAATGTTTACTACGAGGCGCGTTGATAGCTTGAGTGCCATTATTCGTAAGAGGTGTGCATCCATGCTCCGGAGGCTACGAACCAGCTCGAACGGCATTCTGAGTGCACTGGCGGACCGCTGGGACTCGGAAATACTGCGCCACTGGATAAGGCTGCATTCTGGCTGACGAAGGGTGGTGTCCAGAAAGCCATTACTTTTTGAGTTGTTTTGATTTATTTTATTTTTATTGAATTTATTTGCTATTAGATATTATTATTTGCTTCTATATTATATATTTAAAACAATTTATTGTAAATGACATTTAATTTTAATTTTGATTTGGATTATTTAATTTTAATGTCGATTGATTTGATTTTAATTGTAATTTTATTGATTTTAAATTTTATTATTGTAATGTTGATTTTGCTATTGATTTTTAATTTTAATTTTTAATTATTGAAATATTAATTGATTTTATGATGATATGAATATTATGATGTTAAGTGTATGTTTTTGAGTGAACACAATTATTATTACTATTATTATTATTATTATTAAAACTAACATAGTTTTAACTATAATGTAACTAACAAGATATGGACTGGTGTCTGAATTAAATTATTATTATTATTATTATTATTATTATTAATGTCCCGAGATGTATATTTATTTGTTTATATTTGATTCCCTAAGAAATTATTAATTTCCCATACAAAATTTCAACCCTCCTTTTCCCGATTTTAAGTGATAATTTCCGGGATAAAACTATCCTATGTTCTGTCCAGCGTCTCAATCTTTACAGCAAATTTCATCTGAATCGATTCACCTAATTTTTAGTTTATCATAGTAGTAATGATTATAATATTTACGTTAGTTATCTTATTTATCGATAATTTCTTCACCTAGGTTATCTAGAACTTAATACAATTTAGCGTAAACTTATAATAATAATCATCACCGTAAAATAAAACTGTTATCAATAATGTTTACTTAAAAGATAAGACAATTACTAAACTTATCCATCAAAATATTTACATTTAAATTGGTTATTCCCCTACATAATTTGTAATAGGTTTATACCGACACGAGAGACAGAGACATTTCTTCTATTTAAATTCATAGAGTAGTTTTTTCTTAATATAAGTTGTCTATTACAGTGTGTAAGCAGCGCAGAATTAATCACAACAGTCAACACTAGATTAAAACCACACGATCACGGTCATGATCACAGTGATCACGATCATGATACAGAGGATCTTATATCAGAAGGAACACTTCAGGCTATATGCCCTATATTACTGTACCAAAAACTAGCAAACACCTCTATAGAAAGAGGCGGGTGTTTAAAAGAAACATATCTACCAAGTAGAATTAATAAAATCGCAAATAAAGAGAATGCGTACTCAAAAAATATGTTTGCCGTATGGTTATATTCGTCTCTCAGTATAACAGCGATCAGCGCGTGCGGCTTACTTGGCGTAGCCGTCATACCTATTATGCATAAGACGTATTATAATCATTTACTACAATTTTTGGTAGCTTTAGCGGTAGGAACACTATGTGGTGATGCGTTACTGCATCTAATGCCACATGCAATGAGCCCTTCAGAGCACGATCATGATGATAATGCTGTAGAAGTTAGAGCATCTCACGATGATGGAATGTGGAAAGGCTTAGCAGCTATGTTAGGTGTCGTATTCTTCTACTTCACGGAAAAGGGTCTAACAGTTGTCGTAGAATGGCGCAAACGTCGCCAAAAGTTGGAAGAGGATAAACTACCCACAAGAGTGAGAGTACTTAAAGATGAAACAGTCGGGGGATGCTCCGGCGGTTCCAAAGCGCCTATAAGTAACACCACGCCGAATTCACTATTGAAAATATTCAAGAGGGACGAAAAGGGCGACCCAACAACGAAAACGTGTAAACATAAATATTCAGAGTACCCTTATTGTTATGATGAAATAGACACGGATACTCATGATGATCATCATTTAAGAGACGGTCTTCCACCAAGTCCAAAGGCAGCTGCCAAGAATCATAATAACTCGGTTAGCGTGGTCTCGTCCAACGCTTTAAATCCAGAGGGTAAAGAAAATGAACCTACGGCCAAGGACTGGCTTCTAAAAGCTGAGTCCACTCCGGCGGTGGTAGAAATGAACAATATCAAACATAAAGAGGATAACGCAAAAGATCTGAAAGATGGAGACAGCTATACAGTTATTCTCAGGTAATTAAAATAAATAAATATAAGGTTTTATACCACTTTAGAGAAACCTAGTGGGAATTGTTGATTATGTGTTGTCTTTTCTATTCTTATAGTAAATCATAAACTCATCCAAATCCGTCAAGTCGTGAAAGTGCAACACACAAACTTGCAATTTTAATAGTATTCCAATTATAATTTCTTCGTCATCGTCTCCCATTCCAGAGAACATTCTAGAGCCCACCACGGCCATTCCCACTCGCACGGCCACGTGCACGCGCCCCCTTCCTCCATGTCTTCGGTGGCGTGGATGGTCATCATGGGGGATGGGCTTCATAACTTCACTGATGGCATGGCTATTGGTAAGTGCAGGTTTTTTTTATGGTTCAAAGTGGGCAGGAAGCTCACCTGATGGGAAGTAATCACCTCCGCCCATGGACATCTGCAACACTGCAGGGCTTGCAGATGCGTTGACGGCGTTTCCAGTAAAGGGAGGGAGGGAAGAGGGAGGTAGGAGGGAGGGCGGATAGGGAGTGGGCCTCCCGGACTCTCACTCATCGGACGAAACGCGACAGCATAGCTGCCACTTCACGCCGGTCTTCTATGAGAGAGTGGTCAAGCATGGCACTACCACTATCAAAGGTCTCTGGATTTTTTGTCTTTTCATAATAACTCCAACATGGCGGACTCTTAAAGACTAAGATGAACTATTTTTATGCACCCCCATGTAATGGATGTCAAATGAATTAATTAAAAATATCTTAATCGTTACTTTCAGGAGCGGCATTTGCATCGAATATCGCTGGTGGCTTCTCTACGGCGATAGCTGTTCTTTGCCACGAACTACCGCATGAATTAGGTAAGTTATTTTTCTTCTTATTTTAGTACCACTTCATTAGTTCAATGTAGGTTTTATGAATTATTCATTAATTAATACTAAACTTTTACAAATTACTATCCTTCCCCGCGGCGCCGCTCGCGTTCTAAAGGCTGAAAATCAAAAGAAATGTTTTTCTCCCGTTTCTGCAACATTTTTCATTGATGTTCCTCTCTTATTGGTCGTAACGTGATGTTATATAGCCTATAGCCTTCCTCGATAAACAGACTATCCAACACAAAAATAATTTTTCAATTCAGACCAGTAGTTCCTGAGATTAGCGCGTTCAAACAAACAAACAAACAAACAAACAAACAAACAAACAAACAAACAAACAAACAAACAAACAAACAAACTCTTGAGCTTTATAATATTTAGATCAGGGTCACAAAGTTCTGGAGTGGCGGCCACGTACCGGAAAGCGAAGCGTGGGCAGGCCTCCCGCAAGGTGGACCGACGACTTGGTTAAAGTCGCTGGACCCCACTGGATACGGAGGGCGCAAGACCGGTTGTCCTGGGGATCTTTGGGGGAGGCCTATGTCCAGCAGTGGACGTGTATGGGCTGAGAGGAAGGAAGAGGATATATAGCCTTCCTCTTAAACCACTCCATTTAGTGTTGGTGAAAATCTGTTTAGTATTTTTCCGAGCTTATCGCGGATAAAAAGACAGCTGTAGCGTAGGACTTCATTTTATAATATGTGCAGATAATGATGTACTCGTACTATAAGTATTAATAAACATAAATGAACAAGTCAGCAATAACCCATTAGCCCGAATATCGCGACTATTAAATGAAACACCAACAGTAGACATGGGTTTCGATACACAGTTCTCGAGGCATAAGCTCAGCTTTGCATTTGTGTGAGTGCAGTGTACTAGTCCGGGAGGTAGTGTCAAATTTTTACGGTGATTTTGGCATGGACTCTATGAACTTATTTTGATAGTTAGTACTTGTATGAGAACAAAAATAATTGTCAGCTGGCGCGACTCCGGGGCTTTTGGGCTAGAGAAAATATTAACGTAGATGAAAAAAAAAATATTCTTGGACTATTTTGGCAATGATGAAAAAGTATAAATAATTTAGTTTATGAATTGTAGATCTTAAAAAAAAGTGTCAGCTGTATCATGTACGTAACTAAATATGTTAGCTGATCATGTGAACATGTCAAAAAATCAGAAAAACTTGTAGCATTTTGGCAAAGCTGAAAATTGTATATATTAAAGATTACAATTCAATAATCATAATAATTTATGTCAGCTGGAATTTTAACGAGGCACAACCTGTTAGCTTGACTTTCAAAGTTTGGTTATGAAGTATAATATCAGATCAGCTAACATATTTTGTCACGTACACGATACACTGACATTTTTTTTTAAGATATACAATTCATTAACTAATTATTTATACTTTTTCATCTTTGCCAAAATAGTCGAAAAAAATTTTTTTTACTATCAAGTTTCCTGGCATTTTCTCATCTTATGCCCCGGTTTTGGGCCAACTGACACCTCATTTATTAATAAGCGTTGGAACAACTGACTATACAAAAAAACAAAAGTCATGCCAAAATGATCTGATATTATACTTCATAACTAAACTTTGAAAGTCAATCTAACAGGTTGTGCCTCGTTAAAATTCCAGCTGACATAAATTATTATGATTATTGAATTATAATCTTTAATATATACAATTTTCAGCTTTGCCAAAATGCTACAAGTTTTTCTGATTTTTTAACATGTTTACATGATCAGCTAACATATTTTGTCACGTACATGATACAGCTGACACTTTTTTTTAAGATCTACAATTCATTAACTAATTATTTATACTTTTTCATCTTTGCCAAAATAGTCCAAAAAAAAGTTTTTTTTATTGAAGTTTCCTGGCATTTTCTCGTCTTATGCCCCGGTTTTGGGCCAACTGATACCTCATTTATTAATAAGCGATGGAACAACTGACTATACAAAAAACCAAAAACCATGCCATAATGATCTGATATACCTAATAACCAAACTTTGAAAGTCAAGCTAACAGGTTGTGCCTTGTTAAAATTCCAGCTGACATAAATTATTATGATTATTGAATTATAATCTTCAATATATACAATTTTCAGCTTTGCCAAAATGCTACAAGGTTTTCTGATTTTTTGACATGTTCACATGATCAGCTAACATATTTTGTCACGTACATGATACAGCTGACACTTTTTTTTGAGATCTACAATTCATAAACTAATTATTTATACTTTTTTATCTTTGCCAAAATAGTCCAAGAACATTTTTTTACTATCAAGTTTCCTGGCATTTTCTCATCTTATGCCCCGGTTTTGGGCCAACTGACAATTTGTTTATTAATGAGCGTTGGAACAACTGACTATACAAAAAAACAAAAGCCATGCCAAAATGCTCCGGTCAAATTTGACACTACCTCCCGGACTATACGGATAGGCACGACGATACGGATAGACGTTGCGTGATTGGTTTAAACCCGTTTTAACTGGTTTTTGATGCGCGGCTATTGGCTTTTAGCTATCACTCACACAAATGCAAAGCTGAGCTTATGCCTCGAGAACTGTAACACATTTTAAAAAAATGTTACGCGTACTTTACGTCATATGTGAATGTTTCGCACAACATAATATTATAAGTAGTTAGAATATTTTTTGTTTTTTTTTTTCATTGTCTTGTTAAAAATGTAGTCGTAGTATTAAGCAATGAAAATTTTATTCTCTATTATTTTTTGTATTACTTTGTGCTGTGCACTTCTGTTGGAGATCCTTAATAAGTAAATAATACCAACAACTCAGCAAAACGGCAAATTAACTCAGCGCGACCTCAATTTCCCAGGCGACTTCGCAGTACTACTCAAGGCGGGCATGTCAGTCAAACGTGCTGTGTGCTACAACATGCTGTCTTCAGCGCTGTGTCTCGCGGGGATGGTGTGCGGGGTGCTGGCTGGCCATCTGCCGGATGCGAACCGCTGGCTGTTTGCAGCTGCTGCTGGCATGTTCCTGTATATCGCGCTGGTTGATATGGTGAGTGGGGGTGGGGGGGATGAGGGGTGAGGGGGGATTGTGAGGGGGGAGGGGGTATTAAGTTAAAGATTTTTCTAAGATAAATACTATGAATGAAAAGCATTGAAAACACGGATGCGACCCGCTGGCTGTTTTCAGCGGCGGCTGGCATGTTCTTGTATATCGCGCTGGTTGATATGGTGAGTGGGAGGTAGGGGGGGGGGGGGGGTTGTGGGGGGTCAAAGGGGATGTATTAAGTTATAGATTTTTCTATGATAAATATGTACTATGAATGAAAAGCAATGAAAAGCTGCTGGCATGTTCTTGTATATCGCGCTGGTTGATATGGTGTGGGGGTAGGGGGGGTAAGGGGGGTGAGGGGGTGGTTGCGTGAAGTATTGAGGGAGGGGGTGTATTAAGGTACTCTTGGTTTTTTTAGTGGGTAGGACGGCCCTTCTGGCCGATGAACCCCACACCCATCTGGGAGTGTAGTGTGCGTCAATGCATTTTCGAAGGATATAAAAAAAGAGGCGTGGAGTGTGATACTTTGAAGCAGGTTCGAGGTATAATGTTGGGGTTTGGAGTGAGATTATATGGGGAGATGTAAGGGGGATAATTTAGGTCATTTCATGGTGTTTTGGTGTCTTGTCTTTTCTTGGACATGATTTTGAGGATATATATAATAATGTTAAAATAGGTCTGGGACTGTACACTTCTTCTAATTAATTATTATGAATAATATTTGAATACTACAATATTTTTCTTTGAATATACACTAAATGTAATTTTTAACTAATAATAAATTATAACTTTTTTTTTCCAGATGCCAGAGCTAAGCACGTCCCACAGTAACGAAGGCACACTTTGCCAATGTATCCTTCAACTGATGGGTCTTGCCACTGGCATTGGCATAATGCTGGTGATAGCGTTGTACGAACATGACCTGAAAAACATGTTCGGTGATAAATAGGCCGTAAGTGACAAGTGTTAAAGTGTAAAAGTGTTAACCATAATGCAAAAAGTGTAATTCAAAAATAATAAAAACAAATGATCAACGGTTGTGTAAGTGAAGTGTTATTTAAAGGATTCAAAGTGTTATCTAAAATGAAAGTCAAGTGTTATTGGAAGTGATCTAATGTTGTAGCTACAAAAGTTAGCAGGAAATTGGAAACAAAACGAGCAATAATTATGTAATAAAGTGTTATCAATGGGATTTAAAGTGTTATTCAATAAATGTGAAGTGTTATTGTGTGGCTGCAAAGTTATCCAAAAATCATATTTGGAGTGAAGTTGTTGCGTATAGTGTTTGTATGTTGGTCATATTGATCGAAACTAATGTGATGTACTTAGGTAAAGCTCAAATTTATTTTTCATAGACAAAAAAAAATATTTTGATACTTTGTACTGTATTGTCTGTAAGTGTCAAAATTAGTGTAGTATTTTATAAAGTAGTATGTAAATGTTTTAAAATTAACCTTTTTCGGCTTAGAGTCATAGAGATTTTTCCTTTTTTTTAAAAATTTAAGTGTCCAGTACAAAATATCAAAGTATTGTGCATTGATCGTCTCGAATACATAAATAGCAACACCATCAAAATCTGTCCATATTATAATTTATGCATATACTTAATTTTGATTTTACTCATAGCTACTTAATTTTTAATGCATTTTTAATTTTTTTTTTGCTTGATTTTTCTTAAAATTATTGAATAAATATTAAATATTTTATAAAATAAATACATTTTTCTAATATTAAATATATATAAAAGAATGCCCATTAATTGTTTTTTGGAAAATCTTTTTGTCTGTTTGTCACCATATTATGAAAAAACCACTGTGTATGTTTTGGTGAGTTTTGGTATGATAATAGCTTTTTGACCGGTTCACTATATTATTGAACAATTTTTACAGCTGGTATATATTTTTTTCTGACAAATAGAAAATTACTTATAGTTATTATAGATAGAAAGATAGTCCTTAAGGTGCTCTTAAACGGGCAACATTTGTGGCTGCAATATTGGCAACTAATTGCAGGGCCATCACAAAAATATTGCCGGGCAATGTGTTGCAATTAGAAAAATGTATTTATTTTTGGATAATTCTAATAATAATATCTCTCTTGCTTATAATTTTGAAATAACATTTATTTTAAATATGGACTTGTCTTTGTACTTCTACACTGCCTTACTTAAAAATCAATAGTAACAGTGTAATTATTAAAAATTAAGAAGTCATTTATTAATAATTTTGCGGTTTTATTTTTGTAATTACAATTAACCGCTTACTTATTCTCTACCTATAGCTGCTGTAAGCTATTCAGGATAAAATTGCAATGAAAATATAGTTTTCTTATTAAAATTTTACTTGGTAACAATGATGTACCAAGTGTTCATAAAGCATATGGATTTGACATTTTTTGATAAGTTTTAAAGTGAAAAGTAGATTATCATGTCAATTTTTTAAAATTGTTTCCATACTATTAAATGTAAACAGTAGGTTTTATATATGGAAATTTTCTAAATATATGTAAATAATAAAGGCATTCTTAAGGATTCATACTGTTACTGTTATCATGCATTAAAAATCTTTTTTTTTTCAATAACACTTTCAAATTATTATTTGACACTCGGTTGCTTAACTTTATATATGTAAAATATTTTTGAATGTATTTTCTTACATAAAAACCTTAAAATAATTATAAAATTTGGCCTAATATTAATGAATTTAAGTCACTCATAATTATTAATTCAATTACATTTATCCAGTGTCTAAATAAAAAAAAAAGAAGCAAGTGTCAAAACCTCTCAACAACTTGCCCCTTAGTTATAAATAATGTAACCAGTATTAAAATTATTTTGAATCTGTAAAATTAAGTTAATAATTAAAATCTCATTTTATTGTCATTAAAAATTTTCAAGTGTAAATCATACATAACATCTAATACTAACACATTGAGTTCCAAAATGAACTGGAGCGAGTGAGACAGAAAATGATTGCATCTATCTCTTTTCTTTCTATTAAAATAAATATCCATATTTATAAAGTTTAACTAACACTACATTTCATTCTGCGAATGTAAGAGTGAAAGAGACACATGCAAATATATCTGTCCTTTTTCAGCATAAAGACTCAATATACTAGTATAAGATGTATGATATAAAAACACTTGTGTTACACTTTTCCTAACACTTTCTTAATTAATATGAACAATAGGTGCTAAATTATGTTTCTATTTCCACATACCAATGTTAATGTTCCTAAATCTAATCAATAATTATTATGCGAGTGTAATGGAGGCTTTATTTTATTATTATATTTTAAAGCCGTTCCACAATTATTTTTATCTGAATTAAAAGTGAATAATTTTTAGTTAGATGAATACTTATTTTGGAAAGTCTAATAGAAAAGATCACCCATCCACAAATGTGTCATGAAAAATGTGTCCTTAACCTAATATTTACAAAAACATATCGCACCTTCGGTAGTACAAGGGCACAATTGTTAGGTTCCCAACTTTACAGGAGAGCCATTTAAAGATTTTTTTTGCATTCAAAATGGTTTTACTTTGTTTTATATTGCTCTAAAGTTATTATCTTTTTTATAAAATAAAGTACATATTATAGGTGTTCTTGGCATCATGTTAGCAAGAATTAAAAACGTTTAGTTTTTTTTTAATTAATATAGTTTTCAAGCAGGGGGTAGTCGTTTTGGCCAATTTTGACAATTGTGCCCTTGTACTACCGAAGGTACGATTTGTATATATCTCCAACAAATTCATACTTTTTGTCAATTTATTCACTTTATATAAACAAAATATGAAATCAAAAGCTATACGGAAAGTAATCATGTAATATAAATATATGCATTTAATTTAAAACCTTATTAAAACAAGCTTTTACTGTTATATTTTAGTTGTAATATTACTCTTAAGTTTTAATTAAGACATTCAAATATTATGTTCGATCATGGATGAATTTTGAATGGGAGTATTATTGCTGGTAGCATTATTTAAATTATAATTTTTAATTAATATATATCTTTAATGTATTAAGAATTAAAAAAATATTATTTGGGGAATCATTTTTAGCTTTGAAGGTTTCCCGCCAAAAACTCAACTGTCAATTTTGACATTGACAGTATTTTTTTTATACAGATTTTGCAAGAGCATTGTTGTTTGATACACGTGTGTATTCTTAAAGCCAAAATAAATATTTTGTATTTTTAATTCAATAAGAAAGTCTTATTAATGTTACCAGCAATAGTAAATCGTGCGGAAACGTAAGCTCTGCGAGCAAGTGTGATAATACGGACATACGGTAAGAATACTATATTGTAATATATGGATTATTCATAATGGCGGTTTTATTTTACCCTGATTTTTTTAATTATATACCTACTGATTTTATGCAGGCTTTTAAATTTTTTAAGGACTATATCCATGATTGATATAATTATAATTTATTTTTTTTATTATATAAGTATATCTATTTTTTAGTAAATCTTGATTGATTAACAACAACTTAAATACAACACTTAAATAAACATCATTAAATGTCATTTCTCAGTTAAATTAATATTTCTAATGATACTTGTTACATAATGATAAGCTTAGTTTAATGAATGACTATGAGTGTGGTGGTAATAGAGTGAAAGTTCCGTCATAATCGTCCCAACTGTTTCAGAGATTAGCTGGAACATACAGACAGACAAAAATAAAAATGCTTTTAAAAGAAAAAAAAATGAAATTAACAGACACTCAATTTTATTTATATATATGTACAGATATAGGATTTTTTCTGAACAGTGTGACTTATAGCAATGAAAAGAAAGTTTCTTATAGTTTTTCAATTAAATTACTCCCTCAATAATTATTTAAGGTATTGTATAACTAATAAAATAAAACAAAATCTATTCAAAAGGATAAATAAGTTTATTATATAAAAACTCAATTCAAACGCACTTCAGGGGGTAATTCGTTTTGGATCTCTCGGGAACATTGAGGTCTTTCGGATATTTTCCAGACCCAGGTACAACATCACTACTCGCTCCAGACCTATGCCGCCACCTGGAACAAAAATAAAATAGAAATCTATACTAATATTATAAATCTGAAGAGTTTGTTTGTTTGGTTGAACGCGCTAATCTCAGGAACTAATAGTTCAATTTGAAAAATTATTTCTGTGTTGGATAGTCCGTTTATCGAGGAAGGCTTTAGGCTATATTACATCACGCTACGAACAATAGGAGCGGAGTATTAATGAAAAATGTTGCAAAAACAGGAAGGGCGGGCGTTAGTTCTTTTTTTAAGGTTTATTTATTAAGGTCTATCAGCAGTATAATCATATTGCCAAATCGACAATTTTTTTACCTGACCTCTTCGAATTCGCTAAAAATTTTCTCTTTCTACCCCCCGAAAGACATTGTTCAGAATTTTTTCAAATGTTTTTTCCCGACTCAAAAAGTACAAATGGTTGAAAAAAAAAACGTTCTTTTTTTGAAAAACTTTCAAAAATTGTCCATTTAAGACATTTTTTTAATTTTTTTTGTTTTCAAATGTAGTTTAAAAAAATATGGAAAAAAATTCAGAAGCCCAGATATACGAAATATTTTAATGCTTTCGAAAAAACCGTCATTAATTTTTTTTTCTGTTTACTCAAAAATAACTTCAACCAATTATGCAAAAAACCGCGCTAGTTTTAAAATGTGCGAACAATCGCATCTAATTTTTTTTGATTTAAAGAAAAGTTTTCTTCAAATTTGGCTTATTTGATGCGACTTTTTTATGAAATTTTAATAATTTTTAAGCCTACTTCATTTTGAAAGTTGTAATTTTTCGGTACGAGAGAAGAAAACGGTCATAAAGTGAAAAAAATCCCTACTTTTTTAAAAGAAAAAAAAAACAAATTTTAGGACGGTAACCACTTAAAATTTCCGAATTAAATTTTATTTTTTAACTTCACGAGGAAGCCAATAATATTAAAAAAATATTATTTTTTTATTTTGTATATCACAAATCACAATGTGACGCACCTGCGTGAGGAGGACAGCCAAGTCTGAACGATTCGATGTACGCTGCTATTTTGCTGATATCTACAAGAAAAAAGAAATTAATCGTACAAAAGACATAAATTAATTAAAATTGCCATATCTTCTCAACTTCAAAGGAAACTAGATATACGAATTGTAGTACTATTTAATGTCCCACTGCTGGGTAATGAGCCTCTGTTCAAAAAAATCAAATCAAAATATTCTTTATTCAAATAGACTTTTACAAGCTCTTTTGAATAGTCATTTTTACATTATTAAAATTAAATATCAGTCTGTAAGTCTGTGAGTAAACTACCACGACGATACGAGCGGGATCAGGGTATAGTCCACCATACTGGACAAGGACAGGGGACTGAGCATGTATTTCGAAAATTTGGTATATTCTCTCAGACATAGGCCAGTGAAAATAGAATTTAACGTCGCACTAAATTTCCGATCCAATTTTTTTTCTCATGAGTTAAGTTTGACAAAAAAATAATACAGGAAATAAAAATTGCGTTTTGATGTCTTCACAATAATGGTTTCAATAACTTTTTGCTCTGAAGTGCATAGTTTCCGAGATATCGGCCGAAAGCTTAGCTTCAAGATGGCGTTTGAAGCTTCACCTGAATCTGTCCGCATTTTGGGATTTATACTCAGTACGTGACCCTAAACCTTATAAGAGAAATATTAAATTGAAAATATAATACTTTCTTAGGTTTACGCGAATATTTGACATTATAAATGAAACTATCTTTTCGGATTTTGTCGCGGATTTATTGTGATTTTTGGTTGACATATCCTAGCAAGTTTTCGAAAAACATACTCTAGCGCGGTAGACTATAGCCTCATACCCCTGGTCAAAAGGAGGTCCACCCCCAGCTAAGGGACGTTAAAATGGCAAAGTTTTTTAAGGTCCAGGGTATGGATTTAAGGGGGAAAATGGGTATTCTCACCAATCCCATGGTGTTTTGCCCTTTCGGTGAGAAATTCCGGGTCATGTATCCTCTGAGCACCACTGAGTATCTCCTCCCCTCGCATGAACATGTCGTACGAGTTTGAAGCTTTCTGTAATAAAGAAAATTCATAGTATATTACGCATTTATTTACAGATTAATAAAATTGACGTGTCTGTTTGTAACATCAAAATAACAATTTTTTTCTAAATATATTAAAAAAATATGTTATATACTACTATAGTTGATATACATATATAAGTTTTAATACATACATATTATAAATATAAACACCCATGACTGGAGTACAAACATCCGAAGTTTAACAAATGAATGCCCCCAGCGGGACTCGAATCCGCGACCGCTGTCCCAAACGTGCCGTCATATTGAGATTATTAAAGGAAAAACAACAAATTGTCAAACATTCGAGGTAAAACATGGTAAATGTTGAACACCCCACACTTACCGGGTTGTTGGGGTCAGGCATGGTGTAGAAGGGTCTCACTGCGAGCGGGTACTTGTCCAGGATATAGAAGTCCGTGTCATACTTAGCCCTCACGAGGCGACCTAGCAACTTCTCGTCGGGAGTGGAGAGGTCATCTTCTTCTCCTACTGTCACACCTGGAATTAAAAAAAACTGTTTTAAGCGATTTCGAAAAAGTAATACTTTCTTAGGTTTACGCGAATCTTTGACATTATAAATGAAACTACCTTTTCCGATTTTGTCGTGGATATATTTGGATGTAATGTTATAAATATTATACTTCTATTATAAAATTTGAAATAAAAATGTAAAAAAAAACGTTTGTACGCTACAAAACATTATTTTCATCAATCAATTAACGATATTTTTACTCCTGGGGAATGACGTTTTCGCCTGGAGGCTATTTAAACCTTATTATTAATGTCTTATTCAACTTATAAAAAAAACTGATTAAGTAAAAATAATAATATCAGTCCCCCGCTGAGTTTCTTTCGCCAGTTCTTCTCAGGTCAGAGGTTTCTTCATTCCGAACTGGTGGTACACTCATGACGTTAAGTACAAATAATAATATAATATTGAAAAAAAAGTGTGTGTGTACTTATGTACACGCGTTAGAAGTTATACTTTTTTGAAAACAAGATTATCTTTTTAAAAATTTTTGTTCGCCTTATTCGACGTTTGTAGAAAAATCTACACTAACAATAGAAAAAAGGTATTTAATACATCGAAAGTTTTATTATAACGCATTATCTAGTTAAATAAAGTTTATTTAAATATCCCAAAAACTAAAATGTTGACTGTCTGTAGCTAACTTCAGGGTCAGTTCATCATCGTACAATTATTTTTTTTATAAATATGTTACGACATTCTTACAACAGCGCCACCCAGTTCCGTGGTAAGCTACGATGCTTGTGTTACGGATACCACATAGTTGATATACTACATATATAACTTTTTTTAAATACATACATATTATAAATATAAACACCCATGACTGGAGAACAAACATTCGTGCTTAACAAATGAATGCCCCCAGCGGGACTCGAACCCGCGACCGCAGGCGCGGAGAGCAGGGTCACTACCAACTGAGCCAAACGAGTCGTCAAAAAATTTACTCTTATATTTTCCCTAATGCGCCAAAAGAAGTATAACTACAAAAATATTTTGAATAAACATAATCAAAACTCACCAGCCTCCTTCAACATCTGTATCGCTTGAGGGAACTCCAAGCGGAGTGGTGGGTCGAGGAACTTGAAAGGTTCCACCTTGTACTGTTGGCCCACCGTCGCTATTTCTGCCGCGCATCTGTTTATTAGAATAAAAATATTATAATATAATAAAGTGGTAACGCGGTTGCTTGGATAACCGAGTGATGCGGGTTCAAATCCGGGTCTCGCACCTCTGATGTGTTCATGTGCGAATCATTTATATCATGATTACCACTCGTCTTACGGTGAAGGAAAACATCGTGAGGAAACCTGCATGTCTGAGAGAACCTAGCAAGTTGTAGGAAGACATGTAAAGTCCGCCAACACGCACTAGGCCAGCGCAGTGGACTATGTCCTGATCCCCCTCGTACTGAGGGAGCCCACCCCCAGCAGTGGGATGTTAAAAATGGCTGATGATGAATATAATAAATGAAATAAACAGCCGAAGCTTTTTTGGCGTAAACTTAGAAGTTAGGTTTATTCACATTTTTTACGGTTTAAATTCAACTCGATAACTCCACACGTTTCCGAGATAAAGGGTCCTGATAGACAGACAGACGGACTAAAAGTGATCCTATAAAGGTTCTGTATTTGCTTTCTGAGGTACGGAACCCTAAAAATTCCTTAAAAATAAACACTAGAACCGAAAAACCCCTTTTCTAATCATTCGGTGTTAATAGAAATTACCCCTACTTAAAGTTAATTTCAAAAACCCCTACAGTTTAACGAATGGTGTCCAACCCTTCACGGTACACCTCTAGATATCTTGAAAATCATTTAAAATAAAATAACACCTCCACCGATATATGAATAATTTATTTTTTTAATTTTTTAACCGTCTTTAAAAAGGCAGGTTTTATGTCCTTTATGAATTTATTTTGGAACGGACATATTAAATATCTGATTGGCGTCTAGAGGCTGTTTTTACATAGATATATAGCAAATAGCCTGCCACCAGTTTGAAAATAATGAATTAAAGCCCCCCAAACTGCCCCTACTCACTGGTCCCTCAGTCCCCTGAAGATATCGGTGAAAGTTTGACCGATGGTGTCCAACACTTCGTGGTAGTGATGCTTGAAGGACATCTCTAGATCCAAACCCACAAATTCCGTCAAGTGTCTATGCGTGTTGGAGTCCTCTGCTCTGAACACTGCTCCCACAGTGAACACCTGTAATTAAAAAAATTGCGTGTGTACAAAGTACACATGTCAGAAGTAAAACTTCTTTGGCAAACTAATTTTTAAATCTCGTTTATATTTATACTAAATAACCCCGTCTAAGCTCGTCGAGAGAGTGAAATGGCGAAGGTCACACCCACGAGTTAGACAGAGTTAGAAATGTCACTGACTCGCGGTGGGCGAGATCTAACTAAGGCTAACTCTTCCCCGTCTCTGAGCGCCTGGTACTATGGAATTATTTTTTTGTTTCATCGAGTTTGAAATCATAACGATTCTAAAGAAGTTTCACTTCAAAAAAAATGTAATAATACAACACACACGATTCATTTGGCGCAGTTTGTGTGACCCTACTTTCTTGCGCCAGCGGTCGCGGGTTCGAGTCCCGCTGGGAGCATTTGTTTGTTAAACTCGAATGTCTGTACTCCAGTCATGGGTGTTTATATTTATAATATGTATGTATTTAAACTTATATAATATGTAGTATATCAACTCTCTGGTATCCGTAACACAAGCTTCCTTCGTAGCTTACCGCGGAACTAGATGGCGCTGTGTGTAATAATGTCCCAACTAACCCAGTCTCTAAGAAATATTGTTTACTAACCATAATGAGTCACTGGTCACTTGAATAAAGAATATATTATTATTATTATTATATTATATATATATCCCAGAAAACGTTCAAAAAGCTTCTATTGCCAAATTAAAAATAAATGTGAAGAAACGTTTTTTAGAAGACAGTACGGTTTGAGAATGATGTGATCGCCGCCAGGCTATTTCAACATATACAATTATTGTTAATTTGCAATTAAATTTGAAAAAGAGATAAAAAAAATAATATTAGTCCCGCTGAGTTTCTTACGATGAAGGAAAAACATCTTTATGTCTGAGAAAAACCTAGCGAGTTTTCGAAAGACATGCTCAGTCCCCTGTCCTTATCCAGCGTGTTGGACTATACCCTGGTCCCGCTCATATTGAATGGAGGCCCACCTCCATTGGGACTTTAAAAAAAGATTGAATACTGTAAGCAACGCATTTTTTACTTATTTTTTTATATTTATTATAAGTAAATAATATTGACACCATTGTAATAACCTAAAATAAGGTAAACTTTTCGTAATGAATGTGAAATAATTTGGATTCGCGAGAGCACGCCATCTCACTCTCATCACGAGTTGCGAGCCGACTAGAAATTTAACTTTTATTTTTATTTTTTTTGTTGGGACATTTTTACAACAGCGCCATCTAGTTCCGCGGTAAGCTACGAGCCTTGTGTTATGGATACTAGAAGGTTGATATACTACACATATATAAGTTTAAATACATACATATTATAAATATAAACACCCATGACTGGAGAACAAACATTCGTGCTCAACAAATGTAACCAGCGGGACTCGAACCCGCGACCGCTGGCGCTGAAAGTTCATTTACAGTCCCTACAAATACAATAAATGAAAATTGTTTCAACACAAACCTTATCAAAATCGGCCGCGATCGCCATTTGCTTGTATAACTGAGGGCTTTGGGCGAGATAGGCTGAAGTCTTGAAATATGAAACAGTGAACACATTGGCACCGCCCTCTGATGCTGCAGAGATTATTTTTGGTGTGTGGATTTCTACGAAACCTGTGGAAATAATATTAAAAGCACAATAGAAGAATACTAAAAACTATAACACATAAATATAATAAATAATACTGTCGCGGAATAGAGTGCAAACCCGTCATAATAGCACGTTTGTACCATGCTTTACAACAGCAGCAACAATTACTAACTAATCTAACTAAAAATGCGAAAGTAACTCTGTCTGTCTGTTACGCTTTCACGCCTAAACCGCTGAACCGAATTCGATGAAATTTGGTACACAGATAGAGAAGACCTTCAGAAAGGACATAGGCTACTTTTTATCCCTGTAATCCCACGGGAACGGCAACTACGTGGGTGAAACCGCGGGGCGCAGCTAGTTTTATATATTTTTTTTTATTTAGTACAATAATCGATAACAATACACCACGAGATGAATTTTAATATCAAAAGTTCGCTCTAAAAAAATCTAAAGTAAAAATTCGATTTTTGTCGATTTTTAAAATTTTAAAAAATTCGGAGCGACCTCTTAAAATTTTTTTTTTGAGCTGTCCTTTGGAGAGGGCTCCTTAAACATCAAAACCTAATATTTTTTTACACGAGATTAAAAAAAAGTTGGTATTTTGCGCCACCCTAGTATGTATGTATGTACATATATATATTGTTACGTACTACGGGTTCGGGATCGGAAATTGAAAGCGTTCTTGCACAAAGATGTTTTATTTACACGCGCAGTCTGTACACAGCACTAGTTTATTTTTAGTCTCTGAGCACTATATTTCACCACTTTTAATATTTCACTAAACTCTTCTTCACTTTTCCACTATTTCGTATCTCTTCGTAATCTTCACTCAACATCAAACTTCAACTGATCTCTCGACACACTCCCGGCCTTTTTATATGTATAAATTTAGAACATTCTAGTATCGAAAATTCAAAATGTTTCTAGTAACTTCCAAATCTTTCCTGAAAATGCGTTGTCTCTCTCTGACACATTAAAATTTGCAATAAACTGTTCTTGTTACCTAATTGTCATAAGTTATAAATTGACATTCGCTGTTGTAAGGCATGGTACAAACGTGCTATTATGACGAGTTTGCACTATATTCCGCGACAGTATGTATGTAGGGGAGACCGGGGCCACAATTAACAAAAAATGTACTTTTAGTTGTAGCTTAAAAATTATTCAACATTAAGACTTGATTTTTGGAATACTTGATGCTTTAATTATTCAGGTTTTACGTAATTATCTCAAAACAAACATAATAGAAACGATGCCGTAAATAGAACGCTTTTTCTTAAAAATGGCAGTTGTTAATTGTTACCTCACGTTTGGGGTTAGAATTAACAGGTGTGGGGCAGGTATTAACTGAAGGGGTAAAAATTAACATATGAAATTGAAATTAATACAGCCTTGCATAGAACACGTTTTCTTATAAACTGATGATAACAAAATCATAAATTATTTTTTAACAAAAATGAAAACCGACTTCAAAACGTTACAAATCGAAACTTTTTGAAGTCGGTTTTC
Organism: Boloria selene; assembly: GCA_905231865.2. Lineage (NCBI taxonomy): Eukaryota > Metazoa > Arthropoda > Insecta > Lepidoptera > Nymphalidae > Boloria > Boloria selene. The sequence continues at coordinate 650,938 of HG993158.1, read as the reverse complement.
ATTTTTGTTAAAAAATAATAACGAATTTTGATTATATTTACGAATTGATACATTAATTAAATTGTATTAAGATTATTTTGATTTGGCTGATCAAAATATCCGTTCGAAAGTTCATTGCAAAGGCAGGATAAAACTGTCCTTCTTGACTGGCGCCGACTCCAACAATAACTACTTAAGTACTTAATTATTAAACTTTTTTTTTTCTTTTTAGTTTCGATTTGTAACGTTTTGAAGTCGGTTTTTATTTTTGTTAAAAAATAATTTATTTTTAATTTTTTGTGGAAATTAGATATTATTTTTAAATATAATATTGGAAGGTTAACTAAACTACTGCTCCAATAAGTCAGCGAAGTTTTGAAATGAACGACAATAGTCAATTGAGATTTGTCCACGTCTATTTTTCCACGTAACTCGTAGAAGTTAATAAGATTTACTTTCTATTATCAATCCACCTAATATCCTGAAGGAATACGACTATCAGTTCATATATTAAAAGAATTTTCTTTCAACTCCTAACCGTTGAGGAGATATACCTTACATCATCACAAATTCTTGAACAACTTTAGAAAATATATGAAAACGGTAATCAATGTCGATAAAATTTAAGGGTTGCCCTCGATTTCTCTTACTTTGCTACCAGGTTTTTTCTTTTTCACAAAATTATAAATCATAACAGAGGTCAAATTCTTTAGTTACATCCCTGTAATTTCTTTTCTTCTCAATGTTCTCTAGCGCAGCTAGCTCGTAGAGCTCTAATGATGTCGTACCACGTGTAGTTTTCAGTTTATAAGTTCTCATGCTGTCATAAAAAAAAGTATTAAATAATAATTCACAAACATTCAGCTACCCTGTTTATACTAGCCCCTATATCTGGGGTAGGTATTAACGTGTTAAGACAAGCCCCTCCAATGTGTTAATTATAGCCCCAAAGGTACATTTTTATTATTAAATAACGTAATAAAATATTGGTCAATAGTTATGTCACAAATGAAACGTAGAATTGTTCAGTATGAAATATGCTACTAGGAAGATAAAAAATGTAAATACAACACTTTATCATTCTTGTACAAATCAAAAAATCGTAAACTATAAAATGATCGTTACCTGCTTCAAAATATCGACCTGCATACAACATACGCAAATGATGCGCGGAGCGCAACTGACTAATACCATGCCATACGGCTCGATCTAATTGACAAACTAAGACACGCACTGGAGGTGTAGTAGGTATAGTTTTAGAGAATTTTGCTTGTTAATACTTACCTCTGTTAATTGTGGCCCCGGTCTCCCCTATGTATGTACATACCTCTGGCAGTGAGTATATCCCGGAACAGTCTACACACAGCTGCCTCGAGCCTGAAGACCGCCTGGTTGGCGGGAGTGCGCAGGTCCAGCACGCGGTTGTCCAGCCTGGTGTCCTGGTTCACTCGGATCTTGAGGGCTTCGGGGTCCTGGGTTCGATTTACGGTGGAAATAAGCTTATTTATTAAAGATATTATTCTACTAGTACAGTTCTCGAGACATAAACTCAGCTTTGCATTTGTGTGAGTGATAGCTAAAAGCCAATAGCCGCGCATCAAAAACCAGTTAAAACCGGTTTAAACCAAGCTACGCCTTCAGCTGTATCTATCCGTACACTGCACGCACACAAATACAAAGCTGAGCTTATGCCTCGAGAACGCAGTTTGTAGTGACCTTACTTTCTTGCGCCAGCGGTCGCGGGTTCGAGTCCCGCTGAGACAATTTGTTTGTTAAACTCGAATGTTTGTACTTAATCATGGGTGTTTATATTTATAATATGTATGTATTTAAACTTATATTATGTAGTATATCAACTATTTGGTATCCGTAACACAAGCCGTAGCTTACCAAGGAACTAGATGGCGCTGTGTGTAATAATGCCCCAACATATTTAATTTAATATTGAGGGAGTAGGCTTTACTTTACAAGGGGTTGAAATAGGGGATGAAATTTTGTATAGAAATTACGTCATTTTTAATATAAGTAGCCTAAGTTACTCTATTAAAATCAGTCCAGCCGTTTCAGAGATTAGCCGGAACGTACAGACAAAAATTTTGAAAATTGCTTTTTTCATAAGCCTTCATGATTGTAAAAAAATTAAAAATAGACACTTCAATTTTATTTATAACCAGCGACTCGCCCTCGCTTCGCTCGGGCTCTTCCCTAGGTTTAGCACAGGCAAAGCCGCGGGATCTGCTAGCTATGCATATAAACCTTTATCTTTAATAACTCTATCTATTAAAAAAACCGCATCAAAATCCGTTGCGTAGTTTTAAAGATTTAAGCGTACATAGGGATATAGGGACAGAGAAAGCGACTTTGTTTTATACTATGTAGTGATGTATATATTATACGTACATATTTTATACGTATTCAAAAATTCATAATATCGGTAAATTTAAGTACTTAAGTAATTGAACTTGTAACGAACATTCCACTAAAACACCTTCGAGTGAACGTAACGCCAGCGAGATGTAACTCACTAGTGCGGCCATCTGTGGACGAACTTTGAACTTGTATTCTACTTGCAAAGGTCTTGTCATTTTCAACCGACTTCAAAAATAACAATAGTTGTAATTTCATCTCATTTTACTTCATCATGACCCGTGCCCACTTCATTGGGCATAATCTGTACTAATATTGAAAAAACTACTTTTTGTAACTTAAATATAAAAGTTAGACATATGCTGTCGTTGACTTTTTTGTAGGCATTTTCAAGCTCTACATCTTTTATCTAGAACTCAAAAATATATCTTTCATAGTTAAGGCAGCGTTCGTAAGAAACGCTTTCATTCGACCGTTTTTTCTCCGATTCACTTTGCAAAACGGACTACCACGTAAAAGCCTTTTTATTTTTCGGTTTTTTATATAACCTATGACACTCAGCAATAATGTGGCTTTCTATTGGTGAAAGAATTTTTAAAATCGGTTCAGTAGATCCCGAGATTACCCCTTACAACTTAACAAATAAACAAACTTTACTTCTTTATAATATTATTATAGTATAGATAGTATAGAAGTATAGAAGTATAGATAATCATCATCAGCCCTTTTTAACGTCCCACTGCTGGGGTTGTCATTTTACTTATTTGTATTGTAGAACAACCCAAAATTATTTTTTACTTTTTAGTGCATATTACTTTGTTTTGGAATAGTATTTTTTATGAAGTTTGTTTGTTTTTGTTAAAATATGCGTATTTTAGTTCGACTAAGGTCAGTAGCCTCGCTTGCTCGGGTACATCCTTAGATGCTCCCTGCCTTTGAAGTTTGTAGGACAAATCGCCCCGTAATTAAATAAAATAATATTTCTAAGATAAAAGTAGCCCAAGTTACTCCTTATAACATTAGCTATCTGCGAGAGAAAGTCCCGTCAAAATCGGTCCAGCTGTTTCAGAGATAAGCTAGAACAAACAGACAGACAGGCAAACATTTTTAGAAATAGTTTTTTGTTGCTAGTATAGTAAACAGCCTCTTAAAAAAGATCGCTCGCATGGATAACCGAATGATGTGGGTTCGAATCCGGGTCTCTCGGGATTTTTTTCTATTATGATTACCGCTTGTCTTACGGTGAAGGAAAACATCATGAGGAAACCTGCATGTCTGAGATAACCTAGTAAATTTTTGAAAAACGTGAATGAATAACTAAAGAAATAAATAAATAAATAAAGATTTGTAGTAAATTTATACACAACGCTTTAAATTTCTATATGTAATTTTTTTGCGTAGCACATAAATAAACAAATAAATCCAAAAATTACATATTTCAATAAACATCGTTTTGCCTTTTCGGATTTTTCCGCGACAAAATCCGAAAAGATAGTTTCATTTATAATGTGTAAAATGTTAAGTGAATTTAGTTCGATAAGTTTGCAAGAGATGGCGTTAGTTGTCTTTTCTGAATCGCGCTGGCAAAAGTTTGTAGCCGTTCTATATAAGGCAAAATTCAGTTGTGTCATTTGAGTTCAAATTCAGTGTTATTCGAGTTAAATATACGAGTGTTATTAACGAGTAGTGTTTCATTTCTAACATTGGTGCCGAAACCCGGGAGTGAAAAGGACGGAAAAGGACGAACAAAGTGTAGTGAGTGTACTGTGTAGTGTCACGTGTGGTAAAAGGGATGTAAAGGACCTAAAACCGTGAGTAGATAGGAATAAGACAGTGAATTCAGTGTTCAGTGGATAGATTAAAAGACTTGCAAAAATTTGTGTAAAGTATACGGACTTATAATAAATTTGATAGTGATTTAACTTTAACTATATCGTGCTTTTAAAGACTTAGAAAAATCGTGAGGCTTTGGACTTGTAAAATATTCGAGATTGTATTCTACGGACTTGTAAAATATTTGCGAATTTCTTCTATGGACTTAGCGAAAAATTGTTGAATTTTGGACTTGTAAAATATTTGTAATTTTATTCTATGGACTTAGGACAAAAAGTTGATGCTTGGGACTTGTCAAATATTTTTATATTATTCTATACACTTTGAATATTTTTATGTGTTGAAATTATATTGAGACTTTAGTTATTTTTTTTTGTTGTGAACAATTTGCTAAGACTTAAAGATCATTCGTAAACTACCTACATCAAGTATAAAAAATAAAAGTGATTTCATACATTAAATTATTATGGAGAATTTAGTGAAGGGACAATTATTAGAGTTATTTGAACAGTTGAAAAAAGCGGAACGGAATCTTAAAAAGGCTAACCATGAGACCCGTGCTAAAGTTAGTTATTTAACTGCACGAATAGAAGCATTGGATAAATTAGAGGAAGCTTTTAACCAAAATCATTTAGAAATAGTATCTAAGGTAACACAAGAGCAGAAGGCGCAATTATCGTATTTCAAGGATGATTTGCAAGATTGTTTTCAAGAATCCTTTATTAATTATAAAGCTCTTCTGAAGGAATATATTGCATCATCAAATTTGACAAAAGCGACTGCTAGTGGAAATGCATCTTCTGTCACGAAAGAGATTAATTCTGAGGTACAGCTACCTAGAATTCAGCTTCTTGTTTTTAATGGAAAATATACAGAGTGGCAATCCTTTTATGACATGTTTGTATCACTTATACACGAGAACTCTGTGCTTACACCGGTGCAAAAATTACATTATTTAAAGTCAAGTTTGACTGGAGAACCTGAAATGCTATTGAGAAATTTTCCTACTACAGCAGCTAATTATAAAGAAGCATTCAGCTTACTAAACGTTATAACAATAAAAGATACAACTGTAATTCTATTATGAAAATGCTGTTTGGACAGAAAAATATGACACATGAGTCAGCAATTTCCATTAGACACTTACTAGATACAACTAATTCTTGTTTAAAAGCATTAAATAACCTTAACATTAAAACTCAAGAATGGGATGCGGTTATTATTCATTTAGTAGTATTAAAATTGGATCAAGAATCACATCGACACTGGGAAAATTATTTGAGTACTGTATCAGATGAGCTACCTAAGTGGTCACATTTAGAACAATTTCTAGAGACGAGATTCAGAACCTTGGAGATGATAGACACAAACAAACAACCTACAATTTCTAAATTGCATAGTAACCAACAAAGAAATGTAAATCACATATCAAAACCCAAAACGTTCCATTCAGCTATAAACATTAAACAAAATTCAGCAGAAGCAACTTGTGCAATGTGTAATGGTCCACATTTTATATATTATTGTACACAGTTTAAGAAGGAACCTGTACTTGAGAGACAAAATATAGTGCAAAATAAGCGACTTTGTTTTAATTGCCTCGCGCCCACACATCCTGTATTTAGGTGTCATCAAAATTCGACGTGTCGAAAATGTGGCAAAAAGCACCACACTTTGCTTCATTTTGAGAAAGAGGATAAACAAATATATCAAAATTCGAGACAAACCGAGTCAATGAAAGAGGCGGAGAACAAATCTAGTGGTGGAATAAACTCATCAACGACTGAGCCAACTCTATTAGCTAATTTTTCGAGAGGAGATATACAAACATATAGCGTATTATTAGCAACCGCAGTTGCAAAATCGAATAGTTTAAGGAACGGTTCTTCTTATGTTTTAAGAGCATTGCTAGACCAGGGCTCTCAGGCTTCCTTTGTAACTGAGGACACTGTACAATTGTTAGGTCTTAAGCGGACTAATGTAAATGGTAGGGTGTCAAGCTTGGGAGATGGTCAAAGTATGGTTATAAAACACGCAGTAAATATCGAATTAGAATCCCGTCACGAACCTGGTAAATTTATTCGCGTTAATGCTTATGTATTAAAGTCAATTACTTCTTTATTGCCTTCAAGTAAAGTACATATCCCCGATTGGCTAGAACTAAAAACCCTACTTCTCGCTGATCCAGGATTTGCATCTCCAGGGAAGGTTGATGTTTTACTTGGAGCAGAAGTATATGGAGAAATACTGCTAAATGGAATGAAGAAAAGTCCATACGGAAACCTAATAGCTCAGAATACTACACTTGGATGGATTTTGTCAGGGAAAGTATCACCAGAAGCCAATGATAACGATGTTATTACTTTACATGTTAAAGTTAAAGAGGATGAGTTACTAAAGAAATTCTGGGAGATGGAGAACGAGCCAAACAGTATTGAGAAAAAATTAACTAAAGAGGAGCAACACTGTGAGCAATTTTACACTGAAACAACAACGAGACGTAAAGATGGGAGGTTTGTAGTAAGATTACCTTTTAGAACAACCAATCCCCAGAGTCAATATGGTCGATCATGCGAGATAGCTACGAGAAAACTTATGTCGTTAGAGAGAATATTACATAAAAATCCTAAACTAGCAAATGAGTATAGTAAAGTTCTAGAAGAATACACTATTTTAAAGCACATGGAGCTGGTTGAAAGTGAAGATGTAGATAACCCTTCAGCGGTATATCTTCCACATCATGCAGTTATCAGAGACGATAAAGAGACGACTAAAGTGCGCGTTGTTTTTAATGCCTCGAGTAAAGGGATCGATAACGTGTCACTAAACGATGATTTACTTATAGGGCCAAAGCTCCAACAAGATTTACGACATATTTTGCTTAGATGGCGGCGACACCCTATATGTATTGTTGCTGATTTAGTAAAGATGTATAGGCAAGTTTATGTGCATGATATGGATACTAATTTTCAACGAATAGTGTGGAGAGCTAGACCTGATTTACCAATTCAACACTACAAACTATTGACATTGACTTTTGGAACCTCATGCGCACCTTTGAAGACTTTACAGACCTTAGCGGAAGTAGAAAGTGAGAATTACCCTATAGCAGCACAGATTACAAAACGAGATTATTATGTGGACGATTTAATGACAGGGTGTAAAGAAGAGTGTGAAGCAATACAAATTTATGAGGAAATGTGTAAATTAATGAGTGCGGGAGGTTTTCAATTACAGAAGTGGAGTAGTAATAGTCAAACATTTTTAAATCACATTGAAGCAGAGAAGTTGAACACAGATCAAGCGATACATATAAAAGTAGATAACATGGTTAAAGTATTAGGTATTTGCTGGAACAGACTTTCAGACAATTTTGAATATATAGTTAATTTACCTGAACTTATACAACCCGTCACAAAACGCAATGTACTATCAGACATTGCTCGATTATACGACCCTATTGGATGGATTGCACCTGTAGTAATTACGGCTAAAATTTTTATCCAGAAACTATGGAAATCGCAACTAGATTGGGATAACGAGTTACCAAGAGATCTTCTGGCAGAGTGGCTTAAATACAGACAAGAGTTAACCCATATTAAAAATATTTCGATACCCCGATGGCTTTGTTCTACTAAGACATCTAAGTTAGAGTTACATGCATTTTCAGACGCGTCGAGTGCTGCTTATGCAGCTGCTGTGTATATAAAAGTCATTGACGAAGACGATCAAATTCATGTGAGACTCGTGACTGCAAAAACTAAAGTTGCGCCGATAGAGAAGGAAGTATCTATTCCCAGGTTAGAACTTTGTGGAGCAGTATTAGCGGCGAAATTGATACATGAGGTGTCAGAAGTAATGAGCGTAAAGAAACAGGATCTCTATGCATGGACTGACTCTACGGTAGTATTGGCGTGGTTACGAGGACCTGTAAGTCGGTGGGCTACTTACGTAAGTAACAGAGTATCACACATTCATACAATATTGGACTTTGAGCAATGGCGACATGTATCGACTCAGATGAATCCTGCTGACTGTGCATCGAGGGGTCTCAAACCGACAGAGCTAAGTAATTATTCACTTTGGTGGAATGGTCCTGAGTGGCTAGCGAAGTCAATCACTATTAAAGATAAGCCAATCATAGTTGATACTCACGAGGAAGAAAAGGTAAAGTTATTTAGTACGAAGGTCGCTGAATGTAGCTTTGAATGGATGAAATTTTCTGATTTAAACAAGATGTTGAAAGTCATATCCATATGTCGGAGATTTCTTAAAGTTAAGTTACCTTTAAAAGATAGAATTGCATACCCTAAATACGCCACAACTGAGGAGATGAATAAGACTATGGAACTTTGTATCAGACAAGTTCAGGAGTATGAGTTTAGCGATGAAATTAATTCATTACAAAATAAGGGTAGTGTCTCAAAACGGAGCAAGCTATTAGCGCTTTATCCGTTTTTAGACAAAAATGGAATATTAAGAGTCGGTGGACGTATTAGCCAAGCAGAAGTGGACTTTGACCAAAAACATCCAATCATCCTGCCAACCAAAAATCATTTAAGTCAGCTGATAGTCGCAGATGCTCATAAGAAGGCTTCATGGCGGTCCTCAATTAATGATGAATTTTTTGAGATCCAAATTTTGGATAGTGAGAGCACGTGATATGGTCAAACAATATTATAGGAAGTGTACAACTTGCTTAAGATACTCGAAAGCTGCAACAACCCAACTTATGGGACAATTACCAGAGGCTAGAGTAAAACCGAGCAGACCTTTCAAGGCTTCAGGAGTGGATTATGCGGGTCCCATTAATATAAGGTTTTCACCGGGTAGAGGAGCTAAGTCCTACAAAGGATACATTTGCTTGTTTGTGTGCATGGTTACTCGCGCAGTCCATTTAGAAGCTGTAACTGAACTAACAGCGAAAGGCTTTATGGCCGCCTTTCGAAGGTTTGTTGCTAGGAGGGGTCATTGCCAAGACCTTTTCAGTGATAACGGCACTAACTTTGTTGGTGCAGATGTGATGTTACGGAATATGTTTAATAGTGCCAAATCTGAGTTACCACATGAAATAGCAGAACTTTTAACATTGGAATCCACTAAATGGCATTTTATACCTCCAAGTGCACCAAATTTTGGAGGAATATGGGAAGCAGGTGTTCGCTGTGCTAAAGCACATTTAAAAAGAGTAATCGGGGATAGCACTTTAACATACGAAGAGCTTTCTACACTCCTAACTCAAATCGAGGCCTGTTTAAATTCGCGTCCCTTGTCATTTGTCAGTGATAGCCCAGACGACCCTCTTCCATTGACACCTGGCCATTTTTTAATAGGAGAACCTTTAATAGCTATAAGTGATGTAAATTATACTGATCAAAATGTTATTGGTTTAGATAGATGGAAATTAATCCAAAAAATGTGTAATTTGTTTTGGAATAGATGGTCTAAAGAATTTTTAAGCAATTTAAATCAAAGAAATAAGTGGTGTATAAAGAGACCAGAAGTAGATATTGGAGATGTGGTTGTAGTTAGAGACGACAATCTTCCTCCGGCTAAATGGATTTTAGGAAAAATTACGAAAAAGCATACTGGCCCTGATAATGTGACACGAGTCGTAACTCTCAAGGCTAAGGGTGGCTTTCTTACACGGCCGGTCAGTAAAATTTGTATTTTGACAAAGTCAAAGTGATTCGAGAAACACTATCAGGGTGGGCGGCTACTTTATAGATTAATAATTGTAGATTGTTCCTTATTTGTAATAGTTCTTTTTGTGGTAATATAAGAATTTCACTTTTGTTCTTTTACACACTATATGTTATGGTGGGCGGTTTATAGTTAGTACGTTTTTTTGTGTTTATTTTATTTTTTGTTAGAAAATCTTTATTTGTTAAAGGACAAGTCCTTGGTGGGCGGAATGTGTAAAATGTTAAGTGAATTTAGTTCGATAAGTTTGCAAGAGATGGCGTTAGTTGTCTTTTCTGAATCGCGCTGGCAAAAGTTTGTAGCCGTTCTATATAAGGCAAAATTCAGTTGTGTCATTTGAGTTCAAATTCAGTGTTATTCGAGTTAAATATACGAGTGTTATTAACGAGTAGTGTTTCATTTCTAACATATAATGTCAAGTATTCGCGTAAACCTAAGAGAGTATTATCATCTTCACTACAAAGTATAAAACAAAGTCGCTTTCTCTGCCCCTATATCCCTATGTATGCTTAAATCTTTAAAACTACGCAACGGATTTTGATGCGGTTTTTTTTAATAGATAGAGTGATTCAAGAGGAAGGTTTATATGCATAACTAGCGAATCCCGCGGCTTTGCCTGTGCTAAATCTAGGGAAGAGCCCGAGCGAAGCGAGGGCAAGTCGTTAGTGCCTATATAAATGTTTGAGTAAAGTTAAAATCGAACCCACATCAGTCTCGGGCCTGGCCGCGTCCTCCACCTGCAAAGGCAGCTGGGACTTCGCCGCCGAGACCAGCCACAGCTGGAGCCCTGACAGTTCAACATTTTGTATGGTACAGGACTCCACTGGGGAGGAGGTCTTCACTACTGTTGCGTTCACGTCGATTATAGATTCTTTGGTTATGCTGAAAACAATGGCAAAATTAACAAAATGAACATATTGAATTATTGTTACAGTCGACGACTGACAAGCTATAGTGATGCCTAAAGGACGTAATAATCGATATATAAGATTTTTTTTAATATAAAATAATATTAATTTTAAATTTATTAATATGAAAATAAATATTATAATCGTAAAAATTATCATCATGAATCATTTTAATAAAAGGAATTTAACTATTTTAGTTCTTTTATTTGTATGCCTTATACTAAGAATAAAGTAAAACTTTACAAAATGTTAATATTTTAATTTATTGGTTTTAACCTTAAAATTTCGTTGTCTATCTGATTAAATAACATATTACACCTTATTTACATATTAGCATTTATTTCTTCCGAATATTTGTAATCTGTGGCACAATCGCAGGAATCGTTGTGTGGCACAGCAATACGAACTGGTGGTAGACTCATGACGTTCAGTAAGAAATTGTAACAATTTTTATGCTGATTAAATATTTTGATTTGAATGGATTTAATCTAAACTGGATCCCAAAGAAAAAGGTCGGTAAGAAAATCTTTAATATTTTTCTTTATTTTACACTAGCCTTTCCCACGGCTCCGCTCGCGTTCCTAAGGCTGAAAATCAAAAGAAATATTTTCTCCTGTTTTTGCAACATCTTTCATTGATGCTCCGCTCTTATTGGTCGTAGCGTGATGTAATATAGCCTATAGCCTTCCTCGATAAACGGACTACCCAACACAAAAATAATTTTTCCATTCGGATCAGTAGTTTTTTGAGATTAGCGCGTTCAACCAAACAAACAAACTCTTCAGCTTTATAATATTAGTATAGATGTGATTTTTACAACATAGTATACGTATTTCAAATTTTATAACACTACACTACTAACCTCCCAGTAAACTTAACCATTTGCTTGCTAACGTTCTCATTCACACTGACTAACAGTTGCACGGTGCTCGAACTTTGACGAAGTACTGCAAAGCATTGTTTCCCTTTGGCACGCGATGTTTGAAGACGTGCTGAAAAACAAAATGGTCAAGTGCGAGTCGGTTTTTTGTAAAATGAGAATATGATAATCATCGTTACTATTATTATAAAGCTGAAGAGTTTGTTTGTTTGAACGCGCTAATCTCAGGAACTACTGGTCCGAATTGATTTTTTTTTGTGTTGGATAGTCCGTTTATTGAGGAAAGCGTGAGTGAATGAGTGAGTGACCTTTCGCCTTTATATATATATACAGATTAATCTTGTTGAGTATTGTCCCAAAACATACACTATGTGTTAATGTGTTTTTCTGTACACCTATGTCTATTATAATAGGACTAGCCTTTCCCGCGGCTCCACTCGTGTTCTAAAGCCTGAAAATCAAAAGAAATATTTTTCTCCCGTTTTTGCAACATTTTTTATTGACGCTCCGCTCCTATTGGTCTTAGCGTGATGTTATGTAGCCTATAGCTTTCCTCGATAAACGGACTATCCAACACAAAAATATTTTTTCAATTAAAGTTAAAGTTAAACAGTAGTTCCTGAGATTAGCGTATTCAACCAAACAAACAAACAAACTCTTCAGCTTTATAACTTTAGTATATAAATAGAAATAAAAATAAAGGCCATAATATTTGACATCATAAACGAAACTATCTTTTCGGATTTTGTCGCGGATTTATTTAGATTTTTGGTTCCTGACGTTTCAAATACTTTACAGCAATCATGGTCACGGGAGAGAGACTCTCCAGTGACGAATCGATTGTTCCATTTATAAAACAAAGAAAATTCAACTAACCTCTAACCCACACATTTTTGCCATTCAATGCAACACCTAGGTCCTTTACATCGGTATACACTCTATCCCTATTCTCCCCCGACGATTGTATCATCTTGAGATTGCCATACTTTCCTTCTGATACATCTGGCTCTGGTGCTTCATTTTGGGCAGTTGCAGCCTGAAATTAAATTTAAAAATGTTGATTTTAATTTAAAAAAAAAAATTCCTGAGTTTCTTTCGCCAGTTCTTCTCAGGTCAGAGGTGTCTTCTTTCCGAACTGGTGGTAGACTCATGACGTTCAGTAAGAAATTGTAACAATTTTTATGCTGAATAAAATATTTTGATTTGATTTGATTTGATGAAAACCTGTATGTCTGAGAGAACCCCCAAAGATTTCGAAAGATATGTGCAGTTCGCCAGTCCACATCTGGTTAGCTTGGAGGACTATGACCTGATCTTCCTCGTACCAAAAGGAAATCCTGTGCGTAGCAGTGGGAGGTTAAAAATAGCTGTATATTATGAAGTATACCAGTGGTTGAACCAATTTTGAAGGGACTTTTCTGGCAGCTGATTAAGAAACCTTTAATTTTAGACAAAAATAATTAATGATCCGTGCCAAAAACTGTAAAGCCGATGCAACTAGGAGAACGGTATGCATAGGACATGTAAGGATAAGCTAGCGTATAATAATAATAATAATATTTGGACATTATTACACACAGCGCCATCTAGTTCCGTGGTTACGAAGTACGTTAGTACGAATCTTGTTTTACGGATACCAGATAGTTGATATACTAAATATATAAATTTAAATATATACATATTATAACCTCCTCCTTTTTTGAAGTCGGTTCATAAAACTAAACACCCATGACTGGAGTACTAACATCCGAGTTTAACAAATGAATGCCCCCAGCGGGACTCGAACCCGCGACCGCTGGCGCAAGAAAGTAGGGTCACTACAAACTGCGCCAAACGTGTCGTCAAAATATAAATATATAATACATATAATAGAATAAAAATATCACTACATAGTATAAAACAAAGTCGCTTTCTCTGTCCCTATATCCCTTTGTACGCTTAAATCTTTAAAACTACGCGACGGATTTTGATGCGGTTTTTTTAATATTTTTTTAATAGATAGAGTGATTCAAGAGGAAGGTTTATTTGTATAACTAGCAGATCGCGCGGCTTTGCCTGTGCTAAATCTAGGAAAAAGCCCAAGCGAAGCGAGGGCGAGTCGCTAGTGCAAGAATAAAACAAAATGTGTACCTTACTATCGGCTTTTTTCTGTTGTTTCTCTGCAGCTTTAGCGGCTTTCTTGGCCGCCTTCTTGCTGGTGGCTGCATCACCTTCGATGGGCGGCTGAGGTTCAGTTTGCACCATTTTTATGTAGATAGCTAAATTTAAAAAGGAATATTTTTTAAACTTATTTTTTTAAAAAGTGGCAGTGGTAGTCCAGCGGTAACGCGCTCGCTTGTATAACCGAGTGATGTGTTTTTTTTTTGTAAATTGTGGGTAGACACTGTCTGTAACAAGTATATAAACCCCTGAGACGTCAAGCACCTTAGTCTTTTCCGTGACTATAGATATTAAAAAAAAAACAAAGCTGACTGTTCAAAACTCTATTCATTGCCTTACAATGGAAAGTATTTATTCATTGTTCCAAAAGTATATAATAGCCATAGCTGGGCATTAACTCGTTAATCCGTTAATCGTTAATTAACGAAGTTAACATTTTGATTAACGATTAACTTTTAAGTTAACCTAGAAAAAATTGAACGGACTTGTTAACTTCCGTTACATTTTCTCAAGTCCGTTAATCGTTAATTCAGTACCTATTCTTTACCAAGCACCGCGTCGCGTCGAATAAAACGAAACTAGGTACCTAAGTAAAGTTTGGTAGGTAAGGTTGTCGGTGCGTGTTCACGTGCCGGGCGCTCAGTAAGCATCTGCGTCAGTCTGAAAGTCATGACACCGTGTAGGCCTTCTGACCCAGTGAAACAGGACGAACGGCATCCACTTTCGCCAGGCCAGCCTCTGGGTTTCCCAGTTACTTCTTCCATAGCCGGATCATGGCCTCGTCAGCTAGACGGAAGGGATCCCACATTGGAAGTTTCCCAAGCGCACACTCACTCGCCTGAAACTGGTTCACTTTGGCGAGTACCTCTGCCTGCGCTTGGAGTACCCAGGATGAACACCCGCCAGAAGGACACCGCGCGTCATCCCCGTATCGCCTTCACCACCAGAACCCGCTGCGTACTGCACAATTGGATCACGTTCGGGACGGAGAGGGCGTCGATCCAGCGGGGATCCATACAGTGCCATGGACCTCACAATTTCAAAACCGGCAAAGAGATTCAATGCCCCGGACATTCGGCAAAAGCCTGCCGAAAGTCGAGACGGCTTCCAACAGTATCGAGGTGAACTGGGAGAAATTAAAAAGGAACGTCCAGCGTCCGTCCAGGGCCAGAGAGAGGTGCCTCATGATAGCGAAGTGGCTCTTGTTGAGTCCCAAACGGCTGGGTATTGAAGGCATTGAACTGAGCCTCTGAAAAGCCCGGTCCCGCCTCCTCGAAATGCTGAGAAGCTTTTAAGTTCCAGAACCCAAATCAAAAGATTTTATAAGTAGATCATTATTGTTGCACTAATATAATAATTCAATTTTAATCACGTGTTAACGGATTAACGACTAACGTTAACTTGCGTTAAATTTTTCAAAATTTAACGCTTTAACTTTTAACGAAGTAAACTTTTTTAAGTAACGGATTAACGATTAACGAGTTAATTATTTGTTTAACGGTGCCCAGCTATGATAATAGCTTTAATGACATTCTATAATTACTGTACTATCTATACATATAAATAAAATTGGAGTGTCTGTTTTTAATTTTAAAATAACAGCTTTTCACTAAATGTATATGAAAATAAATATAATACTAGCAACAAAAAAACAATTTTTGAAATTCTTGTCTGTCTGTCTGTCTATCTGTTTGTTCTGGGTAATCTCTGAAACGGCTGGACCTATTGTGACATACTTTCACTTGAAGATAGCTAATTTTATAAGAAGTAACTTAAGCTATTTTTAAATGACTACAAAAAAGGAGGCAGGAGCAGTTTTTAGTTCTGTTTTTATTATTATCTATAAAATATTAAATAAATAAATCATTTATTTGTATAGATATTAATGAAATTTTTACAAAATGTAATGCTTGTTTATAGGAGTTTTAAGCAATATTGAAACATGGTTAATTTTTTTATCTTGGCTTTAGCAAGTAAAGCTAATACATATTAATAGTTCTTGTAATACAGGGCCCAGAAATGGGTTTCTCCTTTGAACTTAAAATAAAAATAGCATTTTTTTTTTATAAAACTTTTCCTGCAGAAATAATGTATTTTTTGGTAGTAGATACTTTAGATTATTATAGGCCAGTTTTTCAAAATCAGTCATGCCTATTACAGATCTTATTACACATCATCTCTTAAATATAATATGAAATAGAGATTACTTTTTTTAAAGGTCAGAAAGTTTTCAAAGAGAGATAGTTGTTAAAGTATTTTTTCATATTTAAAAAAACAACCAAGCTTTATAAAACTGACATTTACTTAACCGCAATTGAACGAAACTGTGTCGCCAACCGGTAACTGATAACTATTGTAAGATAAAAATAGTTTTCACTTTAGCGGTGTTAATTTGGATACACATTCCTACAGCAAGTGCATAATAATATTTCATCATTTATTTAAAACTTTGAATAATTAAAGATCTTACCTTGCTAACCTTTTATATCTAAATCAGACTTGTTAATTGACACTTGATTGCAAGAAAATTGAAGAGCACTTATTAATTAAAACTAAATAATAAATTTTGTAAGGTTATATTATGACCGCAGACCGACACGAATTTCCCGCATTTGACAAATGAGAATGACAATGACGTCTTGTTGTTGTTTTTAAAATTTATCCCCAATAGGGACAGGCAAAGGACTACAGTCCATACAGCCTGGTCTAAATTTGACAATGACGTAAACTTCTTTGAATTTCAATACAAATGACACTTGAGTAAACGTAAAAAATTTTTTTTGGTAGAAAATCGAGGGTCATAGAGTATACTGATACATGTCGAGGGTATTAAGTCATTGCCATAACTATATATTTTTTTAATATTTATAATAGCTAATTAAAGGTAAATCGAGCAGATGATTTGGAACTGGTTAATTTACAACAAACTTGAAAACAATTTGAAAATTGAAATGTATATCAAGTTTCAATCAAACTTCTTTTGATCATAATCACTAAAGAAGAATATTGATAACTTTCAATCTGGCGTTTGTCAATTAAGACTTCATATTTCTTTAATAACGCTTTATAACAAAATAAACAAATAAATTGTTATGCATAAATTTTTTGTTCAACATGATCAAAAACATAACTGGCCCTGACAAAGAATATAGGGCCGGATTTTTTACTTATTTAATTAATTTAAAGTCGAAAATATGCCTGTATTTACTGCAAATATTCCAGGTGTACTTAAAATTGGAGACAAGATTGAAATTGGTGGCAGAATAAAGGAAAATGCCAGAAAGTAAGACAAAACAAGAAATTTAGATAAATTAACGTGACTTCGGTCAGAATTTAATGTAAAAAATATACCTAATCATTAAGTAATAATAATCACATTTTGATAAGTGTAATCTCAATGCTATATTTATTTCAATACTAAATCCTACAGGATGTCGGTAAATCTTTGTGCTCAAGAAGGTGAAGAGCCACGAGATGTAGTGTTGCATTTTGACGTTCGTTTCCATCGTGACAATATTATATCTCTATCCCGTAGAAACGGAGTCTGGATTGGTAGCGGCAATCTAGACACAAATTATAATATGTTTGTACCTGGTTAGTTATTCGTATAATCAATGTACTAATTACTTTTGCTGAAACACAAAAAATATTATTAGTTTTGGTTTATAACTTTATTAAAATTCCCTTTAATAGGCACAGTATTCAGAATAATCTTTGAAGTTAAAGACACAGACGTCATAACGATATATTGCCAGGGTAAATTTCATTCAAATTTTCTACCCAAGATCCCATTAACTATGGCACGTTACCTCGTCGCTTGGGCTGATGTGGAGAGAGTAACACATTGCTACTTTCATATGACTGGAAAGGTTACATTATAACATTTTAAACAATTGTCATTTATCAAAATAATTATCTGAAACAACTAAAACGACGAATATTAATCGTTTTAGGGCGTAGGAGATGAAGCAGCGACACCTACAATTAAACCATCTCAATCTCCGCGTCTTGGAGTCGCTCCCACAATGGTTGGAGAGGTTAAAAGATGGTGATAACTGATATGTCATTTTTTTGAATCGATAGCTTATGTTAATGTTCCTTATTCCATTAGGAATATAAAATAACTTTAATTATCATACACTTGTTTTGCTCTGTGGGTGTGTATTTAAAAAAAAATTGGTAGTTATAAATTTATTAATTTATTTCAGCCCAAGAATCCATAAAAAACCATCTCCAAGTTCTCCTCACATTCATTCATCAAATGAAAGTTCTGATGATGAAATAAAATCAAGAAAAGAAGTCCGTGCTGACAAATACTTTTACGATGCTTTAATGTGTCAAACTCCAGCGAAAAAATTTGGTTCACCAGAAATGAAATTTTGTGAGCAAAGAAATAACCCAGAATATAGAAGAAAATATAAAGAATATTCTGATACAGAAAAAAATGATACAGATATATCAGAAGAAGTTGCAACTAAAACCATGGATTCATCTATCGCAGAATCGCAAGATTGCACGCCGGAACTTGGTTTAAAAAAACGTGTGGTTAGACGCGGGAAGTTTGCGCCGTTTGCTCAAGTTGTGAATTTTATGGGAAAAAACGGGAGGAGAAACTAGTTTTATGTTATAAAGGGCGTCTCTACAATAACTGGTAAATTATTATTGTGTATTTGTGTTGTTATTATATTGGCGTGACTATAAATAAAGTTTATATTCATACATATTTTTTTCTTAATTGCAGCCAGTGATGTACTGTTGTAAATTTTATCGATTGATTCGAAATATTCCGTAAAGCTGTCAGCGACGTATTTATCTTATATTTATTACTTATGTATTTATTTATTTTAGAAGATATGCTAACAAGGCATGTAGTAACATTTTAAAATACATTAACTTTTAAGTTACAATATTTATAACACCTTCAAATGCAAGCTTATATACTTATAATTATACAAAGCGTTATTTCGTTTTTCGGCATTAAAATAATAATAATAGATGATATCTTATATATAATCTACTGAGACTAGTGGAAAATTTTAGAAACAAAATAAAAATAATGTAATAAAATTAATAGATACCTATTAATTGCAGTTGTTTCTTGTATTTCTATGCTATATTGTAAAAAATGGTTTGAAAAAAAACAACAAAGCTATATTATTATAAATTATATTGCATATTTACAGTTTCGTTTGGACAGACAACAATAATTAATAGTAAAATTAAACATTCTATGGAAGACAATTACTCCCAAAATATTATTACCCAAATTATACTAATTATAAATATTTAAAAGTATTTACCTATTTAAATAAAATTGAAACTACGATTTCTTAGAAACCGCGGCGCACGGCAGTGCTTAAGCCAAGTTTAGTGAACACAATTTATGCCTGTATACTTACATATTAATCAATAAATCAGACCATTGTTTTAATTTTTTTAGAGAAAGTGACCATTTAAGACCACTATTCAATCATAATTAAAGGTATACATTAAAAATTAAATTGCTTAGTAATGTTAGCTTTTTACAAATTCACATATAATGTCAGCATGTTCCTCACTAACTCCGATGGTTACAAGTTGTCCTCTTGATACTAGAAATAGAGATTCACCGTCTAATTCATGTTCTTGTAATACTGAAACTGTTTCATTCCAAGCATATTTGTTCAAATGTGTCGTTAA
The DNA here is from genome assembly GCA_905231865.2 of Boloria selene. NCBI lineage: Eukaryota > Metazoa > Arthropoda > Insecta > Lepidoptera > Nymphalidae > Boloria > Boloria selene. The sequence continues at coordinate 631,429 of HG993158.1, read as the reverse complement.
CTGATCAGTCTACAAAAAAAAGCAAATATTAGGACTAATGTCATATAAAATAAAGAATTAAATATATAAAAAAAAATATTAAACTCACCGTCCATGTCTTGACAATGTTCAGTTTGAGGTTTTCAAAAGGATTTTCTGTAATAAAATTTTATTATAATTAGTTCATTTAAATCAAAATAATAACAGATCATATTTTAAATAAGAATCATCACAATTAGTCAGCAACTTACTAACACAGACTACTACTAGAAATTAAAAAAAGAAATACAATGATCGAGTACAGCTGGGGGTATTCATTCGTTAAAATCTGAATGTTTGTACTCCAGTCATAGGTTTATATTAATAATATGTATGTATTTGACCTTATATGTGTAGTATATCAACTATATGTCACAAATTATTTATTTATTTATAATTACCTTTATTTTCTTCTTTCTTCTCATCAGCTACATCAGAATTCATATTCTCTATCTCCTTAATTTGAAGATGTGAAATGTCTAATATTTTGCTATTATTCCTAATTGCAGTCTCTTTTTCCTCTTTACCTTCTTTCTTCAGGTCCATTTCCTCAGTGTTGTATTGTAAAGTCTTTTCCTTCAATGGTTTTCTTATCTGAAACAATATAAATATAAAATATTCAAGTATTTTCTTACTATAAATTGTTTTCTATACATGTAAATAAAATTGGAGTGTCTGTTTGTAGTTTCAAATTAACAGCTTTTCACTAAATGCATATGCATATAATATGTATATGATACTTAAGTTAATTGTCAAGTTGTTCCGGCTAATCTCTGTAACGACCGATTTTGACGGGACTTTCACTCGCAGATAGCTTATGTTATAAAGCTTAACTTAAGCTAGATTTATTTTAGAAATTTTATTTATTTATGTCAGCGACGGATTTTGTGCTTACGAACTTTAAATTGTGCTGGAACCTAGGGGCGAAATGCTGAATAGCTAGTGTAATATATATTGATATGTTATTTACTTACCGGAAAAGCTATATTGGACTCTTGAATAACATATCCATCTAAAACATGAGTTAAGACAAAATTTCTATCTCCTTTTAATTTTATTTCTGCACTTGTACTATTAGGCTCGACTTTGCTTGATTTGGTTTGTTTTTTCAATTTGATGTTTGTATCGCTACTATTCAGCGGAATATTGTCTACTTTGCTATCATCTTTTACTTTAACATCTGTGGTAATATTAGATTGACTCGTATTTAATTTGGTCTCCTCTTTCGTTATTTTATTATCTAATTTCTTTACTTTACTACTATTAACAACTTCTAAAGTCTTTTGTATCTCATTAGTCTCCATTTTATTTATTGGTTGGTTTTGGACAATGTCCTTAGATGCTGATGGTATTGTTTGTTTATTTTCCAAATCATTAACGTTTTTATTTTCAATGCATATTTCCTTGTCATTAAGTACTCTACCTCTTGCTTGTGTGTAAACTGTGTTTCTTACTAATTTATCTTTTTCTGTGGGTAATAGTGGAAGTGAATTAGGTATGACAGTAGTATGACTACTTCCACTAACATTTTGAGGCTCTAACATAGGAATATTTGCCCGTACTGGTTTTGCTAATTCCTCTTTTATTTTTGTATTTTTATCATTAGACGGTCTTAATGGAGTAATTTGCAGACTATTCATTACAATTCGGCCATTTGGTCGGTGAATGGGACTCGTGTTTACTCCAACATCGGAACAACTTACATTATTTGAAACGTTTTCTATACGTTTTATAATAATAGGGCTATCACTGTGAGTATTAATAGACATTTTCTTATGTACTTCATCAGGAGATTCGCTTTTTCTTTTTCTATTCATTGGAATATTGTTCCCTTCAATTTTACCATTACTCAATATTGATATACTATTTGTTATTGGCACATTATTCGGTAAAATCTTTCGAGGAACTTGGTTTATAGTAATAGAGTTTGGCACAGCATGTTGAATGATTGAGTTCGTTGGCTGGACGGATATTACATTCGGTCCACTACTTCTGATCTGGTTGGTTCGAGGTTGTATAGGCCTGAAATTTTGAGGTGCCTTAACAGGTACGGTAGGTATGTGATGCTGATTTCCTTTATTAACTGTCGTTACTATCTTTCTTGCTTCTTGTACATTTGTTAATATCGTGTTTTGATGTGTTGGTTGGATGTTTGCTATATTCTGTTGTGTCACCGGTCGTATACTTTGTTCATATCCTTGCGGAAGTCTATGCATAGTTTGCATATTATTAGGTACCATTGTAAGTGTTTGATGCACTTGAACTTTCGGGTCCTGTTGCATAATTTGAGGCGCTGGTTGTCTATAAATATTTTGCCCATTGCTTTCTTGAGGCCTTATGTTGTTAACTAGTTCGTTTATATGCGCTATTTGGCTAGGAGTCATTTGTCTGTGCGTAGGAACATTTTGGTTTTGAATAGTTTGAACAGTATTAATATTTTGATGCATTTGAGGTGCATTTGATATTATCCTTTGATTTTGCAAGTTAGAACTCATATTGTTTTGTATATTATGTACGACATTTGGAGGTACCATTTGCATGGGTCGGATTTGTTCTTGTGGATTTTGAACATACATCGGTTGGACATTCTGATATGCAAAGTTTTGTATATATAGTTGATTCGGGTCAATGTGCTGCTGAGCTTGCATATAATTCGTTGGCATGTGCTGCACATAATAAACTTGATTTTGTACAGGTCTGTTTTGTATCCAGGGTGGAGGATTTTGAGGATTGATCAAAATAGTTTGGTTAGGCTGCATTTGTTCACCTGAAAATTATAAAGTTATTTTTAGTAGGTAAAAGTGAATTATTTTAAATAAGTGTTCCCTTTTTAATACATTTACATAATATAAATATAAAATTTACTGTTATTGTAATTACGAGAACGCATTCAACTTAGTATGTAATCAACTTAAATATTTTTTTTTAAATTTATGTACAGTTTAAATATTTTGAATTTATTAAATTTAATATAAAATGAGAATATAAATTAACTTTACCTGGTTGCACCAACATCTGAGTTTCGTATACGACTCGTACAGGACATAACACCATTTGCTGTCCTGGAGATTCTTGTGATCTGAAAAGATATAAAAAAGATATAGATATAGAAAATATAATTTATTGTTTATTTATATAGTAACTTTGAAGGATTATATATTATAAAAAATACTAAATTACCTAAATTTTAATTAATTTACTATTTTAATTAATAAATTATTTTAATTATTTAATTAACTATTTTAATTAATTTAGTACGTGAAGTACTTATTCAGTCGTTACTGCATTAATTGGTATAATTAAAAATAAATTGAGGTCTTTTTACGATGAATAACTGATATAAAATGAGATATATAAAATACTGAAATTGCCAAATATAAAAAAAATACTACAATGACTTGGCAAAACACTTCCGTGTACTCATTTCTTATCTTGAAGAATGCTTATAATCGGTGATCGGAATTTGATATATTTTTGTTAAAATTATAAAATTACTTACGGAGATTGCTCCTGCTGGTATATTTGTTGCATCTGTAACATAATTGAAAAAATAATAATGAGTAAAATAATAGTTATAAACGTATGTAGTTTAAAAGAAAACAGTTCGTGAAGTGATTGTTTTCGTACGGTTAAATGTCAAAAAAATCTAAGTTGGCTCTAGTTTTAACGACTTCAATGATTCAATTTGACGACACGTTTGGCTCAGTTGGCAGTGACCCTACTTTCTGCGCCAGCGGTCGCGGGTTCGAGTCCCGCTGGGAGCATTCATTTGTTGAGCACGAATGTTTGTTCTCCAGTCATGGGTGTTAATATTTATATTATGTGTTTAAAATTTTTATGCGTAGTATATTTATATTATGTATGTATTTAAAATTTATTAAAATTTATTAAAATAAATATGTGTAGTATATCAACTATCTGGTATCCGTAACACAAGCCTCGTAGCTTACCACGGAACTAGATGGCGCTGTTGTAAAAATGTACGAACATATTTATTTATTTATATTTTTTTATCAATTATCTAGTATCCGTAACACAAGCCTCGTAGCTTACCACGGAACTAGATGGTGCTGTTGTTATAACGTCCAAACATAACTATTTATTTTATTATGTTTGTTGAAATACTATCTCGTTTCCACAGGATGAGTGCATGATAATATAGATGTTTAACTCAACATGTGTATATGAAGTAAGCATATTTTATTTATTATGCCCTAGGTAAAAAGCCCTTTAAAAGGAATATCATCTTTCGGATAAAAATTAAAAAAAATATACATTCATCATTATCATCATCATCATCTTATATTTGGTTCACATGACATTTCGATCGAAATATGACACGCCAGTTAAAAACGAGTTAGTGAATTTAACGAAAAATCCATTTATTTTCCAGGTAACATTGAATCGAATACATAGCTATCAAATGTCATGTCAAGCAAACGAGTCTATTCAAAGGTACATCAAGAGCTCTCCTTTCTACGCGCAACCATATAAAGCGTGGATCAAGTTATATGGTTTATAACACAATGAAATAAATACACAGAAGAAGTCGTAGACAAGAACTAGTGTAATAAAATCTATTATAGTACCTACTTTCAATCCGCCATTAAGTTTTATAGTACCTATATATTAAATGTCTCATTCATTTACTGTCTGGTGACGTCACTGTCGCCAGTTTTAATAATAATTAGCTATCTCTCACCAACGTACATCCTTTTCCCTCACCCTATTATAGAAAGAAATATCAACCCATTTTTATTATACATTATTCAATAAGTATTGAAAAAATATTACTATGCGTCTTTATTTCAATGACATAAGGTTGACAATCAGTAGATTTTTTTATATAATAGAACTTGTAGAAGTAAGTGAATTTCGATCTTATGCTGCAAAGAATAAGATAGACTTTTGCTGAATACGCTCTAATCATAATAGACGCGGTCCCCTTCGGCTGACGGCAGACATTTTACTTTTAGCTAGTGCGGTGCTATGTATGGTTTATCGATGTAAATAGTATTTGATCACAGATAAAACTATGAATATGTACTCATAATATTATGAATAAGAAATATCTTGCTAATCTAATATGTAATAAAATATTGTATAATAATAATACCGAGATCGTAATATAATTATATAAAATTTTTAAACAAATATTTAAATACATAGAAAAATAAACTACATAATAAGTAATTAATGCATAAAAATTGTAAAATATGTAATATTAAGTAACTAAAATAATGTTTATTATATTCGGAAACTATAATGTTACTAAAGTTAATTATATTCATCGCGTTTTTACGTATTTGATAAATGTATAAAGCAATAATAATTAGAATTAATAGCCACTCATTATTATCTTAATTGTTATTGTAATTTATATAAAATGTATAAGTTTACATTTTTATGTATAATAATAAAATATCGATAAAATTTTGAGAATTGAACATCACTCAGACAAATATAGAGCGCCCCGGGGGCGCAACAAATCCCAAGCAGACTATAAATAAGTCTGAGTAAATGAGAAAGGTATACAACACACCCCACGTGTTAGAAAGAGATAACAGATGGGTCCAATTAACGTGATATGCATACAATAATGGATTACAAGCTTTATAGCTTTATTACCAATCTAAAGCCTATGTGGTACACTACTTAGGTATAATAATAACATGCTTACTCTTTTTCTTTAGTACTTCTAAAATATCACCATAAAAATCAAAGCAAGCATTAAAATTTACATTGAAATGAAAACAATAACAAAGGCCTTTTAAAGGTAAAAAGATTATATGTAAACAAAACCATAAAAATATAAGAAAATCATAAAAAGACAGCATTAGTAGATATGAAACTAATATCTATCGACAAATCATTTCCAAATGCAGTCCCGTGACGTCACTACCTGAACTCAAAACTAATTTTATAGTGAAGACATACTTAAGTAATCAAAACACAAGTTACAACAACACAAAAACACAAATAATTAAAGAAAATAACAAAATAAGCTTACCATTTTGATTTTCCAGTCAAAACGTAGTGATTACACACAAAAAACAATATATATTCAGTCAGAACGCCCTAAATACGCGCACTCCGGACATCTTTCGCGACGAAATGGCTGCGCGATAACACAAACACCGATCGACCTGCCTTCTACCACGTAACGCTAAACGATTCGAAATAATCGACAAAGCTGTTCATTTTCATACAAAATCTGGGATTTTAGTATCGATTTTACCGCGAATCGACTACGTGGTACGGGTTCCGAGTAACCAATGATAGTGTTGTGAATAAACTCGAATCGCATTGGACGGGACGTGTTTCGAAATTCAAACACGTGCCATGACCCCGTTTCGCTCCAACCAACTGAAATGAACGCGACAACTGTATATCTATCTCTTTTTAACTTATAATCTATTTATATATAGAAAAAAGAGAGGGGCTACATGTTTTTTCCTCGTCAAGTAAGACGGTTAAGTAATAAACTCGCTTTGTGTTCAAAATTAATGGAGTTTAAGCTTTCTGTTGTTTTGTTAAAGTTTAAAATGCATTGTAATATCGTGACCTCAATAGTTGATGTCAAATGTAGAATGGCTGATTCTTATTTATATAATTCATCGAATTACTTATCGTATAGCTGAATGCTGGGAAACCGCTTTTTGCTATCCTTTAGAAAATAAGTATTCCACTTTGTATTTATTTCTTTGATATAATAAAAGTATGTATAAATTAAAATATATTATGTAAATAATTTAATATATGGATGATGCATTTAATGAAATAGGAGGAAAACGATTTTATATATAACATAATTTTACATAATTAACTTTGTTACGAAAATGCAATACAGTACATATAAATAAAATTAAAGTGTCTGTTTTTAATTTCAAATTAACAGCTTTTCACTAAATGCATATGAAAGTATATTATACAGTAATTAACATTCAAAAATCAATTTTTAAAATTTTTGACTATGTCTGTTTGTTCCGGCTAATCTCTGAAACGGCTGGACCGATTTTGACGGGACTTTCACTCGCAGATAGCTAATGTTATAAGGAGTAACATAAGATACTTTTATTTTATCAGAAAATTATAAAACCTTATAATTTATTTTAATTTACGCCGAGCGAAGCGGCTGAGTTTGCTAGCAGGGAATATGCGTGGAATTTAAATAACGGTGATTTTTTCTTTCTTAATAACCAGATAAATTATTATTAAAAAGCGCAAAAATAAGTGGGAAATTCAAAATATTTGAAATGGTGTTTGCGATTGGACAATAATATAGATCTTCATTCGTTGATTGCATTGATTATTATCATAGAGTATGACGTCACGCGAAACGCCAAAATGGTTGACGTTTGAAATATCTGTAGGGAATAAAAAAAAATTATTTGATTTTAGTTTTTTTGAACGATTATTTTCAATTAAGTAATCAATTGCATAAAATAATAATTATAAAAAAACTGACAAAATATTCTCTTTCAGAACCAAACTTCTATTCTACATTTTACACTTGTTTTACTTCAATGACGTTAATTTTTATGTTAATTATGGCTTAACTCTCTATTAAATACTCCAGTAAAGACCAGACATTTTTTATACAACTAGCGAACCCAACTTCGCTGTGGCGTAAGTTAAAATAAATTAAACGGTTCTTATAATTTTCTAATAAAATAAAAGTAGCCTAAATTACTCCTTATAACATTAGCTATCTGCGAGTGAAATTCCCGTCACAATTGGTTCAGCCGTTTCAGAGATTACCCGGAACAAACAGCCAGGGCCTCAAGTCTGCTATTTTACATGAATTGTCATTATAGAACAATGCAATTTTAATTCAATTACCATTAGTCAAAAATTTCGTAGTCTACTAAATTTACAATGGTCGATCAATGGTCTTGTCATTTTGACAATTTTGTCAATTGTAAAAGCGTTCGTAAAACGTTTATGTACGCTAAGTTCGATTATATATGTTATCAATTTATGTTTTAAAGACTAAGTATTATGTAAAACGATCATACAAAGCCAAAAAGATAGATTAACAGACTACGCAATACGTTTGATCATTGACTTGTCATTACGTACGGGACTACCAATTATTTGCAAAGTGTCATTGAAGTGTCAGTGATACACTATCGGAAGACCATTGAATTAGTAGACTACCAAAATTGCAAAAAGTAGCAATTACGATGTCATTGATAGACAATTGTAACACCATTGCAATAGCAGACTTGAGGCCCTGATAGTCAAAAATTTTAAAAATTGGTTTTTGGTTGCTAGTATCGTACATATAGTACTTTCATATGCATTAAGAGAAAAGCTGTTATTTGAAATTAAAAATAGACACTTCAATTTTATTTATGATTCTTCTTAAATTCAACTTAAACAAAGATAAGTATAATAAAATTATGCGTAGAATTTTTACCTTCATAGATATTTTTTTTGAAAATCCTCATAAAATTATCATTATTATCGATAAAAAGGCCGAATTTTTTAGATTTTTTGTCTGTTTTTTTGTCTGGGACTGCATCACGAGGAAACTACTCGACAGATTTGATTTATTTATTAAATTTATTTATTATTATTAAAGTTTACATATTTTTTTTAATTAAATGTAACATTGTAAATCACTTAGATTTGTATAATGTTACTTACATAATTCATTATATATATATTACATTATTAATATTAAATTTTAGATTAAATTTAGTATGACGAAAGCTCCTTAGCTGGGTCACCATATAAGATATTTATTATTTCTAAAAAATATCTAATTTCCGAGAATTCTTAGCTAATCGAACCGGCAAAAATAAAACATCACGAGGTAAAATATAATGTGAAAAAGAATTTTGTTTCCGGTCTTTATTATTATTCCGGTATAACTATAATTTCGTTTAATAACTTAGAAAATGCGATGTATTAAACATACACTTCATTGATTAATCAGTATTGGTGAGAGTTGGCCGAGACAAAAACCGGTTCATTATATTTACCATAAATCTTAAACGATAAGTATTACAAAAAAGTTTATAGAAAATAAAAGATGCGAAATTTTATTCTCTACAATAAAGGTTTTGATAACTTTTGCTCTAAAGCGCATAGTTTCTGAGATATAGGCAAAAACTTTGCTTCAAGATGGCGCTTGAAGCTTCACCTGGATCTGTCAACATTTTGTGATTTTATACTCAGTAAATGACCGGTAAACCTTATAAATAAATAAAATTGGATCGGAAATTTAGTGCGAGGTGAAATTATATTTTTAACCGACTTCAAAAAAGGAGGAGGTTATATGTTCCACTCTACTTATATATTATAGGTTTTTTGAACTATCTTTTCGGATTTTGTCAAAATAAATCCGCAACAAAATCCGAAAAGATAGTGTCATCGGTATTTAAAAATACTTCGTGGTAAATAGACGTGTTTGGTTTACCTAAGTAAGTATAATAAACTACTTATGTGTAGACCAACTAAACGCGCTCCAATGAGAATGCGAGGTTTCGGAGAAAATTATAGGCAATCGAGATTAGTCTAGGTATAATTAATTGTCTTAAAACGCAACGAAGTATGAGATTTAGTGTGTAGTTCATCTTTTTTGAAATTCATTATAATTAATTCACGCGATTTGTCTTTGTATGAATGAAAGAAATCAAAATATATATTATTCAAAAAGACCTTTACAGGTAGGTTTGAATCGTAAACTTTGACATTATGTAAAACGCGAGCGAAGCCGCGGGTTCGGCTAGTATACAAAAACTTGACAAATTATATACTAAAACCTTCCTCGAGAACCACTCTATCCATTGGTGAAAACAGCATGAAAATCGGTGCAGTTTTTGAGTCTATCGCGAATAGACAGACAGACAAACACGGCGAAGGACTTTGTTTTATAATATGTAGTGTTATAATTAAAATTACATATCAGTCTCTAAGAGGCAGGCCCGCCGCTAGCTGTTCGAGCGCCCTTGTGCAATACCGATTATGCCGCCCAAGTCATCATCGCAGTTATTAAATAAGTTATGGTTTAAAAAGCCGAATATGTCGGTAAACGTTTTAAACTCATCGAATCTGTCCTTTAATTTTTAGTTATATAAAAATATATCAAACATGCAAATTATGAAAATGTTTCATTTTCGTTTCGATGTCCGTTTTTGCCGCCCCCTTGAAAATGCCACCCTTGTGTAACATCATAAAAATAATGTAAATTATAATAATATGTAAATAGGATTTATGTGTAAAATAATTATTTAATTGTAAAAGTTGCCTGTTCTGATATTCTGATATAAAATAATTATTTTGGGGTTTCTTAGTTGGCAACACTGATTATTCGTAATGTCGTTAGAGTTGGTGGTTACTCAAAAATCTAGAAAAGATCTAAATGTATAAAGTGATGTGAACCTAATTAATGTATAAAGTAATAAATTTGTGTGAATCCTCATCGAATTTTAATTGGCCTACCTGACCTACTTCTGAATACCCGTTACACTAGTATAATTGAGACCGAATCTATATTATTTAGAATTTTTGTCTGTTTGTCAGAGCATTACTTGAAAACTACTGGACAGATTTTGAAGAAATTTGGTATGATTAAAGCTGGTTATCCGAGTAAACGTATTGGAGACTTTTTACTTCAGGAAAATATCTCATTTCTGAGAAATCAGTAATATATAAAAATAAAATTAAAAGTGCGTGTGTACAAAGTACACATGTCGGAAGTAAAACTTCTTTGGCAAACTAATTTTTATATCCCGTTTATATTTATACTAAATAACCCCGTCTAAGCTCGTCGAGAGAGGGAGATAGCGCTACGTTCACACCCACGAGTTAGACAGAGTTAGAAATGTCACTGACTCGCGGTGGGTGAGATCTAACTAAGGCTAACTCTTCCCCGTCTCTGAGCGCCTGGTACTATGGACTTATTTTTTCGTTTCATCGAGTTTGAAATCACAACGATTCTAAGGAAGTTTCACTTCAAAAAAAATCTAAGAATTTGGTTTTCAGTCTTAAGAGCCGCAGGAAATATACCTAATATGACTCGAAACCTAATAAATATTGAAACTAAAGAAATTCATACCAATATTAGCCCCAAAAAATACTACTTGTGTCCTAATAAAAGCGTTTTCAGCGTAAAAAGTTCAAAGCTAATACCCGCCATCCCGCAAATCTTTTGTCTTTACAGGACAATGACTCGTAGAACAAAACAAAGTCAAATAATAATAATTTAAAGTAAGTATTTTACAATACTTTTAAATCACAGTTGCTGTCACAAGTAAATAAACGTAAGGAAAATGGCTAACGAATTTCATTTTACATGGCTTCTGTTAGTTAAAATAATTAAAATTTCTACCTCCTCCTTTTTTGAAGCCGATTAAAAATAGGTTAAGTTACGCCTTATAACATTAGATATCTGCGAGTGAAAGTCCCGTCGAAATCGATCCAGCCGTTTCTGAGATCACAGAGCCGGAACTAACACACAGCCATAAATTTTAAAAGTTGTTTCTGGTTGCTAGTCTATACTTCTATATCTATACTAATATTATAAAGAAGTAAAGTTTGTTTGTTTGTTAAATTGTAAGGGGTAATCTCGGGATCTACTGAACCGATTTTAAAAATTCTTTCACCAATAGAAAGCCACATTATTGTTGAGTGTCATAGGTTATATAAAAAACCGAAAAATAAAAAGGCTTTTACGTGGTAGTCCGTTTTGCAAAGTGAATCGGAGAAAAAACGGTCGAATGAAAGCTTTTCTTACGAAGGCTGCCTTAACTATGAAAGATATATTTTTGAGTTCTAGAGAAAAGATGTGGAGCTTGAAAATGCCTACAAAAAAGTCAACGACAGCATATGTCTAACTTTTATATTTAAGTTACAAAAAGTAGTTTTTTTAATATTAGTATATATATAATTTAATTTTTAATATTAATAAATAAATTGACCGGAGCATTTTGGCATGGCTTTTGTTTTTTTGTATAGTCAGTTGTTCCAACGCTTATTAATAAATAAATTGTCAGTTGGCCCAAAACCGGGGCATAAGATGAGAAAATGCCAGGAAACTTGATAGTAAAAAAATGTTCCTGGACTATTTTGGCAAAGATGAAAAAGTATAAATAATTAGTTAATGAATTGTAGATCTTAAAAAAAAGTGTCAGCTGTATCATGTACGTGACAAAATATGTTAGCTGATCATGTAAACATGTTAAAAAATCAGAAAAACTTGTAGCATTTTGACAAAGCTGAAAATTGTATATATTAAAGATTATAATTCAATAATCATAATAATTTATGTCAGCTGGAATTTTAACGAGGCACAACCTGTTAGCTTGACTTTCAAAGTTTGGTTATGTCGCAATCGAAATGCGATGATCGGCTTTAGGAATTCCTTTTTTTATCCTTTTAAAATACATTTACTCATACCACCTGTACCTACTTTAACCTTATATAATTATTGTTAATTTCAATTTAATTTGTAAAACATAAATAAATTTTTGTCCCGCTGAGTTTCTTTCGCCAGTTCTTCTCAGGTCAGAGGTTTCTTCTTTCCGAACTGGTGGTAGACTCATGACGTAAGAATTTGTAATCATTGTACTCACATCAATTTTACTTGATCTGAGTCATTGTATAAGTAAATAAACCTTAGCTGAAAGAAAAGATTAAATCCTCACACAAACGTAATTTTTCATTCCTTTAAGGGATGAAATAAGGGATTAAAACTATTCTACGTCTTTTCCTAAGTCTTAAGCTTTCTTCATAGCATATACCTATCTTAATCGGTTCAGGACATTTTTGATTATCATAATTGATTACAAGCAAACACAAAAGAGTAACTTTTATAATAATAAATAATTAACAAACTTAAAATACGACGTTGTAACGGATTTCTCAGGTTTATATAAGTTTATAGTTCGTATAATAAGCTGTTATATAGTTATAAAATTTTTTGAAAAGAGCAACTGTTGAGTTTCTCGCCGGTTCTTCTCAGCAGAACAGCTTTCCGAGCCGGTGGTAGTTTACTCACAGGCTTACAGACTGACTTTTAATTTTGATAATGTAAAAATGACGATTCAAAAGAGCTTGTAAAAGTCTATTTGAATAAAGAATATTTTGATTTGATTTGATTTGATTTGAAACGAGCAGTTTCCACTTAAAAATATTCCATTGAAAAACAAAACATTTAACAAAAATGGCAAAATAAGATATGGCCATAGATTAATTCAAGTTAAAACAATAATAGCAATAATTATCTGAATTTAAAAAAAAATGTAATTTTTTTAATAGATATTGAATGCAAAAGAATTTTAATCCATTTAGTAGTTTGAGATTAGTGCGATCAAACAAACAAACCCTGCGTATTTATGTTTTTAGAACGTATTGATAAATACGTGTTATCTCAGAAGTGGGTATTTAATAAATATTTACCTGCAATTTTAATATCACTTAGATATAGGTTTTTATATAGACACTAGGCATTAAAAAAAAACCGTGTTTTTTTTATTACAGATAAAAAAATTACACTTATAATCATTTTCACTTCACTATTTTTAAATCCTTACATTGTTATAATTAAATATTTAAATTTTAAGAATAAATGAAACAAGCTGTATTAAAAATATCCATAGCACAATAATTAACATAAATTACAATGATTATTTCCATATTTTTTTAAGTTAGGCATTTTAAGCTTTGGCCGGCTTCATTTTTGGCGGTTTTATGATAGAACCGATACTTTTCCTTTTCATCATGGCCGCCCTTTTTTTAGAAGGCGTTTTAGAAGATTTTGTTAATTTTGCAGACTTTTCCTTCTTTAGATTTGTTTTGGACGATGTCGCCTTTTTATTTTCTTCATTATTCATTTTACTTTTGGCAATTTCAACCTTTTTTGGCTTTTTTTCACCATTTTTTTCAATCTCCATTTTCTTCTTAGTTTTAGGTTTTGAAGGTTTCTGTGATTTCGGCTTCTCCGGTTTATCAGATGACTTAGTTTCTTCCACTTTCTTCGGCTTTTTCTTTTTCTTTTCCAATTTATCTTTCCCAGCAGCCAATTTGAACGATCCAGATGCACCAATCCCCTTAGTTTGAACTATCGTCCCCATTTCGACACTAGTTTTTAAATATTTCTTAATAATATGATTAATTTTTTCCACGTCCACTTGATATTTTTCTTCAATGTACTTCTTAATGGCGTATAAAGACGCTCCTTTACGACTTTTCAAATCTATTAACGCGTGATGGATCATTTCTTTCGTAGTTATCTTTTTAGGATCTTGTTTCTTCAACGTTTCTGCTGTTGGACTCTTTGGAGGCTTTCTAGATATTTTTTTCGGCAAAGCCGTCATCATTTCGATATCTGAACTATCTGACATTTTTTATGTTAACTTTAATTTTAACGAAACCGAAAGTGTTTTTTTCACTTAACTTTCAAGAGTGAAGCAATACCTTAGAGAAAGCCTGTAGCTGTTTACGAAATATAATATAGATGTTAAAACTAATTGAATTAAATTTGAATAATTAATTTACAAATGAAAATAGCGAATGCAAAATAATTAATTTCGTTTATGTGGGTATATAATAAAATTTAAAAATATTTATGTATTTTTTTCATATTTTTCTTATATAGGGGTTTATACGTATTATACTGTTAGGTAATATTAATTTTATTTATTATCTGCGCTTAATTGTTAGTTTACTTTAATCTGTGATAATCAATCACTATAAAATCTCCAGTAGGTCTTTGTAGTTTGTAGAAATAAGCGTGGATGAATAAGTCAAAGAGAATGTAACTCTAACTACTAATAAGTGTTAGTTAGATTAAGTATTAGTTAGTATTAGGAATTTAGTATGACAAGTAAACACGACTATTAGAAGATGTTTAGAAAAATCTTAAGTCTAACATAAAGAAAGCTCAAGATGGATTGATTCACGACAAAGGTTTAGGTGTATAGTACCTAATTCATAAAGGCTTTATTTTTATTAAACTGCAGCAATGCTATAGCATAGCGAGAATAAGTCGCTTGTTTATCTATACTTCTATACTAATATTATAAAGCTGAAGAGTTTGTTTGTTTGGGTGAACGCGCTAATCTCAGGAACTATTGGTCCGAATTGAAAAATTCTTTTTGTGTCGGATAGTCCGTTTATCGAGGAAGGCTATCGGCTATATTACATCACGCTACGACGAATAGGAGCGGATAATCGATGAAAAATGTTGTGGGAGAAAAATATTTCTTTCGAGAGCATCCGTCCTTTTCGTCTTTTTATTTCGCTTTTCAGTTCCTATGTATTTTTATTTTTCTTGTATTTATTCGTATTTTCCTTATTCCTATATTCCTTCTCAATAAACCCTTTTATTTGACATATTATGGTACTACATAGAAAAAAATCTTTGTAAGTCCGCCATATTGGATTTAGAATGACGTCACTCGCTATTTTGTATACAAACTAAACGTGCATGCAACATTTCAATGAAGATAATCTATTTTAGGGTTCCGTACTATGGTACGTACAAACATACATGCAGGTTAAACACATAATACTCCTTCTGGACTTCACCACAACCGGGTAATAAAAAATTGTTGTGTATGCGCTTACCGCGCACTAAGAGTATATCGTTGTCATCCCATCCTCGTCGCCACGTGTTGGATACTTAAGCGGAGCGGTACACGTCAATCAAACAAGCTAGTTAGTTGCACACTACTTTATTGACAGTTGACAACGATATACTCTTAGTGCGCGGTAAGCGCATACACAACAAAAATACAAATGATTAACTACTGAATAACTTTTGAATTGATAATTTAATTAATATATGTAAATAGGAATCAATGTGTACACTATCTATAAAGTACAAAACCGCTAGAGCGTTTTTGATTAAATTTTCAGGATATTATAAATGAAACTATCTTTTCGGAGTTTGTCACGGATTTATTATGAATTTTGGTCCCCAACGTTTCGAATGCTTTACAAATTTACAAATCATAATAAATCCGCGACAAAATCCGAAAAGATTGTTTTATTTATAATGTCAAATATTCGCGTATACCTAAGAAAGTATTATTTTCAGGATATCTTCAGATTGACTTAGGTTATCTTTTGAAATTTGGTAGTGATCTAAAGTTTGAACGCGAGCGAAGCAGCGGTTACTTGTAAGTATAAATAAAACCAATAAATTCAGTAACTTATTCATTTTATTATAAAACTGCAGTTTTTAAATACAAAATTTTACAATTTTATATCTTAATCATACTTAGCTTAAACAATAAAATGCATGCAATTAAAGTTCTAGGACAGAAATAACTTTGTTTTTTTTTAATTATTCTATAAATGTCGATGTCGACAATAAACAAAAAATCCTTATAAAAATAAACTTAAAATTAAAAAGACATTTATTACACTTTTGTCATGTGTCATTAAAGAAAAATAATTGAAGATGTGAATGGATGAAGGTTATATGTCGAATTTTATTACAACAGCGCCATCTAGTTCCGTGGTAAGCTACAAGGCTTGTGTTACGGATACCAGATAGAACGTAATATATAAGTTTAAAATACATACATATTATAAATATAAACACCCATGACTGGAGTACAAACATCCGAGTTTAACAAATGAATGTCCCCAGCGGGACTCGAACCCGCGACCGCTGGCGCAAGAACGTAGGGTCACTACAAACTGCACCAAACGTGTCGTCAAATCACCTCCATTCATTCATATCTTCATTTAAAAATATACTAAATAATATTTAAAATCATATCTGATAGATGCTTATTTCTTAACTTATCACATTATATACATTTTTAATTCGGCATTACAATAAAAATTACTTTAAAAAGAAAAGTTACAGGGATTTTTATGTGCTTTTTAGAATTAAAAAAAACGAATTATAATCGAAAACGTAATCGATTTTGGGATGAATTAAAAAAAACACTTGTCATTTCCTTATAAAGCCATCTTTTTTAAATATACTGTAGCAAAAGTCAGCAATTGTCTATATTTTTTTTTCTTTTTGCAGCTTCGATTTTTTACTATTTTAATGTTTAATTAAACATGAAAATAATAAAAAATCGAAGCTGCATTTAATTAAATACGTTGAAAGCTTTAAATATGAAATTTATGGACTTTATAACTGTTACATATTGAAATTAAATTATAATAAGGATAAACTCGTTATTTTTATATTTTATAATCTGTGACCGAGCTGTCAAGTTGACTTTACTAGATACATAATGGCGCGAACGCGATATACGATTCGTTGTTTCAATGGATAACTGAAACTAATATAAGTTTAAGAATTATTTATTAATTGTTAAATTTATGTGTGACAGTTTTTAGTATTATTCTTTTATGCTTAAAATATTATATATATTTTGTGTATTTATCATCATTAGAAGCAGTTATTTGTACTGTGTCAGCTTATTAATGGCTTCAAGCTTCGTTTAAGGGATTTTTTTACATCATTTAAACTTATGATAACTGGATGAGGTCTCATTGGCCTATCTAGAACTGTTCTATATGTCACCGTTAAATTGTAAATACCGTTAGATTATAATCTACGCCGCGAGATTGTAAATTATTACTTAATTAGTACTGCTTACAATTTAACGCATTATTTTTCGGTAGATTTATAATCTATCAAAGTGAAACCGACTAATTGTGAAATGGCATGAGAATAAATTATTTACAATTTGACGCTACTTATGCGTTAAAATGTAAGCAATATATTAAGTTTCACAATCTTTCGACAATTTACAATCTTATAGGGTTGTAAATTGAGAAATTATAATCTAACGGTATTTACAATTTTACAGTGGCATATAATGAAATAATCTACTTATTAAGAAAATACTTAGTGTTATTGGTTCAGTCAGGACATTATTAAACTGACATTTACTTATAATAGTGACAACTTTGAATAAATAAAATAATATATATATATAATGTTAGACAAAAAAATTAAATAAATTAAAAGCTAAATTTTAATCATGAGATAATAGTTTATAGAAAAATTAATATATACCTACCATTTAAAATATTTTATTTGACTTAAATATTACAACTTATATCTTTTTAATTGATTTTTTTAACTAAAGGTGACCAAATGAAATCTTATAGATATATATGTTACACTTAAACCCCGTTTTTAGGTAGAACGCGTTTTCCCTAGTTAGAACTAGTTTTTACTAAATGCCTTTGTTAAAACTAGAAATAAATCGTCAAAACTAGAATTTGCCACTGATATATTTGATTTTCAGATAAAACTAGTTGTCACTCCGAGTTTTACTTAAAACTAGCACTAGAGAAACTAATTTGGGATTGAAAACAAGATATAGTTAGAAATATTTATTAAAAAATCTAGAACACAGACTCATATGTACCTAGTAAAATTTATAATATTACGTTACACTTGTCTTACATTAAAGGAACATTTTTTTATAGTAAACTAGTTCTAACTAGGGAAAACGCGTTCTATCTAAAAACGGGATTTAACTACGTACATTATTACGTCCCTTAGAAATATCATTTTTCTATATACATATAATATACATTTTATACAGACGTTTTTTTTTATTAATTATCACTTCTTGAATATTTTTCGATTATATTCTTGAAAAAATAGAAAAAAAAATAAAAAAAAATTGTAAAAATCGATAAATATTGTAATAAAAAAACAGTCTGAATGCTACTTAGTACACTTTTCCTTTACACCTTAAAGAAATAAAAAAAACTTGAGTCCCTTACATTATCTATATAGAAATAGCAACACTGTCAATCCATTCAGCCTTTTTCGAGTGTAAAATAATATTAAAAAAATATATATTTCTTTTTTCAACAAAAAAAAACATGTTACTTAAAAAAAAAATCAAAAAAAATAATTTTTTTTCTTTATTTATTTGCATTAAAGACCTCGCCAAAGGGTAACAAATTCGATTCCCACACACAACACATTCGTAAAAAAAATTAATATTTATTAACATACTATATACTAAAATAGTCCCTTAGCTTTGCTTTCGGCTGCAAACTTCCGAACATGCACTATATATTCCAACATGACTGTCGCAAACGCCGCGTCCAATACGAATTGTGGTATTTTACCTGAAAAAATGTTATATTATTACACACAGCGCCATCTAGTTCCGTGGTAAGCTACGAGGCTTGTGTTACGGATACCAGATAGTAGATATACTACATATATAAGTTTAAATACATACATATTGTAAATATTAACACCCATGACTGGAGTACAAATATCCGAGTTTAACAAATGAATGCCCCCAGCGGGACTCGAACCCGCGACCGCTGACGCAAGAAAGTAGGGTCACTACAAACAAACCTCTCTCGTGTCTGTAAATTACCAGTTCATGTGGATGAGCTCATGACCTACCATCATACCGACTCTTAACAATAACTCAGTAATTATTATTTTTTCTTTTTAGTTTCATTTTGTAACCTTTTCAAGTAGCTTTTTATTTTTGTTATTAAATATTATTACCGTTAAAAATTTAATTTTATATACGAACAAAAATATTATTAAAACAAGACAATATTGTAAGCCATTTTGGACTATCATCATCAGCCCTTTTTATCGTCCCACTGCTGGGGGTGGGCCTCCCTCAGTACGAGGGGGATCAGGCCATAGTCCACCGCGCTGGACTAGTGCGTGTTGGCGGACTGAGCATGTCTTTCCAAAACGTGCTAGTTTTTCTCAGACATGCAGGTTTCCTCACGATGTTTTTCTTCACCGTAAGACAAGTGGTAATCATGATAGAAATGATTCGCACATGAAAATATCAGAGGTGTGAGACCCGGATTTGAACCCGCATCACTCGGTTATCTAATAGTCTACTTTTTTGGACTATAGTTACTACAAAAAGTTTCACCTTTTAGATCACAGCACATTAGCCATTGGAAGACTGTTTTTTCCTCTATTTTCCCTCCGGCGGTTTCAACTGCCTTCGGCGTGAGACACCAACACCCTACTTTATTGTGACCTCTGAATACGAAATATATAAAAATGAGTCTATAAATAATAATAAATAAATAAATAAGTTTGTACATTAACACACAGCGCCATCTAGTTCCTTGGTAAGCTACGAGGCTTATGTTACGGATACCAGAAAGTTGATATACTACATATATATAACTTAATAGCATTTCCCGTGGCTTCGCTCGCGTTCTTAAGACCGGAAACCAATTTATTCCGAGTCGCGTGGTATGATACCTCGCAGAACTAACGCCCGCCCTTCCCGTTTTTGCAACATTTTTCATGGATGCTCCACTCCTATTGGTTGTAGCATGATGTAATATAGCTTATAGTCCTCCTCGATAAACGGAATATCCAACACAATAAAAAAAAATTCTATTCGGACCAGTAGTTCCTGACGTTAACGCATTTAACCAAACAAACAAACAAACAAACTCTTCAGCTTTATAATATTAGTATAGATGATTCGCACATGAAAATATCAGGGGAGACCCGGATTCGAACCCGCATCACTCGGTTATCCAAGCGTTACCAATGCTCTATCACTTTTTGGCACGAATCACATGACATATCTTAGAAAAACTGGCGAAAGAAACTTGGGCATTATCTGTGGCAAAATAAATTAAAAAAATATAAGAAGATCAACATGTAAGCTACTGTTACTTTTTGCCAAGAGTCTTAAACATCTTGATTTTGAACAGAAACTCGACAGTAGAAACTTTCCTTACTTTTGTAAACTAGTAATTAATTAAAACTGGTGTCGTGGGACACCAGATAGGAACGAAGTAGCTTATTATAAAAATATTAATTTTAACTTCTATTAGCGGTATAAAGAAAATAATTATTCGGGTATACATTTTTAATGATTTTTTTATCGATAAAAATAAAAAAAACTACTTAACAAAATTAAGACCTTTATTTTATTTACCATGATTTATAAAAAAACGATATCAAAAAGTGTCGTTACAACTTTTGATCTTAATTTTTCCGTCTAGCCCCCTTTCACAACGCGCGATAAGGAACTTCGTTCCAAAAAAACCACTCACCTAACCATATCCCTGTGCGGCGGATATCCGGGGACCTGCACACTGACCCCACTAGTTATATAGCAATAGGGGTTATTTTCCACTACCGCCCCCTCTTTGGAGAGGGGTGCCATTCGGCGGAGGATGATGAAGTCCCGCGGG
The DNA here is from genome assembly GCA_905231865.2 of Boloria selene. NCBI lineage: Eukaryota > Metazoa > Arthropoda > Insecta > Lepidoptera > Nymphalidae > Boloria > Boloria selene. Next base: position 610,255 of record HG993158.1, on the reverse strand, counting down.
GATATGATCCCGCGACCACCTCCCGCTGTCACTTGGTACGACAGGTCGATTCCGGGGGATATTTCCTAAAATAATAAATATAAATATCTAATATATATAAATTACGTGTCACGTTGTTTGTTCGCGATGAACTCCTAAACTACTTAACCGTTTTTAATCAAATTTGCACACCGTGTGCAGTTTGATCCAACTTGAAAGATAGGACAGCTTACATCTTAATTTATAGTCGCAATATTATTTTATTTCAAATTAAATGTTTATTATACGACTCTCGTGTGTATTTATCGGTTAGTTCTATAAAATCCTAATAGGTGGCGATTTCGCATTTAAGTTGCACAGATATCCGGTAGATGGCGCCGTATTTCTATTTCTAAATTATACATGGCGCGTGGCCAAAATGTAGTAAGGAGTAGTATTTTTATTTTATTAAAATATATATAAAAACCGTTTAATTTATTTTAACTTACGCCCAGCGAAGCAGGCCGGGTTTGCTAGTATAAAATATATGTTGAGACATTATTACACACAGCGCCATCTAATTCCGCGGTAAGCTACGAAGCTTGTGTTACGGATACTAGATAGTTGGTATACTACATATATAAGTTTAAATACATACATATTATAAATATAAGCACCCATGACTGGAGTACAAACATCTGAGTTTAACAAATGAATGCCTCCAGCGGGACTCGAACCCGCGACCGCTGGTGCAGAAAGTAGGGTCACTACAAATTGCGCCAAACATGTCGTCGCACTTCTGTTGCTTACAATATTATTGTTAACTAGTAATTTATACTTGCTTTTCTCGTTATGTTTGAGTATTTTATATAGCTTCGTTGGTTAGATTATAATTTCGCAGTTTACAACCTCACGAATTTTTAAACTGACGAAAAATTGTGAAACGTAACATACTGTTTACAATGTAACGCATCATTTTTCGGTAGTTTTTTTTTTATAGGACAAAGGGGGCAAACGGGCAGGAGGCTCACCTGATGGAAAGTGATCACCACCGCCCATGGACATCTCACATCTGCAACACCGCAGGGCTTGCAAATGCGTTGCCGGCCTTTCAGGAAGGAATACGCTCTCATCTTGAAGGTTGCCAGGTCGTAACGGTTTGGAAAGACTGCCGGCGGCAGCTGGTTCCACAGAGTGGTTGTGCGTGGCAGAAAATGTCTTAAAAATCGCACTGTTGTGGAATGTTGGACATCAAGGTGGTGTGGATGGAATTTGCGGTTTTGACGAGATGTCCGAAGGTGAAATTCTGCGGCCGGGATCAGTCCAAACAATTCCTCGGAACACTCCCCGTGGTAAATGCGGTATGCAGAGTGATCCAACATCTCTACGCAGAGCTAAAGGATCAAGCCGATCGGAGAGAGCTTGATCGTCGACAACTCGAGCCGCCCTACGTTGAATGCGGTCAAATGGAAGTAGCTGGTACTGGGGAGCTCCCGCCCAGAGATGAGAACAGTACTCCATGTGGGGCCGAATTTGCGCCTTATAAAGATTAAGACGCTGACCCGACGTGAAGTACTGTCTCGCCTTACTGAGCACACCAAGCTTCTTTGAGGCCAATTTGGCCTTGTCTTCCAATTGACCACGGAACTGGACGTTGCTCGAAATGTCGACGCCAAGTATTCCGATACTGGCTGTGGCAAACAGGGGAGTGTCCACAAATAGAGGAGTGACGACAAATGGCGACTTTTTAGCGGTGAACGCGCATACTTGTGTCTTTTTGGGGTTAAATTGGACTAAGTTTAGTCGACCCCAATCCGAGACTTGGTTAATGATTACAATCTATCAAAGTGAAGCCGTCAAATTGTGAAACGGTATGTAACGCATGTTTTCATGACAACTTCTAACATAACCTAGTAAGAAAGAAAAAGAAAGACTAGCGATTCATCCTCGGTCCGCTTGCGTTCGAAACATTTCAACCATTAGTGTAGATTTCTCAAAAAATATGTATTTTCCTGAATTTTTCTACTATCATATGCATGATGTATTATACATAATTATAAATTGACGACACGTTTGGCTCAGTTGGTAGTGACCCTACTTTCTGCGCCAGCGGTCGCGGGTTCGAGTCCCGCTGGGGGCATACATTTGTTAAATACGAATGTTTGTTCTCCAGTCATGGGTGTTAATATTTATTTATATTATGTATGAATTTAACATTTATATGAGTAGTATATCAATTATCTGGTATCCGTAATACAAACCTCGTAGCTTACCACGGAACTAGATGACGCTGTTGTAAAATTGTCGCAACATATTTATTTATTTATCACTACATAGTATAAAACAAAGTCGCTTTCTCTGTCCCTATATCCCTATGTATGCTTAAATCTTTAGAACTACGCAACGAATTTTGATGCGGTTTTTTTAATAGATAGAGTGATTCAAGAGGAAGGTTTATATGCATAACTAGCGGATCCCGCGGCTTTGACTGTGCTAAATCTAGGGAACATCCCAAGCGAAGCGAGGGCGAGTCGCTAGTTTATTATAAATCTTTCTTTTGAATCACTCTGTACATTGATTATAAGAGTACCTTTATTAATTCACTTTTCAATATGGTGGGGTTCCACTCGGGAAGCTTTGTGAGATTATCTCGGAATTCCTCGAACAAAAATTTTGCAGGACAGTCCACTACGCCCTGGAATAGATAGTTATCTATTATAATTAAAAAATTATTAATTTTATCAATAATATATTTAGGCCTTTTACTTTTATGTATAAGTACTTAATTTTTATCAAACAAAAATATCTTTCAGTTGTATAATATAGCATAGAGTATAGACAGTGGTGACAGTCCAGCGGTAACGCTTGAATAACCGAGTGATATGGGTTCAAATCCGGGTCTCGCACCTCTGATATTTTCATGTGCGAATCATTTCTATCATGATTACCACTTGTCTTACGGTGAAGGAAAACATCGTGAGGAAACCTGCATGTCTGAGAGAACCGGACCAGTTTTCGTGCGACATGCTCAGTCCGCCAACTCGCACTAGGCCAGCGCGGTGGACTATGGCCTGATCCCCCTCGTACTGAGGGAGGCCCACCCCCAGCAGTGGGACGTTAAAAAAAGGGCTGATGATGATGTATAATATAATCTTTTTAGTCTCAATTTTGTATATATTGTAGTGGTATCTTGTTTTTTATGTTCAAGATTATCTGTGGAAACTTGATTGTTTACTTCAATATATTTTATATTTATTAATTGTTCTGTATGTTTCCCTCAAAAATTCAAATAAATAAATAAAAATCCCAAAGGGGCCATTCATTTATTACGTAAGACAGGGGGGAGAGGGGTCTACCATGTCTTATGTTTCCTACAAGGGGGTGGGACGGAGTTTCGATAGTTCTTACGTAAGATCAAAAAAATGCGCAAAGTTAAAATTATACCTTGAAAAAGCGCGGGCAACCGAGCTAATGGCACTGTACCTTTAAAATTACAAATAAATATTTCAAAAAATTATTACTTTGAAGAATAAACATTAAAATAAACCGATGTAAATGTATTTATTTGTTCTTTTAAACTCTTACGTAATAAATAATAAACAGGGGGGAAGGGGGAGGACTATTCTTATTTTTTTTATAATATGGGGGAGGGGGTCAACAACTAGCGAGAATAGTCTTACGTAATAAATGAATGGCCCCAAAGCTGAGGGGTGGGCCTCTTTTCAGTACAAATTCAAGGCCATAGTCCACCAGCCAAGCTGAACATGTCTGATAACTTGCTAGGTTCCCCAGACATGAGAGTTTCCTCATGATGTTTCCTTCACCGTAAGTCAAGTGGTAATCATGATAGAAATGATTCGCACATAAAAATGACCCGGATCTGAACCCGCAACATTCGGTTTTCCAAACGAGCGTGTCACGACTAGCTTACATTAGTAATTATACTTCAATCAAATCAAAATATTTTATTCTGCATAAAAATTGTTACAATTTCTTACTGAACGTCATGAGTCTACCACCAGTTCAGTAAGAAACCTCTGACCTGAGAAGAACTGACGAAAGTAACTTAGCGGGACTGATATTATTTTTTATCTTAATCTCACTCTTTTTAAATTAAATTGTAAATTAACAATAATGGTATATGTTGAAATAGCCTAGCGGCGATCACATCATTCCTAAGGCGTACTGTCTTCTAAAAAATCGTTAATCGAATCGCCTTTAGTACACAAACGTTTCTTCACATTTTTTTTAAATTTGGCAAAACAATGCTTTATAAAAGACAAAAGTGCACTCTCTATTCATATCACTCTTATACTGCTGAACACTCGACACGACCAGTGAAAGCTTTCTCCGGACTCTTACTGAGGCTTACTAAACAGAAAGACTCAATAAACTTTTCCCGACTCGGGGCTCAAACCCAAGAGCTTTGGGTGTACCGAGGGTAACAACTACATCGAGGCTATAACTAAGGCAAATAATTCTAAATACTTACTGTGAATCTATAAACTTTGCCGAACTGCTCCGTCTGAGTGGACTGGACTATATCACCTTTCTGGGACCCTCGCTTCTCAAGCCTCCAGTTGGGCAAGTTTATGGTCTTCCAAGCATTCTGCATACTCTCCTCAGCCATGTTCTTGTATTCAGATATCTGCGAACAAAATAATTATATTAGTAATCTGTGATACTACTTTCTGTGCCAGCGGTCGCGGGTTCGAGTCCCGCTGGGGGCATTCATTCATTTGTCAAACTCGGATGTTGGTTCTCTAGTCATGGTTGTTTATATTAATAATAGGTATGTATTTAAACTTGTATATGTAGTATATCAACTATCTGGTATCCGTAACACAAGCTTCCTTCATAGCTATCACGTAACTAGTATCGCTGTGTGTAATAATTCCCCAACATATTTATTTATTTACTTAACTACTAGCAATTCCCATGAAATAGGGATTGGTGATAGAATGATGAAAATTTATGGTTTTAAGTAGCTTTTGATGCAAAATCATATAAAAATAAAAAATAAAAAATAAGGGGGAGGGTCATTTCGTTATCACCTAGAGGGATAAAAAATAGCCTAAGACCTATTCTCAGACCTATCAAATATACACAAAAAAAATCATGCAAATAGGTAAAGCCGTTTCGGAGAAGTTCGATAACAAACACTGTGACACGAGATTTTTTATATATTAGAAGACTAGCCTTTCCCGCGGCTCCGCTCGAAATCAAAAGGAATATTTTTCTGCCGTTGCAAAAGCAACATTTTTCATTGATGCTCCGCTCCTATTGGTCGTAGCATGATGTAATATAGGCCTTCCTCGATAAACGGACTATCCAACATAAAAATATTTTTTCAATTCGGACCAGTAGTTTCTGAGATTACCGCGGTTAACCAAACAAACAAATTCTTCAGCTTTATAATATTATAGTATAGATAAAGATAAATAAAATTGTACAAGTGTTTGTTTGTAAATATTTCTAAAACAATCACTTTTCACTTAATGCATATTAAAAAGTACTGTCGTTTAGTCTTCATCAGCTGGACCTAATTTCACGCAACTTTCAATGGTTGATAGCTAATGTTATAAGAAGTAGCATACACTTTTTCGCAGTAACAAGTATCTTCAATTTTCTATACCAAATTTCAATAAAATATGTGCAATGGCGGACTATAGATTCCCCTTACGGATAATAATGTACAATACAATCGTCATATTTTTTGAGTCATTGCAAAAGTGCTATAGATTAAAAAAATATAAACAGAGGGTTAGTAATTAAATAACAAACGTATTAAACAAATAATTATTATTTTGTGTTATTAATATAAGTATCAACATCTCTTATCTCGTCAATAAAAATTATAAGTGCATAGACCTCTTTACCCGATTGCGGACAAGCTAAGAGGGTTCTGTGTTTGACATATATGTATGGTTCTATGTTCCCTCGTAATTACGATTGATAAGTCGAGTCGATGATTTATAAGTCACTAACGACTCACCCTCGCTTTGCTCAGGTTCGTCCCTAGGTGCTCACTGCCAATTTTAAAAATTTAGACCTTAATCCGGCCCTGTCACAAAGTCCTTCGTGGACATGTACTAAATATAAACTACTGCCCTGCCAAACATCTTTATACGTCAAGCTGTCTTCCATATTTCGAGTTGAGTGACACGTTTTATTAATTTTGGAACGAAGTTCCTTATCGCGCGTTGCGAAAGGGGGCTAGACGGAAAAAATTAAGACCAAAAGTTGTAACGACACTTTTTGCTATAGTTGTAAGCCGTGCGCGTGCGCGTGTTTCTCTGTCTGTCTCTTTCTCTCTCATAGAAAGCAAACCAGTTATTTTCTTTTCGTCTTTCTATTTCGCATTGAACAGTGTGGTGTCTCGACGATTATTTTTGTTGAGTGTTTACAGGTTTTTTTTATAAATCATGGTAAATAAAATAAAGGTGTTAAGATAATTTTGAAAAGTAGGTAGTTTATTTTATTTTTAACGATAAAAAAATCATTAAAAATCTATACCCGAATAATTATTTTCTTTATACCGCTAATAGAACTTAAAATTAATATTTTTATATTTCTTGTTACAGTAACAGATTAAAAATAACTTACTGACAACCATTCAGCCTTGAACGGTTCATTATTAGCTTTATTAAAAAAAATTTTCATGATATTGGCGACGGAGAAACCAAAAAGGCTCATGCTGTCCAGCTTCTTCTGCAATTCTTCCTCATTTCCAACATTCTCCACCTCTTCGTCCTGTTTCTCCATATTTTGTCCTCCAGAAAGCGCGGGAGTGTCAGACGAGGACGCCATTTTGTTTAAATTTTTTTGCTTCGATTTCTTTTTTAATTAACTTTTTAATTATGTAATATACGTACTTATATTATTTTAATAAGTAGTGCTAAAATCTTTTTTTAATACATAATAACGTTTAAAAGCCATTAACAAAAAAAATTTCGTTTGGGATAACCTAATCGGATGAATTACAATAAAATAAGCGGATTTTGATAAAATTTGTTGGAATTGGATATTACATGCGTTTTTGTTAATTAGTCTGACGTAAGCAAAATAAAAAATGGCTTAAGGGTGTATACACACACTATGTTTGAAACTGATCGATGATATGCGTAAAATATTTAAAAAATCAGTAACTTGTCAATATTTATACATAGACAAAAATTAATTAAAATTAAAAAAAAAACAACATAAAATAAAAACAGTATACCTACTACTAGTAAAGCCTTTTCATTTGATATAAATATTGAGGGATATGTGAAAAATCCGCCATTTTGTAGCGGCGCGGCGGCGGCGTTTGTAGTGACCTTTCTTGCGCCAGCGGTCGCGGGTTCGAGTCCCGCTGGGGGCATTCATTTGTTAAACTCGGATGTTTGTACTTCGTTCATAGGTGTTTATATTTATAATATGTATGTATTTAAACTTATATATGTGTAGTGTATCAACTATCTGACATTCGTAACACAAGCATCGTAGCTTACACCAAAGAACTAGATGGCGCTGTATGTTAATGTCCATATACTATCTGTTATCACTACATATTATAAAACAAAGTCTGTCTGTTCGATACCACTGCTCGATTCTGCAACTACTTACTTCTTACAAAGTTACGTAAATTTGATGAAAGGAAACATATTCTTGTAATTTCCATAGAAAAATAATTATACTAAATTTAATTACAGGTAATTGCAACTAATTTCCAACCGACTTCAAAAAGGAGGAGGTTCTCAATTCGTCTGTATTTTTTTTATGTTTGTCACCTCCTTTATAGGCAACCCATCGCTTATATATACGTAATGCATACTACCTTAACGTTCGTTTAAAATTAGTATTATGAAAAAACAGCTACCTGCAGAATCGAGAAATGGGATCCTGTACTAAGTGGTTCTCGAGGAAGATTATAGACTTATAGTATATTATAATTTGACAAGTGTTTGTATATATTTACTAGCGAGACCCGCGGCTTCGCTCGCGCAAAATCTATACATATAAATAAAATTGGAGTGTCGGTTTTTAATTTCAAATTAACAGCTTTTCACTAAATGCATATGAAAATATAAACGATACTAGCAACAAAAAACCAATTTTTAAAATTTTTGTCTGTCTGTCTGTTTGTTCCGGGTAATATCTAAAACAACTGGACCGATTTTGACGGGACTTTCACTCGCAGATAGCTAATGCTATAAGGCGTAACTTAGGCTACTTTTTAACCGACTTCAAAAAAGGAGGAGGTAGATTTTTTTTTTATTTTAACTAGCGGAACCCGTTGCTTGCACGCTAAATCTAGGTACGAACCTGAGCAAAACGAGGGTAAGTCGCTAGTCTAATCAAAATCAAAATATTCTTTATTCAAATAGACTTTTACAAGCTCTTTAGAATCGTCATTTTTACATTATTAAAATTAAATGTCAGTCTGTAAGTCTGTGAGTAAACTACCACCGACTCGGAAAGCTGTTCTATATAAAATTAATTCTAATATAAAATCAATCGCGCTAGTTATATTTATAAAAATAACTACCTACTCGTAATTTAAATAATTGAAATATTAAGCTATTCAGGTCATTGCTGTGGCGACCTACTAATGTGACGCTCCCATAATTAAATACATTATATAGTAATAGGCAGTATTTGACGACACGTTTCGCTCAGTTGGTAGTGACACTACTTTCTGCGCCAGCGGTCGCGGGTTCGAGTCTCGCTAAGGGCATTAATTTGTTGAGCACGAATGTTTGTACTCCGGTCATGGGTGTTTATATTTATAATATGTATGTATTTAAAATTAATATATGTGTAATATATCAACTATCTGGTATCCGTAACACAAGCTTCGTAACTTACAACGGAACTAGATGGTGATGCTGTAATAATGTCCCAACATATTTATTTATTTATTTCATAGTCACTTTACCAATATATGGTAGATCTAAAAAGACACAATATTTAAATTTCTGTCCGTCTGTTTGTCCCGCATAATCTCCAACACTGATGAACATATTTTGACTAAACTTTCATTGGCAGATAGCTGAAGTTATAACGAACAATAAGTATGTAAGATTTATTTTAGAAAATTAATTAGCGTTCCGCAAAAAAATATTTTTATATCTTCTTTTCTATATTAATAATTTCGTCAAGGGTTACGGTAGACTCGATCGAAACCTTAACTGAATAATAAAACAAAAAAAAATAAAGATTTCGAGTCGACAACATATATTCGCAAAATTCAGATTGTCGAGTATTTTGTTTAATTCTAATGATGCTAACAGACAAATCGTAGTCGCCATATTGGCCACTCTAGCGAAACGTCACAGACAACAAAATACATAAAATGACAATTTCATACTCTATTTAAAAAAACATAATAATTTAAATAATTTGTAATACCCTACAAATAATAAAAAAAATATATTAAAAACTACGTGAACGAAGCCGTGTGTTAAAAATATATTGTACAACCATTGAGTTATAGTAAAAAATGTCTGAGTGTCATATCTACATTTGAAGTTTATCAAAACGCACGATAAAATTACAAATTTATATCTACTTATTTACAATTGCCTCGTTTATTATCACTACATATTATAAAACAAAGTCCTTCGCCGCGTCTGTCTGTCTGTTCGCGATAATCTCAAAAACTACTGCACCGATTTTCATGCCGTTTTCACCAATGGATAGAGTGGTTCTCGAGGAAGGTTTTAATATATAACTAGCTAAACCCACGTCTTCGCTCGCGCTAAAGCTAGGGACGAACTCGAGCGAAGCGAGGGTCAGTCGCTAGTATTTTTATAAACTTTTCTCAATTTATTATTATAATTTTAGTTAAAGGCTTTAAAACGTAACTATTGAATATAATTAGTTAAGCAGAAAGGACTCAAGCCACATTATTGTCAGAATTGATTTTTTGCGCCAAACAAGTCCCAATAGTTGGTTCTTTCACTCAGCAAAAAAAGTGAGAGAAACAAAGATAAGATGGAATTTTATGGACAGGGTCTCTTTACCAACCCCTATTAAAATCCAGACTGTTTGGGTCGTTTTTATAAATAAACTAGCATTACCCGCGGCTTCGCACGCGTTCTAAAGACCGGAAACCAAATTTATTCTGAACTAACGTCCGTCCTTCACGTTTTTGCAACATTTTTAATTGATGCTCCGCTCCTATTGGTCGTAGCGTGATGTAATATAGCCTATAGCCTTCATCGATAAGCGAACTATCCAACACAAAAAGAATTTTTCAATTCGGACCAGTAGTTTTTGAGATTAGCGCGTTCAACCAAACAAACAAACTCTTCCCAGTTATAATATTAATATAGATAAGTCAGTCTTATTCAACAATAACATTTGCCACATGAAAAAATTAAAAAAATATTCCAAATACAACATTATCGCAGACATAATCAGTTCAACTTATAACCTTGATAAAAAGCTACTTTTTGTGAGTTAAGTCGTTTTTGCTAAACTACACATTAAATAATGCCACAATATTTAGCACACTAGGAAAAAAATTAACACCAATAAAATTATTTTACGAAGATAAGCACGTTTGAATGCGACGCGGTATCACGTATGACTAACGAGTAACGACAGGCAACTAGTCGCTGTGATATAACAAAAGAAGTATGTTTCACTTTCGCTTGGCTTTAGTTTGTTGGTTTGTGCGTTAATATAATTAATTATTTAAAAAAAAAACATTTCTTCGATATATTCGGCTTAGTTGTGTTAGTGACGCGGGTTCGAGTCCAGTTCGAAGCATACCTTTGTTTGATCACAACTATTGGCTTTAGTTTGTTGGTTTGTGCATAAAATTATTTTTTTTATAAAAAAAATTACTTTGTCGACATATTCGGCTTAGTTGTGTTAGTGACGCGGGTTCGAGTCCAGCTCGAGACATAAATTTGTTTGATCAGCACTATTGACTTTAGTTTGTTGGTTTGTGCATAAATTTTTTTTTTTTAAATTACTTTGTCGACATATTCGGCTTAGTTGTGTTAGTGACGCGGGTTCGAATCCCGTTCGAGGCATACATACCAAACCTGAAACACAGGATGTTATTCTAGTTCAGGTAGGTTCCAAACACATTGTCTTGTAATTTAAGCTCTTTCATTGTATTTAATGGATTTTTTGTAGAAGTATATAAATCAAAGTTATTATTATTATCCATCCATCCGTACTTAAAAACTTTCGCGTTTATAATTATATCATAATCTATACTAATATTATAAAGAAGTAAAGTTTGTTTATTTGTTAAATTGTAAGGGGTAATCTCGGGATCTACTGAACCGATTTTAAAAATTCTTTCACCAATAGAAAGCCACATACATTATTGCTGAGTGTCATATAAAAAATATTTATATTAAAATGTGGCTATCCAACGGTACCCCACCGCGCAGCTAGTCTTTCTGGGGGACTTTAACGCCCATCATGAAGATTGGTTGTTCCCATACCAGAAGACGGACCATGCTGGGAGAGAAGCGTGGAAGTTTGCGGTGTCACTTGGACTCTCCCAATTGGTTGACCAAGCGACAAGGGTACCCGATGTGGACGGCCATACAGCTAATTGTCTGGACCTTCTGCTGACAACAGATCCGGACAGATATAACATCCAGGTTTCATCCCCATTGGGTAGCTCTGACCACTGTCTGGTAAAAACTGTATTACCTTACTCTCCACCTGGTAACGACTCTATTGGTGTTAGACGAGTATGGCAATACAAGTCAGCAGATTGGGATGAGATGCGACACTTTTTTGCATCCTTCCCTTGGCGGCAGGTCTGCTTCTCTTCTTCCGATCCGTCGAGCTGTGCGGATGCTATAACTGATGTGGTACATCAAGCGATGGAATATTTTATCCCATTCTCTGATGTACCCGTTGGAGGCAAAGCTCGCCCATGGTTTAATACCGAATGCATCTTGGCTGAAAAGCGTAAGCATTCGGCTTACCTTGCCTGGGTTGATGCTCGAGACCGCAAAGCTCCGGATGTAAGACCTAAGAAGAGAGCCTTTAACTTAGCCGCCAAGTCCTACAAAAAGACATTAAAGAAGGCTCGTCTTGACCGAATTACACATTTTGGTGCAAAGCTCTCTGCCCAACCATCTGGTAGCAGAGCTTTTTGGTCCCTTGCCAAAGCAGTTGAGACGAACTTCTGTCGGCCTTCACTGCCACCGCTAGTAAAATCTGACGGATCCCTGGCTCATACGGCAAAGGAGAAGGCGTCTTTACTTGCCTCGCTTTTTGCCCAAAATTCATATCTAGACTCTGGCAATGCTACTCCACCACATCTACCTCACTGCGGGATCTCAATGCCCGAAATCTCCATAACTAATAAGGAGGTAAAGAGAATATTGTGTCGTCTAGATGTGAATAAAGCCAGTGGTCCCGATGGTATACCAGCGATAGTGCTCAAAACATGTGCTCCCGAGTTGTCTCCGATACTGACACGTCTGTACCGCCTTTCTCTTAAGACTGGAATAGTGCCTAAATCCTGGAAGCTTGCTAATGTGCAACCTGTGCCCAAGAAAGGTAGCCGTGCTGACCCTGCCAATTATCGTCCAATTTCAATCACCTCCATACTCTGCAAGATTATGGAGCGTGTATTGAACACTCGTCTTATGGCATACCTAGAACAGAACGATCTCCTCAGTGATCGACAATATGGGTTTCGCCAGAATCGGTCGACTGGGGACCTTCTAGTGTATGCCAACCACACCATTGGCGAAGCTCTTGAGCGAAGTGGGGAGGCGATTGCAATCTCCCTCGATGTCTCAAAGGCCTTTGACAGGGTTTGGCACGCTAGCCTTATAAGCAAGCTTTCAGCCTATGGCATATCTCCTGGCCTGATCGGCTGGATAAAAAACTTCCTGAGCGACCGATCACTCAGAGTTGTGGTTGAAGGCTGTTCATCAGAACCCTTAAAAACCAACTCTGGAGTTCCTCAGGGATCTGTTCTCTCTGCAACCTTGTTCCTGCTGCATATTAACGATCTGCTTATACCCGGTATCTATGGGTACGCAGACGACAGCACTGTTGTAGAGAGATACCTGCCAAATCCTCGAGCCAGTAGAGATCAAATTCAGTCCGAAAGAGAGGCCATGGTAGAGCGTTTGAATCTCACACTCAAGGCAGTCTCCACTTGGGGCGATGCCAATCTTGTGAGTTTCAACGCCACCAAAACACAGGCGTGTCTGTTCACCGCAAAAAGGAGTCCTTTTACCTTGACTCCTACTTTCCGAAATGTGCCTCTAGAATACACTGACCGTCTGCAGTTGTTGGGGATGGACATTAGTTCCAACATGAGCTACGGGCGGTTAATCGAGTCTAAGGCTAATGTAGCAGCGAGGAAAGTTGGCATCCTCGCAAAGGTCCGACAGTATTTCACACCGGGACAGCTTCTTGATTTATATAAAGCTCAAGTCCGGTCGTGTGTGGAATACTGTAGTCACATATGGGCTGGTGCTGCGAAATGCCATCTGTCTGCTTTGGACTCGATTGAGAGGCGTGCGCAGAGGATTATTGGTGACCCTACGCTGGTAAATGCCAACCTACAAAGCCTCGATCACCGACGTAAAGTTGCCAGCCTCTGTGTATTCTATAGGTTACATTTTGGAGAGTGTGCGCAGGAATTACATGATTTAATTCCCCCATCCCCTTTCCATCATCGGACGACGCGACGAACAGCTGGTTTCCATCCTTATGTCGTGGACATTCCATCCGTCCGGACGAAGCGTTTCGCTTCGTCATTTATTATACGTGCGGCTAAGGATTGGAACAACCTGCCCACGTCAGTATTTCCGTCCGATTACAATATGGGTGTCTTCAAGGCAAGAGTGAATAGGTGGCTACTGAATTAGTGCGACTTACCATCTCCGGCTGCGTTACCACTTACCATCAGGTGGAACGCAGTCAAGCACTAATTCAGAATAAAAAAAAAAAAAAAAAAAAAAAAAAAAAACCGAAAAATAAAAAGGCTTTTACGTGGTAGTTACGGCTTAGTTGTGTTAGTGACGTGGGTTCGAGTCCCGTTCGAGGCATATATTTGATTAATCAGCACGAATGTTTGTACTCCATGACTGTTTATATGTATGTATTTAAGTTCCAACATATTTATTTAGTATAGAATTCCAAGTAAACGTTCACGGTTAAAGCATGCAGTCAGAGCTAGTTATAATTTTTTTCGTCGGTAGAAGTAAATCATAAAAAATATTAAAAAAAACATCGCAGTCGATACCTTCTACATATCGATTAATTCAAAACTCGATCGATTGCATTCCAATTCGCTATTCAGGGAGCAATTTGGAAACAAATAAATTGTAGATTACTTAAAGATATGATTATTAACAAAATATTTATTTATTTTTCGACAATTTACATTTTTGGTGGTCTTCACAAAGTTGAATGAGGCCGAGTTAGCCGACTTGGTAAATAAGATATCGACTATCTATACATGTTTAAATCTATACTATAATATTATAAAGCTGAAGAGTTTGTTTGTTTGTTTGTTTGTTTGGTTGAACGCGCTAATCTCAAGAACTACTGGTCCGAATTGAAAAAATCTTTTTGTGTTGTATAGTCCATTTATCAAGGATGGCTATAGGCTATATAGTATCACGCTACGACCAATAGGAGCGGAGCATCAATGAAAAATTTCCAAAAACGGGAGAAAAATATTTCGTTTGATTTTCAGCCTTTAGAACGCGAGCAGAGCCGCGGGATAGACTAGTTATAAATAAACATATTGTCAATGTCATTTCTGTTACAAAGTTGACACAATAACTAAGTTTAATAATTGCATTTAGCACAAAACTATTAAAGCCGGGACTTTAAAAAAAAATCAATAGTCCACAGACAGATTAAAAAACTCTTTTCTTATATAGTGATGTGAACGAGTCGATGTCTGTGATGAAGGAGCGTCTATCTAAATATATAGGTCGATATGCGTTCGCCATATCAATATATGACAAGCCGAAGTTTACATAAGATAAAATATTATAACATGCTTTTTTTTTCTTGTAACTAAGAAATACATTCGAGTTTATTTGACATTTAAAGCTTACACACGACACAATTTTACGACAAATTTGACTAGATTGGCAATTGAATTATGTAGTGTGGATAGAAGTAAGAAATAAGTTTCTTTCTTCTTAACAACCACTGTTTTATAAATTATAAATTAAACTATCTTTTCGGATTTTGTCGCGGATTTATTATGATTTTTGGTTCCCGACGTTACGAATGCTTTACAGCGCACATGGTCACGGGAGAGACTAAGGTATTAGACGTCTCAGGGGGTTATATACTTGTTACAGACAGTATCTACCCACAATTTGCAAAAATTCAAAATGACATCAAAGTACAATTATATATATAATTTTATAAGGTCAAATCATTTATGTCTGATATTATTAACCGTTAACAGGTATACTACAGGATGAACTCGAACGAAGCTAGGGCAAGTCGTAAGTTAATCTTTACATATATAAATATAATTTGAGTGTCTCTTTTTATTTTAAACTAGCGACTCGCCCTCGCTTCGCTCGGGCTCTTCCCCAGCTTAATTATGCATATAAACCTTCCTCTTGAATCACTCTATCTATTAAAAAAACCGCATCAAAATCCGTTGCGTAGTTTTAAAGATTTAAGCGTACAAAAGGATATAGGGACAGAGAAAGCGACTTTGTTTTATACTATGTAGTGATAAACAGCTTTTCCCTAAATGAATATGAAAATATATACAATAATAGCAACAAACAAACGATTTTTAAAATGTTTGTTTGTCTGTCTGTTTGTTCCGGGTAATCTACGAAACGGCTGGACCGATTTCGACGAGACTTTCACTCGCAGATAGCTAATGTTACAAGGCGTAAATCAGCCTACTTTTTAACCGACTTCAAAGAAGAAGGAGGTAAAAAATCTATTTATTTTATCTAGCGGAACCCGTGGCTTCGCTGACGCTAAACCTATGGTCGAACCCGAGCGAAGCCAGGGTGAGTCGCTAGTTAATAAAAAATAAATCAAACAAATAATAAAAAAAATGACAGCTGTTTCGAACAAGTTGTAACTCATTATTTGATTCAATAGTAATTGTTAGCAGATGCATTATAGATGGACAAAGGTCAATGTTTAAGCAGCCATGATAAGGACTTGTCGATTTATTTCTTTGAACATCGAATATTATTAAACGACTAGTGACTCACCCTCGCTCCGTTTATATTATATCGCTTCCTAGATAGCTTTTAATCTATACTAATATTATAAAGCTTAAGTTTGTGTGTTTGGTTGAACGCGCTAATCTCAGGAACTATTGGTCCGAATAGAAAAATTCTTTTTGTGTTGGATAGTCCGTTTATCGAGGAAGGCTATAGGCTATATTACATCACGCTACGACCAATAGGAGCGGAGCATCAAAAAAAAATGTTGTACAAACGGGAAAAAAATATTTCTTTTCATTTTCAGCGTTTAACACGCGAGCGGAGCCGCGGGATTGGCTAGTCAGTACATACAAATAAAATTAGAGTGTCTGTTTTTAATTTCAAATTAACAGCGTTTCACTAAATGCGTATGAAAGTATATAATATACGGTACTAGCAACGAAAAAACTTTTTAATTTTTTTAAATATTTGTCTGTCTGTGAAACGACAGTCGTAGCCCAGTGGTAACGCGACGCTTGGATAACCGAGTGACGCGGGTTCAAATCCGGGTATCGCACCTCCGTATTTTATTGTGCGAATCATTTCTATCATGATTACCACTTGTCTTACGGTGAAGGAAAACATCGTGAGGAAACCTGCATGTCTGAGAAAACCTAACAAGGCATGTGAAGTCCGACAACTCGCATTAGGCCAGCGCGGTGGACTATGGCCTGATCCCCCTCGTACTGATGATATGAAAAATGTCTGTCTGTCGGGTAATCTCTGAAACGGCTGGACAGATTTTGACGGGACTTTCACTCGCAGATAGCTAATGTTAAAAGGCGTAACTTAGGCTACTTCTTAACCGACTTCAAAGAAGAAGGAGGTAGGAATTTTATTTATATTTTATCTAGCGCAACTTATTGGCTTCGCTGACGCTTAACGCTGTATTAATATTTGACCGAAAATTAATCAGTATTTTCTGAGATAAGAACGACCAGACATATTAAGTTTGACATTACTTTAATAGATAGTAATTAAATAATTTGTTTAATTTTTAAATGTCGAGAGCATACATGATTAGAAACGAACTTCGCAGTCGTAATCTTAATGTCTGTCCGCGATTATAATTATCTTTGTTTTTTTTTCTTGATACTGATAAAAATATTTAATCTATAAATGTCATAGTTATGCTATTTTTGCATTTATCTATAGATATAAATAAAATTGGAGTGTCTGTTTTTAATTTCAAATTAAAAGCTTTTCACTAAATGCATACGATACTATAAAAAAATAGCAACAGAAAACCATTTTTTTATTTTTTTGTCTGTCTGACCGTTTGTTACGGGTAATCTCTGAAACGGTTGAAGCAATTTTGACGCGACTTTCGCAGTTGATTGAGTCGCAGGCTACTTTTTAACCGACTTCGAAGGAGGCGGTAGAAATTTTAATTATTTTAACTAGGGGAACCCGTGGCTTCGTTGGCGCTCAACCTATTTTTTGTAAAAATCTTATTAATAATGTTATTATTATCGAGACCGGAACTATAGCTCTTAGAATTTTGAAGTGAAACTTCTTTAGAATCGTTGTGATTTCAAACTCGATGAAACGAAAAAATAAGTCCATAGTACCAGGCGCTCAGAGACGTGGAAGAGTTAGCCTTAGTTAGATCTCGTCCACCGCGAGTCAGTGACATTTCTAACTCTGTCTAACTCGTGGGTGTGATCTTCGCCATCTCCCTCAACGAGCTTAGACGGGGTTATTTAGTATAAATATAAAGGAGATTTAAAAATTAGTTTGCCAAAGAAGTTTTACTTCTGACATGTGTACTTTGTACACACGCACTTTTTTTTGTATGTCTGTCTGTCTGTGACCGCATCACAAGAAAACCCCTAAACAGATTTTGATTAAATTTGGTATGAAGATCACTAATTATCTGAGTCAATTATAAATGTGCAAGAAAATCCGAAAAGATAGTTTCATTGTTTCAAAAAATGAAACTATATCTTAGGATTTTGTCGCGGATTTATTTGGATTTTTGGTTCCCGACGTTTCGAATGCTTTACAGCAAACATCCGAGTCAACATAATAAAAATACACTTTTTACTTATAGTTCTGGAAAATATCTTTCATCTGAGAATCGTATACCTACTCTATATGTACACCTACATACGCACGCACGGACTGACTTATCAAATCAAATCAAAATATTTTATTCAGCATAAAAATTGTTACAATTTCTTACTGAACGTCATGAGTCTACCACCAGTTCGGAAAGAAGAAACCTCTGACCTGAGAAGAACTGGCGTAAGAAACTCAGCGCGACTTATAAAAAAAATATACAGCAATTAGCCAACCCTCCCTTTCAAAATCGGTCAACTAGTTCCTTAACTAGAACTCTCGTAAAGCCAATACTAACTTACAATTAACTTCAATTAACGATCAATCGACCGTTTCTAACTAATTGACCTACTTAAAGGGAACCAATTAAGGACTCTTTTTGTATTATTTACCCTAAGGACATATTATTTAGGGTTCCTAAATAGAAAAAGGAACCCTAGGGCTCCATGGAAGTATCACAGTGGAAATCACCGGCATGTTGGGTCTTGGGACATTATTACACACAGCGCCATCTAGTTCCGTGGTAAGCTACGAAGCTTGTGTTACGGATACCAGATGGTTGATATACTACATATATAAGTTTATATACATGCATATTATAAATATAAATAGCCATGAATGGAGTACAAACATCCGAGTTCAACCAATGAATGCCCCCAGCGGGACTTAGGTTGGTTGGTTGAACGCGCTAATCTAAGTAACTACTGGTCCGAATTGAAAAATTGTATTGGATAGTCCGTTTATCGAGGAAGGCTATAGGCTATATTACATCACGCTACGACTAATAGAAGCGGAGCATCAATGAAAAATGTTGCAAAAACGGGAGAAAAATATTTCGATTGATTTTCAGCCTTTAGAACGCAAGCGGAGCCGCGGGAAAGGCTAGTTTAAAGTTATATATGTGTAGTGTATCAACTATCTGGTATCCGTAACACAAGCCTCTATCTTATTTCTGATATATGTGTACTAAACTTTATAACCAGGGCGTAATAATAATGAGTTAATAGTTATAAACTTAAAAATTTTAATATTAGAAGCTATATTCAGTATGTACATAGTAATATAAATAAAATTGAAATGTCTGTTTGTAATTTCAAAAATTAACAGCTTTTTACTAATCAAATCAAATTATTTTATTCAGCATAAAAATTATTACAATTTCTTACTGAACGTCATGAGTCTACCACCAGTTCGGAAAGAAGAAACCTCTGACCTGAGAAGAACTGGCGACTACTAAATACATATGAAAGAATACACGGTACTTACAACAAAAAATCAATTATTTAAATTTTTATCTGTCTGTTCCGGCTTATCTCTGAAATGGCTGAACCGATTTTGAAGGGACTTTCACTCGCTGATAGCTAATGTTATAATGAGTAACTTAGGCTACCTTTATCATAAAACGACACGTTTGGCTCAGTTGGTAGTGACCCTACCTTCTGCGCCAGCGGTCGCGGGTTCGAGTCCCGCTGGGGGCATTCGTTTGTTGAGCATGAATGTTTGTTTTCCAGTCGTGGGTGTTAATTAGGGTTCCGTACCTCAAAAGGTAAAAACGGAACCCTTATAGGATCACTTTGTTGTCCGTCTGTCTGTCTGTCTGTCTGTCTGTCTGTCTGTCTGTCTGTCTGTCTGTCAAGACCTTTTTTCTCAGGAACGCGTGGAGGTATCAAGCTGAAATTCATATCAAATACTCAAGTCTATGGTCTCTTGGAGCTGTGAAAAAATCAAACTTCTAAGTCAACGCGATCAAAAGATACTTCCGTTTATGCCGCAAATTTTCGACACTCGCAAGGGAATCAAAACCTACAGGGTACTTCCCGTGAACTCAGAATCTTGAAATTTGGTACGAAGCAACGTCTTATAACACAGATAAAGGAAAAATTGCGAAACGCATAAATTTTTAGTTACATCATATAATAAAAATATTTTTAATAATTTTAAACTTATTACCCCTTTACTCATACACCGTTCCGTACAGGTTTGTACGGAACCCTCGGTGCGCGAGTCTGACTCGCACTTGGCCGAATTTTTTTTTATATTATGTATGTTTTTAAAAATTTATATGTGTAGTATATCAACTATCTGGTATCCGTAACACAAGCCTCGAAGCTTACCACGGATCTAGATGGCGCTTTGTAAAAAAGTCCCAACATATTTATTATTATTATTATTATTAAAAACCGTTTATTATATTGTATTTGCTAGTATAAAATAAAACTTACCAGATCCTGAGTGAGTATGACATCTCGTTTTGGATGAGGACTGGATTCAGGGGTGTCGACTGGGGAAAACCAGTTCACTGTGGACTCGCCATGAGTCGACTGCGGGGGCCTTTGGGCCCCCAGTAGTGGGGTCCTCTCTGATACATTCGTTTGAACTGTGGGCAATTGATTCTAATATTAGCTATCTATAACAAAACTGTCTGTCAGTCCGTCTATTACCTGAAAAAGTAATTAATTGGAAGCCGATTTTGATGAAGTTAAGTATGTGGATAGTTTGAGACGCTGGAAAGAATATAGGATAGTTTTTATCCCAGAAAGCATCCCTTAAGAAAATCATTTCTTAAGTAAGGGATATAACTTATTAAACCTACTAGGGTGGCGCAAAAAAACCTTTTATTTAGTACAATAATCGATAAAAATACACCACGAGATGAAAAAAAAAACGATTTTTGACGATCCTTGAAATTAAAAAAAATTTGGAGCGACCTCTTAAATTTTTTTTGAGCTGTCCTTTAGAGAGGGCTCTTAAAATATCAAAATCTAACATTTTTTCACTCGAGACTTATAAAAAAAGTTGTCGATTTTTCGGCCCTACCCTAAATTACCTTTGTATATGTATATATATAACGTTATATTTAAATCCATACAGTTGTCTTAGGAAGGCGTTACATAGAAGTGGCACCGACTTCGTAAATATCTAAAAAGATTCCCTTAGACACTTCAACGGGTGGTTGTTTAACCAACTTCTGTTGTTAAAAACACATATTTTCTACACTTAGGGGTGCATTTTTAGTTTCAAATTTAATTAAACTTAACTTTCAACAATAATAAAGAAAATACAAAAATGACACCTATGGTATGGTACTAATGGTACTTTACCTTACAATATTTGTTGAAACTTGAATTTTGACTTTTTTTTAAATTTCTAATAGTGCAAGAATTTTCAGAATAAGATTAATACTTCTAAAAATTATCCCCCACATACAAACTTTAAGGAACTTAAGAAAAGTCCTCTCAGACATGCAGGTTTAACAATGTCTTCCTTCACCGTAAAACAAGTGGTAATCATGCCAAATGGTTCTCACATGAAAACATCAAAGAAGCGAGACTCGGAATTGAACCTGCTTCCCTCTGTTTTTAACTCACCTATTGACTCCATTATTTCCTTCGCCTGTAACTCTTGCGGTAAAACTCTGAAGTCCAGAAACCATGCCTCCCCCCACGAGAGGGTGAATGAGGTCAGTATTAGGAAGACTTGGTACACTGGCTGCGATGCATTTGGCCACTGGGAAAAGTATAGTAGGTTCGAGTCTCGTATCGGGATAAGTTTAGTTCGTGAGTTTACTGATATTATAAAACTGAAGAGTTTGTTTGTTTGGTTGAACGCGCTAATCTCTGGACCTACTAATCCGATTTGAAAAATTCTTTTTGTGTTGGATAGTCCGTTTATCGAGGAAGGCTATAGCCTATATTACATCACGCTACGACCAATAGGAGCGGAGCATCGATGAAAAATGTTGCAAAAACGAGAGAAAAATATTTCTTTTGAGAGCTTCCGTCGCGTACGCTTTAACGGTTGAAGTTATGCAAAAATTATGTATGACAGAATTGTTCCCCTTTGAATGTTCTAAAAAAAAGTCAGCGATAGCATATGTCTATCTTTTGGGGTTGACTCGCTATAATCTTTTTTATGGTAACTAAATTAGTTTTAAGATAATGCATTATTTGCGAAGGTGTTTTATAAACATGGTATTAATCCTTACCTAAATAAATAAGTTACTCTTCAGAAATATTTAATTTTGAACAAAATTGTCCGGTGAGTGAGGGAAGGAGAGTGGGGAGGCTCACTCTCCTTCCCTCACTCACCGGACGAAACGCGACAGCATAGCTGCCACTTCACGCCGGTCTTCTGTGAGAGAGTGGTACTAATGAACTATACGGGGCGTGCCGGCCCATTCGGTTGCTACCCGAAGGTAACAAGCATGGCACTACCACTTAAAAAACAATTTTTACGATTTCGATACAGTTACATTGCAGAACATCCACGTAAAATTTATATTTTTTGTGTTAATTTTTTTCCTTAATAGCACATAATACCACCTTTATACATTCAGGTTGTTTTTTTAAGCTTACATCATACACGAAGACTTTCCCGATTAAAAAGGCACATGTTCCTCCCGTCGAGAGCTGAAAAAAAAAAATCTAACTTTTTTGATTATCACCAAAATTATATAAAAATTAAACACAAAAAACGATACTACAAAAAAGTATAACGTGTGTCGTGGGACACCGGATAGGAAAGAAGTTCCTTATTATAAAAATATAAATTTTAACTTCTATTAGCGGTATAAAGAAAATAATTATTCGGGTATGCATTTTAATGATTTTTTTATCGATAAAAGTTAAAAAAAGAAAAAAAAACTACTTTACAAAATTATCTCAACACCTTTATTTATTTAGAATGATTTATAAAAATATATAATAATAATAACATTCATCACCATACATTAGATACTGAATAGTAATGAACCATAGACTATACAAAAAATTCTCACTTTTTTTCAACGTTACGGACGTTTTTTGGCGGCTAGGGTACCCCTCCCTACGCCCATAAGGAACTTCGTTCCAAAAATTCTAAATAATTTAAATAATTACTTAAGATCTAAAAATTAACTACTAATAATATTTGTGATACTAATTTTGTTTATTTAATATTTTTTTTGTTAGTTTTTATTATAGGTCATTGTTTTATATCGCACTGTCAAGAACTAAGCATAAGGGTGCTCCTAAACGGGCAATATTTTTCTGCAATGTGTGGCTGCAATATAGGCAACTAATTGCAGGCCAAACCCAAAAATATTGCGACAATGGCCGAGTAATATGTGGCCGGGCAATGTGTTGCAATTATATTATTGTCAAGGTAATGTAGCAACTGACAAGACAACAATAGCACAGAATGTAGCAATTAATCACGGCGTCACTCATAGCAAACTTCAGTCGCGTAGAAAAGGACACACTATGCCATAACAATAGAGAATACCAAACATGATTGCCGATATGACCGGGGCAGTACTGCAATATTGCTGATATTGCTTGCAATGTTGCCATCCACTCGATTGCAGCCACATATTGCAGAAAAATATTGCCCGTATAGAATCACCTTAATCAAAACACTTTTTAGGTTTTTCATATATCTAATATCAATTGCATTTTTGCTCGACCACAGTTTAAAAAAATATTAGATAATATGTGTGATACTAATTTTGTTTATTTAATTTTTTTTAGTTACTTTTTTTTTGCTGTTTTTTTCCTCTTCTATAACTGCTCTGTAACTACATATATTAGTAAAAATTTTATTGAAGTATGCTGTCTTTTAAGACGGTGGTAGCCCAGTGGAAACGCGCTCACTTGGATAACCCAGTGATGCAGGTTCAAATCCAGGTTTCGCACCTTTGATATTTTCATGTGCGAATCATTTCTATCATGATTACCACTTGTCTTACGGTGAAGGAAAACATCGTGAGGAAACCTGCATGTCTAAAAAACCTAACAAGTTGTCGAAAGACATATGAAGTCCGCCAACACGCACTTAAAATTAAATGTCAGTCTGTAAATCTGTGAGTAAACTACCACCGGCTCGGAAAGCTGTTCTGCTGAGAAGAACCGAGAAACTCAACAGCTGCTCTTTTCAAATAATAATTGGTAACAATATTTTTATTTTTATTATTTTTATTATCCTTAATAAATAAAATAAGACATCAAGCTCTATTTAAAGTCCAGTTTGAAATAAAAAAAAAAACAAAAAAATCATAGAAATTAAAAAAAAAACTCACCGCAATAACACTCCAATTATGAATATATAAAATGGCGTAGAACAACAACAACAAGATAAACCGAAGCACTGCAACTATGACTATGTCAAATAACGACACTTTTATATCGTAATGTACTATTTCTCTATTGAATATTTGTATTAACGTCTCTCCTTTCATCTGTAAAGAAAAAAAATCATTTAAAAGATAATAATATAAAAATACTAGCGTAACCCGCGGTTTCGCTCGCGCTAATCGCTAATATTAATATATACTTAATATAATATATAATATTATAAAGAAGTAAAGTTTGTTTATTTGTTAAATTGTAAGGGGTAATCTCGGGATCTACTGAACCGATTTTAAAAATTCTTTCACCAATAGAAAGCCACATTATTGCTGAGTCATAGATCATAGGTTATATAAAAACCGAAAAATAAAAAGGCTTTTACGTGGTAGTCCGTTTTGCAAAGTGAATCGGAGAAAAAACGGTCGAATGAAAGCGTTTCTTACGAACGCTGCCTTAACTATGAAAGATATATTTTTGAGTTCTAGAGAAAAGATGTGGAGATTAACACTCTGTACTAAAAAAGGATTGTTAACATTATGCCCAACGAAGTGGGCACGGGTCAGCTAGTATATTATAGATACTTACTAAAAGTAAATAATAAAAATATTAATAAAGCCATCTATGAGAAATCATTACGCATCATTTGATAAGTGAAGTACGGAATTATGATTTAAGAGTTAGAACACATTATTATATTATTCTTTTTTAACTGTATTTTAGGAATTAAATATTCTTTTTTTATACATAAAAAGTAAATACATAAAAAAACGCACGCAAACGCACAAGGAGGTGTTATACGAATTGCTCCTGGTAGTTCTCTGATAGTCTCTCAGAGTGGACTATCGAGGAACACATTTATTAAAAACTAGTGGAACCCGCGGCTTCGCCTGCGCTAAATCTAGGGAAGAGCCTAATCGAAGCGAGAAAATGGTTATTGTGAGTTATCCGTAAGAGATAGACATATACGATCGTGGACTTTTTTGTAGAACTTTTTAAGGTGTACAATACTGTAGTACATTATTTTGATCTATCTCGTAGAGTTTAGCCAGCGTTCGCAATGTAAGCGCAAAAAATGAGTTTAATTACGACATCACATTAGAAACCTCTAAAATTATCAGTGTTTCTCTACTATGTTATGCATGTATTATACATATAAACCTTCCTCTTGAATCACTCTATCTATTGAAAAAACCGCATTAAAATCCGTTGCGTAGTTTTAAAGATTTAAGCATACATAGGGATATAGGGACAGAGAAAGCGACTTTGTTTTATACTATGTAGTGATTTAAAAAAACAGTTTTAGAATTTTTGTCTGTCTGTCTGTCTGTATGTCTGTAACGTCACCACGAAAAACCCACTGGACGGATTTCAATGAAATTTGGTATAATGATAGCTGGTTATCTGGGTCAACATGGATATTTTACTAATTTTATATAGTAACTAGCTGATACCCGCGACTTCGTCCGCGTTGCTTGAAATATTAACAAAGTTTTCCGCATGCGCGCTACGCCGCTTGCCCCACTACTCCGCGAGAAGGAAACATACATCACTGAACACGTAGTGCATATACAAATCGTTGTTTCTTGAAACTTTAATAACTTTTTATTAGATGAAGATATCGTAATCATTTTTTTTTGATCAGGGCCAAGGGTCTAAGAAATAAAACTTAGAAAGTTTCATTGAAATCTATTCAGTAGTTTTTCCGTGATGCGCGCACAACTGCAGACCTCCATCATTTTATTTATATAGATAATTAAGACTTACCATAACACATATGAGCCACATCAAACTCGTGAACAGTATGTCAAAAGTGACGAAAAGGCAGAAAAACCGACGTACGCTTGACATCCTGCCGTGTGGCCTGAGTCCAGGCATTAGATCTTCTGCTAGTAGATTTACTGACTGAGAATGTGCTGAAAACAAATGGATATAAATAAATAAATAGGTTGGGACATTTTTTACAACAACGCCATCTAGTTCCGTGATAAGCTACGAGGCTTGTGTTACGGATACCAGATAGTTGATATACTACACAATAAATTTTAAAGATTAGCCGGCGAATTTAATGTACGGCCTTTGTGGTTGCCGTAGCCGTATCAATCATAAGAGGCCCCTTTACCCCCGGGGCCCCGTAGCTGCCTGACACTTAGATAGACAACTAAAGTCATTGTACTGCCACCAGGGTTCGGACACCCCGGTCAATTTTTAAAGCGGTTATAGTCGATAACCTTGACCCTAATAGCTTTTTGGTTACATTCTTTAACCGATTAAAACCGGTGAAACCAGATTTAAGCCAATTTAGGTTTTAATAACTACTACTATGTCTACATTTTGCTCCAAGAATAACCTTTAACTATAAAAATCATAGTCATATTTATTTTTTTAATATTTGACATCATAAGTGAATCTATCTTTTCGAATTTTGCCCTCAAAATAAATCCGCGATAAAATCCGAAGAGATAGTGTCATTTATAACAAAAAAAACTATTTTTAAAACATATTATAATATATAATTTAAATGACTTACATATATTTCTGTACGGTGGGCCTGTGACACTACTCAAGAGAGACTCTGCTGCCTCCCTTATGTGATAATCCGCCATGTTTGCTGAAACCATTAAGATAACAAGATTTATTTAAAGAAATTTATTATTTATTAATGTTCAACCATATCTATCCTAATATTATAAAGCTCAAGAGTTTGTTCGTTTGTTAGGTTGAACGCGCTAAGCTCAGAAAGTACTGGTCCTAATTGAAAAATTCTTTTTGTTAGATAGTCCGTTTATCGAGGAAGGCTATAGGCTATATTACATCACGCTACGACCAATAGAAGCGGAGTATCAATGAAAAATGTTGCAAAAACGGGAAAAAAATTTTCGTTTGATTTTCAGCCTTTAGAACGCGAGTTAAGCCGCGGGACTGGCTAGTTCTATATAAAAAATAACAATTAAAAAATGTTAAAAATTATTATACATTAGAAAAACTATCCGAGCCCTCACAAACCTCAGCTTTTTGCTACTTTGCTACTTAGTATACTAGTACTTAATAATAGTTTATTTTAGTTTTAAAATATGTACATAGCTTCAAATAATAAACAAAACGTGCCTAATCGTAAAACGGTCCAAGGTTAAATAGTTGAATTTTTCCAAACAAAAATTGACTAATGATGACAAAGTTATATTAATACTAGCTGTACCCCCGGCTTCACTCGCGTTCATTTTTTTAATTGCTAATCAACCTCATTGGGTTGATCTGTAGGAAAAAATTTAGGGGTGGACTACCCTTAACATTTAGGGGGATGAAAAATAGATGTTGGCCGATTCTCAGACCTACTCAATATGCTCACAAAATTTCATGAGAATCGGTCAAGCCGTTTCGGAGGAGTTCAAGTTCGAACCCCGTGACACGAGAATTTTATATATAAGATTTAGTAATGTTTGTAATTAACTCTAGAGTATTATAGGTTCGATTTTCAGTAGGATAACAACCAATTCTAGTCGAGTTAGTACTAACAAAATTAAAGAGAGGTTTAGACTTGCTGAATTTTCTAAGCATGTTTTATTAATAGTCAATGATACATGGTACATTTTTGCACTTGATTACTATCAAGCTAATTTTCCGTGAGTAGCTTTATTTTGATGAGACGCCCAATAACTTCCTGTACGAAACTCTCGATTGTAGTAGCTAACAGAGTTAGCAAGGATAAAATATGTCGATTTGATGATTCGCAAATATTTATTACTAAATGAATTTTTTTTTGTTAAATCTCAAGAAAATTATCTAAATTATTCGAAAAAATATTTGTCCTCCCAAATCTATGGTTTGATCAAAGAGTCCCCTCTTTCCAACATGTATTGATAAAGAGGTAATCATAAATGTTTACTAACCACCTGTTTTTCTTTTTTTTTACTTAGTTAATATTTATATAATTTAACAGACATATTGTCCTACAAATTGCGTAGTACGTTATCCCGGTCCAACGCTCAGAAATTGTTAATACCACAAGACCATTTTTTTATTACTAACTGTAGGACAAAAATATTACATAATAGGTTAGTGTTTTCTCTGCCCAAATGAAACAACGTCCTACAAAAAATCACATATGTATCACAAATCCGACAAGAATTGTAATTTTTTCGTTTTCCTATTTGTAACATAAGATACATTGAAAAAATCTTTTTACTGTCACAAGGTAAAAATTCATATTTATATTAAACTAGCAATCACGCTCGCTTCTCTTGGGCTTGGGCTACGAAAACTTTCCTTGACAACCACTTTATCTGTTGGTAAAAACAGCATAAAAATCGGTGCAGTAGTTTTCAGTTCATTGTGACCAGTCAGACAGTAATGCTTGAGATGTAAGTTTTTTTCCTATAGTCAGTTAGAGTCATCAAATAAAAATCTAGAATTTAGTCAAGTAAAGTGATAGGAATAGAGAGTGCATCTGTGACTATGCTTACACTTGTGCACTATAATATCTCCTGCACAGTTGGCCAGTCTCAATGAGATTGGCTACCATGGCCGGAATCAGTTGTAGAACATCATTATTATTATATAATGAAAAAAACATTAACCTCGTAAATACTCGTAAATAGAAACATGTAAATAAATAACTTAGATAACACCTCATTTGATATTATTTGATAAAAACTGCAATCACATTGTCTGAAATAATTTAAATGAATATTTATATCATAAAATATTATTTTTGTTGTTTATTTGTTTGTTTTGTACCTAACTTGTAACCAAAAAATTAAAGATTTGCCTGAAAATTTTTTCTTTCTTTTTAAATAAGATTTATAATTTTGAACAAACTTTGTGTCTTGATTATATAGATATTTCACTTATCATTTCATGTGGGAATCATTTCTATCATGATTACTACTTGACTTACGGTGAAGGAAAACATCGTGAGGAAACTTGCATGTCTGAGAGAATCTAGCAA
The DNA here is from genome assembly GCA_905231865.2 of Boloria selene. Classification (NCBI taxonomy): domain Eukaryota; kingdom Metazoa; phylum Arthropoda; class Insecta; order Lepidoptera; family Nymphalidae; genus Boloria; species Boloria selene. The sequence goes on along the minus strand of HG993158.1, from coordinate 580,997 downwards.
GTTTTCAAAAGACATGTGAAGTCCGCCAAACCAACACTAGGCCCTGGTGGACTATGGCCTGATCTTCTTCGTACTGAGGGAGGCCCGTGCCCAGCAGTGGGAGGTTAAAAAGGGCTGATGATGATGATGAATGGCAGATATACTATTGATAAGGATTGTAAAGTTAAATTTAAACCTAGAATTTTTAGATTCGACAGTTGGTATAAAACTAAGGCACAAGTTTTTTATCTTATACATAGTATATAAACAAGTAAAACTAAACATCATTTCTTAAATTATAATAGTAAAAAGCAGCTACTTACCAAGTATATATTTTAGGAAATTTATGAACAATCAAAACAATATTGTATTAGTCATCAATAAGTATAATACCTACATAACTTTTTAAATCATTTGTTTACATAAAGCCTAAGCATGTTATTTTTTTGAGGGCATACTTAAACTAATTTATGGCATTTAAATTAGCAACAAAGACATTACTCACTTGTTATCTGAGATTCTAATTCCTAAATTGTGAAGAAAGCATTATTTACACACAAAATGCGTGTCGGTGGTTCCGTTGCTTATAACATTTGTACACTATATAAGTTGGGATAAATGTATGATAGCGTATATTTTTTATTTATTATTAAATATTAATTTAACTTAAAGTAACTACACCACTTGGTAAAATGTATAACTACATGACATTGACATATTGACAAATGACAAAGTTTGTAGGTTGTTGTTTTTTAAATTTATCCCCAATAGGGAAAGGCAAAGGGCTATAGTCCATACAGCCCAAAGTTTGTAGGATTAGTGATATCAATACAAAATAGTGTTGTCATATTCTATTTAAAATTATATTAATAAATCATTTCAGTATTTGATTTTTGTATATTTTAATAACGTATTGAATACATACTAAACCTTTCATTTATGGTTTTTTTTTATTTAATAGTACTAACGGCTCACCCTCGCTTTGCTCGGGTTCGTCCCACGGTAAGTTTTATTAGAGCCAAACTGTAATTCGAAACTGCGAGAGCCCTTGGACCTCCTTAATCTAGCCCTGTCACAAAATCTGATCTTAGCGGACGCCGGACGTCTATTTACTTTAAACGATCTCCGTGCCAAATTTCATCGTTATGCGTCAACACAGAACACATATACCACTGACGTGCGTCAAACAGTTTTTAGCTTCAAGCGCCACATTAAAATCGAAAAAACGAAATAGAAAAAACAGTTTCGTTCCGTTTTTTCCGTTTTTTCTATTTCGTGATTATTATAGAGAATAAAATTTTGTACCTTTTATTTCATGTACACTTTTTTGTAAAACCTACCATTTACGATTTATGGTCCATTTAATATTAGATTAATCAATTAAATGTATGTTCAATAAACTTAAAACTCGACTTGGATCTGTCAGCATTTTGTGATTTTATGCTAAGTACGTAACCCTAATTATTATTTATTATCTTATGAAAAAAAATTTTGGATCGGAAATTTTGTGCGAGGTTGACCAAAAAAAACATATTTTTTTGGTTTAGACTTCATTTAATAGGAGATATGTTTTTGAAAATATATTTTTTTAGTAAGAAAATGAATAAAACCAAATGTTTTATACCGCATAACTTTATTATAGCAACAAATACAGTATAATATAATAAATTTTCACTTCGTTGTAAGTTGTAACGATATCCTCACACATCACAAATAAACTTAGTATATGTTATATATTAAAGATTATTAATAAATTACACGTGTTGATAGCTAAGCGCTTACAATAATACTTAACGCTTAGAACGATAGTTTCATACATAATTCCGCTCAATATTGAAGTAGCATTAATAGAATGAATTGATAGTATGTGTCACGTAATTACAATCGAAGGCACACACACTATAAGTTGCCAAATATTACCTTCTTACTTGTGATATCTGATTTTCTTTTTCTTATTTTTATAATGAGACGCGTTGTGACACCCTTTCACTACTCAGCAAGTCATTTTTAAATAAAATTGCGGGAGCTAATTATAACAAACCTTCATCGCATCGAGAAATGTATTCGGCTTAAGGTCGAATTGACATGGATTCAATTGGCTAGGGCCCACTCACCTTCTATGCGTTATTATTCTAAGGCTAAGCTTACATATTTTAACAAAGCTATGGCGTTCCTAATAATTATCATATTACAAATTGTTGTAAAATTATTTTCATTAGAATTTTACAGTGTTATTATACGCACTTCCCTCTAATAGGTTTCTAGTCTCAATAAATTTTATACCTACATCGTAATTGAACCCACAACCTCATAATCTCACTGAATCCTTTATATGTTATATGTTAGGACATTTTCACAACAGCGCCATCTAGTTCCGTGGTAAGCTACGAGGCTTGAATTACGGATACCGGATAGTTGATATACTACAAATAAATTTTAAATACATACATAATACACATATTAACACCCATGACTGGAGAACAAACATTCGTGCTCGACAAATGATTGCCCCCAGCGGGACTCGAACCCGCGACCGCTGGCGCAGAAAGTAGCGCACTACCAACTGAGCCAAACGTGTCGTCAAACCTTTGTCTTAACAATGTAATTTACAAACTTTGTATTTTATAAATATATATACTTAAAAGATAGAATGGACACAAATACCTAAAACCACGGTCTAGAAAGAAGGTCTAGCATCAAGAGTCGTAGAGGTATCCCGTAGGTTTATCGTGACAATAGATTCCATTTACGGCCGTGGCGTGACGATAGACTAAGGTGCTATGCAACTAAGATACAATAATAAATTATTCTGTCTATTTTTTATCTTATAGCAAACGTACTAAACCCTCATCACATTACTCTAATTTATTTCGTATTTCATAAATACTATTTAATTATCACTTAAACGGCGTGCGCAATGCGTACTACGCAGCTCCAGTCGATAGATAGCGTTGCTAACTTGGAAGCTTGTCACACAAATCGTACAAATCTCTTACTATTGAAACCGAGCTTGTTGCTAGACCTGTTTTACTCGACCGTGCCTAAAACATAATAAGTAATAATTTAGTCGTCTATGGATACTTAGATCTAAATGTTATTATATTATAATAAATTTAATAATATTATCAATTTTTGGTTTTATTCGTCCATTGTTCTAATATTTATAGTTCGCAGTATTGTATTTTTTGTTTCAAAAGACACACTTTATTCCTTACAATTACTAATATATTATAATTTATCAATTATTATTTATTTATTAAAAACATTCTAAAATCGTATTTTTAAAATTAATTTTCGATGTAATATCCTACAATTTTACTTCAACAACCCTTAAGGGTGATATCAGATGGTTCACTCGAATGACTATTCACTCGGGTGAAATATGAATACTTCATTTTTCTATCATTCCATGTTCACACGGCTTAGACGGAATGATAGAGAAAAGAATATTCATTTTTTATATCTTTCAATGTTCAGGCCGTTCATTTCTCTTTTATTCGGAGTGGAATAAAAGATATCAGATGAAAATATACAACACTGTTGGATCGGTTCACTAATACTTACATTCATTCGGCATTATTGTTTCATTTTATGATCAAATGTGTCACTTTGAGTGGAAAATAAAAAATGAAAGACAAAAGTGAACAAAAAATGACCCGTCTGATATAGCCTTAACGTTAACAAATATTTTAAATTAACATTCATCAAATACTATTTACAAATCTTCAATTGTCAAATACAACATATTTTTATATTTTTATTACATCATTTATTTGCTTAAAGTATTAACACATAATAATAATAATTATATAAGACCATTTCATTCATCTCTTCAGTTCAAATAATTAAAAATCCTATTATTTAAAATACTTCATAGCAAATACATATTAAATAATGTATTTATACATAAAAAAACGATGTTTTATATTTAATACCATTGAGCGGTCCCAACCCTATTATCGGGTGGATCTCGAGCACAGCAATAGGATATAAGTATACCGACTGTCGCTAAACACAAAGATAAAACACTTATGCTGCAAACTGCCCCAGAGGTAATGTCATTCATAGCTGTCCCAGGTTTAGGTTCGATTAATAATAAAATAAGCAGCCCAAAAGCACTTAGCAATGAAAACGACGAGAGAACGATGTAACCTGTAACAATATTTTAATTTTAAAATTGCGCTATTGCTTAATATTATAACTACAAAAATAATCAATGTTATTCAATGATTTATAAATTATTGTAATTCAAATTCTACCGATTTTTTTTAATTATTTATATTTTTCTTAATCGATTTTTAAATAAAATAATCGATTTTAAAAATGGTATATAAGGATGGATATTTTTTTTAATATCTTAAATGTAATTAAAGAATAACTTTATAGTTATAAAATTAAGACCCGCATATTTCACTTTAAAACTATTAGCAATAAATATCTAAAATTATTACTAATCGTTGTGGTTAAGGAAATAGTTATGCGGGTAAAAATAACATAAGCCACTTAATATTTCAATGGCCTTAAATTATTTTATTATTAACTAACAAAATAATCTGTTGATATGTTTATAATAATATTTTTCGTCACTAAATTTCGGCTTAACTACTTGAGACCGCTTAAAATACTACTTATTACTTAAGTATACTAGAGCGTTAATTATGTATAATTACAGATAAAATAAATAAATATGTTGAGACATCATTACACACAGCGCCATCTAGTTCCGTGGTAAGCGACGAAGGAAGCTTGTGTTACGGATACCAGATAGTTGATATACTCGAGGGATTCGAACCCGCGACCGCTGGTCCGAAAAAGGGTCACTAAAAACTGCGCAAACGTGTCGTCAAAATAAAATTGGGCTCAACTATACATCGTAATCTCCAGATTTGAGGAGAAAGGAGATCGAGTTAATGAAGAGGAGGTGTAAATAGACCTACCTTAAAACGGGCAAGTGTAGGAAATTAGTAGTTTTTGCGATATTTCATTTTAAAAATACAAAATTGTGACATAAAACGAAGTGAATGTGTCAAAATATGTACCGGAAAATGTCACTACAGATTAAAAAACAAGTCTTAAAACATTAATGAATAAAAACATATACAATAATGTGTTGTAAAAAAAACAATATGTTAAAAGATATATAAAAATTTTGAAACCTTACCTGACAAATAATTTCTGTTCGGCAGCAACTGATTTCTCCTTGTTCTTATGCCAAGAAGACCTAAAAGGAAGCAGGTAAATCCTGAGAGTACTCCAAAATCCAAGTAGTACCGGCGACCCACCTGAAAGATAGTTTGTTAATTAAAACGTATTGAAATTTATAGTAATATGCAGTGGTAGCCCAGTAGTAACACTTGGGTTGGTTTCAAATCCGGATCGTGCACTTTTATCCTACTAATATTATAAACGCGAAAGTTTGTAAGTATGGATGGATGGATGTTTGTTACTCTTTCACGTAAAAACTACTGAATGGATTTTAATGAAACTTTACAATAATATAGCTTATACATCAGAATAACACATAGGCTACAATTTATAAAGATATTGTGTGAATTGTTCAAAATATGACGATAAGTGTCAAGTAAATATTCTGGCGTGCGCTGCCAAAACCGCTAGAGTTACACATATGTAATGTATGATGGAAATGTATATCTTAACAAGCGACTCACTCTCACTTCGCTCGGGTTTGTCCCTAGACTTAGTGCGAGCGAAGCCGCGGGTTCCACTAGTATTTTCATATGCTAATTATTAACATGATTACCACTTGTCTTATGGTGAAGGAAAACATTGTGAGGAAACCTGCATGTCTGAGAGAACCTGGCAAGTCTCGAAAGACATGCTCAGTACGCCCGCAAATAGTCAGCGTGGTGGACTATGACTTGATTCCTTCATATTAATATAAGTTGTGAATCTATAATCTATACTAATATTATAAATTTATAAAGATGAAGAGTTTGTTTGTTGGTTTGGTTGAACGCGCTAATCTCAGGAACTACTGGTCCGAATCTAAAAATTCTTTTTGTGTTGGATAGTCCGTTTATCGAGGAAGACTATAGACTATATTACATCACGCTACAACCAATAGGAGCGGAGCATCAAAGCAAAATGTTGCAAAAACGGAAAGGGCGTTAGTTCTGCGAAGTATCATACCGCGCAACTCAAAAAGAATTTGGTTGCCGATCTTTAGAACGCGTGCGAACCCGCGGGAAATGCTAGTTATGTTATAATATTTATTACTTACACTATACATCATATAGAAACTCAATCCAGTAGCGAACCCGCCACACAAAGTCAGCATAAGCGCGGCAACAGTCAACACAGCTGCCCCATTCCCATTCTTTACAATGGACACCGATTTGTAAGTATCATCTGAATAAACCGATGGAGATTGAGGAGCCACTCTGCAAAAGAAAGGATAATTCTTAGGTTTACGCGAATACTTGACATTATAAATGAAACTATCTTTTCTTTGTAGTCTCTCCCGTGACGATGATTGCTGTAAAGCATTCGAAACGTCGAGAACCAAAAATCATAATAAATCCGCGACAAAATCCGAAAAGATAGTTTCATTAATAATAACATTTATTGTATACTAGCAACTCACCCTGGCTTCGTTCGGGTTCGTTCCTTAAGCGCGAACGAAGCCACGTTCCGCTAGTAAAAATAAAATTCAAAAATAAAAGTAGCCTAAGTTACTCCTTATAACATTAGCTATCTGCGAGTGAAAGTCCTGTCAAAATCGGTCCAGCCGTTTCAGAGATTAGCCGGAACAAACAGACAGACAAATATTTCAAAAAATTGATTATTTGATGTATGTACTGTATTATATACTTTCATATGCATTTAGTTGAAGCTGTTTATTTAAAATTAAAAACTGTCACTTCAATTTTATTTATATGTATAGATATATTTCTCAGAAATGAGATATTTGACGACACGTTTGGCACAACTTGTCCCGCTGCGGGCATTCATTTGTTAAACTCGAATGTTTGTACTAATTCAGTCATGGGTATTAATATTTATAATATGTATGTATTTAAACTTGTACTTGTATGTAGTATATCAGCTATCTGGTATCCGTAACACAAGCTTCGTAGCTTACCACGGAACTAGATAGCGCTGTGTGTAATAAAATCCCAACATATTTATTTATTTATTTTCCTACAGAAAAAAGTGTCCTATTTGTTGACCCAGATAACCAGTGCGTTATCAAACGAACTTAATGACGGACGGATCATCAAAATCGATGTAGTCATTTAGTAGTTATGAGAAAACATATAGCACATATAGCACAGTTAGTGCAAAATAAAAAAAAGTTATAGTAATTAATATAAATGTAACAAAAAATTGTAATAGCAAGTAAGTTTACTATAAATGTGTAATATTAAAAAATAAATAAATAAAAAATAAAAAAAACACAGTGTCGGACCACGTCATAGAATGTAAGCTTGTATCGCTAGTATTAAGTTTTTAAAAATGTAAAACGCCAAATAAATAAAAGAAACAAATATACAAGAGGCACGGGCGCTTAACGCCTGTGGATGAGTACATTTAAAAAAAAATCATTGCACTTATACGCATATATATATACATGTACGTCAAACTCATAGCTCTTCTTTGGATTTCGCAGTTTAATCTATATCTATACTAATATTATAAAGAGGAAAGATTTGTATGTATAGGATTTTTGTAACGAATTAGCTTAAAAAGTACTGGACCGATTTTAAAAATTCTTTCGCCATTTGAATGCTACATTATCACTGATTAATATAGGCTATTTTAATTGCAAGAAAAAATAAGGATCTCTACTAAAACTGGAGAGGAGGAGGAGTGCAAGCCGCACATAATATCAGGAGTATATTAAAGCTGGAGTAATTTTGGATAATTTTCACCCAGCGAGTGATCGAATGAAGTTTAGCAGCAATTAAAAGAATGAACGCGGGCGAAGCCGCGCGTATTGCTAGTATTATGTATTTTACAACTGCCTCGCAGTAATTAGTATGTAGGGCCACAGACTCGGAGCTACTGGGTTTAATTCCCGGTTGCGTCAATATAGGTGTTGAGTTTTTCTGTCTACAACTCACAGATCACATAAAGCCAATGAAACTTACCGGTGTGTTGAAGTATTATTACATTGAGAATTAAATGAATAAGTGCACTTATGTATGCGCGTTGTTGTGCATTATTTGAGTAGGACTACTTATGTAATGACAAAAGAATTTAAAGAACCGTGGGGTTATTACTACTGATAATTATTATTTTAGACTAGCGACTCACCCTAGCTTCGCTCGGGTTCATCCCTAGGTTTAACGCGGGTGAAGCCACGGGTTCCTCTATTTAAAATAATTAAAATTAGCCTAAGTTACTCCTTATAGAATTAGCTATCTGCGAGTGAAAGGTCCCTTAAAATCAGTCCAGCCGTTACAGAGATTAGTCGGAACAAACAGACAGACAGACAACACTTTACTTTTAAATACATACATATTATAAATATAAACACTCATGACTGGAATACCAACATTCGTGCTCAACAAATGAATGCCTCCAGCGGGACTAGAACCCGCTACCACTCGCGCTGGCGCAAGAAAGTAGGGTTACTAAAAATGCACCAAACGTGTTAATAAATTACAATATATCAAAACTAATTTTAAACTAAACTTAACGCTTACCTCGGCGTAATGACGGCTGTAGTCTTATCCCGTCTATAACTGTCTATCCGTCTGTCCGTCCTGCTCTCTCTACTTGTGTCTCGTCTATCCATATCGAAACTTCGTTCACGTTTATCCCTTAAACTTGTGACAAACACATCCTGCCTTTCAAATTCTGGTAACCCGTAATTTAATTTTTGCTGAGCTCTCGGAGAAATAGGTGATGTAGCTCCTCTTGTTAGTGTCAAATTTGCGCATGATTTAGAAGGAGTCACATGAGTAGGAGTGCTCGAAATAACCTTCATTGGGGTTCCAGGATACCTTGGACTTTCTGATTTGTTTGGCGTTATCCTTACTGATGGCTGGCTGGCGTAACTCTTCAATTTTCTAGGGGTTGATAGAAGTTCGTGTAACTTTTGTGTGGCTATTAAATTCTTTTTGGACATCATAGGTGATGTAAACGTGACATTCTTTCTATCTTCATCATCGGAAGGCACTATTGCGTATCTGTGAGTTTTACCATTTACAGTTTTTACTATTTCCGTAGGTATTTCTTTAAGTTCGTGCTCGTCTGGGCCATCTACGTTATATTCTTCCACTTCACTCTCATCTGCCTCAACGATTCTCTTCTTTGTTGGAGAATAATCCATTCCATCATCGATATCTATTACTTCATACCGATGTCTAGCTCTAGAATCTTCTAGATTATCATCGCTCTCAGCGTGTCTATCATATTGTCGTCTCTGTCTAAATTGTGCCATTTCCAAATCTTCACTTCTTGTTCTACATCTCACTACTGGTCGCGTCGGTTTGCAAATTAAAGAAGCTTGTCTTTGAAACTGTTGCTGTCGATATTTTGGTGGCTTTGGAGGTAGTTCTGGAGGTTCATCCCTCCTCCCAGGAGACAACATCCTGAGAGGATTGTCGGATATATCCGTCCTCAATATCCTATTACTTTCAATGTTTTTTCTAGGTGAATTCGCGCCGAGTGGCGGCATTCGTCGGTCTGGGGAGACGATTTTCGTAACACATGATTTTTGAGCAAAAACAACTTCACTTTGAGCGCAAAACGCTGGATTAGAATAATATTTATATACGATCTTCGGCGAATCCATATTTTAGGCGTATTTTCCCCTTCGATGTGTTAGCCCATAGTTCCTGCTGGGGCTTGTATGGCGTAACGGATAGGGTCTACTGGTTTTCTTAAAACACGTTTATTATTAAATAGGCACTTTTTTCAACTAAATAATAATTTATATATTATTATTCATATTATTTTATATTATTTACAGTGTTTATAACCTCCTCCTTTTTGAAATTGGTTTAAAAGGCAGCACTTATTTTTAAAAAACTCCAAAATTATTATATTAAAATCACTTATATCTATTTCTAAAACTACCACTTCTTCACTTTTCTACAACTTCCATTCACAATTAAAATAGAACTAAATTATTATTTCGATTAAATTTATTAAAAATACGTGTTCACATTTCAACGTTCAACGGTCAACTGAAGAATTCGAAAAAATTTAGGGTCGGATGCGTAAGCGCACCCCTGTAGCACGAGCTATTTATACATGAAAAACAAAACAATTTCTACTTTATTTCAAAAATAATACAGTTCATATTTGCTTGATTAAAATTTTCATTTTTTTTTCATATCTTAGATATCGTACTACAAGTTATTTTAAACTTTATTCTTAAAAATTATAAGGTGTAAATTTGCTTAAAGGCAAAATACATATTTTGATTCATTAATTCGTAAATGTATTAAGTGAAATATGTGTGTTTGTGAATTTTGAACTTTAATTTGCATAGAAATAAGGTGTTTTATAAGAAAATATAATATTCCCGCTGTTTATAGTGTTATGCAATTATTGAATGAGCTTTCAAACGTAAAGTTTTTGTAGGGTGAGAATTTAGGGTTCCGTTTGTTAATTAAATATTACCAATGAAATTTTATTTATATGAAAAAAATATTTATTTCTAGTAATATTGGTATTTGATACAGCCTTTTTAGTTTTTACACTAAAAAACTGTTTTTTTAAAGGCTCTATCGATTTAGATTAAATTTTGTAGACAGGCTTTACTTTTTAATTAGTATCTATAAAAGTTCATACTCCAGTACTTATTTTTTTATTAAATGAATGTTATTATTTCATATACATAATATATTGTTTTTTTTAAATAAATAATTAAAACTGCATCAATTAAAAAAATGAAACTATAATATTTAATGCAGTTAACAAAAAAAATACATTAAATATATAAAAAACATAACATTTTTTTAATATTTTCATAACTAACTATAAATACATTTACCTCTTACGGGACTCGAATTCATTCTCTACCATACAATGCTACATCATGCAATATTCTACATCGAAAGGATTTCTAAAAACTGTAACTAAAAGAATTGTTTTAAGATAAAGTTATATATACATCTTTATAGTTGTCTTGTTTTTCTTTAATATGAACCCAACACTTTGAATATAACCAAAAATAAAATATTAACTTAAATCCAGCACATAAATGAGTTTTTTCATACAAATATCACCTGCTTAATAAGCGAAGTCGCGATATAAGTTTAGTGTAATAAATTCACGTAATAATAAGGACACGTGCCCGCGACCGTTATGAACATCTGCCTGGCAGCTGTGGAAAGGGGCAACCAACCTTTTTCCATTTTAGTTATAGAATAAGTTAATATATATACTATTTGTTTACTTGTTTGTCTGTATACATATAAATAAAATTGAAGTGTCTGTTTTAATTTTTAATTTTAATTAATATCAATTGTCTAATATTATGTAAGTAAATTCAATTATAAATCTTTTTACACCTCTATTTATAAAAAAGCAATGCATGTTGTGATTACCTTTAAAAAGAAATACAATTATGTTTAATATAATTATTAATTTATTATGTAAATCAATACCATGTCATTTGACTGATTGACTGTTGTCATTTCTGTCGGTAATCCTAATAAATTTCAAATTAACAGCTTTTCACTAAATGCATATGAAAGTATATGTATATACGGTACTTACAATAAAAATCAATTATTAAAATGTTTATCTGTCTGTTTGTTCCGGCTAATCTCTGAAACGCCTGGACCGATTTTGACGGGACTTTCACACGCAGATAGCTAATGTTATAAGGAGGAACTTAGGTTATTTTTATTTAATTAGAATATTATAAAAACACTTGATTATTTTTATATTATGCCCAGTCCAGGTACCGGTAGTATGAACATAAATATGACTAGCGTTGCACGTGATTCTGCTCACATAGTTAGTTCATGAGTATTTACCAGAATAAATTAGATTGTCAGTACAAGAACAGTCTCATGTTTTGTTGTTTTTCGACTTAAATATGTTCAAGTTTGATTCATTTTATTTAATTAATTTTTTTGAAATGTTATTTTTATTAATTTTTAATTTTATTTAAATTTTTATCTGTCTGTTTGCTTCTTCTGGCTAATCTCCGAAACTGCTGAAAGGAATGTGACGAAAACTTCACTGACAGACAGATGATAATAGGAGTAACTTAGGCTGCTTTTATTTTAGAAAAAAGATTCCACTCAAAATAACTATGGCGAGAGAAACAAGATCTATCCCACAACCTTTGTGGTACACTTTACTGAAAAACTATCACGCCTATAGACTTCTGCTTAAACATAGTACTTTAACTTCATATCTAGATGTGTTATTTGTCAAAAAATAATTTTATAACTAATAAAAAAATGAACATTAACAACTGTCTTAAAAATTATTACCCGTAAGAAAAACTACGCGAGGCTTCACAAAGCTCAACTTTTTCCTAGTTTAAACGTAAATAAACCCACACGTTGAAGCGAAAATGTAAGTCCCTGATAAAGAAACAAAATTATAAAAGGTTGGCAACTCCGTATTCGGTAATGCGAATGCGTACACCCGTATTGAATCGTATTGACATTCGTTTTACCTTCACCTAACATTGAAAATTACATCTGACCTTTATTACCTATCTTCTTCACCACATAGTATAAAACAAAGTCGCTTCCCGCTGTCTGTCTGTCCCTATGTATGCTTAGATCTTTAAAACTACGCAACCGATTTTGATGCGATTTTTTTAATAGATAGAGTGATTCAAGAGGAAGGTTTATGTGTATAACTAGCGGAACTCGCGGCTTCGCTCGCGCTAAATCCAAGGACAAGCTAGACTGAAGCGAGGGCGACTCGCTAGTCACTACATAGTATAAAACAAAGTCGCTTTCTCTGTCCCTATATCCCTATGTATGCTTAAATCTTTAAAACTACGCAAAGGATTTTGATGCGGTTTTTTTAATAGATAGAGTGATTCAAGAGGAAGGTTTATATGCATAGCTAGCGGGTCCCGCGGCTTTGCCTGTGCTAAACCTAGGGAAGAGCCCGAGCGAAGCGAGGGCGACTCGCTAGTTTAATATATGTATAATATGTATGTATTTAAATCTTATATATGTAGTATATCAACTATCTGGTATCCGTAACACAAGCTTCGTAGCTTAATTTATGTAGGTATTTATAATATTATAAAAATCTCGTGTCACAGTTTATTGAACTCCTCGGAAACGGCTTGAACGATTTTTATGATTTTTTACCTACGTGATAAGGCCACCCTTATCACGTAGGTCTCTTCAGATTTTTTATTCCTTTATAGTTAGACCAAATTTTTGTTACATATTTTTATGAATTGGCATCAAAACAACCTTACAACTCAAATCTTCTTTCTACCAACGGGATAAGAACGTGGGAAATGCAAGTAACTAGGTACATCTATACTTCTATACTAATATTATAAAGCTGAAGAGTTTGTTTGTTTGTTTGTTTGTTTGTTTGTTTGGTTGAATGCGTTAATCTCAGGAACTACTGGTTCGATTTGAAAAATTCTTTTTGTGTTGAATAGTCCGTTTATCGAGGAAGGCTATAGACTATATTACATCACGCTACGACCAGTAGCAGTGGAGCATCAATGAAAAATGTTGCAAAAACAGGAGATATTTGGTTTTCAGCCTTTAGAACGCGCGCGAAGCCGTGGGAAAGGGTAGTATATAATAAAATTCTAATTCAAATGTATACTAAATATTTGACGACACGTATGTATTTAAACTTATATATGTAGTATATCAACTATCTGGTATCCGTAACACAAGCCTCGTAGCTTACCACGGATCTAGATGGCGCTGTTGTAAAAAATGTCCCAAGTCCTAACATATTTATTTATTTATTATTTATTCTAAAACATATCAAGGCAAGTTTCAATTTTTTTTGTTGGAACATTATTACACAAAACTTTAATGAATCATAGGTACATTTAAATCCTTTATTTATTATTATTACTTTTTGAGTTTAACGCAAACAGACAGACTAACAGTTGCGGGATTTTATTTATTATATATACTAATAGTGATTATTGAAGTAATTTAGAATAGAAATAGGACTTTTTACTTTGAACTTTGAAGCAAAATCGATACTCGATCGTGTATTTCCGTGCGTTGCCAGAAGTCATCGGCATTAGATAGAGAGAGATATTAGAGTAAAATTATAGGTATACTAGCGACTCACCCTCGCTTCGCTCGGGTTTGACCCTAGGTTTAGCGTTTCGCTAGTTAAAATAAATAAATTTCTACCAACTCATTTTTTGAAGTCGGTTAAAAAGTAGCCTAAGTTACTACTTACATTAGCTAGCTGTGACTGAAAGTCCAGTCAAAATTGGTCTAGCCATTTCAGAGATTACCCGGAACAAACAGACAGACAGACAAACATTTTAAAAATGGCTTTTTGTTGCTAGTATCGTATATACTTTAATATACATTTCGTGAAACACTGTAAATTTTAAATTAAAAAAACAGACACTCCGATCTTATTTAGGCATATAATAGATAAATTAAATTTACCTACTTACATATATGTAGCTAATACCTAATATTAGTAGTAGATAGTACCTAATACTTATAATATCTAAGAAACTTACTTTTTTCCTAAACTAAAATTGATAAAACTAAAGCTCGTCTACAGCTACTTAATAAATAAAAATAATAAAACGAACAAAGGCGAAAAAGATATTGAACGGTTGTCTTTTCCTGTTGTATATGTTTAAATAATCAATATAAGTTTATTTTTATGACGACACGTTTGACTCAGTTGGTAGTGACCCTACTTTCTGCGCTAGCTGTCGCGGGTTCGAGTCCCGCTGGGGGCATTCATTTGTTGAGTATAAATTTTTGTACATCAGTCATAGATTTTTATATTTATAATATGTATGTATTTAAAGTTATGTAATATATGTTTAGTGTATCAACTATCTGGTATCCGTAACACAAGCCTTGTATCACGGAACTAGATGGCGATGTGTCTAATAATGTCCTAATATATTTATTTATTTAACTATTGCAACGCTAACGCTATGTGCACGTACCTTAGAAGTAGGGACGCGCCCGAGTGAAGTCACTTATCGATATTAAATAAACAAATATTTTAACCGACTTCAAAAAAAAACTATTCCAAAACAAATTAATATGCACTAAACATTAAAAAATAATTGTGTATTTTTTTAAATCTTAATAATCAACTTACTTTTTTTAATAAGAGTTCTCCTAAGCAAGCTCACAAGCTTTCAAATAAAAAAAGAATTATCAAAATCCTTTCACCCAGTCGTAAGTTCTGAGGTAACAAACATAAAAAAACAGACGAATTGAGAACCTCTTCCTTTTTGAAGTAGGTTGATAAAAAGACGTTTCGCACACAAAACAGAAAAATATGTCGGCCCTAAAAAGGGCCTTGTTAAATAAAATCGATAATAATAAATAATTAAATTAATAAACTTTTAAATTTCATCGTCATTTTTAAGAATCTTTTGGTTCTCGGCTCTTTTGGTACATCATAATAGCTTTCATGGCTTCTATATTGGCATGCTTGGCTAATTCACCAGGTATTATAAGTTTAATGGCAGTCTGAATATCTCTACTTCCCATAGTCGTCTTTTTCTCATGCGCGACCAGTCTTGCTGCTTCCACCGCTATTTTTTCAAGCATATCATTAACAAAATTGTTCATAATTACCATAGACTGAGTAGAAATGCCGAAATTATTCTTAGTAATACCCCGAAGAACCTTATACAAGTAAATGGAGAAGCTTTTGTAATTCTTCTTCTTCATCTTCTTTATTTTTGCTATGGGCTTCTCTATTATGTCCTTCTTCGTTTTCGCCATTGGTTTTTTTGGTACCATTTTGTTAACACTGTTATTATTATTCACTATTTAATAATTATTAATATATTGACTAAACACGTGTGTTGCTTTGCTTCACTGGTTATCTTTGGTACTGTGTCAAGGCTTTTGTTATCTTCAAGGAGTACCTTAAGGCTATTTTTAAGGACGCACAACTGTTTCATTTTGAACGAGTAAGCAAAAATTGACCAATCACAATGCTTAGAATAAATCGTGTAATTCAAGTCTTAATGAAAGAAATAATATTTCAAATATTTATTATACTGGTATTTCCACCCGACTCCGCCCATTTTTATTTAAAAATTGTTGCTACGCTTCCGAGGTACGTAATATTAGGTATAAGTTTTCTTAATAAATAGGTTCTCAAATACAAAAAGAAAATCAGTTTTCGAAAGTATATGAACAATACTTATTTCTATTTGTTACTCATATCAAATAATAACATTATATGTACAAAGCGTTATTTAATTAAAACAAAATCAACTACGAGTATTTTTTATTATATTATGAAAATACTAGCGGAGCTCGCGGCTTCGCGTGTAAACAGTACAAACATATCTGAATTCTTTTGTAATCAGCCCTTTTAAATGTCCCACTATTGGACACGAGTATCCCATCCATACGAGGGGGATCAGGCCATAGTCCACCGCGCTGGCCTAGTGCGAGTTGGCGGACTTCACATCTCTTTCGAAAACTTAGGTTTTTCTCAGACATGCAGGTTACCTTTCGACGTTTTTCTTCATACAAGGTAAATGTTAGTAAAGATTCGCACATGAAAATATCAGAGGTGCAAGATCCGGATTAGAACCCGAATCACTCGGATATCCAAGCGAGCGCGATACCACTGGACTACGACTGTCTTGAGTTTCTCTGTGAGAATAGAATATTTTACTGTACCTAATGCCTATCTGTAGTATCTTAAGGTAGTCTCAATGCTGACCTTTGTAATAATCTATCATTGCACAAAGTTTAAAAACTATTCAAATAAATAATAGTTTAAAAAAACTAAAAAACACGCTTTTTATAGAAAACCGAACTAAAAAATAGAAAATATTTTTTTTTTTTAAAAAGCGTGGGGTGCATGGTGTCATTATCATTTCGATAATATCTAAAAAAGCGTGTAAAAATGGACATAAGATTGCGTTACCATATAAAGACAAATTCTTCAGCTTTAAAAAATAATTAATGTTATTGGATTACATTTTATTGTTTTCTTTAATCTGAAGCAGGTTTTAAATAAATCACCATTTTCCAAATCATCGTTAAGATTTTAATATCATCTCATATTTGATTTATGTAAAAAGTAAGTGTAAGTATATAATTAAACTTCATACCATGTCAAAAGAACGTTATGCTTGATAATTTTGAATAACATTAAAAAAATATTTAAAACGACAAATTTTATAAAACGTAACATTAAACACGATATTTAGATTTTAATAAAAAAATCGAGGGTAGTTTACGAAAAAAGACACAAAAAATACTATAAATACGTTGAAACCTCTCACTATGTTACCATTCAACAAGATGGCGCGTACCAAACAGACCGCCCGCAAGTCCACAGGCGGGAAGGCTCCGAGGAAGCAGCTAGCTACGAAAGCAGCTCGAAAAAGTGCTCCCGCTACTGGCGGCGTGAAGAAACCCCATAGATATCGCCCAGGAACCGTTGCCTTACGAGAGATCAGACGTTACCAAAAAAGTACTGAACTGCTTATCCGAAAACTACCTTTCCAACGTCTTGTTCGGGAAATTGCTCAAGATTTTAAAACGGATTTGAGGTTTCAAAGTTCTGCTGTAATGGCTTTGCAGGAAGCTAGTGAGGCATATTTAGTTGGTCTCTTCGAAGATACTAACTTGTGTGCGATCCATGCTAAAAGGGTGACGATTATGCCTAAAGATATCCAGTTGGCACGGAGAGTGAGGGGTGAGAGGGCGTAGGGTGTTTTGGGAATTTTGACAAAGCCCTTTTCAGGGCTGCAATTTGACTGTTTCATGACAAATGTCTTATTTTAATACTTATAAGTATTTAGTTTATATCATATGTTTATGATAACGATGATAGAAAATTTGAAGATTATGCTTAACACTAAAGTTCGTTAATAGCTTCTAGACAAAATAAAAATATCTAAAGAGCTACGATAATGTAATATTATAAGACTTATAATATAAGTAGTAAAAATACCTGTTTTTATATCAGTAATTTACAAGCCTCGATAGCGCAGTAGGCAGCGCGTAAGTCTCATAATCTTAAGGTCGTGAGTTCGATCCTCACCCGGGGCATTTTTTTGACAATATAGTTCATATCTACGAATATAATATATATGTAAAAAACAAGTAGTAAGACGTTGCCAATGAAACTTAAATATGCAGTCCTAAAAAGGACTTAAGTCTATCAGGTATTAAGTCGAATATTAGCCTACGTCATAATAAATTACTTTTAATAAATTATTTTTTATCAACTAATCCATTTTATTGCGTTTTTTTCATGGTCTTCTTGGGTAGGAGTTGAGCATTGATAGATGGCAGCACTCCACCTTGGGATATGGTAACACCGGTCAGCATTCTGCTCAATTCTTCATCATTTTTGATAGCGAAAAGTATATGTCGAGGGACAATTCTACTTTTGTTATTTTGTTTCGCGACTTCTGATGCAAGTTCCAAAATTTCTGCTGAAAGGTATTCTAATGCGGCTGCCAGGTATACTGGGGCGCCACTACCGATTCTTGGTGCATAATTGCCTTTTCTGAGGATGGTATGAATTCTTCCAACTGGAAAACAAAGGCCGGCTCTAGAAGATCGCGTCTTGCTCTTCTTAACGATGGACATTTTGAATAGTTTGCATTGAATAGGATTTAGTCGGCTTATATAGTGTGTGATGACGCGCAACTTTGTGTAGTTGCGAGTATTCAAAATGGAGGGGCGAGTCGGTTTATGGACGGACTTACTACTATTTTATTGGTAATTTATTTAACAATATATTTCTGTTAGGAAATATTAATGTTTTCGTATTTTTTTTTATTTAAGCAAGTAGTAGAACTAGTGGTCGCCATGTGATCGATATTCGACCATAATTATTAACTAATATAATGCATTATGTTAGTTACATCATTTATAACTCAAGAACGGCTTGACCAATTTTTATGATATTTGAATTTTTGGATTTCTCTTGGTCCGGAATCCCTACTAATATTATAAATGTGAATGTAAGTTTGTTTGTTACGCTTTCACGCGAAAACTACTCAACCGATCATCATGAAACTTTGTACACATATTCTTGGAGGTATTAGAAGTAACATAGGATACTTTTTATTAAAAAAACATATTTTTTACGAAAAATTAAAAAATTGTTTGTATTAACAATGGGTTCTGAAATAGCTAGAGTAATTTTGAAGAAACTTTCAGGCATCCCACACATCAACGCATTGAGGTTGATTAATAATTAAAAAAATGAACGCGGGCGAAGCCGCGGGTAAAGCTTGTAGGATAATAAGTATTAAAATATAATATTTATCAATGAAAAATATATAAATCAAAACTAATGTAGGTATAAACTCGAAATATCATTTGACAAAAAAATGTTTGCTTCCATAACAACCTAATCGTTGGACTGTTAAAGAACTAGCGATTAACCGCGAGAGAAGCCGCGGGTACCGCTAGTATTGTAATAAATGAATTTATTATGGTAATGTTGACATTCAGTGTGTCTAATACATTTTAGACCGTGTAATGTTTTTTTTTATTGTTTTAATGTAATAAATACGCATAATTAAAAAAAATATTTGCATTCTGCACTCCTTCTCGATATCTAAACTATAAGTGTGCGAAATTTCATTAAAAAAATGCTTAAAAAGGGGTATAAAGGTTTTAAGAATATTACAGTCGTGTATGAAGTAGTTGGGACATATGTTGGGACATTTTACACACAGCACTATCTAGTTCCACGGTAAGGTACGAGCCTTGTGTTATGGATACTAGATGGTTGATATACTACACATATATAAGTTTAAATACATACATATTATAAATATAAACACCCATGACTGGAGTACAAACATTCGTGCTCAACAAATGAATGCCCCCAGCGGGACTCGAACCCGCGACCGCTTCCGCAGCAAGTAGGGTCACTACAAACTGCGCCACGCGTGCCGTCAAGTAGGTTTTTTATACACGATAAATAAAAAAAAATCATTTTTACCCGACTGCGGCGAATCAAAAAGGGGGTTCTTGTTTGACTTGTACGTATATATGTACGATATGTCCGATTCTAAGTATATTCTCTCACAAACGGTAAACTTTAATGAATCATACATTTCGGTTGGGTGGATAGCTAAGTGTAGACGGATATATAGATATCATTAGAAACCAAAAAGGCGCCAATTTGAGAGAAAAAGTATTGTTCGTAGACTCTTATTTTTATTTTCTTATTTAGTTGTATTTTTTTAGCAAATTTTTAAACGATTTTCATGATTCTATTTAAATTATCTAATTATAAGCCTCGAGGGTAATGTTAATTAAGATATATTCGCTTCTGAGATATTATTATTTAATTAGAAATCAAATATCTTTTTATTTATGAATAATAATAAATAAACTTTGTGACTACACGTTTGACTCTTGCTATATCGGCGGTCGCGGGTTCGAGTCCCGCTGGGAGCATTCATTTGTGTGATAAATACGAATGTCACGATGTTTATATTAAAAATATACTAGCTGATAATCGCGACTTTGCCCGCGTTGCTTGAAATATTAACAAAGTTTTCCGCATGCGCGCTACGCCACTTGTCCCACTACTCCGCGAGAAGGAAACATACATCACTGAACACACAGTGTATATACAAATCGTTGTTTCTTGAAACTTTAATAACTTTTTATTAAATGAAGATATTGAAATCTATCCAGTAGTTTTTCCGTGATGCGCGCACAACTGCAGACTTCTATTATTTTATTTATATATAGATGTATTTAAAGTTATAATACGTGTAGTGTATCGACTATCCATAACACAAGCCTCATAGTTTATATCCGAAAATGTAGGTAGTTGCAGATAACAAGTGCGTTATTAAAATAATTTTATTAGTGAGGATGATATTTAAACATTATATACTACTTATGCCGATTAATAAAGTATATATTGATATAAAGATACAATAAACAGCAATGATAAGCTGTTAAGTGGTATACATTAAGCTTTGACGATAACTTTACTAAGTTTGATATAAATAACCTTAAAAATAGGGCTTGATTCAAACTACGGTATCACTACATATTAAAAAACAAAGTAGCTTCCGTCTGTCGTCCGGTCTGTCTGTCCCTAAGTATGCTTAGATCTTTAAAACTACGCAATGGATTTTTCCAAAGGAAGGTTTATATTTATAATACGCTAGCGGAACCCGCGGTTTCGCTATAAATCATATATATTAATATTTTTATAACATTTTATTCAGATTTAAAAATATCCCTCTATATAAACAAGGTTGATCATTTAAATAGTAAAAAGATATATTGTAATCCACTAAACTTATAACGATTAAATTCTTTAGAAAAAATGTATGCAAGTTATCTATTATTATTAAACGAAAAAAAATACATAAAGTTAAATAAATGTTATATCTAAAATGACCCAACGATTTTTACATAGTATAAACCTTTCTATTATTATTATCTATACTTACTAATATTATAAACGCGAAAGTTTGTAAGTATGGATGTATGGATGTTTGTTACTCTTTCACGTAATAACTACTGAATGGATTTTAATGAAACTTTACAATAATATAGCTTATACATCAGAATATCACATAGGCTACAATTTATAAAGATATTGTGTGAATTGTCCAAAATATGACGATAAGTATCAAGTAAGTAGTAAAAAATCTACCATCTGCGAGCTATTCTGGCGTGCGCTGCCAAAACCGCTAGAGTTATACATATGTAATGTATGATGGAAATGTTTATCTTAACAAGCAATTCACCCTCACTTCGCTCGGGATCGTCCCTAGATTTAGCGCGAGCGAAGCCGCGGGTTCCACTAGTAATTCAATAGAAACATTAAAATCTTAAACAAAACTTACCTTCGTACCGTAAATTTAAAAATAAATCTACCCACAGATAAAAAATAAAAAAAGGTATAAATATCTGTCAAATCTTCAACTCTCGTCATTTAAGAAGCGGCCATGACAGGAAGAGGCAAAGGCGGAAAAGGTCTCGGAAAAGGGGGGGCGAAGCGCCATAGAAAAGTTTTAAGGGATAATATTCAAGGGATAACCAAACCTGCTATACGAAGGCTGGCGAGAAGAGGCGGAGTGAAAAGAATTTCTGGATTAATCTACGATGAAACTAGAGGAGTTTTAAGGATCTTTCTAGAAAATGTTATAAGGGATGCTGTGACTTACACTGAGCATGCCAAAAGAAAGACGGTTACTGCAATGGATGTGGTATACGCGTTGAAGAGACAGGGTCGGACTTTGTACGGTTTTGGGGGATAATTTTAATAATATTAATTTAGTAATAATATAATAAAGTTTAATTTATGGTGTAGTTTATTTATTTATGATCAAGGCCCTTTTCAGGGCTGCTAATTGTTTGTTTCGTGATGAGACGTCTTTATTTCACTTGTAACAAATGGTTTTACTTATTGTTGGTAAGTTTTTATGTACAAAATATACTGACTTATTGTATTTTTAGGAGTGTGTAATATGTATGTATGTGTATGTATGTATGTATACAGTATGTATGTATGAGCAAACAAATAAACAAGAAAATATAATCCCATCTTCCAGTTAGTTTCTACTTAAAACCAATAAATTCCTTGTAGTCATGTTATATACTCGTAGTACTACGCGGTTGGTTGTTTGATTTTTAAATTCTTATATTGGTCAAAAAACAGTGTGTATTTAGTCATAAACGCATATTTATGATACAAATCTCGTGTTACCATTACATACATTTTAGGCCTGATTTTAAATAAATAAATAAATATGTTGGGACATTTACACACAGCACTATCTAGTTCCACGGTAAGGTACGTGCCTTGTGTTATGGATACTAGACGGTTGATATACTACACATATATAAGTTTAAATACATACATATTATAAATATAAACATCCATGACTGGAGTACAAACATTCGTGTTCATCAAATGTATGCCCCCAGCGGGACTCGAACCCGCGACCGCTGGCGCAGAAAGCAGGGTCACTACCCACTGAGCCAAACGTGTAACGTCATACTATTGAAAAATGAGTCTAAAATGACAAAGGTACATAAGATAAGGATCCTTGTCGAGGGGTTCAGAAAGTGATTTCATAACTAGATTCTATAAGAAATTTAAAATCTTTTATAATTATTTTTAAGTCTTGCATTCATGCATATGCATATATAATAATATTCTAAGTCAAAGCTTCTATCTACAATCTTCTATGTACTATCTTATTAAAAGTGGTCATTATTATCGATAAAGACCGAATTTATAGTTTCTAGAGTATTTGTCAGCAAATGCATAATGTATTTTAGACCAACCGTGTCGGTATCATTATTTATTTATTTATTTATTTATTTATTAGAGAAACAAACAGTTCAATAAAATACATACAAATACAAAGCAAAATAATAATAATACATCGACCAATCAAGTTTCCACAAATTATTTTTTTCATACATGCAAGCAAGCAGTGTAATGTTAATCTAAAATTGAATTAACAATTATCAAGAACAAATAATAACAAAATTTAAATATGCACATGATAACAATTTTTTACATGATAAAACCATGACAATGATAAATAAAAATAATATAATATATTGAGCATTATCAATTAATAAAAACAATTATAGAATATAATATTACTTAAAATTTAACCAAATATAAATTTATTGATATTAGACATTCCAAAAAAAAAATCAATATAATTAATATGTCTAAAAATGATTTAAAAATGAAATTAAAATTAAAACTAATGCATTTTCTTAATCTTTTTTAATATGTTATGTAGGGATTCTGCGAAATAGTAACAAGTTGAAAGCTAATAGGTACGAAAGAAAAATATGATATCCATATTCTATATAATCTCTAGGGAGGGTAAATGATAAATGAAAAGAAATTAAACGTAAAATATTTTTTCAGTTGTAAAACTATAGAGATATGCTTTTCCAATTTCAACATTTGTGTTTAACTGCACTTCATAATATTATACTAGTTTTAGTTATTATTAATAATTTTTCCATCATATTGCGATTTCGGTGACTTGTTGAAATGGCTTTATGAATCGTTGTAAAGAATAGAATGGAATCTCCGTATTACGACAATCTATACTAATATTATAAAGCTGAAGAGTTTGTTTGTTTGTTTGGTTGAACGCGCTAATCTCAGAAACTACTGGTCCGAATTGAAAAATTCTTTTTGTGTTGGATAGTCCGTTTATCGAGGAAGGCTATGGGCTATATTACATCATTTTAATAACCTTTATTAGTATAATACATATATTATGTATATTTACTGGTTTTTAAACTGGATTAGTTTTGAGTATGTTTTTCTTATATAATCTTTAGATTGATAATAAGATGAATATACTAAAAGATAAGTTTCTACTAGAGAAGGTTATATAATAATATTTCTATTATTTTTTAATGTTTCAAAGCAATCCGGTGTGAAATATCCAGAGCATATTACGACGCTATACTTTGTTGGCCAAAAATTGTCTCTTTGAATAGCATTAATCCAAATTTATTCCTTCTCGCTGTCATAGTTGGGAAATCTGCAAATTTTAAATCATTTGTCCTAAAATAAATCAATAATAATACCTACAGTAAAATACAAATTCATCTAATCTTGAATTACATCGATATAAACGTTGCGATGCTGCGACAGCACTATCGAGAAAAATAGACAAGACGTCAACATTGACGTCGCGTAAGCTTGATTTAGCATAATATGTTTAGCAAGCGCGGTTGCCCCCGCAAACGCTCTTCATACTATCTTCTAAAAAATCGTTAATCGAATAATAGCCTTTAGTACACAAACGTTCCTTCACAATTTTTTTAAATTTGGCAATAGAAGCTTTTTGAACGTTTTCTGGGATCCTGTTGTATAGACGTATACAATATACATTGTCCATGAAAAGAGTTACTGACTCGGCGTAAGCGAGTCACAGGCATTTACAAGTTTATGTTTGCTCCTAGTATTAATGCTATGCATGTCGCAATTCTTGGGAAATTCGTGTATATTTTTATGAACATACATAACATTTTCGTACACGTATTGCGAAGCAACAGTCAATATTTTTATTTCTTTAAACTTTTCTCTTAAATCTCTGATACTCTAGGTCCTAAACTATAAATGACACGAATAGCTCTTTTCTGCAGGACATAAATAGTATTGACGGTCGCTGTCATGTCGCAATTCTTGGGAAAAACTCGTGCTCAACAAATCAATGCCCCGAGCTAGACTCGAACCCGCGACCGCTGGCGCCAAATCTTGAATCACTACGAACTTCGCCAAACAAGTTCAAAGTTCGTCCATAAGATGGCCACACTAGTGAGTTACATCGCGCTGGCGTTACGTTCACTCCAGGGGGTGTGTTGCGAGGTTGCCAGGGAGCTCGTCACAGGGTAATCAGTCTACTCAGCCTTTTTAAACTGTTAAACTGTTGATTTAACTGATCTCTTTTTTAAATTTTTGAATACGTACAAGAGAGAAGTACGTACTATAATGTTGAGGTCATCATCGTGCATTCACGATAGTGTGTCGCATTATTATTTATTTACTTATTTATTTATTTATTCATAAAACTTACATTACAGAAACCCAATTCGTTAGATAAGTAGCTCAGATTACCAAAACATTATTGTAATTATTCATTTCATACATTTCAATTTAACAATATAAATCAATTCATACAATCAATATTAATCAATAATTAATAAAAAAATTTTTTATAATAATTCAATGTCAAAATACAAAAACTAAAAAAGTTAAAAATATACTCGTGTACAAATTAGGCCAGTAGATAAAGCATTTAACCTCGCACTAAATTTCCGATCCAACCCTTTTTTTTAGGTTAAGGGTCACCTACCGATCATAAAAACACAAAATGCTGACAGATCCATCAAGTCTATTACTCCGACGATGGCGACGACGCAATTGGCAAATTTATTCGTCGATCGAAGGAAGCCTCAGCGAAAACCATTCTAGAGCACAGCCTCAAAATGTCCATTCTTAAACGCGACAAAAAATCACAGAGGCCGTGTTAGCCCAACTGCGGGATAGGGCGGGTCCTAGGGTTCTAACCTAACACGTAGATAGTAGAAATAAATGTAAAAAAATCAAATGTAACAAATGTAATAGTACAAAAAAAAACATGGTATAGTAATAAAGCATAATATAAGTGTAACAATAATGTTGAAGGTTAATGTTACCGTGACGTGACATATGGACGGACGGATAAATACTCTACTCTAAGTGATATATAATGAATCTTTATATAAACTTCGGAAATGTGTTTTTGATAGTATATAGAAAAATGTTGAAAAAAAATAATTATGAGTACCCTAGTAGGTACCCTACTTTCTGCGCCAGCGGTCACGGGTTCGAGTCCCGCTGGGGGCATTCACTTGTTGACCACGAATGCTTGTTCTCCAGTCATGGGTGTTTATATTTATAATATGTATGTATTTAAAATTAATATATGTGAAGTATATCAACTATTTAGTATCCGTAACACAAGCCTCGTAGTTTACCACGGAACTACATGGTGTTGTTGTAATAATATATATATTTAAGCATAAAATTCCATTAAATAATGTATACTTATATATTAACTAGCCTATCCCGAGGCTCCGCTCGCATTCTGAAGGCTGAAAATTAAAAGAAATATTTTCTCCTATTTTTGCAACACTTTCCATTGATTCTCCGCTCCTATTGGTCGTATTATCTCATTACATTTACATTATATCTCATTAGAAAAAATCTCTTTAGAAAAAATATCAATGTTTAGAAACAATATAAAGAAAAGTATAGTACATATATATATATATATATATATATATATATATATATATATATATATATATATATATATATATATATATATAACATATTTTTTATTAACATATTATTTTAATGTATATCCAATTATAGGAGAACACAACATTCGCTGAAAACACAATGCTTTAAAATGCTTTAAAAAGTTATTAAATTCCAAAAAAAAATTAAATTAAAACAAATAAAACAATACTTTCTTAGGTTTACGCGAATACTTGATATTATAAATGAAACTATCTTTTCGGATTTTGTCGCGGATTTATTTGGATTTTTGGTTCTCGACGTTTCGAATGCTTTACAGCTATCATGGTCACGGGAGAACGTCGGGAACCAAAAAGCCAAATAAATCCGCGACAAAATCCGAAAAGATAGTTTCATTTATAATGTTAAATAAAACAAATTATTTTTCTTCATAATTTATTAATAAACGCCAATATTATTTAAGATATGTGTTAAAATCATTTGATGGACATCTTTGAAGACAGTGCGAACGTTGTCGGTATCAGTCGCCGTTGTGAAATGGAAATAGCATTCCCGCGGTCGACTAGCTTCCAGTACTACGAATCTTTCTGCAGATGTACTAAAATTTCTACGCTCTCGCTTTTTCACTGTTAGATCCTGGAAAATATTGATTATTTGTTTATTTATTTATTTATTTAGTTTGTGTTGGATAGTCCGTTTATCGAGGAAGGCTATAGGCTATATTACATCACGCTACGATCAATAGAAGCGGAGAATCAAAGAAAAATGTTGCAAAAACGGGAGAAAAATATTTCTTTTGATTTTCAGCCTTTAGAACGCGAGCGGAGCCGCGGGAAAGGCTAGTACATAATAAACTCACTTAAAAATAATCAATTTGTTGTAGTAATAAATAATATAATAATAATAATAAATTACATAAAGTCTTATTGTTAATACTAAAATTACAATTCAAATAGTCGAAAACTTTTAAATTGAGGTAGCTTGTCATGGCATATGTCTACGTCTAAGATATTTTCATTTTTAAACGGGTTTAAGTCCGCTTGAGGCATTGTGTGATGAAAGCAAATGTTTTACTCTAGTCATGGGTGTTATGTATTTAAAGTATTAATGGTCGCCCTGTGGTCGAAATTCGTCCATAATAATTAATATATTATATACTAGCATTTTCCGCGGCTTCGCTTGCGTTCTAAGGACCGAAAACCAAATTCTTTTTGAGTTGCACGGTATGGTACCTCGCAGAACTAACGCTCCTATTGGTCGTAGCGTGATGTAATATAGCCTATAGCCTTCCTCGATAAACGGACTATTCGACACAAAAAAAATTTTTCAATTCGGGCCAGTAGTTTCTGAGATTAGCGCGTTCAACCAAACAAACAAACTCTCCAGCTTTATAATATTAGCATATATATAAAATATAATATAATTTACAAAAGCAATTTACTCACAACAAACAAATTTTTGATGAACATCTTTGTCTTCGTATATTCATCGCTCTGGGAATCGAACTCCCTATACTCCGGGAAATAAGGCGCTATACTCTTGCCTTGAGCTATTTTATTTTGTAATATATCTTGTTTGTTTAAAAACACTATAAGTCCTGCTTCAATCAAAAACCTGAAAATAATGTTTGAGGGCTATAATGAGGGCTAACGCGTATGAAATTGCCGCTAGGGGCGCTTGTGTAGCGTGAGGTCTCCGAAATGTCAAATGTCACTGTTTGCCGGTTGGCTACGCGGTTTATTTCTATTAAGATTACTGTTACCATAGTAAAAAGAATGACATAGTAAGGCAACTTCATACAAACGCACCGCGTGCGGCTTGTATGTGTGCGTCATAGTATCTTTACGTTGCCGCACGCACACTCAAACAATATCTCGAACCGTTTATCAGTGCGCCAGTCAAGGCTAACGCCGCACATATCACGGCTTTTTACTATATGAAAAATAAATAAATAAAATAAAATATACTTGATGATGAAATACTTATGTAGGTACTTTTATTTTTGTTGTATTAGTTTATTATTTTAATAGGATGTGATATGATTTTATTAATATACATATTATACTTTTCATTTTTTTTAATTGTTATTAATAGCATATTTATGTTTTTGTAAACGCAAGAAATTAAAGGATTTATTTTCTAACATTTTCTACTGATATATCAGTTAGGCAAGTAACTATAGGCCTAATAAAAATAATCATAAACATGTAGAAACAAAATGTTTTACATTCTTAAATATATATAAATAATAAATATTTTTTAATAACACACTTCCCGGCCCAATGCCAATTTCTGAGCACTGAATTAAAATTTAGCTACAGTGACAACCCTGTGACAGGCAACTATGGTAACTATGACAGGTAATTAAATCGCGGATTGGGCCGAAGTTGCCGTACTTTGTCATTCTTTTTACTATGCTGTTACGAATATTTAGCAATACGTTACATTAATTATGGCAAATAGAAGTTGCGAATCGCTACTTACCACTGCTTTGAGACAGTTTTAGCTTTCGGAAACTTATGTTCGCTTTTTTTCCGAGCAAAACGGGACTGCGCTACACTGTAGCATGGACAATACGTTTACTCTACGGTTCTTTTGTATTAAATATGATTTAAATGTAAATTATTCTTTTGGCGCCGGAAAAACTAACTTTAACAGCCGTACTTTAGGACCTCACTCTACAGTAGCGCCACCTGGTGAGCCAAAAAACGATAGTCCTCATTAGGGGTGCCAGATAGAAACTTATCGAATCCGGGACAATTCTAGGACAACGGTGTCGGGTCGAGATCATAGTAAAAATATCTTGCTTTTTATTTTCAAAGGTTTTAGGCGTGGGACGTGTTATTCGTTGCTTTTTTTTTATTTACTGAATACATCCACAGGCGTTAAGCGCCCGTGCCTTTGGGGCCATTCATTTATTACGTAAGACTATTTTCGCTAGTTTTTGACCCCCTCCCCCCCAATTATAAGAAAAAATAAGAATAGGCCGACCCCCTCCCCCCCGGAAATTATTATTAATATTTATTACGTAAGAGTCTAAAAGAAAAAATGAATACACGTTTGATTTATTTTAATGTTTATTTTTCAAAGTTACAATTTTTTGAACTGTTTATTTGTAATTTTAAAGGTACAGTACCTTTCGCCCGGCTGCCCGCGCTTTTTCAAAATATAATTTTGACTTTGGCATTTTTTTGATTTCGAATTTTCTCTTGACTTTCGCATTTTTTGATCTTACGTAAGAACTATCGATACTCCCTCCCACCCCCTTGTAAGAAAACATAAGACATGGTCGACCCCCCCCCCCTAAATTGTCTTACGTAATAAATGAATGGCCCCTTTTGAATTTATTTTTATTTTAATTTTTTTTGGCGTTTTTTTAAAACCAGCGATATATGCTAACTACACTTAAACTAAGTGGACCGTGGCCCGACACTGTTTTTTTTTCTTTTAATACTATTTCTTATGCTACATTATTTTTAATAACATGTTATTCGTTGTTAGTTTATTTTGTTACAAAACTAGTATGTTTTCGGAATCCGGGACAATATGGTCTAATTACTGGACACGGGACAAGACGCTAAATTCCGGGGCAATCCCGTATTTCCCGGGCATCTGGCAAGCCTAGCTATAATATAGGGCAGTGGTAGTCGAGTGGTGATGGTCTCGCTTGAATAACCAAGTGATGCGGGTTCGAATCTGGGTCTCGCAACTTTTTACAAACAAATATGTTGGGACATTATTACACACAGCGCCATCTAGTTCCGTGGTAAGCTACGAAGCTTGTGTTACGGATACCAGATGGTTGGTTTAAATACATACATATTATAAATATAATCACCCATGACTGCAGTACAAACTACTAAAGAGGTTCAACTAGTACTACTATAATACATATAAACCTTCCTTTGGAATCACTATTAAAAAAAACCGCATCAAAATCCGTTGCGTAGATTTAGAGATCTAAAGATACATAGGGACAGACAGACAGCGGGACTACTTAGAATACTTTCTTTATTTCTAACAAGAAATGTTAAGTGGGTACTTCATCGCGTTAGTAAGCCACTTACCTGTATATAATAATGTACTCTTTGCCACTTACTAAATTCTTTAGTATCATAAATTATCGTTTTGACTTAGAGAGCAATCATGAACCCTCTTATCTCACGGTTCTACATTAAACTTTGGATTTTGATAGAAATACAAAATCTCCAAAAGAATATTAATTAATGAATTAATATTTAATGAAAAAGAAGTATAAGCATAGTAAAATGTATTTTAAATCTAGGCACAAACCCGAGCGAAGTGGGGGTGAGTCGCTTGTTTAAGATAAACATTTCCATCATACATTACATATGTGTAACTCTAGCGGTTTTGGCAGCGCACGCCAGAATAGCTCGCAGATGGTAGATTTTTTACTACTTACTTGATACTTATCGTCATATTTTACAATTCACACAATCATCACTACATAGTATAAAACAAAGTCGCCTTTTCTGTCCCTATATCCCTATATCCCTATGTGCGCTTAAATCTTTAAAACTACGCAACGGATTTTGATGCGGTTTTTTTTAATAGATAGAGTGATTCAAGAGGAAGGTTTATATGCATAACTAGCAGATCCCGCGGCTTTACCTGTGCTAAATCTAGGGAAGAGCCCGAGCGAAGCGAGGGCGAGTCGCTAGTATCTTTATAAATTGTAGCCTATGTGTTATTCTGATGTATAAGCTATATTATTGTAAAATTTCTTTAAAATCCATTCAGTAGTTTTTACGTGAAAGAGCAACAAACATCCATCCATCCATACTTACAAACTTTCGCGTTTATAATATTAGTAGGATTCTTCCTCAGTCATGCCTAAACAAGTTTTACTTCAAAAAAGTCATAAGTACCTGCTCTGCCACACATCTTCAAAGAGTATTAAGGACTCCTTAAGTCTATTTTGAGTGTTATCTTCTCGAAGTTTCTGATCGAAGTCACTACACGCCACCACAAACCAGATGGCGTGGATGCCTTCGAAAACCTATAAACGGAAAATAAACACAATCTAGTTCCGTGGTAAGCTATGAAGCTTGTGTTACGGATACCAGATAGTTAAAATACATAGGTTTAGCGTCAGCGAAGCCACGGGTTCGCTACGTAAAAAAGAAAAACTACCTCCTCTTTTCGAAGTTGGTTAAAAGATAGCCTAAGTTACGCCTTATAACATTAGCTATCTGCGAGTGAAACTCCCGACAAAATCGGTCCAGACGTTTCAGAGATTAGCCGGAACAAACAGACAAGACTAAAATTTTAAAAATTGCTTTCTATGCATTTAGTGAAAAGCTATTAATTTGAAATTAAAAACAGACACTCCAATTGTATTTATATATTGTATAGATGTAGTATATTTAGTATAAATTTGGTATACCTGTATCCACTTCTTCCTCTCCCCCCTCTGCCCGCCGACGTCGAACATCCAAAACTGTTGCATCCCACCGTGCATTGATTTAGGAACCTTCGTCATAAAAAAAATATGTTGTAAATATAAAAGAACAATACTAAAAACTGTCACACATGAATCTAACAATGAATAAATAATTCTTGAACTTATATTCCTTTCAGTTATCCATTAATTCAACGAATCGTATATCGCGTTCGCGCCATTATGTATATGTAAAGTCAACTTGACAGCTCGCTCACAGATTATCAAATATAAAAATAATGAGTTTATCCTCACCTCCATACTCTGCAAGATTATGGAGCGTGTATTGAACACTCGTCTTATGGCATACCTAGAACATAACGATCTCCTCAGTGATCGACAATATGGGTTTCGCCGGAATCGGTCAACTGGGGACCTTCTAGTGTATGCCAACCACACCATTGGCGAAGCTCTTGAGCGAAGTGGGGAGGCGATTGCAGTCTCCCTCGATGTCTTAAAGGCCTTTGACAGGGTTTGGCACGCTAGTCTTATAAGCAAGCTTTCAGCCTATGGCATATCTCCTGGCCTGATCGGCTGGATAAAAGACTTCCTGAGCGACCGATCACTCAGAGTTGTGGTTGAAGGCTGTTCATCAGAACCCTTAAAGACCAACTCTGGAGTTCCTCAGGGATCTGTTCTCTCTGCAACCTTGTTCCTGCTGCATATTAACGATCTGCTTATACCCGGTATCTATGGGTACGCAGACGACAGCACTGTTGTAGAGAGATACTTGCCGAGTGCTCGGGCCAGTAGAGATCAAATTCAGTCCGAAAGAGAGGCCATGGTAGAGCGTTTAAATCTCACACTCAAGGCAGTCTCCACTTGGGGCGATGCCAATCTTGTGAGTTTCAACGCCACCAAAACACAGGCGTGTCTGTTCACCACAAAAAGGAGTCCTTTTACCTTGACTCCTACTTTCCGAAATGTGCCTCTTGAATACACTGATCGTCTGCAGTTGTTGGGAATGGACATTAGCCCCAACATGAACTACGGGCGGTTCATCGCGTCTAAGGCTAATGTAGCAGCGAGGAAAGTTGGCATCCTCGCCAAGGTCCGACAGTATTTCACGCCGGGACAGCTTCTTAATCTATACAAAGCTCAAGTCCGGTCGTGCGTGGAATACTGTAGTCACATATGGGCTGGTGCTGCGAAATGCCATCTGTCAGCCTTGGACTCAATTGAGAGGCGTGCGCTGAGACTTATTGGTGACCCTACCCTGGTAAAAGCCAACTTACAAAGCCTCGATCACCGACGTAGGGTTGCCAGCCTTTGTGTATTCTATAGGTTGCATTTCGGAGAGTGTGCGCAGGAATTACACGACTTAATTCCCCCATCCCCTTTCCATCATCGGACGACTCGACGAACGGCTGGTCTCCATTCTTATGTCGTGGACATTCCACCCGTCCGGACGAAGCGTTTCCCTTCGTCATTTATTATACGTGCGGCTAAGGATTGGAACAACCTGCCTGCGTCAGTGTTTCCGTCCGATTACAATATGGTTGTCTTCAAGGCAAGAGTGAATAGGTGGCTACTGAATTAGTGCGACTTACCATCTCCGACTGCGTTTCCACTTACCATCAGGTGGAACGCAGTCAAGCACTAATTCAGAATAAAAAAAAAAAAAATATTATAATTTAATTTTTTAAATATAGTTTACATAATATTAATAAAAATGCAAATGGCGGATTCTGAATAGCCGTTTTGTGTGTATTGAAAAGAATCTCGATTTTGGGTTCCATTCGTGATAATAACATTGGCTTTTCTACTAATGGTCTGAAGAAGTAAACGACTTTCATAAATTTCATAAAAATATGCGAAAAAAAATTTGAAAAAATTAAAATATCAATGTAGAATCATCATCATCATCACTATCACTATCATCATCATCATCACATATATAAGATAAAGTCGCCTCGCTGTCTGTCTGTCCCTATGTATGCTTAGATCTTTAAAACTACGCAACGGATTTAGATACGGTTTTTTGGTGCGTTAGCTAAAATGTTGACAGTAAAAAGAGTAAAGTAAAGATAAGTGTACTAACTTTGACTTTAAATTCAATTTTCTGAATGCCAGTGGTCTTCTGTCGACAACGCAGGATGTCAGCGTCGGAGGGCATGTAGTCCGCTTTCGCTATTAGGTCTATTCTGTCTAAAAAACTAAATATTGTACTGTTATTAGTATATAGTATCAAAATTTAATATCTTCTTTATATATATAATTCTACTGTACTATGTGTGTATGACACTGAATTCATCCTAAATGTCTGGACCGGTTTTGATGAAATGTTTTGTGTGTGTAGTGGATTCGATAATGGTTTAGATTCACAATTGGTTTTTTTTTGTAATTAATTAGTTATTTATACATTTGCCCAATAATAATAAAACTTTCTTTGTGTACATACAAGACAACGTCTGTCCGGTCCGCTAGTACTACATAAATTTGAATAAATACATATTTAAATATAAATAAATACCTATGACTAGAGTACAAGTGCTTAACAACGAGTGCCTTCAGCGGGATTCGAACCCGCGACCGCTAGCATAGAAAGTAGGGTTATAAAATACAAACTGAACCAAACGTGTCGTCATAACTCATAGTGGTAGTCCAGTGGTCAAGCGTTCGCTTGGAAAACCGAGTTAAGCGGGTTCGATTCCCGTCCGGTGAGCAAGACCTGAGATTTTTTCATGTGCGGATCATTTCTATCATGATTACCACTTGTCTTACGGTGAAGGAAAACATCGTGAGGAAACCTAGCAAGTTTTCGAAAGGCATGAAAAGGCAGGCAATGAATCCTTCGCATTGGTTCAGCTTGATGCCCATATTTTAGATGTCCATAGTTCATTTATATACATAGTAATTATAATTTTACTTTTTTATATACAAAAAAATATAATATTTAAAATCGAATAACTGTTGCAAATTTTATAATTAAATTTAATAGTAAGTCTTTAGCTCCAAGTCTTAAAAAATAAAAATATGCCCCGGGTGAGGATCGAACTCACGACCTTAAGATTATGAGACTTACGCGCTGCCTACTGCGCTACCGAGGCTTGTGAATTACAGTCAGAAATATTTGTTCTAAAGTTACACATTTTATAAATAGACAAAAACACACGCTTTTAGTTTCTTTATCAACGGATTTTCTTTTTCTAATATAAACTATAGATTCGGCTTATATATCGATAACAATGACTATTTCAATAAGATTTTCCTAAAAATATTTAATCTACAGATTCGGTTTTTGTTATCTATATAAATAAAAATGAATATTGCTAAGCGCAATACTCGAGAATGGCTCGACCAATTCGGATAAGTTTCTAAAAAAACTTATACTAAAGGGGGTCTAGGGACGAACCTAGTTTATAGCTAAACTAGCTGATACCCGCGACTTCGTCCGCGTTGCTTGAAATATTAACAAAGTTTTCTTATGTACGAAGGAAAAAACATCAAAAAGATCGCAAGCAAAAATATACTTTGTTCTACTCAGCGAGAAGGAAACATACATCACGCAGTGCATATACAAATCGTTGTTTCTTAAAACTTTAATAACTTTTTATTAAATGAAGATATCGCAATCATTTTTTTTTGATAAGGGCCAAGTGTCTAAGAAATAAAGCTTAGAAAGTTTCATTGAAATCTATCCAGTAGTTTTTCCGTGATGCGCGCACAACTGCTGTAGACCTCTATCATTTTATTTATATAGATAGATAATAATGACTGGTCGAATTTCTATCACTCAGTATCACAATTTTTTTAAATTAATTTCCATACAAATTCATTGACAGAACATCATTCTTCGAAATTTGACATTAGTGTTGCAGTTAGTTAACACACTATCGGTCAATTTTTAATAAGTCTGTTTTTTAAACACGTCCGCGATGATGTTTTCTTTAAATGTTTTCTTTTATATTTTTTAACATTATAAAATCCTTTTTAATAGTAATGTACTTACTACTCTGCACTATCCAGCAGTTGATATTCGTTGGACCGTCGGAAACATTCTCTGACGCCGCCATCTTTCCATAACGCTCTGACGTGATCGAAATAATCCTTAAAATATACATATGTAATTATTAATAACTTTTCTACGTATGTCGACGTTATTTTTAAAATTAATATTTATAACATAGTCATGAATTTTTCAAAAATCAAAGTAGTATTTATTTAATATTAATTAAACATCATTTTACAAGTTAGATATCACATAGAAACAAACCCATAAAAATCACATGTTAGTCGTATAAATAATAGTATACTGATTCTGATTCAATTCACAGAGTTTAAAAATATATTCCTGTATGAGATAATTGATATTTACTCCTCCCTCTTCGTCTCCCCCCTCAAGACAGTGGTAGTCCAGCGGTAACGCGGTCGCTTGGATAACCGAGTGATGCGGGTTCAAATCCGGGTATCGCAACTCTGATATTTTCATGTGCAAATCATTTCTATCATGATTACCACTTGCCTTATGGTGAAGGAAAACATCGTGAGAAAACTTGCACGTTAGAGAAAACCTAGCAAGTTTTCGTGCGACATGTGAAGTCCGCCAACACGCACTAGGCCAGCGCGGTGGACTATGGC
Organism: Boloria selene; assembly: GCA_905231865.2. Classification (NCBI taxonomy): domain Eukaryota; kingdom Metazoa; phylum Arthropoda; class Insecta; order Lepidoptera; family Nymphalidae; genus Boloria; species Boloria selene. Next base: position 544,060 of record HG993158.1, on the reverse strand, counting down.
CTGATCCATCGTACTGAGAGAGGCCTACCCCAGCTGTGGGACGTTAAAAAGGGCTGATGATGATGACTCCTTCCTCGTATTGAAGAAAGGCCCACCCCCAGCAATAGGACGTAAAATAAGGGTTGAATACAATACAAATGCAATAATATTTAAAAGACTAACCTCAGTAAATTCGGTCGGGCCATCGGGACCAATTTTCAATATATATTGTTGAGATCTAACGTTCTTGTTGTGCTCCAAGGCGATACTCAGCGTTGACATGCCGTGCACTATGTCGTAGATAGACTCGTGTGTGTTGTGCCTTATATGCTTCACTTTTTCTAATCTTTCGCTATAACCAAATGTTTTAATTAAATACTAGCAATTAAACTTGGCTTTGCTCGTATTCTTTCTTTGTGGTTCCCATATAAAATAACCGGAAAAGTGCGAGGCGGACTTGTGCACGAAGGGTTCCGTATCATTATGTATAAAACGGCAAAAAATTACGTTGGTTGGAAGGGATCCCTCCTTAAATGTTTGTTTTATTCAGTTTTTTAGTATTTGTTGTTATAGCGGCAACAGAAATACATCGTCTCGTCATCGTCGGTTCTTGAGATACAGCCTGGTGACAAACAGACAAACGAATGGACAGCGGAGTCTTAGTAATAGGGTCTCTTTTACCCTTTTGGTACAGAACCCCAAAAATGTTTGCATTTTTAGATTTTGTAGCTGTTTTTTGGGATTTCATATTTATTATACTTCAACCACCCCTAATAAAACAAAAAAGGAGTCAGAACTCGAACCCAGCACCTTACAGTAGAACATGCTGGCCACTAGACTAGTATGTACTAATAATAACTAGTTTCTACTATGATTTTAATTTATTTTAACCCCAATTCTTACTTAAGTTCTCCAAAATTTTGCTAACAATTTTTCTTATGTTAAGCCTCCCTGTATTCATAGGAACATCATTATATTTTCCTTCATTTTTTATTTATAATAAAACGCATCATTATATACAAAATAAACTTTCTGTCTCTCTCCCTCCTTTGGGGAGAGGACCCTCGTCTAAATTGAGGTGTATACTTTACAAATATACATATACGTATGTTCTGATCCTCCCTCATTCTCCCTATTTGACCAAAACTTATATATGTGTAGTATATCAACCATCTAGTATCCATAACACAAGGCTCGTACCTTACCGTGGAACTAGATAGTGCTGTGTGTAAATGTCCCAACATATTTATTATTTATTTATTTATTTATTATATAATTAATTGTGTACGTAACATTATATAAATCTAAGAGATTTACTATGTTACATTTTCTAAAACATATGTAAACTTTTATAATAATAAATAAATAACATACCTCGCAGAAAAACCTTGTATGTGTAGAATTTTCATTTGTTTTATAATCGTAGTTTTACCACTCTCACCGGTACCCAACAAGAGTAATTTGATAGCCTGTATATATAAATTTTATATATTAAATTTTATAGGAAAACAATTGATGTCATGTCGGCACAGCTTGTAGTGACCCTACTTACTTGCGCCAGCGGTCGCGGGTTCGAGTCCCGCTGGGGGTATTCATTTGTTAAACTCAGATGTTTGTAATACAGTTATAGGAGTTTACAATACTATTTATAATAAGTATGTTTTTATAGTTATATATGTAGTATATCAAGTATCCAGTATCCGTAACACAAGCTTCCTTCGTAGCTTACCACGGAACTAGATGGCGCTGTGTGTAATAATGAAAAAAAAATCATCAAAATCTGTCCAGTACTTTTCTTGTGATGCGGTCACAGACAGATGGATCTAACAAGCAAGGTGAGTTTATATGTTAGGACATTCTTATAACAGCGCCATCCAGTTCCGTGGTAAGCTACGATGCTTGTGTTACGGATACCAGATTGTTGATATACTATATATTATATAAGTTTTAAATACATACATATTATAAATATAAACAGTTATTATACTAAGATATATTGTGCGATGGGACTACTCTCATAACAAAAAATGCGTAAATAAATAAATATAGGTACCATTATTAAAAGGCATTTGCGTAAAAGTAAGAAATAGTGTAAAGTGTGACTTACGTCATTATAGGACTTTATCCACTGCTTTATTTCTCTGTCGATTTGTTTAGAGTTGTACTCGTCTTCATTGTAGCTTTTCACACACGGGAGGATACGCATTTTCATAATCTATAACAAAAGTGTGAATTATCTTTGTAATATAAATAAATTTTCCTATATAATACACATATATTATCTAATTAACTGCATATTATAAATATGAAACCATAACTGGAGTACAAACATTCGACTTGAACACACAAAATGAACGGCCTCGAACCCGCGAACGCTGGTACAGCAAGCTGGCGCTACAAACTGAACCAAACGTGTCGTCATAATTACTTAATCTACACTTAAACTAATTTTATTTTTATACTTAAGAGAACTCCTTATACATAACTTACCTTGACTATACAAATACAAGTGAAGCCAGGAGGCTAAACTAGTTGCAAATTATGTAACTTATTTTTCCCTCGACAGGCTTTTTTTAAGAATTACTTAACGAAACAACACATTTAATGTATCTACGATTGAATTACAAATATTTCACAGTCATGATAAGATTTTTATCTTTAAAATCTAAGATAAACTATTTATTTCAATTTTTGGCTTAAACATTGTCGTTGTTGCTCATCTTTTACATAAATAAATAAATGCTGTGCTGTGCTAGGATATTTTTACAACAGCGCCACCTAGTTCCGTGGTAAGCTACGAGACTTGTGTTATGGATACCAGATAGATGATATACTATACATACTTAAATACATACATATTATTCATATTAACAACCATGACTGGAGTACAAACATCTATGCTCAACAAATGAGTGCCCCCAGCGGGACTTGAACCCGTGACCGCTGGCGCAGAAAGTAGGGTCACTACCAACTGAGTCAAACGTGTTGTCAAAATGTGAACTTATTTGTTTGTATGTAAGGCATAACGATTATTTTAAAAACTCTTTTTAACTAATTAAATACATATTATAGCGGGCTGCATACGTCTTTCAAAGCCTTGCTAGGTTCTCTCAGACACGCTGGTTTCTTCAAGACGTTTTCCTTCACCGTAATAGTGATTATGTTGGAAATTATATTATTGAGCTACTACTGTTATTATTTCAGCACTATCTTGAAATTAGTTAATTATGAATATTAATAAAAAATTAAATTAATAAAAAAATAACAACATGTTTCCATAAAGACGAATTTTCTAGTTTTACTGCAACTTATAACAAAACACCAATTAGCGATAATATTTTAAACCCTAAAAATGTTAAAATGTAAATTAACTATACTTATCATATAGAGTCTGATAATAAAATTTCTCGTTTATTTTTACCTTTTAATTTTCACTCAGAGACTTTAAAGGCTCTTCTTAGTAGATGTAAATGTGTGGGATTAATGTCTGGTTGTGTCTCACGTAGGATAAATAGATAAATATTGTAATATTGTTACAAAATATTTTTTTGAAAAGAGAAACTGTTGAGTTTCTCGCCGGTTCTTCTCAGAAGAACAGCTTTCCGAGCCGGTGGTAGTTTACTCACAGACTTACAGACTGACATTTAATTTTAATAATGTAAAAATGACGATTCAAAATTATTTTTAACAAAAATGAAAACCGACTTCAAAACGTTACAAATCGAAACTAACCAGAAAAAAATAATTTTAATTACTTAGTTATTGTTGCAGTCGGTGCCTATATATAGGTATATAACAGAAAATATATGAAAAACGTAATAAGTGCCTATAAATTTGAGAGTTGCCTTCGATTTCCCTGGGATCCCATCATCAGATCGTGACTTGGTGACTATGGGACCAACTGGAAACTATACCCTTTCAAACAAAATCGAATTTTCCAAATCGGTCCAGCCATCGTCGAGTAATCGGGGAACATACATAGAAAAAAAAACAAAAAAAAAAAAGTCCCCGACGAATTGAGAACCTCCTCCTTTTTTTTGAAGTCGGTTAAAAAGAGCTTGTTAAAGTCTACTTGAAAAAAGAATATTTTGATTTGATTTGAATCAAAATATGCAAGCGAAACCAGGTTAGGTGGCTTGTATGTCATATAAGTATAAGCAGTCTTATGTCACTTCACAGGTATTTAAAAAAGTCAATCGGCAAATTCAAAGAAAACTTATCGCACTGTTGTAAAACATTATAATTTGTGTTCTTCTAATGCATTTGAACATAGATTTAATTTAATTGTTTTATCATTATAGTAACATACATGATTAAAACTCAATTACTGTTCGTTTGTCTCACTAAAACTAAAACCGGCTGATCAGATTTTAATAAATATAAATACATATATGTTGGGACATTATTACACACAGCACCATCTAGTTCCATGGTAAGCTACGATGCTTGTGTTACGGATACCAGATAGATAATATACTACATATATAAACTTTAAATACATACATATTATAAATATAAACACCCCTTGGTGTTTTTATATTTATAGCTGGAGTACAAACATTCGCGCTCAACAAATAAATAGCCCCCAGCGGGACTCGAACCCTCGACCACTGGTGCAGCAAGAAGGTCACTACAATCTGAATCAAACATGTCGTCAAATAGTATTTTAATGTTTTAAGTATAAAAAATAAGGAACTTCCAAAAAAATCTGGAAAATCAATGAGTTTAGAACCTTTTTTATGGAAATTAAAAGGCATTATACCTGCACAGGAACGAACCCGCAAGGGCGAGTTAGTAGTAAAACTATAAAATTCTATTATGAGACTCACTATGATATAAAAATTTTGAACTCTTACACAACACAAACACAATCACATAAAAAAACACAAACATAAATAGAAAAAAATAAAAACAAAATTTAACAATTACCAAGACAAGTCGAAACGCTAACAAATCTCGGCTATGAATTAAATGGCGATATTTTTATCCACGTATCGTTATCAGTGATAACATTGATAATTATTGTTATTGATAATAATTTACTTTCAAAAAAATAAATGGAATGTAATAATAAATCAATTTCATTTATACAAGACGGAAAGGAGACGGTATATGAGTTGGAGTGAGAGGATGTTTGTTTGTTTGTTTGTGCAAAGTCATGTTGCCATTTTTCTCCAAAAGTACTAGTTCGATTTTGATGCAGTTTTTAGTGATTTTTCAGTTATGGGTTAGGGTTTGACTGTAGGTGTTACGGTGACAACTCACCAGGGACATTATTACACACAGCGCCATCTAGTTCCGTGGTAAGTTACGAAGCTTGTGTTACGGATATCAGATACTACGTAGGAAGAGTTTAAATACATACATTTTATAAATATAAACAGATGTTAGATAAATTTAACAAATGAATGCCCCCAGCGGGATTCGAACCCGCGACCTCTGGCGCAAGAATGATGTTAGTATTGCCACTTTTCTCCGAAACTACTAGTTCGATTTTGATGCGATTTTCAGTTATGGGTTCGGGTTTGATTAGTGCATGTTTTTAAATATGTTAATCTCTATTTTAAATTTCACCATAAATAAGTATCATCATCAACTTGTAAAGGTCCCCTCTGTAAGGACACGGCCTACCCATTAAGGGTGTAAGTATAGCGCTACAAAATCTCCAATACTTTCTTAGGTTTACGCGAATATTTGACATTATAAATGAAACTATCTTTTCGGATTTTGTCGCGAATTTATTTAGATTTTTGGTTCCCGACGTTGTCTGTAACAAGTATATAACCCCCTGAGACGTCTAATACCTTACTCTCTCCCGTGACCATGATTACTGTAAAGCATTCGAAACGTCGGGAACCAAAAATCATAATAAATCCGCGACAAAATCCGAAAAGATAGTTTTATTTATAAAATCTCCAATTATTCACGTTACAGTTAAACTGCAAAACTAGTTCATTTCATGGCAGTCCTTGACAGATATTATTATCTGGCGTTCCATTTATATTTGATGTCGGGGGTTTTGAAGTTATTTTATGCTTTTTCAAATACTTTTTAATATATGAAACAAGTCGTCAGCCATTTTGCGCGTAGGTTAGGTCTTAGGTAGTAATAATAGTAATAATTCCATATAATTTTTAAAACGACACGATTGACTCTTTAAATACTTGCTGTGATAGCAGTCGCGGGTTCGAATCCCGCTGGAGGCATTCGAATTCGTACTACAGTCAAGCTTCAATATTTCACTATTTATGTATGCAATACTAGCTACTTACCCTGCTTCGGTCGGGATCAATACAGCACGAATGAAGCCGCGGGTTTCACTAGTTACGTATATAAAAAGAGTTTAGTATCAAAATGTACATAAATCGTCATTTCGTTATTGTGTGGCGTTCGTTTTTAAATTTTTTATTTAATTTATTTATTTATTTAAGAGCAGTGACTAATTAAAGTAAACATAAGCTTATTAGAAACAACGATAGTGTAATGAAATGTAATTGTGCTAATAAAGGTATTTATTATTATTATACTAAAACCTTCCTCGAGAACCACTCTATCCATTGGTGAAAACAGCATGAAAATCGATGCAGTAGTTTTCGAGTTTATCGCGAACAGACAGACGCGGCGAAGGACTTTGTTTTATAATATGTAGCGATTATTAATTGAAATCTTGACTTAATGGTAATTGAAAATAAAACATTAGAAAAAAATCTAACATTTTTTGCCCAACATTTTAAAATTATACGAAACGTGAGTAAAAACAACTTTAAAATGAAGCAACTTTATAAACCAAAACATTTATTATTCCACTTAAAGCTACGTAACATATAATCATGACCTCATTAAATTAACAGATTTTAACAATAACAAAAAATGTTAAAATAAAAAAAATAACAGCAACAAAAAATTCATTTTAATAATATTTTATGTTAATATTTCTATGTAATTTATTATTAAATATTATTTTTACATTTCAATAAGCTTAGATTTTACAGTAACAATATAAAATAATCATATTTCATTTAATGTAAAAATAAAATAAAATAAAGGCATTTCTAATTAAATTAAAAACAGACATTCATTTATTTATTTGCTTATAATAATCACGGTAACTAAAAATTAAAAATATAACAAAAGAAAAAAAATAACACTTCCAAAATGGCCGCTCGACAATTTTGATTTAAATTTACAATTTATAACAAGAAAATATGTGTGTAATAAATAAATATTACATCCATTTTAAGTCCGAGTCTGTAGCAAAAGTTTATTTTATTAAAATCACTAACTAGCTAGCACTAGCATTTCCCGCGGCTTTGCCCGAGTTCTAAAGACCAGAAACGAAATTCTTATATTTTCCATAGTATTATACAATGTGATGTAATATAGCCTATAGCCTTCCTCGATAACCGGACTATACAACACAAAAATAATTTTTCAAATCCGACCAGTAGTTTCTGAGATTAGCGCGTTCAAACAAACAAACAAACACTCTAGCTATATAATATTTGTATAGATTAGTAAACTAGCAAGCCACTGCTTAGTAGTTAGTTGAAATAAATTAAACGATTATTATTTTCTAACAAAATAAAATAACATAAGCTATGTGCGATTGAAAGTGTCGACAATATCGGTCCATCCGTTTCAGAGGTTAACCAAAACAAACAAACAGAAAATTAAAAAAAATGGATATTTTGATGTATGTCCCGTATATACATACTTTCATATGCATTTAGTGAAAAGCTGTTAGTTTGAAATTAAAAACAGACACTCCAACTTTATTTATATGTACTTATTAAAATTGAGCGTCCATTTTAGAAAATTTACAACATTTATCATATTGTATGGGAAAAGAAATTATTATTGTAACATATCATTATTAATATCGAGTTGTACCATTTGATTCGCATTCACTAGACCGCCATCTTGTAATAGCAGCTGAACGTTGATGTCTGATAGGTTCTGTTATTACACGAAATATTAAATTTAATTAATGTACATATATGTTAGCGTAAAATTGTAAATACTATTATAAATAAATATGTTGTGACATTATTACACACAGCGCCATCTAGTTCCATGGTAAGCTACGAGGCTTGTGTTACGGATACCAGATAGTTGATATACCTATTATAAACATAAAAAAGTGAAAAAATTGCAAATTGCCGCATACGCTTACACTTTAACGCAATATTTTCGATAGATTATAATCTATCTAAGTGAAACCGTTAAAATATGAAATGGAATGCGATTGGTTGAACATACCACCATATTTTTTTATTAATTCGTAAAATACGGTTCTAATAGTTCTAGTTAGGTACTACAACTCGTATTGAGAAAAGCCCACCCCCAACAGTGGGACGTTAAAAAAAGAATTCAGATATGAATTGAAAAAAAAAAAAAATACCTTCATAGTGTCTATGCATATTATTTATATTATTATTTATTATAATACAAATTAAATATTTTTTGAGAAAATCTTATTGAATTCATATTTATTTATTTATATACGATTACCAACAGTGTATAAAAGTAACTTTGTTTAAAAAATAATAGTTATAAAAATGAGGGGTCACCTTTTCTACACCAATTAAAGGTCTAATCAAATCAAATAAAAGATCTTAATTAATAATAATAAATTAAAGTAAATAACTAGTTGAAACAAAACAAAACATAATATATTGAATATAGAAAAATTAAATGATTAAAAACTTAATTTAGTTTTAAGGAAAAGTGAATTTTTATTTTTTATTTAAAATCTAGATTTAGCGCGAGCAAAGCCGCGGATTACACTAGTATTAAATAATTACCTACCAAAGGATTTTCTATAGTTTATACTGAACATTGTAAGTATACTTACATTATGATAACTATCACTATCATTAAAATGATAGTTAATAGTGCTTTCATTATTAATGACATCTGATTGGGGAGTTTTGGCGATGCTTCGAACACGACGGCTCGGTTGTAATATATCTGTAGGTAGAATATGTATTGTAAGCATAAAAGAACAACACTAAAAACTGTCACACATAAATCTAACAATTAATAAATAATTCTTAAACTTATATTAGTTTCAGTTATCCATTGAATCAACGAATCGTATATCGCGTTCGCGCCATTACGATAAAAAGTAAAGTCAACTTGACAGCTCGCTCACAGATTATCAAATATAAAAATATTGAGTTTATCTCTATTGTATAATGTATATTTACCACTTTACTAATGTGTGTATGTTTGTCACCTTTTCAGGTTAAAACGGCTGGACTGATTTGGATGAAATTTAGTTCACAGATAGAGGTATGAAGTGATAAATACGTTATCTATAACTATAATAAAATTCAAACTAATTCGAATCTGTAAATTAAATATATTTTGGAATGATTAGTGGTAGTGCCATGCTTGTTACCTTTGGGTAGCAACCGAATGGGCCGGCACGCCCCGTATAGTTCATTAGTACCACTCTCTCACAGAAGACCGGCGTGAAGTGGCAGCTATGCTGTCGCGTTTCGTCCGGTGAGTGAGAGTCCGGGAGGCCCACTCTCCTTCCCCCCTCCCTCTTCCCTTCATCCTCCGCCTTCGTTCCCCCCTCCCTCCCACTTCCCTCCCTCCTCCATCCCTCCCTTTCCTGAAAGGCCGGCAACGCATCTGCTAGCCTGGCTTGCAGATGTCCATGGGCGGAGGTGATCACTTCCCATCAGGTGAGCCTCCTGCCCGTTTGCCCCCTTTTTACCATAAAAAAAAAAAAAAACCTTTTTAAAGTAATTAATATTATTAACACAGAGTCCGAATATATAGTTTTTAGAATATCTCTCTGTTAGTAGAGGAGACCGTGGAAGATCGACCTTCACCGATCTGATAACCAGGTGAGACATATTTTTTATCGAATATAATTTATAAACAAATATGCCTATAATTACTTGCCTGTTATCATAAAATATTAAAACATGCTGTAGTGGGTTCGATTTCCGCTCACAAAATTGTGTAAATGTGTGCCACATTTCAAACATATCCAGTCAGCGGTTTCAGCCTGAATAAGTATCAAATATATTACGCATTGCTAGATCATTGCGTTTTTCATGTTTCTTTAAGATAAAATATGCTTTTTACAGTTAAAATTGACAAAACTAAACATAAATGTAAATAGATTTACCATTTTGATCGCGAGTAGCTTTTTGACCGATGATTTGAGTTTTCGGAACATCACTCAATAGAGAGAGCGCTTTCATCGAGCTTGGCACTATGTTTGTGGTATCCTGGAAAAATAAAAAATTTGCATCAAAAATTGATGTATAAAACACTAGCTTTTCCCGCGGCTCCGCTCGCGTTTTAAAGGCTGAAAATCAAAAGAAATATTTTCTCCCGTTTTTTTTTTTTTTTTTTTTTTTTTTTTTTTTTTTTTTTTTTTTTTTTTTTTTTTTTTTTTTATATCAATCTGAATTAGTGCTTGACTACGTTCCACCTGATGGAAAGTGGTAACGCAGTCGTAGATGGTAAGTCGCACTAATTCAGTAGCCACCTATTCACTCTTGCCTTGAAAACACCCATATTGTAATCGGACGGAAACACGGAGGCAGGCAGATTGTTCCAATCCTTAGCCGCACGTATAATAAATGACGAAGCGAAACGCTTCGTGCGGACGGATGGAATGTCCACGACATAAGGATGGAAACCAGCCGTTCGTCGCGTCGTCCGATGATGGAAAGGGGATGGGGGAATTAAATCATGTAATTCCTGCGCACACTCTCCAAAATGTAACCTATAGAATACACAGAGGCTGGCAACTTTACGTCGGTGATCGAGGCTTTGTAGGTTGGCATTTACCAGCGTAGGGTCACCAATAATCCTCTGCGCACGCCTCTCAATCGAGTCCAAAGCAGACAGATGGCATTTCGCAGCACCAGCCCATATGTGACTACAGTATTCCACACACGACCGGACTTGAGCTTTATATAAATCAAGGAGCTGTCCCGGTGTGAAATACTGTCGGACCTTTGCGAGGATGCCAACTTTCCTCGCTGCTACATTGGCCTTAGACTCGATGAACCGCCCGTAGTTCATGTTGGAACTAATGTCCATCCCCAACAACTGCAGACGGTCAGTGTATTCCAGAGGCACATTTTGGAAAGTAGGAGTCAAGGTAAAAGGACTCCTTTTCGCGGTGAACAGACACGCCTGTGTTTTGGTGGCGTTGAAACTCACAAGATTGGCATCGCCCCAAGTGGAGACTGCCTTGAGTGTGAGATTCAAACGCTCTACCATGGCCTCTCTTTCAGACTGAATTTGATCTCTACTGGCCCGAGCACTCGGCAGGTATCTCTCTACAACAGTGCTGTCGTCTGCGTACCCATAGATACCGGGTATAAGCAGATCGTTAATATGCAGCAGGAACAAGGTTGCAGAGAGAACAGATCCCTGAGGAACTCCAGAGTTGATCTTTAAGGGTTCTGATGAACAGCCTTCTACTACAACTCTGAGTGATCGGTCTCTCAGGAAGTCATTTATCCAGCCGATCAGGCCAGGAGATATGCCATAGGCTGAAAGCTTGCTTATAAGGCTAGCGTGCCAAACCCTGTCAAAGGCTTTTGAGACATCGAGGGAGACAGCAATCGCCTCCCCACTTCGCTCAAGAGCTTCGCCAATGGTGTGGTTGGCATACACTAGAAGGTTCCCAGTCGACCGATTCCGGCGAAACCCATATTGCCGATCACTGAGGAGATCATTCTGTTCAAGGTATGCCATTAGTCGATTGTTCAATACACGCTCCATAATCTTGCAGAGTATGGAGGTGATTGAGATCGGACGATAATTGGCAGGGTCAGCACGGCTACCTTTCTTGGGCACTGGTTGCACGTTGGCAAGCTTCCAGGATTTAGGTACAATTCCAGTCTTAAGAGAAAGGCGGTACAGACGTGTCAGTATCGGAGACAACTCGGGAGCACATGTTTTAAGCACTATCGCTGGTATACCATCAGGACCACTGGCTTTATTCACATCTAGACGACACAAAACTCTCTTTACCTCCTTATTGGTTATGGAGATTTCAGGCATTGAGATCCCGCAGTGAGGTATATGTGGTGGAATAGCATTGCCAGTGTCTAGACATGAATTTTGGGCAAAAAGGGAGGCAAGTAAAGACGCCTTTTCCTTTGCCGTATGAGCCAGGGATCCATCAGATTTTACCAGCGGAGGCAGTGAGGGACGACAAAAGTTCGTCTCTACCGCTTTCGCAAGGGACCAAAAAGCTCTGCTGCCAGATGGTTGGGCAGAGAGCTTTGTGCCAAAATGTGCAATTCGGTCAAGACGAGCCTTCTTTAATGTCTTTTTGTAGGACTTGGCGGCTAAGTTAAAGGCTCTCTTCTTTGATCTTACATCCGGAGTTTTGCGGTCTCGAGCATCAACCCAGGCAAGGTAGGCCGAATGCTTACGCTTTTCAGCAAAGGTACATTCGGCATTAAACCATGGGCGAGCTTTGCCACCGACGTGTACATCAGAGAACGGAATAAAATATTCCATTGCTTGATGCACCACATCAGTTATAGCATCAGCACAACTCGACGGATCGGAAGAAGAGAAGCAGACCTGCCGCCAAGGGAAGGATGCAAAAAAGTGCCGCATCTCATCCCAATCTGCTGACTTGTATTGCCATACTCGTCTAACACCAATAGAGTCATTATCTGGTGGAGAGTAAGACGACACAGCTTTTACCAGACAGTGGTCAGAGCTACCCAATGGGGATGAGACCTGGATGTTATATCTGTCTGGATCAGTTGTCAGCAGAAGGTCCAGACAATTAGCTAAGTGGCCGTCAACATCGGGTACCCTCGTCGCTTTTTCAACCAACTGGGAGAGTCCAAGTGACACCGCAAACTTCCATGCTTCTCTCCCAGCATGGTCCGTTTTCTGGTATGGGAACAGCCAATCTTCATGATGCGCGTTAAAGTCCCCCAGAATGACAAGCTGCGCGGTGGGGTACCTTTGCATAGCCACATCAGCTGCCTCACTGAGATATTCAAACAATCGAGTTGTCTCCTGGTCACCTGTGTGCGATCGGTAGACACAGGAATACAGGATCTTTTCGATTCCTGTATCTACTATAACCCAGATCGTAGAGAATGTGGGGTCTTCAAGGTGGCGGAGACGCTGGAAACAGAGGTCATTTCGCGCGTACAAACAGACTCCGGCCCGCGAGCGGAAACTATGCTCCAACGTGTATCCGGTATAGTCAAGGTACGCAGCGCTCAATGGACATTGAATCTGCGTCTCCGTCAAAAAGAGCAAGTGTGGCTGCACAGTCTCGAGGTGGAAGTGGACCGATGAGAGATTTGAGTGCAATCCTCGGATATTTGTGAGGTGCACTGTAAGTGAGGGGGAGTGCAGCCGCTTAAAAACATTACCCTTTTTGCTTCTTGTCATTAAATTTTATAGTGGAAGAGTGAATAGGATGGAGAATGGCAGTTGAACGAGGCGCTGCACTAGCCCAGCGGTAATATTGATGTTGTCATGCCATAGAGAGCTTAGTCTGGAGACTGCGGGGACGCCCGAACCCCCCCAAGGATCGCCATCGGGCCCCCTCCTCTGGTCGCCAACCAGCACGATGGAGCCACCCTGGGATTTTTCACAGATGGCGGGGCAGCCTTTCATGGGTGGCTAGCCCACTAGTTGGGCCCCCAACTGTCTGCGGTCGGCCAGCGGCAAGCCGTGCTTCGGATCCCGCTACCCTCCGCGACTAAGCTCTCGACACAACAAACAACAATCCACCACCAACACGGCTACTGTGCAACACAACTGTTCAGACCCACTCTCCATACGGCTTCATCAGCCCCTACATGCCGAAACGCGCTGTTGGGCGCTTGGCGGCACGACTTCTGCTGATGGGTGGTAACCGTGCCGTCGGCCGATGTTGAGGCCTACCACCGCGACTACCAAGGTGTGAGGTAGTTTGTCCCTTAGTCGCCTTTTACGACACCCACGGGAAGATATGGGGTGGCCATATTCTATTTGCCGTAGCCACTATTTCATTGATGCTCCGCTCCTATTGGTCGTAGCGTGATTTAATATAGCCTATAGCCTTCCTCGATTAACGGACTATCCAACACAAAAAGAATTTTTCAATTCGGACCAGTAGTTCCTGTTCATGCAAAACGCCTGATTGATTATTGAAGCAACCAACTTTAGCGTTCATCAGTTTTTTGTTTATACCCAACCACTTACATGTACTAATTTACCGCACCACGTAAATGTAATATAATTTTTTACAATATAATTTTATAAGAGCATCAAGAACACGTATTTTACTTTTCTCCCATTAAATACTGCCAAAATTCTAAACATGGTCCTTATTCGAGCCTGGATGCGAGGAATTCAGCATTGGTGATTAATAATTAAAGGATTTATAAAGAATAGTCGTTGGACATCAAGAATTATAGTCGAGATTCGATGTGCAATTTTGCCACATCATTCTGGATAAAACAGGAAGATTCTGTGGTCTGGATATCAGGATACGTACTATAATAATTATAATTTTGATGATTAGTTTCCCCAACACTCTAAAGGTAGTATTTGTGGTTTAAATATTGTTTTTGAAGGTTAGTATCAAATATTTGTTAATTTTACATTACACTTAGCGTTCATACAATTATTTATTGTAATTTATGTAGTATGACTTTATCGCATTAATTTTAGTTGAAGTTTTCATAATTTTAAAGGATTATATACCTACATATTTGTGTATTGGTATATATTTGTGAACTTCTTTTGCAAAGTCTGTTACGTAACCGCTTAAGATTGTACTTAAACTTTACAGTTAATTTAACTGATTAATATTGATGCTAATTTAATTATTTCATAAACAATACGTGTTAATTGTAAATTTAATAGTTCCTAATTAATTATTATATACATATAATTCAGTATTATAAAGTAAAACTTACTTCTAATTGTTAAATATTGTTGTAAACGTTTCACATTAACTTTCATTGCATTGTAAGTTATTAGTTATCACGTATTATATTAATTATAATTTTGTATACATTCCAGGTTGACTGTACTAGTCTACGCAATGCCAGACGATAAGGAGCTCATAAGGAAGCGGGCTAGTTTTAAGGGAAGAGTTACTGTATTTTCTAATTATTTGAATTCTTTAGAACCTTCAACTTTAAGCCCTTCCGAAGTAAATGAATTACAATTACGTTTGAGTAGACTCGAGGCAATGTACGAGCAATATGACGAAGTACAATTATTATTGGAGTGTAGTACTGATAATATGGATAATCAAATGTCGGAACGTAGTGAGTTTGAATCTCTGTATTATAAATCCCTGTCTTTAGCACAAAAAATTCTTGCCGACTGCAAGAAAACAGATCGAGATAGCGAGGTAAGTTTACATTCAAATAATAAATGTGTCAAGCTGCCGACTATTCAATTACCTAAATTTAGTGGATCTTATACAAACTGGCTAGAATTTCATGATACATTTGAAAGCTTGATTCACTGCAACGATGAAATAAATAATATTAATAAATTTCATTATTTAAGATCCTCACTTGAGGGATCCGCTGCTGTGGTAATTAACTCAATACAATTTTCTGCGGCTAATTATTCGGTAGCATGGAATCTCCTTTGTGATCGATTCGACAACAAACATTTATTAATCCAACACCACGTTTCAACATTATTTAATATAGATTCTATTCGTAAAGAGTCATCAGTAGTTTTAAAGAATTTAATTGATCAAATAAACAAAAATTTACGTGCCTTGGAGTCATTAGGTGAACCTGTCAATCAATGGGACACTCTTCTCATTTACATTATTACACATAAGTTAGATAATAAAACTTATCGTGAATGGGAAGAATACAAAAGTCGCCTTGACAAGAACTCTAAGATAATGTTTTCTACATTTTTAAACTTTATTAGAGATCGAGCTGATTTAATTGAAACCTTAGAACTTTCGAATTCTAGTGTAGTTAGCCATACAAATACAAAAAATATTAAAATCAAGACAATGAGTATACAGGATTGTAATAGTAAAATTAGTGTTAATGATAATAATATTCAATCAAATTCTATTTTATTAAAATCTAAGTTATGCCAAAAATGCAACGGTGACCATAAATTGAGTGCTTGTCCTCAATTTTTAGCCATGACTAGTGAAGCACGTTTGCAGATTTTGCCTAGCTATAAAGTATGTTACAATTGTTTGTGTTCAGGTCATTATGCCAATAATTGTAAAAAGGCAGGCTGCAAAATATGCCGTCGTAAGCACAACACGCTGATACATGTGGCAGAGCATGTAAAAGGTAGGAACGCTTCAACTGTTGAACTCAGCGGCGGCAATGACAATACTAGCAGTTGTAAGACTGCGTCCACTACTCTAGCTCATGGTACGAGTTTATCACTTGCTGCCAATGTTAAGCAGGGCGATATTTTACTTTCAACTGCGTTAATAAAAGTGTTAGGAAGCAATCGCACATTCCACACAGCGCGCGCACTCCTTGACAGTGGCAGCACGTCATGTCTCATGACTGAGGCATTTTATAATCAGTTAGGTTTGTCTGGCTACACTGTGAATAAAGCAATAATGGGAATTAATAATTCTACATCGTCCATTAATAAAATGGCCGTCGTGTCAATAAAATCGAGAAGTGATAATTTTATGACAAAGATTAACTGTTTCATTTTGAATTCGATTACTGACAACGTTCCCAGTAGGCATGTAGATTTATTGAACCTTGAAATTCCTTCAGACATCTACTTAGCTGATCCTAATTTTAATTCACCAGCTCCTGTAGATGTACTACTCGGTGCCGATATCTTTTGGGACCTTTTAGGATCACAAATAATAAAACTAGGACCAGGACAACCTATTCTCTGTGAGACGAGGCTTGGTTGGCTTGTTTCTGGTCCGACCAGTAATACCGTAGAGTTAAGTTCTATGAATAGTAAATGTAACGTTACAAAGGTTATATCAGAAAGTGATAATGATAGATTTAATGATGATATACAACAGTTACTCACGCGCTTTTGGCAACTTGAAGACGTTGGTACAACGTCACATTATTCTTCTGAGGAAAAACAGTGCGAAGAACATTTTGTAAAAAATACAACGCGTTTGGAAAACGGTCAATTTTGTGTAAGAATTCCTTTAAAATATTCTTCTGAATTACTCGGTGAATCTTTATCTCGGGCAAAACATTGTTATTCCTCATTAGAACGTAGATTTAAAGTTAAGCCTCAATTTAGTCAAATGTATAAACATTTTATGCAGGAATACGAGCAATTAGGTCATATGTCTAAGTGCGACACTGTAGTTCAATTTGCTCATTATATTCCGCATCATGGAGTCATGCGTGAAAGTAGTACTACCACAAAATTAAGAGTAGTTTTTAATGCTAGTAGCCCAACAACTACTGGTATATCTTTAAATAATCTACAAATGGTAGGTCCTGTAATTCAAGATGATCTCTTGTCTATTTTATTACGGTTCAGACAGCATAAATATATATTAGCCGGAGACATTGAGAAAATGTATCGTACTGTAGTTGTTCATCCTGACGACAGACATCTTCAACAGATTGTTTGGCGTGACAGTCCTACATCTCCATTACATACTTATCAGCTTAATACAGTAACTTACGGCACAGCCAGCGCTCCATTCTTAGCGACTAGATGCATCCATCAGTTAGGATTAGAGTGCGCTGATAAGAAAGCTTCTGAAGCTATTCTTCATGATTTTTATGTCGATGATCTCCTCACAGGTGGAGATGATATACATGAAGTTAAGGATTTACGTCACAAAATAACATCCACTCTTGCTTCAGCAAAAATGAATTTAAGAAAATTTAAGTCAAATGACATACATCTAATGATTGAATCTGAATTTCCACAATCTTCACTAGACTTGAACGTTGGAGGATTTGAGTCAACTAAAACATTAGGACTAGGTTGGCAGGCGATGCCTGATCAGTTATGCTTTCCCATGAGCAATCAACCTATTGTAGACAGTTATAGTAAGCGTGAGATTCTCTCCGTTATTTCTCAGATCTTTGACCCTTTGGGACTGTTAGGTCCTTGTGTCATGGTTTTAAAAATACTGCTTCAAAAATTATGGCTGCACAAATTGTCCTGGGATGAACAACTGCCACAGGATATTAGAAAACTTTGGTCCGAATTAGTTCACAAATTGCCTGAAATAAATAATATTAAAATTCCACGTTGCGTCATTATTGATTCCTATAAATTTATAGAATTTCACATATTCTGCGATGCGTCTGAACAGGCATATGGTGCGTGTCTGTATGTACGTAGCATTAGCGATAAAGGTGAAGTATTGGTGCGCTTATTACTAGCCAAAGGTCGAGTAGCACCGCTTAAGCCAACAACTATTCCCAGACTAGAGTTGTGTGGTGCTTTAATTGGTGTGCGTATTTATGATAAAGTTAAGGCTTCATTGAGAGTGAAACCAAGACGCACTTTCTTTTGGAGTGACTCCACAATCGTTTTAGGTTGGCTGAAAATGTTACCTAACAAACTTCAACCCTTTGTTCGCAACAGAGTTGCAGAAATTTTAGATAAGACCGGCAATTGTGAATGGAGACATGTACCGACTGATCAGAATCCTGCAGATTATATTTCGCGTGGAGTGGACATCTCGTCAATAGGTTCATTATCAGAATGGTGGTCCGGACCAGATTTCTTAATGCATCATGAGTCAACATGGCCTTCGAAGATTTTACAGTTAGATGGTGATATTAGATTGCCCGAAATGAAGTCGAATGTTTCAACATTAATTAGTTCTAGTTGTAAAAATGAATTTAAAGGATTGATTAATTTTAACAATTTCTCAAATTTATTAAGGCTTCAACGTGCTGTAGCTTTCGTCTTACGTTTCATTGATAGGAAATGTAGGAAAATAGTGAATTCGGGTCCCTTGAGTATTGATGAATTGCAAAGAGCGTTAAATGTAATAATTCGCATATCTCAAAGGGAAAGCTTTGATGAATATAAATTACTGCTTATTAAAAGGGAGTTACCTAAGAAAAGTCCTCTAGGCAAATTCAAGGTTTTCTTAGATGACCAAAATATTATGCGTATTGGAGGTCGGCTCCAAAATTCAGATTTCGACTATGATAAGAAACATCCCATTCTACTTCATTCAAATCATAGGTTTACCGTACTTTTGTTTGAATATGAACACAAAAGGTTATTCCATGCTGGCCCACAACTGTTACTATCATCTATTAGAGATACGTATTGGCCAATTCGAGGTCGAAACTTAGCTAGGAAGTGTTACCTAAAGTGTACGCGATGTTGTCGAATGCGGGGAGAAACTGTTACCCCGACTATGGGACACTTACCACAGCAGCGGCTCCTAGCAAGTTTTCCGTTTGAAAATATAGGGTTAGATTATGCAGGTCCTATTCAATCAGTCGTTCGACAAGGCCGTGGTTCTAAATTAATAAAAGTTTATATTGCGATATTCGTTTGTTTTGCAACAAAGTCAATTCACCTTGAATTAGTTGGTGATTTGTCTAGTAATAGTTTTATCTTAGCATTAAGAAGATTTATCGCCCGAAGGGGTAAACCTAAAAATATTTACTCCGATAACGGTACTTCGTTTGTTGGTGCGTACAATGACCTCTCGAGATTTCTTAAATCGTGTTGTGATCCAGTTACCGAGGAAATGGCAAAGGAAGGTATTAAATTTCATTTCATTCCGCCTTGTTCTCCTCATTTTGCTGGCCTTGCGGAGGCTGGTGTCAAGTCAACCAAACATCATTTAGTCAGAGTGTTGGGCCTTTGTAATCTCACTTTTGAAGAATTGTATACAACGTTAGTACAAATTGAGGCCATCTTAAACTCCAGACCACTGACACCAATTTCGTCCAACCCAGAAGACTTGATGCCGCTAACTCCTGGACACTTTTTAATTGGTCGTCCCTTGACATCATTGCCATCACCCGATTTCCAAGAATACTCCACGCATTCCTTAAGTCGTTTTCAACGTATTGAACAGCTGAGACAACATTTCTGGACCAGATGGAGTAAGGAGTATATCTCAGAACTTCAAGTGAGAACCAAATGGAGGTCATGCAAGGGTTCACTAAAACTCAACACCCTGGTACTTCTGAAGGAAGATAACTTACCCCCTCTGAAATGGAAGATGGGACGAATTATTGCTGTGCATCCCGGCCCAGATGGGATTGTTCGAGTCGCAGATGTTAGAACGTCCAGTGGCATCCTTAGAAGATCGTTCAGCAAGATTTGCCCTTTACCTGTTTATACTGAGGGAGACATTTCTGGTTGAAAGGGAGCCTTTCAACGCCCGGGGATATGTTCATGCAAAACGCCTGATTGATTATTGAAGCAACCAACTTTAGCGTTCATCAGTTTTTTGTTTATACCCAACCACTTACATGTACTAATTTACCGCACCACGTAAATGTAATATAATTTTTTACAATATAATTTTATAAGAGCATCAAGAACACGTATTTTACTTTTCTCCCATTAAATACTGCCAAAATTCTAAACAGTTCCTGAGATTAGCGCGTTCAACCAAACAAACAAACTCTCCAGCTTTATAATATTAGTATAGATACATATTTCCTAAAAAATATCTCTCTAACTACACGTTTGGCTCAGTTTTTAGTGATGTGCGGGTCGCGGGTTCGAGTCCCGCTGGGCATTGGCATTAATTGGTATGATGAGTGCGAATGTTTGTATTGCAGTCTTTGTGATTTAAAGTTATATATGTAGTATATCAACTATCTGGTACCCGTAACACAAGCCTCGCGCTTACCACGGAACTAGATGGCGCTGTGCTAATGTCGATGTAAGTGAATCTTCTAAGAGTGTAGTTGATACTTGATATGACAGTAAGTCGAACCAAAGAATAACAAATCTAATTTCTATATTATGTCTAAACACAAATTGGACCTTATGCACTGCGCATAAAGTACTTTATTCAATGACACAACGTGCTTTTAATTTTGTCATCCGATAGAACGTTGAGGAAAAAGGCCTATTCAATTTCAAATAGTGCACTTTTTAGGGCATTTTTGCGACTGTAATTGTGTATTTTATTAATAATCTGGCTTTAAATCCTAAGAAGACAAAATATATGCAGTTTTTATTACCTAATGTAAAAAGACAGAATTTGAATTTGTATCTCAATAACGACTCATTAAATACGGTAGATTCCACGGTCTTCTTGGGATTGACATTAGATTCGGGTCTGCAATGGGGTCCCCATCTCTCGTCTCTTGCGAGTAGACTGAGCTCAGCTGTTTTCGCTGTTAGAAAAGTCAAGCAGCTAACGGACATTGATACTGCCAGACTTGTTTACTTCAGTTATTTCCATAGCATTTTATCTTATGGTATTTTGTTGTGGGGTAATGCAGCGGACATTAAATCGATATTTATTCTACAAAAAAGGGCCATTCGGGCTATTTATAACATAAGCGCTCGTGATACTCTCCGCGGACTTTTTAAAGAAATAGGAATTCTTACGGTTGCTTCGCAATATATATATTGTAACATTATGTTTGTTCGGCAAAATATTAATTGCTATTCAAAGCACAGCGACAAACACAGTATAAATACAAGAAATAAGGATAAACTTGTAACACCCAGTTTTCGCCTACAAAAGGTAAACAGATCGTTTATGGGGCAAGGTGTACGCGTGTATAATAAAATTCCACAGTCCATATTGAACTTGCCTTTGAGGCAATTTAAATCAAAAATTAAAAATACGTTATTGAATAAAGCTTATTACACTATAGTGGAATACCTGGTAGATGTAAATGTGTGGGATTAGTGACTTATTGTGTCTCACGTAGGATAAATAGATAAATTGTAATACAATATTGTTACCAAATATTTTTTTTAAAAAAACAACTGTTGAGTTTCTCGCCGGTTCTTCTCAGCAGAACAGCTTTCCGAGCCGGTGGTAGTTTACTCACAGACTTACAGACTGACAGTTAATTTTTATAATGTGAAAATGACGATTCAAAAGAGCTTGTAAAAGTCTATTTGAATAAAGAATATTTTGATTTGATTTGATTTGATTTATTTTATTTTTATTATTTATCAAGACAAACCTTCATAAAAGACATCATAGTGACTTCAATAACTTTATCTTGCGGTATGTTATTAACTGCAAGGTGCTGATAAACGTCTTCGGTGGAACAATGTAGGCCTTCGATCTGAAAATAAATTAATTAAAAAAAATATTAATTGACAGTAAACATAATTTAATAACAAAAAATATTTGCATTAGTCTTAAGACATTAGTAGCTCAGTGGTAACGTGGTCGCTTGAGTAACCGAGTGATGCGGGTTCAAATCCGGGTCTCGCACCTCTAATATTTTCATGTGCGAATCATTTCTATCATGATTACCACTTGTCTTACGGTGAAGGAAAACATCGTGAGGAAACCTGCATGTGTGAGAAAACCTAGCAAGTTTTGGAAAGACATGCTCAGTCCGCCAACACGCACTAGGCCAGCGCGGTGGACTATGGCCTGATTCCCATCGTATCGAAGGGAAGTCCGTGCCAAGCATCATGATTTGAAGGTGATATCGTCGCTTTAAAAAGAAAACCTCGTATGTCCAGAAATCCAAACTTTACAGGAAACGAAAAAAAGGTTCATTTTGTCAATGTTTTTCAAACAAGAGGTTTTCGTTTTACTCCAAATATGGCACTAGTAGTCATGTATTGGATTTACGGTTTCGCCGTAATATAAAATACGTAATTATCATTTGATTTAAAAAAAAATGCATTTTTAACATACGAAGTATTCATTCTACAGCAACGTATGTCACATTTTCGAATGTTCGCTGTTTTATGCATAGATGTCACTGTTGTGTGCATAAACAGCTTTAAATATTAAAACAGCC
The DNA here is from genome assembly GCA_905231865.2 of Boloria selene. Taxonomy (NCBI): domain Eukaryota; kingdom Metazoa; phylum Arthropoda; class Insecta; order Lepidoptera; family Nymphalidae; genus Boloria; species Boloria selene. The sequence continues at coordinate 521,186 of HG993158.1, read as the reverse complement.
CTATTTGACTATGATAGTTAAGTTCTCACCACTCGACGGCCATTTTATACATTACACAAACATCGAATTCAATTTTCTTCCATTTATGTCTTCAAATACATAACCTCCATTTTCCAAAAACTAAGTATAATACGTGCCATGAAAGATGAGATTTGACGAGCGTCAGTAGCGTGGGATTTTCGCACTTAAATCGAGTCAATAAGAGTTACGTATAATTAATTTCAAGTCCCATCTTTCGTGGTACGATCTGTAAAGCTATACTTACTTCTATGACAGCTATATGTGCTGGATGTTTAAGCCGAATGTGTGTCTTCAAGTCAGATTTAATGCGAAATCTTTTTGGGCACCTCGTACATACCCATGGTCTAACGCCATTGTGGATTAGTCTATGATTTTTCATTGCCGTCAAGCTGTTTCATGGGATATTTAATTATTATATTGTAATATAATATTTTAAGATATTCTTTGTAATTTGAAAATCAGTAATATGTGGAAACTATACAACAATTTGGCTTAATTTAAAATTGCCTTATAAATGATACTTTTTTTAAAATAAAACCTTTTAGTGAGTGAGTCGCGAAAGTCATATAGTGATATAGTGTAGTGATAAAGTAATTAATATAAAATATATATTTATATATTGCTCATAACATCATAAATAATATATTGTTATATACATCTATACTTTTCCGATTCTCAGACCTACTCAATATGCTCACAAAATTTCATGAGAATCGGTCAAGCCGTTTCGGAGGAGTTCAAGTTAGAACCCCGTGACACGAGAATTTTATATATAGATTGTTTGTGTACTTTTATAAATAAACTAGCTGACCCGTGCCCACTTCGTTGGGCATAATGTTAATAATCCTTTTTTAGTACATAGTGTTTAAGTTAGACATATGCTTGTCGTTGACTTTTTTGTAGGCATTTTCAAGCTCCACATCTTTTCTCTAGAACTCAAAAATATATATTTCATAGTTAAGGCAGCGTTCGTAAGAAACGCTTTCATTCGACCGTTTTTTCTTCGATTCACTTTGCAAAACGGACTACCACGTAAAAGCCTTTTTATTTTTCGGTTTTTTATATAACCTATGATCTATGACTCAGCAATAATATGGCTTTCTATTGGTGAAAGAATTTTTAAAATCGGTTCAGTAGATCCCGAGATTACCCCTTACAATTTAACAAATAAACAAACTTTACTTCTTTATAATATTAGTATAGATATAGATAAATAAATAAATCTAACCGTCTGAAAGCGACCCCGCACACGTCACACGGGAAAGGCCTTTCCCCGGAGTGCACTCGCGCATGCTCGTCCCGGACAGACGCGGACCGGAATGTTCTAGAACAGACTGGACATGTGTTCGATTGTCTTTTATCTTCCCTTCCATGTACTTCTCTGTAAAGGAAAATAGTATAAGTTTTAGGAATTAGATATAATTAATATTATGTTAAAAATAATTAATAATTGTAGAGCCATTTAGATTATTCATGATCATTAACTGCCAGTTTCTATAACCTATCTACCGATAGACCGGTAGATACTTTCATACGATGTTGACAGGTTGTAACTTTTAATGTGTCAAAATAGTATGAAAGTAACTACCGGTCTATCGGTAGATAGGTTATAGAAACTGGCAGTAAAAGAGTAAAAAATGCTATTAAAAGCATTGATAGACGAGTCATATTAATATTTAATTTTTATTTATAGTTTCATGAATGAAACTTTTTTTTTAAACGGATTCCTAATATTTTTTCTTTATCAGTTATCTATCAGTGAAAGTGTTATCAAAATCAGTCCAGCCGTTTCGCTCATACTCTGGAATAAGCAGACAGAAAAAGATAAAAATTTAGCACAGGCAAAGCCGCGGGATCCGCTAGTTATGTATATAAACCTTCCTCTTGAATCACTCTATCTATTAAAAAAACCGCATCAAAATCCGTTGCGTAGTTTTAAAGATTTAAGCATACATATGGATATAGGGACAGAGAAAGCGACTTTGTTTTATACTATGTAGTGATATACACGTAATTTCATGTATATTTACAAACAGACACTTCAATTTAATAGATGTTTTCTTCATTAAACATACATTTAATTAAGTAGTTTTTTTATATATATATATAACGACTCACCCTCGATTCGTTCGGGTTCGTCCCTTGCTTTAACGTTTTTTACGGCTAGTAAAATAATATTTCTAAGATAAAAGTAGCCCAAGTTACTCCTTATAACATTAGCTATCTGCGAGTGAAAGTCCCGTCAAAATCGGTTCAGACGTTATGAAAATTAGCCAAAACAAACACACATAGAGACAGACAAAGATTCTAAAAATTGAGTTTTTATTATAAGTACCGTATATAACTACATACAAATATGCATTTAGTAAGAAAATATAACTTCCTCCTTTTATGAAGCCGGTTAAAAAGCCGTTATCGTGACATTTCAAACAGACACTCCAAATATTATTTATTTGTATTATAGTAGATGTATTCTCCATTAAATATACATAAAATTATGTTCTTTTTTACATATAATACGAAATATCTTACTTTATATGCTTCTGTAACGCGTTTTGGTTGTGCAGATTATGCCCACATTGGTTACAAATCGTTGTTTGTCCATCACCTACAAACATTACATTGACTTGCTTATAATTACTTTGCTTTATATCTTTTGCTCGGAACTCTTATTCTTTTTAAATAAATAAAGTAAAATCTTTATTTGGTATCTCAATTTTATTTATTTATTCTTTTTCTTAAGTAAAAGTTGATTAAGTCACTTCTTATAACAATAGGTTACTGTTGAATCAAAATCGGTCCGGTCGTTTCTGAGATTAGCCGAAATAAAAAGACATATAGACAAAAAGTATTAAACATCTAATATATAAAATTTTCGTGTCACGGGGTTCGAACTTGAACTCCTCCGAAACGGCTTGACCGATTCTCATGAAATTTTGTGAGCATATTGAGTAGGTCTGAGAATCGGCCAACATCTATTTTTCATCCCCCTAAATGTTAAGGGTAGTCCACCCCTAAATTTTATTTTTTATTTTTTAGACAATTCTTTTTCTTACAGATCAACCCAATGAGGTTGATTAGCAATTAAAAAATGAACGCGGGCGAAGCCGCGGGTACAGCTAGTAATAATTATAATATTATTGAAGTGAATCTTCTTTAGAATCGATGTGATTTCAAACTCGATGAAACGAAAAAATAAGTCCATAGTACCAGGCGCTCAGAGACGGGGAAGAGTTAGCCTTAGTTAGATCTCGCCCACCGCGAGTCAGTGACATTTCTAACTCTGTCTAACTCGTGGGTGTGACCGTAGCGCCATCTCCCTCTCTCGACGAGCTCAGACGGGGTTATTTAGTATAAATATAAACGAGCTTTAAAAATTAGTTTGCCAAAGAAGTTTTACTTCTGACATGTGTACTTTGTACACACGCACTTTTTTATTTGTAACTCTTAATACATTATATAAGAAGTGGATGTGCAAATATTACAAAGTCCATTTTATTTAGCCTTTTTAATATCCCATAGCTGGGAGTGGGCCTTTTTTAATACTTGGGGGACAAAAGTGCGGGTGGAGTGACATAATATCTTTCGAAAACTTGCTAGTTTCAGAAATGCAGGTTTCCTCAGAATGTTTTCCTTCACCGTAAGACAAGTGGTAATCATGATAGAAATGATTCGCACATGAAAATATCAGAGGTGCGAGACCCGGATTTGAACCTGCTTGACTCAATCTCTTAAACTATAAAACCTAGTACCAATAAATATAAAGGAATTAATTAATAACTATTGTAATATAAATAAAATTATTCTATTAAGTACCTTGTCTTACAACTTGCATTGATTCATCACTATGTTCATTCTTCCTATGCCTATAGAGTTCAGTTTTATTTGGCAAAATGGCATCACAATCGCGACACGGAATCCTGTTGCAAATACAAAAACAAAAAATATTAATTTTAACTTCTATTAGCGGTATAAAGAAAATAATTATTCTGGTATACATTTTTTATAATTTTTTTATTGATAAAAATAAAAATTTTACCATAAAAAGACGAAACGAAAATAACTTGCTTTCTATGAGAGAGAGAGAGAGAGAGAGAGAGAGAAACACGCGCACGCCACACGGTTTACAACTATAGCAAAAAGTGTCGTTACAACTTTTGGTCTTAATTTTTTCCGTTTAGCCCTCTTTCGCAACGCGCGATAAGGAACTTCGTTCCAAAAATGATAAAACTATACATTAAAAAACTAACTTAATCATTTCTATTAATATTATATTCAATATTTTTCTAAAATATTGTTACGTAGTACGGGTTCGGGATCGGAAATTAAAAGCGTTCTCGCACTTAAGATGTTTTATTTACACTTTATATACACGCGCAGTCTGTACGCAGCATTAGTTAAATTGAGTCTCTGAGCACTATAATCCACCGCTTTTAATAATTCACTATACTCTTCTTCACTTTTTCACTATTTCGTATCGCTTTGTAATCTTCACTTAACTTCGAACATCAACTGATCTCTCGACACACTGCCGGCCTTTTTATATGTGTAAATTTAGAACATTCTAGTATCGAAAATTCAAAATGTTTCTAGTAACTTCCAAATCTTTCCTGAAAATGCGTTGTCTCTCTCTGACACATTAAAATTTGCAATAAACTGTTCTTGTTATCTAATTGTCAAAAGTTATAAATTGACATTAGCTGTTGTAAGGCATGGTACAAGCGTGCTATTATGACGGGTTTGCACTATATTCCGCGACAATATTATAGGAAAATATTCACTACTATCAATACAAAGACGAAATCTATAGTTATAGGAATCTTGTCTGTTTGTCTATTATAGTATCACGAGAAAACTACAAATTTTTATTGCGAGAAAATATCTTGTTTCTGAGGAATCTATACTAATATTATAAAGCAGAAGAGTTTGTTTGTTTGTTTGTTTGGTTGAACGCGCTAATCTCGGAAACTACTGGTCCGAACTGAAAAATTATTTTTGTGTTGGATAGTCCGTTTATCGAGGAAGGCTATAAGCTATATTACATCACGCTACGACCAATAGGAGCGGAGAATCAACGAAAAATGTTGCAAAAACGGGACAAAGATATTTCTTTTGAGAGCTTCCGTCGCGTACGCTTTAGCGGTTGTAGTTATGCAAACATTATGTATGACAGAACTATTCCCCTTTAAAAGTTCTAAAAATAGTTTCTCTTAGAACGCGAGCGAAGCCGCGGGAAACTTCACTTGTATGTATATACTTTTAGGAACCAGAAGTGAAATTTAGAAAAAATAAAAAGACTTTCCAAACGGACAAGGTTTCCCCTTACACTAGTTTACAGTACGTGAAATTAATAAGCTCGCCGTTACCACCACTACGTGATATCCCTTCCACGATGACGTTTTCTTACTATACTTCCAACAATACATTATATATTAAAACCCAGTATGTTTAAAGAAAGTTAAATAAAATAATAATTAGATATAGTTAAAAATAAAAAAATCTATAGTTGATGTTTCAACTCGAACTACAAGTAAATACCTACTTCTATCAATGGCATATTTTATTATATTATTCCCAAATATATGATTTATGTCTTATTATTGTCCCCCATACAAATTTAATATAATGTATGTATGTATGTATATACCGATAATTCTCACGAAGTATTTTGGTGAAGCCGCCATTTTCTTCTTCACCATTGTGAGTTTTCTTTCTATGATATGTCACACTCCAGCTGAAAACATAACTCATAATATAAATGAACGATATAAGACTGATATTTTTACATCTATATATATAAAAATTTCGTGTCACGATGTATGTGCGCGATAAACTCCGAAACTACTGAACCAATTTTTATCAAATTTTGTAACCATCTGTAATTTGGTCCAACTTGGGAGATAGAGTAGTTTTTATCTCAATATTTGTCATTGCAAATTAAATGTTTATTATACGACTTTAGTGTGTATTTATCGGTTCGTTCTATAAAAACCTAATAGATGGCGGTTTGGTATCTAAGTTGCACAGATATCCGGTAGATGGCGCGATGCTACAGACACACACAAACACCCCGTCGTTTTTGCGTCAGAGGTTAAAAAATAACTTTAATAGTTATTTCAATTAAAAATACATTGAAATCAAAGATTATGAATTACAAAATTCGAATCTCAACTGAAGGACATTGTCATAATTTCACACTATTATAAAATGTTTGTATAAATTTTTCTTTTACTTCTTTTTCTTTATTTATTTATTTATTTATAAATCCTTTATTACACCAAAAAAAAGATACAGTAGATGTGTATATCATACAAAAAAAAACCGTTTTGATGTAATTTACATTTAAGGTCCCCTTTAAAAGGGGACCTTATCACTTAGAGTGATTTCTTCCAGGCAACCAATACTATAAAGGAACTCGTGGGGTAAGGGGTTGCACGGAAAAAGGTTGGCGTTCTTTTTCTTTGTGTGTACAATAAAGAGTATTTATTATTATTATTAATTTACTACTGTTTTCAAGTCGGTTAAAATACTATGAAAACTCACCTATTCGGAAACGTCAGTTCGCATTGATTACATTTAAAGACGTAATTTTCATTAGCGTGTTTGGTTCGACGATGCACTTGTAGATACGTCCAATGTAAATATGATCGACCGCAATCCTAAATAATATATTATACATAAATAAAATAATTAACAAATATGTTTGTACATTAACACACAGTGCCATCTAGTTCCATGGTAAGCTATGAGGCTTGTGTTACGCATATTATTTGAAGGAGAAACTTATTAATTAAACTAATTTATTTTGATTTAAGTCTATAAACAGTTGTAAAAATCGAGTTACAAAATTTAGGGGTGGGCGAAACTGCTATCTGTTGATAACGTGTTATAACTGTAGCGGTGGGCGAAACGGCTATATATTGATAAAGAGTTATAAAAATACGCTATTTTTAAAATGCCTATTATTTTTTACGCTATAATATATTTATAAGTTATATATTTTCGCATAATTTAGCGCACACGACTCGTGACAAAAATATTATACGGCTAGCACGAAGTGTCAAGCGCGGCAGTTGTCGTCCATAGTGATTACATACTCTTTGTTGTGGTCATATTATATGTAATAAAATAAATCAAAAAATAGCTATAGCGCTTGCCTCTGGAAATAAATAACAGGCGATTTGGTTATTATAAATAGCATGTTATTTATAAATAGCAGCTTTTTTTCAGCTATCTAGAATAACGAGCACCCCTAAAAATAGCCTATAAAAAGCCGTTGCGCTCCACCTCTATACAATTACTAATTTGGCAGAATTAAAAAAATTAAAAAAAAGTCAGAAACCACATAGAAACAAGAACAAACTTTACAGTAAACAGTTTACAATCCCTGAGATTGGCGGCCATTGCATCTGTGCGAGTGAGACGCACGCGGGAGTGTCAGAGACAGGTAATAACCGGTTAGTGTACGAATTTCTTTCTGCTTTGCGTCCGAACTATAATCATTTTAAAGATTAGCCGAAAAAAAACCGGCTAATAGAGAAAAATTAAAAATCTGTGATTTTTCTTATAACTACAGTATATATTAATAAAATGTAAGTATGTATTTAAAATTTCTTCTTCTTCTTAGACCCTTTTTTTAACGTCCCACTGCTGAGGGTGGGCCTCCCTCAGTAGGGGATCAGGACATAGTCCACCGCGCTGGCCTAGTGCGTGTTGGCGGACTGAGCATATCCTTCGAAAACTTGCTAGGTTTTCTCAGACATGCAGGTTTCCTCACGATGTTTTCCTTCACCGTAAGACAAGTGGTAATCATGATAGAAATGATTCGCACATGAAAATATCAGAGGTGCGAACCGTATTAGACCCCGCATCACTCGTTTATCCAAGCGGGCGCGTTAACGCTGGGCAACCACTGTCTTCATTCAAAATTTATATGTGCAGAATATCAACCATCTGGTACCCGTAACACGAGCCTCGTAGCTTATTCCCACAATATACCTCGCACAGGAAGTGTTTAACGACGGGGAACCCCCCGTAGCCGAGCACGCCGGCGCGGGCGGGGCCGGACGTGCCTTCGTTGCGGCTCTCGCTCGCACTGCGCTTGTAGAACCCGTGGGTAGTCTTGTGAGTTGTACATCTAGTGTTTAAAGGCTATTTTTTTTAATATTCAATGTATACTTTCTTATTATAAATGAAAATATCTTTTCGGATTTTGTCGCGGATTTTAATATTATGATTTTAGTCTCTCCCGCGACCATGTGCGCTGTAAAGCATTCGAAACGTCGGGAACCAAAAATCATAATAAATCCGCGACAAAATCCGAAAAGATAGTTTCATTTATAATGTCAAATATTCGCGTAAACCTAAGAAAGTAATATGGGTACTTTCTTATTATTTTTAATTCAATGAATATTTGACTCTATATAAATAAAACTATCTTTTCGCATTTTGTCACGGATTTAAATAAACGGATTTTTACGGATTTTTGGTTCCCGAAGTTTCGAATGCTTTACAGCAGAGGTTCCCAAACTTTTTTTACTCGTAGACCACTTTTAAAATCTAGCTGGTTCCGGTGGACCCTCTGTAGCCACATTTATATTCCCAAAACTAGAGAAAATGTGAAGATTAGATGTAACTATGAAAATTTGCATTGCAGTTGAGTTCTATCCACGAATGCATTTCGGAAAAAAGTAAGAATTTATGATATTAATATTAAATTTTAAATTAATATATAAAATTTTCTATAATTTTATTAAAGCTAGATCAATTTTGATAAAATTTACTACATAAATAGACTAAAAGCGGGACATCACAAAGACAAAGACAAAGTGAGGGAATATCACTAGTTATTTAAAAAAAATTAAGTACTTTCAATCTTACCTGGAGTAAGTCGCGAAGCTAACTTTACAAATGTGGCAAGTGAAAGGATTTTTTATTCCCTTATGAATTATTCGGTGGTTGTTTAAAGCGTCTTCCAAATAGAATACACTACAAGATGAAAATATTATTATTAATCTTGATAATTTAAGGCTTGAGATCTGAAGGCCTTGGGTTCGAGTCTCGAGTCGAGTCAAGTATGATGTATCAGGTTTTTCTAGTAACTAATAATAATAATGTACTGATTTATTTTCCCGAAAACAAATACATAATAATGTATTAGGTACATGTGAGAGAGTGCAAACACATATCTTGTATTCTTTATCTCTTTCACTCTCACAGTGACAATCTAACACTTTTAAAGAGGGATAAGATCCAGTACTATGCTGTATAACATTTGGCTTAACCCAGAACTCGAACCTAGGCCTGACGAATAGTTAATGTATGTGGCAATATGTACAAGACTCCCATCGTGCACTAAGGTGGTTGCAAGTCGATAATCATAAGGGTGTAAAAGATATGGGGGTTGAAACATGTTAACTTAAAAATGTGAGACTGTCATTGGTCTAAAATGGTCTGGATTGTTCTAGAAGTTCCTGGAATGATCTAGAAAGTTCTAAAATATATGCCTAGATTTTGATCCAATGGCATTCTAGAAAATTCCAGCGAACCGGGTATTCACAGAGAACATAAAAACAATTCACAACTAACTCTTCACAGTATTCACATCTAAAAGCCTTCTCCACATTGACGACTCGTATTATATTTCTTGCAACATTATCTAACTTCGAGAGCAACGCTTCACTCAACTCGTTATCGACTTGTCGTTCTATTCCTTCAGTCAGTTGTGGGTATTCTAAATGATAAATATATTTTTTAATATATTATACAAAAACCGGTCAAGTGCGAGTCGGATTCGTATATGAAGGGTTCCGCAACATCGTAAGAGTTTTAAGACTAATAGATTTTTCTATTTGTCTGGTAGAATTTTTGTCTGTCTGTCAGTTGAAGAAATGTATCTAAAGAGAAAACCATTCGACAGATTTTAATGAAATTTGGGTATTATTATTGCGGGAAAAATGTCATCATAAAGAAATCTATAATAACAGTTAAGTTTATAAAATAGATTTTGATACATTCATCACTACATAGTATGAAACAAAGTCCCTATGTATGCTTAAATCTTTAAAACTACGCAACGGATTTTGATGCGGTTTTTTTAATAGATAGAGTGATTCAAGAGAAAGGTTTATATGCATAACTAGCGGATCCCGCGGCTTTGCCTGTGCTAAATGTAGGGAAGAGCGAGGAGCGAGCGAAGCGAGGGCGAGACGCTAGTAATAACTAATTTTAAAATTGAAAAATTAAGTCTGTGGATTCTTATTTCTTACTACATATTATAAAACAAAGTCCTGCCTAGGGATTGCAATCCGGAAAACCGGATCCGGTAATCCGGCGGATCCGGCAACATTTCACGGTCACCGGATCCGGTACTAATATACCGGATCCGGCGACCGGATCCGGTGTTACTAATTTTTGGCAAAATAATAGAGCTTTTGCATGAGTTGGTACTTTAAATGCGTAATGCGTGGTGTTCATGCGTGCGAGTTGGTGTCTGACATAAATATAAGACTTGTTTGTTAGCATTATCGAATACTTTAATAATTATAATTTTCTCATATCAGTAAAGTAAGGTAATTATATTAGATTTTATAAAGTTACTTCATAAATAAAAAATAATTGATCTATCTGTGAAAGTGATATCTAGGGACACTGAGCTACTCGTTCCAACGTTAAAATTTTAACTAGTTGCCTACACTAGCCACCGCTACATTTTAATTATTTGCTCGTTGTCGAATCTTAACATTGGATTAGAAAATGCTCCATCCTGAATGACTGATGGATCAACGCACAGCCTAAACTGCTAATCGTAGAGACCTGAATCGTTTAGGGTTTGACCCAGTTTATGACGTAGTTATCGGATTAGAAAGGATTTTCCGAAATTTTATGCCTAAGGAAGAAAAGATGGGAGCAATGTCTGTATGGTGTGATTCCAATCTACTTCAAATTTTGCATAAAGATACTTTAACAGAATTGATGGAAAACGTGTTTCGTATTTTATTGAAACCCATTGCCTTACGGGGTTAAAAAGGGGTAAACAGTAATTTGGGGGTAACTTACATCAAAGATGAAATCAATACTTCTTAGTGCTTTTGATTTAAATAACAGTTTATTTTTGCACATGTTTGAAAAACGTAATACTTTTCTCAACAAAGTCAACAAAAAGTTTTTAATAGTAGGCATAGGTCTATCTACTACTACAACTACGCCAAGAAAATCGAATAACTGATTTAAATAGTAGTCCTCATAACAAAAGGGATGAAATGGTAAATGGAGAATCAATTTTTGGTATATTATAAGTAAAAGAGTATAGACAAACATATTTTTTGTACTTTTAGTTAGCGAAGCCGCTAGTTCCGCTAGTTTTTTATAAACTACTTACCTATATTTAGTACAATGATACTTGAATAACTTAATAACAGTTCATTTTGAACCAAAAAGGCGAAAATTATATCGATCTGGTCAATCCGGCCGGATCCGACCGGATCCGGCCGGATTGATGGAAATTCTGCCGGATCCGGCCGGATTGAAAATGACGCCGGATTGCAATCCCTAGTCCTGCCCCGCGTTTGTTTGTCTGTTAGCGATAAAATCAAAAAATACTGCACCGACTTTCATGCTGTTTTCACTAATGGATAGAGTGGTTCTCGAGGAAGCTCTCTTTTAATAATTACATATATAACTTAATAGTAGTAGTAGTATTAGATACTATATATATTTAAGAGTAGAACCCAGATTATCCGGATCAATTAAAGGTATTCCGTATAATCGAAAATCCGGATAATCGATTTTAAAGTCAAATCAAGCTATATTTAAATTTTATTCAATTTTTATTATGTAATGGGCAATGGGTTGTACATACGTCGTTTAGAAATAAAAAAAACACTATAACGATAATAAAAATAATAATATGTGATACAGATGATTTTTAAGAGGCAACAATACTCTTTTTCGCTTAACGTAAACAAAAATTAGACAACCTATCAAGTATCAGTTTAACGCTATCAAAAAAAACAATATCAAACACTATCGCGCAAACAAATAAGAGCGGGAGGTTTCGGAATAAACTCTTCGTAACATGTCTCGTTGCTTAAAAAAATATCTGCAATTAGAACCGCGAAGAATAAGTCCGGATTATTATCCGGATAATCGAAGTTAGGATAATCAAAGTTCGGATAATCGGGATTTTTCCGTATTTGATAATTTCAATATAACCGTCCAAACATACACTTTTACATATATATAATAAGACGAAAATACAGAATAACTTACCAACCACTTTGACACTGTGCCTCACAATCCCACTAGTGGGCGACAGTTGTTCACTCGCTTCAGTTTCCTCTTTAAAATCCTTTGTATACTCGGCTATACATTCGGTTGATTTCGTCGCATGCTCCTATAGTTTATTTATTTATTAGAGAAAAAAACAGTTATATAAAACAACAATAATCTATACAAATTAATAATCTATACTAATATTATAAAGCTGAAGAGTTTGTTTGTTTGTTTTGGTTGAACGCGCTAATCTCAGGAACTACTGGTCCGAATTTAAAAAATTATAGTCCGTTTATCGAGGAAGGCTATAGGCTATATTACATCACGCTACGACCAATAGGAGCAGAGCATCAATGAAAAATGTTGCAAAAACAGGAAGGGCGGGCGTTAGTTCTGCGAAGTACCGTACCGCGCGACTCAGAAAGAATTTGGTTTCCGGTATTTAGAACTTATTTATGTTTAGGTGTTTTTTGTTTATTATATTTTATGTGTATGTTTAGGTATTTTAATTAATGCTCCGCTCCTATTGGTTGCAAAAAGAATTTTTTATATCGAACCAGTAGTTCCTGAGATTAGCGCGTTCAACCAAACAAACAAACAAACTCTTCAGCTTTATAATATTAGTATAGATTATTAAATAGTAAAAATATGAACCTGTGCATCATTATGGTCTCGGAAAGCTCTAAAACAAATAGCACACACAAGTACTAAAGCCGGTGACAGTTCTTCTTCATGAGCTCTCAAATGCATTCGAAGTCGAGAACGTCGAGTCAGTTGTTTGAGGCATATGTGGCATTGAAAAGGCTTTATCTGTGGCCAAAAGTTTTATTAAATTTAGGCTATCAGTAAGAAATTAACCTGTTAATTTGAAAATTGTTATGAAATATGGCAATACTTTTAAATTATTGTAGGTGTTCATAAAAATGTATAGTAATATTATAAACGCGAAAGTTTGTAAGTATGGATGGATGAATGTTTGTTACTCTTTCACGTAAAAACTACTGAATGGATTTCAATGAAACTTTACAATAATATAGCTTATACATCAGAATAACACATAGTTTACAATTTAATAAGATATTGTGTAAATTGTCCAAAATATGACGATAAGTGTCAAATAAGTATTCTGGCAACTGCTAGAGTTACACATATGTAATGTATGATAGAAATGTTTATTTTAAACAAGCGACTCACCCTCACTTCGCTCGGGGTCGTCCCTAGATTTAGCGCGAGCGAAGCCGCGGGTTCCACTAGTTTATTTATATAACACATATTTCTTAATAATTGCATTTTGAGATGTGGTACGAGTAACTTGAATTATTGATCAGAAATTCCATTCATTTAAAACACAAAATAAACCAAAAACTTAAAAATTTTGAAACTAAGCATTAAAAAACATTAGTACCTACAGATTAAACATATAACCAGAACCACACACACAGTTAGTGGATTTAAAAAACAAAATTCCTGGGGGGCTAACTTCAGTGAGTCACTCACCTGTAGATGTGTAACACTGTGTTCATCCAACGTCTGCTTGTCGAGGAAGCGCTTGCCGCACGTCACGCACACGTAGCGCCGCGTGTCTGTGTGCGTGCGGCTGTGTTTTGTTAGTGTTGCCCTATAAATAAAAAAATGTGCGTGTATACAAAGTACACATGTCAGAAGTAAAACTTGAATTTAAAATAAGGCTAACTCTTCCCCGTCTCTGAGCGCCTGGTACTATGGACTTATTTTTTCTCTCTCGCTGAGAGAGACACTCTCGCTGCTCGTCGAGAGAGGGAGATGGCGCTACGGTCACGCCCACGAGTTAGACAGAGTTAGAAATGTCACTGACTCGCGGTGGGCGAGATCTAACTAAGGCTAACTCTTCCCCGTCTCTGAGCGCCTGGTACCATGGACTTATTTTTTCGTTTCATCGAGTTTGAAATCACAACGATTCTAAAGAAGTTTCACTTTAAAAAAATGACATAATGTCTATAATAAATCTATACTAATATTATAAAGCTGAAGAGTTTGTTTGTTTGTTTGGTTGAACGCGCTAATCTCAGAAACTACTAAAACTAAATTATTTTTGTGTTGGATAGTCCGTTTATCGAGGAAGGTTATATTACACCAATAGGAACGGAACATTAGTGAAAAATGTTGCAAAAACGGGAAGGACGGACGTTACTTTTGCGAGATACCTACCATACTGCGGTACTTAGAAAAATTTGGTTTCCGGTCTTTAGACCGCGTGCGAAGCCGCGGGAAATGCTAATAGTAAATACGCGGAATAAGAAAAAAATATTTGCCCCGGGTGAGGATCGAACTCACGACCTTAAGATTATGAGACTTACGCGCTGCCTACTGCGCTACCGAGGCTTGTATACTTTTAGTGGAAATAGGTTTACTAAGCCATGCTTACATTTAATTCAATTATTATTCATCCACGATTAATTATACTTTAATTTGAATTTTTTTGTAAAATTTTTATTGAAATAATCTTTACTATATATATACAGAGCTCAGAGGTACAGTTTAGATACAGGATTTATGTTAGGTAGGTAGGTAGGTACCATTAAAAATCTTAGTCTGTCTGTCTGTGACAAAGAAAATAACTGGACCCATTTTGATGAAATTTGGAATCATAACAGCTAGTTCTCCGTCTCGACATATTTAGTTTACTTTTTTTTACTAAAAACTAGCGACTCGCCCTCGCTTCGCTCGGGCTCTTCCCTAGATTTAGCACAGGCAAAGCCGCGGGATCCGCTAGTTATGCATAAAAACCTTCCTCTTGAATCACTCTATCTATTAAAAAAAACCGCATCAAAATCCGTTGCGTAGTATTAAAGATTTAAGCATACATAGGGATATAGGGACAGAGAAAGCGACTTTGTTTTATACTATGTAGTGATATAAGCCTCATGGCCACGGGAGAGATTGCCATGATTGCTGTAAAGCATTCGAAACGTCGACAACCAAAAATAAAAATAAATCCGCAACAAAATCCGAAAACATAATTTCATTTATAATATCAAATATTCGCGTAAACCTAAGACAGTAATAATCAAAATAAGTAAAAGATAATACCTTAAAAAGAAAGTCTTCCCACACCCTATGACAGGACACTGCCATCTTTTTTGCTTGTCATGTTGAAAGTGGACGTGATCGAACAATTCCGTCTCTGTAGGAAACTGAATATCTTCACACTCTACACATTTATATTGACCATCGCTTGTCAGTGAGTTTGTTGAATCGTGAAATTGCCTGTATATAAACATTAAAATCTATACTAATATTATGAGCTGAAGAATTAGTTTGTTTGTTTGTTTGAACGCGAATATAAAAAAATAAGGAAAAGTCAAAAAAACAGCCGAAAAATTTAAAAGTTCTGAACGGTTTATGTTGTATGGGAATCACTTACTTTTAAAACATCTAATAACTAATTCATCTATTCTAATATTATAAAGTTGTATGGTTGAACGCGCTAATCGCAGGAACTACTGGTTCGATTTGAAAAATTATTCTTGTGTTGGATAATCCGTTTATCGAGGAAGGCTATAGGCACACAACAAATTTTATGTATTACATCACGCTACGACCAATAAGTGCAGAACATTAATGAAAAATGTTGTAAAAACGGGAAGGGCGTTAGTTCTACGAGGTACCATACCGTGTGACTTAGTAAGAATTTTGGGTCCGGTCCTTAGAACGCGTGCGAAGCCGCAGGAAATGCTAGTTATTTACTTATAAAGTACTAGCGCGTGTGAAGCCTCGGGTTCCGCTAGTAATTATAAACAAGAACTTGACAAATTATATACTAAAACCTTCCTCGAGAACCACTCTATCATTTGGTGAAAACATCATGAAAATTGGTGCAATAGTTTTTGAGTTTATCGCAAACAGACAGACGCGGCGGATGAATTTGTTTTATAATATGTAGTTATGGGTATGATTTAGATATTCTGGTTTGGGTGTTATATTAGTAACTGACTAACTGCTCAGGAGATATTTAATTTCACTGATACTAGCTCTATTCTATTGTCTTTCAAAATTTTGGTGCGACGACAGATACACTGAAAGTTTTACAAAACTCTCCGATGCACTACCAATTCTAAGCTACTTCTGGCATTTTGTAATTAGAAAAAACCCGAAAACTATACTTGGCCCAACCAAGATTCGAACCTAGGCTCAACGCAACCCCAATATATGCAATACATGCTTCAATTACGAGGCTAACTACTACAATTACGAGGCAACTCAAATTGTTTACTAACATACTCATAAGTATTTTAAAAGCTAAATAATATGTTTCTTAACGCCATAGGAAATTTGGGAGGAAGGACGTCGTATAAAACACATATACTTACATATGAAACTTCAATCTCACTTTCGATGTGAAGGATTCGTTACAATTATGACACGTTACAATTTGTGACTCGCTTGATCCACGGGTTTTCTTCTTACGTGTTCTCTGTTTAAAATATTACTTTTTAAGACTAAAGGAGTTATAAATAAAACTATCATTTCGAATTTTGTCGCGGATTTTTTGTCTTTACAGCAATCACGTCACGGGAGAGACTCCTCCCGGGTCCATGATTGCTGTAAAGCATTCGAAACGTCGGGAACCAAAAATCATAATAAATCCGCAACATAATCCGAAACAATAGTTTCATTTATAATGTCAAATATTCGCATAAACCTAAGAAAGTATTAAGTAAAGGAGTTAAGAAGACAAAAAAGACAAAAATACAACTAAGTAAATTTTATCAGAGGACAGAAGATAGTATTGCATTACTTTTTATGGTGTAGGATGATGGTTAACGATTCAAATACTTATTTGGAATTAACGGATCGCTAATCGTTATTTATGTGAGCTATTTAACGATTCTAAAAGCTTGCTGAGATTTCATAAAAATAGGTCTCGTATAAAAAAAATATCATTATTTAATAAAAAACAATAATTACGTCTTGAACTTGGAGTTAGCGCTTCCGTGCACCCTTTGTGTATTACGTATACCTACTACATTCAAAATTCTGTTTTTATGTTAACTTTAGTCTTTAGTCTTATCCTTAATCTAGCAACTCTCTTTGCTTAGTTTTGCTTGGTTTCTTCCCCGAGTTCATTTCAATTTTTTTGAGCAGTACTCAATTTTTACAAAATTTTATCCTAAGTTACTTCTTATATCATCAACTTATGGAGTGTATTCTATCTTAGTTGCTCAGCGCCCCAGTCTATCGTTTCGCCACGGCCGTAAATGGAAACTATTGTCACGATAAGCTGACGTGACGTGACGTGACGAGCCCACTACTCTCGATGTGAGACCTTCTTTCTAGACCCTGCCCTCCATTACGGTATCAGAATATCTCTTTTTTATCCCACGTAATGCAAGCGTACTAAACTCTTACCACATCACTCGAATTTATTTCATATTTCATAAATACGATTTAATTGTCACTTTACTGCGAACTGCGCAGCTCTAGTCGATAGCAACGTCGCACAGCGGCGTTGACGCGAAGTTTGTAAGCTTGTCACACAAACTGTACAAATCTTTTACTACTGAAATTGAGCTTGCTGCTAGACCTGTTTTACTCGACCGTGCCTTTCCTACATCAGCTATCTGCCAGTAACAGTCATGTCAAGAGTCATAACTGCAGTAGAACCCCAATTATCCGGATCAATTAAAACAAGGGGTATGCCGTATAATCAAAAATCCGGATAATCGATTTCAAAGTCCGGATAATCGATTTCAAAGCCCAATTAAGCTATATTGAAATTTTGATCATTATCAAATCAAAATCAAATCAAAATATTCTTTATTCAAATAGACTTTTACAAGCTCTTTTGAATCGTCATTTTTACATTAATTAAATTAAATGTCAGTCTGTAAGTCTGTGAGTAAGCTACCACCGGCTCGGAAAGCTGTTCTGCTGAGAAGAACCGGCGAGAAACTCAACAGTTGCTCTTTTCAAATATTTGGTAACAATATGGTATTACAATTTATCTATTTATCCTACGTGAGACACAACCAGTCACTCCCACACATTTACATCTACTAGGTATTCCGTGATGGTGTAATAAGCCTTATTCAGTAGCGTATTTTTAATTTTAGATTTAAATTGCTTCAAAGGCAAGCTCAGTATTGACTGTGGAATTTTATTATACATGCGTACACCTTGCCCCATAAATGACCTATTTACTTTTTGTAGGCGAAAACTGGGTGTTACAAGTTTATTCTTATTTCTTGTATTTATACCGTGTTTGTCGCAGTGCCTTGAGTAGCTATTAACGTTTTGACGAACAAACATGATGTTACAATATATATATTGCGCAGCAACCGTAAGTATACCTATTTCTTTAAAAAGTTCGCGGAGAGTATCCCGAGCGCTCATGTTATAAATAGCCCGAATGGCCCTTTTTTGAATTATAAATATTGATTTAATATCCGCTGCATTACCCCACAATAAAATACCGTACGATAAAATGCTATGGAAATAGCTAAAGTAAACAAGTCTGGCAGTATCAACGTCCGTTAGCTGCCTGACTTTTCTAACAGCGAAAACAGCTGAGCTCAGTTTACTCGCAAGAGACGAGAGATGGGGACCCCATTGCAGACCCGAATCTAAAGTCAATCCCAAGAAGACCGTGGAATCTACCGTATTTAACATGTCGTTATTAAGATACAAATTGAAATTCTGCCTTTTTACATTAGGTAATAAAAACTGCATATATTTTGTCTTCTTGGCATTTAAAGCCAGATTATTGATGTTAAACCAGTGAAGTATATGCGATAATGCACTATTTACTTCGTCGTAACTATTTAACTTTCTATCAACTTTAAAAATTAAGGAGGTATCATCCGCAAAGAGTACAGTATCACACAATTTATCGGCATAAAACGGAAGATCATTAATATAAACTAAAAACAAAAACGGACCCAGGATAGATCCCTGCGGAACACCCATTCTAAGACGAGAACCAGAAGAATTGACGTTATTTACCGCGACCCTCTGAACCCTATCAGTAAGATAAGAAGCAAGTAGATCGAGAGCAATACCACGAACACCGTAATGTGCAAATTTAAGTAAAAGAGTTTCATGTTCCACACAATCAAAAGCTTTAGATAAATCACAGAAAACTCCAATTGCGTTCTGTGATTTTTCCCAAGCGTCATAAATATGTCTAAGAAGCGCAATCCCCGCATCAGCTGTAGACTTGCCTTTAGTGAAACCATACTGTTTACTATGTAAAATATTATTTGTGTTAAAATGAATTATAAGTTGACTTAAAATAAGTTTTTCAAAGATTTTACTCATACATGGCAATATAGAAATAGGTCTATAGTTGCCAGGATCATTTTTTTCCCCATTTTTGAAAAGAGGTATTATTTTACTAATTTTCATTAGATCAGGGAATATTCCAGTATCTATGCATTTATTGAAAATAAGAGACAATTGTGGTGCAATGTTTGTTATTATTGTATTAAGTAATTTAACAGACATGCCCCATATATCACCAGTTTTTTTAAGATTGATAGTTTTAAATATTTTAATTATTTCATCCGCATCTACATAAGAAAATTTAAATTGGTGATCACAGTGAGGAGTATGACTTTTCAAAGAAATTAATGCATCTGTAGGAGAAGATTTTAAAGAAGATGTGACCTTTTCAGGGATTTTCGTAAAATAACTTTCAAATGAACTTGCAACATCTTCATTGGAACTCACTGTAGCATTATTAATTAACAATTGGACAGGTTCACTAGCGGGCTTTGATCTTCCAGTCGTACGAGTAATCACGTCCCAAGTGGCTTTAATTTTATTATCAGAATTTAAAATTTTATTTCTTATGTATATAGACTTAGCCTGCTGACAAACATTTTTAAAAATTTTAGAGTAAGCTCTTACCCGACTATGGAAACTTGGGTCATGATTCCACTGCTTCATACTATATAATTCATACAATTTATCTCTACTTCGGTATATACCGACTGTCGCCCAGTCGCTAAATTTCATTTTAGGGTTCTTAATTACAGTGCGCTCTTTAAATACGTCATTGAATGACTCTAAAAGTATATAAAATATTTTATTATAATAAGAATTAGGACTATCAACTGCCATGTCCATTTGTAGTAATTGCTCCATAACTTTATCTTTAAAAAAATTAATTTTATAATGATTCATCGGTCTATATTTTATTTTTTGTTGAGTATTAATAGCATTGCTTGATATTGAAATTTTTTGACCCAAGTGGTCTGAGCTTAAATTTCCTATTATTAATTTATCGAGAACTTCTCCATGATAGAACACATTATCAATACACGTGGAGGAAGAATTTGTTACTCGAGTTGGTTCGCAGAAAACGTTACTTAAGTCGTACGATCTGAATAGACTTAAAAGGCGATTACTGTGCTGCGTTACTTGTAGTATATCGACATTAAAATCCCCGCATACAATTATGGATTTACTATTAGTACATACATTTCTAAGAATATCGTCCATCTTATTTTCGAATATATCAAAGTCACCCGAAGGGGGCCGGTACACGCATAATATAACATACTGTTGAGTCTCAACGCAGGACAGTTCTATAGAACGCTCGACAGAGAGTGCCACTATGTCCTGTCGGCCCTTGCAAACTATATCATTTCTAACTAATACAAGAGAGCCACCGCGAGTAGCGTTCACTCTAACAAACGAACTTGACAATGTAAAATTTTCAATATTTAAAATATTACAATCTTTTTTGAGCCATGGTTCAGTTAGGCATATTACATGAATATTATCTTTCACTAGGTAAAGTTCTAGTTCTAGTTCTTTGCCACCTAAGCCCTGTATATTTTGATGAACAATATTTAATCTATTAGACTTAGGCATTGTCTTGATATTTAGTTTAAACTAGAACTAGCAATTTCTACACAAACATTATTTTTATGTAGTAAATTATTATTAATAATAACAATGTTCTGAGTTGTACAATGTACAACTGGGTTTTGTATATTATAAGCTACTAAAGTAGCAAGTTTTTTCCTATAATATAAAGGCAGATACAAAGTATCCCTTGTCACCTTAAGACTAGAATAATTAATAAATTTATTAATGTCAAAATAAAAGAATGCGTCACTATGACGGTGAGTTGTATTATAAATAGCCATATTAAGGCTATATATGTACTTATTTTGTTCATCAGTAAGGGAAGAGGAATAAGGAAACGAGCAAATAATAAATTTGCACTTAGTCCTATTGTGTAAATTAAGTAAATTTTCTATACTATTTATAACATCCTGTTTCCTTACAGATGAACTATCCCCTTGGAGAAGTACTATAGTACTATCTACACACAATTCCATTGAGGATATTTTTCTAATATTATACTGGAAACTGGCACCAGGTGAACATATATTTTGTACATTATTAATGTGTTTTCCAAGCAAAGCGCCAAAGCCTTGGCCTATTTTATCAGACACAACAATTACATTACCATGGACCGCGGTACTGGAGGAAATATCTATGCTATAATTACTGTTACATTTTACACTATTCATTTGCTTTTGCTCATTGTGTATAACCGAGACATCTTTACCTACAGAATTACTTTGAATATTTTTATCTTCTGATTTTGGTGTGTTACAGTCACACATATGTTTATTAGTAAATGATTCAAATCTTTCATAATTATAATTACAAAGTTCAACTAAATTAGTTGCAGCAAGAATGTGCTCCTGTATCTGTTTTTGTGAGCACTCATACTTTGTGGTAATTGAATTTAATTCACAAGTTAAATTGTCAATTTCTACCTGTAGTTGTAGTGTGTCTCGCTCATACAAAGACCTACTTTCACTGAATTTTATTCTGTACTGTTTTATTTTATTTATTAACTTTAAGCGTTCACTCCTCAATTCACAAATATGTTTAGAAGAATATTTATTATTAATTAATTTCTTTGATTTTTTAATAAATTTATTCAATCTAATATACTTTTTTAATTTATTATGGGTTGAGAAGTGAATAGAGTCTTTATTACAAGAGTCATCATCTTTGGTTAAGTCTATTATGATTTGTGGTTTACATTCAACCAGCTCTGTATATAAAGATTGAGTTTTCATCGACTGATGTGACAATTTAAACTCCTCGAGCTGGAGTATAATACTTTTAGATTCCTCTAAACTTATTTCAAGTTGGGTGATTCGACTTAAAGCTTTCTCATGTTCATCACTGCACTGGCTGAATGTGTTCACAATTTCACTCAAACGGTCTCGCTGTGATACAACTTCTAAATAATTGTCATGTAACTGAGCAAGTTCATTTTTTAAATCTGAATTTTTTTTAATTATTTGCTGAATTTCCTCCTCACTGTCCTCACGTTCTTGCAGAAGCTGTTTGCAAAGGTCCTGAGAAGATTTTAATTCTTTTAAAGTAGTGTTCAATTTGAATTCCAGATCTTTGACCGCAGCCTTGCGGGTGATTATTGATTTTTCCATTGCTAATTTTCTGAAATTAAGTATGGGAAGTGAGATACTGAGGATATAAGAAAGATAAGAGAATTATGGATGAATGTTGAAAAGTGCAAATATACATATAAATAATATTAATAGTTAGGGAAGTAAGACAACAAAGGGAAAGTTCTAAGAGAATTAAGCAATGATTCTTTATGTATAACATTAATTTACAAAACATAAGCTTACAATTTAAATAGAAAGGCACAAGACTGTTTTATCAATGCTTGTAATTATGTATGTATTATGTGCTTTAGCAGTATTCTAAGGAAGTTAAAAGTTAAACTAATATTTAAACTTATAAGCTACTAATTCCTAATTATTAAAAGATACTTAATACTATTAGATGTTATATATAATATATATATAGTAAATTGTGTAGTGTATTTGAGTTTATCTGTCTGTGGCAAATGTATTTATCTTCAGCTTTGCTTCCAACTTGTCAAGCAAAGTGAGAATATTAACGATGCCAGGATGTGAGAATTGACGTAACTCACTATCTGTGAGTTTTTGTGGAGTAGTTTAGTGTTTTATATAAAAGTAATTGGTCAAATACTCCCCGGGTTTAATAGTATTTCAAAATCCTGCCGTTATCCATTGACAGCTCCACGACGATTTTCAAATACAGCACATTATTGTATATTATTCGATAGGTACACACATAAAACAACTATTATACACCATATGACTTTGAAAACACAATAAATTAATATAAATATAATTATTTTACATATTTTATACAAATTAAAATACGGAGCTACAATTTTGACGTATCACCTGGGCCAGTGTTGCCAGTCAAGCATATAATATGTACCTATATAATAATATGTGATTCAGATGATTTTTAAGAGACAATACTACTTTTTTGCGCTTAAACGTAACCAAAACAAATGACAACTAAACTCGTCGTAACATGTCTCGTTGCTTACAATTTTTTTTATCTGCATTTAGAATCTGCATGAAGAATGAGTCCGGATAATAGGATATTCGGATAATCTAGGTTCGGATAATTGGGGTCCTACTGCCAACATTGTTATAGAATACAGATAAAAATAAATACGTACTTCAACTAACAGATCGTCATCGCCAGATCGTTGGACTAGACGCGGTCTGCCTTGGGCTCGCTTAAAATAAAAAATTAAGATGACAATACCAACTAAACTATTTTAGTATAGCTAATAATATTCTTTTTACCTCTTTAAAAGGTCCACGGTTGGGCAAAGGGTGGGGAAGTTTATTTTCATTGTGAGAGAAGGGTATTGGGCACACTTTGACTAGTGTTGGGAACGAGTAGGAAGTAGGCGCTCGATGGAGGGAAGTCGAGTGATGCGGGTTTAAATCCCGGTCTTTTCACCTTTGATGTTTTCAGCGAAACATTTCCAATACCTTACCACTTGTTTAACGCTGAAGGAAACATCGTGAGGAAACCTGCATGTCTGAGATTAGTTATCCACGTTTTGAAGGGAGATCCACCCCCAGCATTGGGATTTTGAAAAGAATACAGGTACCTATTATAAACTAGCGACCTTTGACGTTTTTGCATTTATAATGTCTGAAGTTCTGAGAAAGAACGATTTTTACGAATTAATATAAGAAAATATCTCATTTAACCAATTATTTATTTTATTAATATTAAATTTCGTGAAAAAACATTCCTTTATAATCCCTTTATCTATTGGTGAAAGTCGAATGAAAATCTGTACAGCCGATGTAACTAACTATTCATATACAGAATAAACTAAAATCAATTAAAATTAACGAATATCGTATAAAATAACAGTTAATGATAATTAAAAGTTAGTAAGTCAGATCGTTTATGGGGCAAGGTGTACGCATGTATAATAAAATTCCACAGTCCCTATTGAACTTGCCTTTGAGGCAATTTAAATCAAAAATTAAAAATACGTTATTGAATAAAGCTTATTACACTATAGCGGAATACCTGGTAGATGTAAATGTGTGGGATTAGTGACTGGTTGTGTCTCACGTAGGATAAATAGATAAATTTTAATACAATATTGTTACCAAATATTTTTTTGAAAAGAGCAACTGTTGAGTTTCTCGCCGGTTCTTCTCAGCAGAACAGCTTTCCGAGCCGGTGGTAGTTTACTCACAGACTTACAGACTGACTTTTAATTTTGATAATGTAAAAATGACGATTCAAAAGAGCTTGTAAAAGTCTATTTGAATAAAGAATATTTTGATTTGATTTTGATTTGAAAAAGTCGCAGAAATAGCATTCACCTTGATAAAGTCTTCTTGGGACGGAACAAATATGACTGATTCGTCTTTTGACATAGACTTTCTCTTTCTCCCTCTCTTTCTACACTTATGTACGGAGAGACTCTCCGAATTGGGAAAAATCTTGCTGAAATTAGATGTCAAATACATATCAATTAAAATTCCAACTTTATTTTATGAACGAAACCTTTCTACCCTTATAACATCAGCTATCTGCCAGTGAAAGTCGAATAAAATAGGTCCAGCGGTTTCGGAGATTAGCCGAAACAAACAGACAAACAGATAAAAAAAGTGCGTGTGTACAAAGTACACATGTCAGAAGTAAAACTTGAATTTAAATTAAGGCTAACTCTTCCCCGTCTCTGAGCGCCTGGTACTATGGACTTATTTTTTCGTTTCATCGAGTTTGAAATCACAACGATTCTAAAGAAGTTACACTTCAAAAAATTAAATATTGAGTTCTTATACCTAAGTTTAATTCGCGTCATGTAAAAAGAACGCTGGGTGTCAAGTTGCGCTGAGGCGATTTACCGGACAATTTCGTGGTAAGAGGAGGGGGGGGGGGGGGGGTGTTTTTTGTGTCCCCGTGCGCAAACACACACCCCACCACCACTTTCTTCCAGCGTTCTTTTTACGTGACGCGAACTATATAGTCTGTCAAGAAAGTCATGAAAAGAATGTTTTGGGAACTACTGTTTTCTCTAAAACTGGCAACACTGAATAATTGACAAACTGAGTACCTCAACTGTCACATCGTAGCTTTGTGGTTTGTGTTTTACAATACTTTTGTAATAATTCGAGTTTTTTGAATAGTGTGACTATTTAGAGACAAAAAATGAATCGAAATGTTTATAAGAGCAGTGCGAGACAAATTATATTTAAAGTTTTCAAGAGTGTATGGCCGAATTTCAAGCTGGGACGAACGAAGACGATGTTTACGGTCGAACAGCGAAGTAAACCGGTACGTAAATATATTTTAATGTTAAACATTAAAGAAAATATAATCTCTTGGTACTCATCTGTTTTTTAAGTTTAATTTATCTATTTTTATCTTTGTTTATATTTCGTTGAGGTTATGTTATTTACCTACGATTTATTAGACTACCACTCAACGGTTTTGATACTTTTGTATTATTTATTTAGATATGATTGAGGTATTTATTATTTAACATGTCTTTATTGATTTCAGGTGTCATCAAAATTGAAAATGAATATTTTGCCCGTGAAGGATCTCTCTATAATGATATAGACCGATTTGTCATCTCAGTGATGATAGTTCAAGTGAATTTAAAGAGTCAGAAGACAACCAATTTTATTATGCAGGAGTTTCAGGCAACATTTCGGGAGTCGAACATCTGAACTCTGATTATTTGGATTCTGATTAATAAAGAAATATCTAATAAACTCTAAGCATTTTTATTTCTCATTACACACACATTATATTATATTCTAATTTACAAATTTATATAAATCAGGTTATAAATCATCACAAACAAACTACAATACATAACTATTAGGTACCAGTTAAAATCTAATGTCTTTGGAATAGAAATTAGTTGGAAGGCTAATGTTGTTCACCACTACTATAACTCTTTTTTTTTGTACCCTGAGTGTCAGAGAGTGAGATAAATATCTGTCAGATAATCCACATGACAGTAAAGGTAACGACAGTAAATAATAATAAATCAGTAAATAATTTAAAGCTATTACGAAAAAAATATCAGTAAATACTATTTTATACAAAAAAGTATCAAGACCTTTTAGTCAAAAATTATAGGGATACCATGTAAATGTTGGTGGCGCCCTCCTTTTTTTTCATGACTTTCTTGACAGACTGTACTGTACATATTCATTTCATATGCCTTTATTAGAATGATAATTTTTTGGCTCCATCATCAGATCAGTTCGATGATACCAAATTATTGTTTATAATTTAAAAGTTAAAAGTAATTACTATGGAAAAACTTTACTTTTCATACATCAAAGAAAATTTAATGAGCAAAAAAGATCCAAGTACCTGCATTTAAAGCACTTATGCTTTTTCAGATCATTGACAGTTGTATTTTCTTCTTTTACCTTTAAACAATGTCACATATAATATATAAAAAGATAAATAGAATCTATTTTACTATTAATTTTAGGTACTACAAGCTTTTCCCGCGGCTTCTTCCGCGTTCTAAGGACCGGAAGCAAAATTTTTTGATGTTACATATTATTTACTGTGGTGAATAACGTATTTATTTAAAAAAGGATTATTATTGACTCGGGTCAACCTTAAAGAATACCTTTTCCCCTTTTTGCAACATTTTTCAAGAAGACTATCCAACACAAAAAGAATCTTTCAATTCGAACCAGTAGTTCCTGAGATTAGCGCATTCAAACTAAGCTTTATAATATTAGTATAGATGTCTCAATCACTTTTACCTATTTTTTCCTTAACTTACCCTATCAATTACCTGTACAATAAGATACCCTAGTTACCTAAACTTACCTTCAACAAGCTGTGCAACTCCTCATCATTGTCCCCAGTTTGCACTATCCATATAGAATCGTCGCTGTCCAAGCATTCTTGTTTCACTTCGGTTATAAAAGTCATTTCGTTCTGTGAGTTTAAAGTATAATTAAAAACCTTATTCTACATACCTTAATTCGCAAGTCGGTTAACTCAGTCTTAGTCTACCAAAATCATAAAAAATTCAATAATATTTAGTACTAGCATTTCCCGTGGCTTCGCACGCTCGCATGCTCCGCTCCTATTGGTCGTAACGTGATGTAATATAGCCTATAGCCTTCCTCGATAAACGGACTATCCATCGCAAAAAGAATTTTCGAATTCGGACTAGTAGTTCCTGTGATTAGCGCGTTCAACCAAACAAATAAACAAACAAAAAAACAAACAAACAAACTCTTCAGCTTTATAATATTAGTATACATGAATTAGTTATTAGATGTTTTAAAGATAGGTGACTCCCATAAAAAATAAACCGTTCAGAACTTTTAAATTTTTCGGCTGTGCTTTTTTGAATTTTCCAATTTTTTTTATATTTCAACTATACCTGACACACTCTTAACAAAACGAAAAAGATTTATTCAAATCGGTCCAACCATTTTTTAGTTTTAGCGAGACTAACAAACAACAATTGATTTTTATAGATTTAGCGCGAGCGAAAAACTTGACAAATTATATTATACTAAAACCTTCCTCGAGAACCACTCTATCCATTGGTGAAAACAGCATGAAAATCGGTGCAGTAGTTTTCGAGTTTATCGCGAACAGACAGATGCGGCGGAGGACTTTGTTTTATAATACGTATAAGTGATAGATTCGAAATACCTACTAGATATTCCATTTTATTCTAAAAATCTAAAATTTCATGTTTTCCGTGAAATAATAACATATTTAGTTTCTCCTAAGAACAAAGTAAAGTTAAACGGAGTAAGCCGAATTGTAAATTTTTAGGCAACGTTTTACGAACTATAGCTTCTTACTCACCGCCACGCTTTCAGTACACTGTTCATCAACTTGATTTTCTTTTGTACCTTATAAAATAAATGTTCATCATCATCATCATCATCATCAGCCCTTTTCAACGTCCCGCTGGGCACGGGCCTCCCTCAGTACGAGGGGGATCAGGCCATAGTCCACCGCGCTGGCCTAGTGCGTGTTGGCGGACTTCACATGTCTTTCGTAAACTTGCTAGGTTTTCTCAGACATGCAGGTTTCCTCACGATGTTTTCCTTCACCGTAAGACAAGTGGTAATCATGATATAAATGATTCGCACATGAAAATATCAGAGGTGCGAGACCCGGGTTTGAACCCGCATCACTCGGTTATTCAAGCGACGCGTTACATAGCGGGCTACCACTGTCTAAATAAATGAATGTTCTAAATAAATGTTCAATATAAAAGTATACTTAGTATGAATTAAAAAAAATGCTAGCATCTAGATCAGGGTTTCCCATTTGCCGGGTCGCGACCCGGTACCGGGCCATCAAAATAAAATACGGGTCGCAACTTACAACAAAAAATAAGAAAAATACGTCGCACTAAGATTTAGTGACTAAATAGGCGATACTAAAATACGTATTAATAAACCATCTTGTAAAGTAAATAAGTATGTATTATTTTATCTAATGGAACTAGCTTGGGCTTTAAAACAGCGCAACACACTTTATAAGTGGTAGTGCCATGCTTGTTGCCTTCGGATAGCAACCGAATGGGCCGGCACGCCCCGTATAGTTCATTAGTACCACTCTCTCACAGAAGACCGGCGTGAAGTGGCAGCTATGCTGTCGCGTTTCGTCCGGTGAGTGAGAGTCCGGGAGGCCCACTCTCCTTCCCCCCTCCCTCTTCCCTTCATCCTCCGCCTTCATTCCCCGCTCCCTCCCACTTCCCTCCCTCCTCCATCCCTCCCTTTCCTGAAAGGCCGGCAACGCATCTGCAAGCCAGGCTTGCAGATGTCCATGGGCTCTTCCAATCAGGTGAGCCTCCTGCCCGTTTGCCCCCTTTTTACCATAAAAAAAAAGAATTAAGTGAGTCACGAAGGGGGCCATTC
This sequence comes from Boloria selene, assembly GCA_905231865.2. Classification (NCBI taxonomy): domain Eukaryota; kingdom Metazoa; phylum Arthropoda; class Insecta; order Lepidoptera; family Nymphalidae; genus Boloria; species Boloria selene. The sequence continues at coordinate 491,619 of HG993158.1, read as the reverse complement.
ATTTATTACGTAAGAGTATAAAAGAAAAAATGAATACACTTTTGGTTTATTTTTCAAAGTAACAATTTTTTGAAATGTTTATTTGTAAATTTAAAGGTACAGTACCTTTCGCTCGGTAGCCCGCGCTTTTTCAAAGTATAATTTTAACTTTGCGCATTTTTTTGATTTTACGTAAGAACTATCGAGATTCATACCCCCTTGTAAGAAAACATAAAACATGGTCGACCCCCCTCCCCCCCTAAATTGTCTTACGTAATAAATGAATGGCCCCTAAGTATATCATGTTAGAAATTATTCGCACATGAAAATATATAAGAGGTGCGAGACCAGGGAAGTGAACCCGATTCACTCGGTTTACCGAGTGAGCACGTTACCACTCAGTTTCTAAACAAGTATACAGTTCTCGAGGCATAAACTCAGCTTTGCATTTGTGCGAGTGCAGTGTACGGATAGACACGACCGAAGGCGTAGCGCGTTGCGAGTTGGCTTAAACCGGTTTTAACTGGTTTTTGATGCGCGGCTATTGGCTTTTAGCTATCACTCACACAAATGCAAAGCTGAGCTTACGCCTCGAGAACTGCACCAACATTAAGATCGGAGATAAAATAAAATAAAAGGCAATAAATAATAACCGTTATCATTTTCAAGATCACTCTTTTTTATTGAACTCCTCGTTCTCTTAGCGACTGGGGAAGATTCTGGCGAAACAGGTTTATCTGAAAAAGATTATAAAGTACGCATTTCTCGCGTCTTGGCACGCGTTCTAAAGACCGGAAACCAATTTTTTTCTGAGTCACGCGTTTTTGCAACATTTTTCCTTAATGCTCCAATTGGTCGTAACGTGATGTAATATAGCCTATAGCCTTCCTCGATAAATGGACTATCGAAAACAAAAAGAATTTTATACTTCGGACCAGTAGTTCTTGAGATTAGCGCATTCAAACAAACAAAGAAACTCTTCAGCTTTATAATATTAGTATAGATTAACAATATCATTGATTTAGAGAGGTCTTAGGTTCGAATCCCAGGTCAGGCGAAGACTAGCTATTGGGGAATTTGACAGGAATAGCCCCAAACTGGGAAGAAACCCTGTCAAATAACCTCAAATAGTTCCTACACCTGATCTTTAATTGGTAAAATGTTCATTCTAAAATAATAATAGTTGGAGCATTATTACACACAGCGCCATCTAGTTCCGTGGTAAGCTACGAAGGAAGCTTGTGTTATGGATACCAGATAGTTGATATACTACATAATATATGTTTAAATACATACATATTATAAATAGTAACCATATAATTACCACCAGTTTTTTCTAAAGCATTTTGATCTTCCTTCACAGTTTCATGGGCAACTTTGAGATGAGCTTTTAACCATTTGAAGTTCGCATAACCTACAATATTGGTAAAAGAAGTATTCTTTAATTTTTGAAATTTAAAAGTTAAGAATGGCGAATTACCGTTTTAACACACTTACATTTTAGTTCTAAACTTAGTTATTTGATATTGTCATTGACTTATATTGTAAAGACGAAGTAGTAGCTACTTTTTTTGAAAAATAATTAGGGTCCCGCGCAAAAATCAATCCGAAACGGTAAATAAAAGTCCAAAAAATACATAATTTTCTCGGGAAATCAATAAGTTAAAATTTAATTCAAATTATATTACCATAATCGCATAAAGGACAGGGAAATACGACATCTTCATCATCTAAATCATGTTTATGTTCTTCTCCATGCTCTATTACTTCGGATATTGCCTTAAAATCCTTACTACAAAACCTAAAATAACATTTTTTTTGACATTATCTCGCAGCGCCATCTAGTTCCGTGGTAAGCTACGAGGCTTATGTTATGGACATAATATATAACTTTGAATACATACACATTATTAATATAAGCACCATATTTGGTGTACAAACATTCATTCTCATCACACAAATAAATGACCACAGCGGGATTCGAACCCGCGACTGTTGGCAGAGCAGAATCACTACAAACTGAGCCTGCCTAGCGTGATTAAATATTTAAACCAGAAATTTTGTTTCGAAGAAGTTTCTGATTATGCTAATACATGGACTACACGTCTTCACGTTGTTAACTTTTTTTGGGATATTATAGCCTACGCGGCATTACTCGCTTTAAAACTTCAGACCGCTACTACGCTACCACCCGCTGATCTAATCTGACGTTTGCTTGAAAATCTTATCAAAACCATTCAGGCGTTTTGTACTCCATACATATAATACATAATCATCATCATCATCAGCCCTTTTTAAAGTCCCGGGCCTCCCTCAGTACGAGGGGGATCAGGCCATAGTCCACCGCGCTGGCCTAGTGCGTGTTGGCGGACTGAGCATATCCTTCGAAAACTTGCTAGGTTTTCTCAGACATGCAGGTTTCCTCACGATGTTTTCCTTCACCGTAAGACAAGTGGTAATCATGATAGAAATGATTCGCACATGAAAATATTAGAGGTGCGAGACCTATTATAATACTTAATATGTACATTGATTTATATATAGATAGATTAATTCGGGACGAATTTTAATACCATTCAAACCAAAAAAGGTATTTTTCGACTATAATTCAATTGTTTGGAATCAACTTTAGGGTCACGTACGTACCTACACTTCAATTCTTTAATATCACATTGATATTTGCCTAAAAATTCTTTCACATTTTCGTCTTCATCAATATTTTCTAAGTCAATTTCCGGTTTAGGGTCTAAAATCTCAACGTCACTGGAACTGTCTTTTTTGTCATCTCCTATTATTATGACGTCATCAGATTTAACATCGGTATCTATGGGTTTGGTAACTATTTCACCATCAGGCCCAATCTCAACTTTAACAAATTCTGAAGTTTCTCTAATTCCATCATTTATCTGTGGCTTGTTTGTATTTTTAAAAACAAAAGCCTTTTTTTTCTGGAAGATATACTGTTGATTGTTTTTTATTACCAAATATTCATCGCTGTTTAAAGATTCGTCGGGACTTTTGAATCTGCTTGCAGTAAAGTTTTCGGTTAAGCACAACTCGCAAATAACTTTAAGTTGAGTGGATTTCTTCAGCTCACATCTGTGAAGCATCTGATCTTCTTTGTCAAATATATATAGCTTTTTATTATTATCAACGATATTACCACAGATTGAGCAAATATGTTTGTCTTTAACATCAATATCTATTAAAGGCTTGGCATTCCAGTTCTTACTTCCTAGTCTTGACGGGTCTGTTTTGCGAACATGTTTACGTTTTTCGTAACTTTGACCATCATACGGTAGAGGAGTCACAGGAGAATTTTTAAACATGTTTAAGATATCTTCTCGAGTAAAACGATCATTGCGATTTATATTTTCGTAGGGCTTATAATTTTCATTTACCAAACTTTTGGGTGATTTATTTTTAATCCCCGAAGGCAATGCTGTGTTTATTTTACATCTTTCTTCAAGATATTTGGTAAACTGCGCTTCGAAATTTGAAGCATTGTTACATACTAGTTTAAATGGAAGACTATTAGCAAAATTGCATCTTGGACTATTCTTATTCGATAATGGACTGGTTATATTAATATCTTTTACATCACCAATCTCTACATTATTTTCTTCTAATTCATCTACTCCATCTGCATATTTAACGAAAGGTATTTTTTCTAAAGTTAAATCAGTTAAAGGATCTTCATTATCGAAGTGTATCTGGGAAGCGCGGATTTGAGTGCCATCATCTAGAATGTACACCAAATCATCTTTGCCATTTTGGTCAGTTTCTAGATCAAAATTAGTCGGATTTAGAGTAGAATCTGGCAAGTTTTGCTCAGCGTTTAAAAGAAATGTATATGCGTTATCATTGAGGGATATTGGCTGGCTACCAGTTATGGAACTCAAGTCCATATCATATCCAAGAAGAGCCCTAAAATCAATAGAGTTCATGGGTATTTTCGATTGCAACAAATATATCAGCCACATTACTAAAGTTTTCATAAATTTCAAAATTAAGTTTTAAATTTAACTATCATCATACTAGCAAACAATAATGATGTAAATCTTATGAAAGTCCTTTATAAAAATCTAAAGCCCTCTCTTGATTGATGCAAGAATCGATGGGTCCTTACAATACAAAATGTGTGGTGGTATTGAATCCACAGGTCTTTTTGAAGTGATAAATATAATAATTTCTATATGAATATTCTTATTTAAACAAATATACATATAAAGATGGAGCAAACATGAATCTTAGTAATAATGAACAACAAACTTGGATTTATCCAAAAATATCTGAAAGCTATCATTCTTCTCAATTCTCAACTCCACCTCCTTCCCATTTATGTCCTCCATGCACAGAACTAATGGGGGCGGTGTTTCAGACATCTCTTTTTAATTACCTAGAAATGTGTTTTATATATTGGGCTTATTGCTATCATGTGTTATGCTAACATTAGTGAAAATAATATCCCATAACTTATGTCTTATTTTAAAATCTTGTTCTTTCTATGGACTATACATGACACTGGAGTACATTCTATTTACAACACAAGCAGCAATAAAGTTGTCATTAAGATCCTAATAATTTGTCACTTAGTCCTCGGAAGTAGGACAATGTCTACTGGGTTTATTGGGGGGGGAGGTTGTATAACAATGGTCAAGCCTCAAGGGTATATGCATACAGGTGAATTACCTATTAGGCCACTATCTTAGTATGCAATTATATTGGTTAATTTCACAAGTTTTAGGCATAAAAATAAGTCTAGACTTTACTTAGGAATAATTCTACTAAGATTTTATTTATTACAATAGCACCATCTAATTCCATGGTAAGCTAGAGGCTTGTGTTACGAATACCTTATAGTTGATACACGTATATAAATTTTAAATACATACATATTATAAATATGACTACACCTACCCATGAGTTGAGGACAAACATTTGTGCTCAACAAATTAATGCCCCCAGTAGGACTTGAACCCGTGACTGCTGGTGCAGAAAGTAAGTCACTACCAACTGATAGCCAAACATGTTGTCTTTATAGATGGACATTAACTTATAGTGAGACTTATTTATTATGTAAAGACATCTCAACTAATTACATTTTAATAATATTCTTGTATCCATAGACTGGTTTCTTAAGTTTGGCAATGAAAATTAATCATTATAATTATTTAATTAAATTAGAATGAATATAAAATGTTAATAGATGTAATTACAAAGTATTTATCTTATTTAAACTACCTATGTTTGTATTCATAATAATATATTCTAAGTAGGTATATAAACAAACATTGAAACTCTTAAAAACAACATGCATAAACATATTTGTACATAAATTAATAATAAATATAAATAAAAAATATAAAGATATAACTTAATATGTCGATATAAAGTAAATATTGTGATTTGTGACATACAAAAAAGTTAACTAATTAACTAAATTATATTCCAGCCAAGTATATAAAAGTATATTATAAATAAAAGCAAACGCATAGATTACTATTATAGACTAGAGCAAACGCAATGAAATAACACTGGCCGGTTTAAATACTTTAGTCAGTTACATACAAATGGAACTTATTTATATGTAACAATGAGAAAAGAAGAAATATAATTTGTTAATCTCGAAAATAACTAACCAGGATGTTTCTTATTTTTATATATTAAAGATAAAATTATCTTCACAACTGGCATCATGAAATAACAGTTGAAGAAATATAATTCTTTGTCAAAATCAGCGTTAGCAACTTGAAGTGGACTAACTATCGTACCAGGGGCGTAAAAATTATCGTACATTATCGTATTTTTTAGGATAATGTCTATTATAGATAAATAAATCATATAAATTGTAATATTGATATGCATGCAAGTACTCTATAGTTTATCTTTTTTAAACCACCGCTGTCAAATCAACAGAACACTGAAACCCAAATGTTTTACACGTGATATACAGACCTGCGTACGATAATAATGAAAAAATAATGCTATCGTACATCGTACGTAGGCACAACGTTATCGTATATGTACGATAATTATCGTACGGTTCCGAACGCTGGTCAAAATCATCTATGGTCAAAATATGAAAAATGAAAACAAAAACATTCTATTTTTGTTTTATACAGATACAAAACTTACAAAGATTATAGAATATATAATTAACTGTCAATTTAAAATACAGAGTATAAACTTGTTGATATTGTACCAATCATACTTTATTTCATTAAGTTGCAATATTTAATTGCTTTTCATTGTGTGATTTTTAAAATCAAAGAAAATTAAAAAGATAAAGATTCATCAACTATGTAAAAATTTATCACTTCAACCTTTTCAACATTGTACCACATTATTACATAGGTAGACCTATATTATTTCTGTCGATAAGAGTAAATTATAAAATATACCTACCAATATAAATGAGCTTTAATCCCGTTTACATATTATTATGGCTACGTTCCACTAAGCGTTCACAACGATCACGCTCACGACCGTAGTTTTTCCCGTTCCACTTGCTTGTGAGCGTTACTGTCGTAAACTCAAGTGGAATGGATTATAGAGCGTTTTGAGCGTGGAGGTAAATAATACAAACGACGAGTTATAAAAAGAATGCAAAAGATTTAAGAGGTTAGGTTATAATATGTAAGCCTTGAAAATAAACTTAATTAATTATTGTTTAAATCGATTTATATTTAAAAAAATATAATTTAATTTTTTATATTCAATATTAGTGGATTATATTCGAGGAATTCTTCATCAATAACATGATCCGTGAAATCATTAGAAAATTGAAAATTTTCATCAGCACGATCAGCAGACGTTGATGTTCCTTTAAAATTCTGTTAAAAAGTTGTGTCGCAAATGCTGTGTCTATAATAAAAATAAAATTTTCATCAGTGAAATTTTAAACATATGTAATAATTTTTTCAATAAGAAAATTAATTTAAAAAAGGCTAAGTTAATTTTAATTTCTAAAGTTAGGTTATATTATTGGCAATCAAGGAAAAATGTATACATGTATATTAATCATAAACTACAATTAATTTTTCTAAGCTTGTTTTACATAATTATATTTACCTGTGAGGCACGTTGAGCATCCGCTGTAGAAACATTCACTTCTACTAAAATATTTCTTTCCGCATGAAATAACTTAAGCACGGTCGCCATTTTTGATTTTTGAAAACGCCGCTAATTTTCTCAACGATCACGACGACCCACCTTTTTAGATGGGTCGTCGTGAGCTTCGCGTGAGCGTAAGTCATGACGTCATAAGTGACGTTTTCGCCGCGATCACAACGACCGCGGTCGTTATGTGGAACGACTAAAAGAGCATTTTGGTCGTTGTGGGCGCTTAGTGGAACGCAGCATATATTAGATTTTCCAAGTGGAGTTTTTGATTAACAGCAGTTCAGAGCCTCTAGTACGAGTTTACAAATTACACAAACGATGATAGTTTTCGTGAGCTCGATGAACTATATGGTTTTCGATGTAATCGGTAGTACGAGTTAATGTTTTCGAATATAGTTTACTCGAATTCGACCAACGAGTAGCTCGATTGAACGAAGTTCACTTTATTCGCTTCATCTCTTTTACATACCGGCAAACTAAAAGAGACAAAAATACTTCGTCGAAATGTATAAATTGACGTTTTGGATGAAGTAAGTTTCGAATTTCGAAATTTAGTTTGTAGTTTGTTTTTGTACTTTGGAGTTTGGAGTAAAAGTGTTCGTAATATTGATTTATGATTATTGTCCACGATGATGAGAACCAGCGGATCGCAATTTGAAGTGATGGTGGACTTTATGGAGAGATACGTAACAATCTTTTCTAAATATAGTCTACCAAGATGAGTTAGAGAGTTTGTTTTAATTACATACAAATATGTTTTAGAAATGGCGACTTAAACAAACTGACCGATATATAAATGGCTAGAGTTGAGCAATGCCCTCAACTTAGATACGACGGGGACTTCCAAGCCGATCGGAAAAAGGTAACTTTCACCCAACTTACACGCACGATGCATGCTTATCTATTCGATCCAATAATATTGGGTTACATTACCTAATAGTGTTTGTTTCATATGCACTTATTTAGTTTATTATGCATGTAAAGGTGTGGAGTGACCTAAAAAACAATACAAAGCGGAGGGCTTCTTAAACCCACCAAGCTGCAGGTGGCACAGGTGGTGGGCCAGCTTCAAAATTAATTTTCACCCAACTTACATGCATGATGCATGCAGCATGCTGCATTCATTCCCAAGCATACCTTCGTTTGAAAGTTGTGTATCCTGCTTAACTACGATCCAAAAACATTGGGTTACATTACCCAATAGTATTTGTTTGATATGTATTAATTTATATATGATATGTATTAATTTATGTATGATCTCAAAAATAATACAAGAAGTTGGCTTAGAAGTAATTATTTTATATGAATACCATTTTTCCCATTGAGACATAATGTAGGAAAGAAATTAAATTCCACATGCTACAAGACACTGCTTGCTTAGACAACATACTACTTATCTTATCATATATGTATATTTGTTTTTTCTTGTTTTTTTGTTTTTTTCTTGACCATACAAACTTATCTTGTCATATATATTTGTTTTATATAATTAATATACAAAATATACACATGTACATAATCACATACATAAGATTACCGTGGCTAGGATTCCTTGTGTAAATACTTAGTAGGACCACTTACATTTGTGTTGTCTTTGTACCTATTATATTTTAAATATGTTTTTAATTATATCTGTTTAATCTTTCAGGTTGGATCACCTGAGCCACCCGCAGCATCAAATTTGGGCCTTCTGCCAGTAGCCATATCACCCACGCAAATCCAGGAGGTTGTCAAAGTTAATTGCAGTTAGTTTCTTTTGCTATTTTATATCAAATACAAAACTGTGCTTTTACATAGTAAAAGCTATTGAATGATGATAGCAACATAAACATAATGAGTCTAGGTTTTAATAATAATTCATTAATCTGTTTAGTAATTTATTCCCTAGTAACCATGTGTTTTTTTTTCAGTTATTGAAGAGTGGAACAAGCCTGGTGATGGTGGCCAATTTGGAAGCACTTTTGAGGCAGAAATGGTGGATGTTAGTGCCACTGCCATGCTAAAAGTCCTCAACGGCACACGGAACCGCGCCGCGCGATCCGTGGGCGCCGCCGCTTGATTCATTCGCCGGCACCAGCGCCCCCGCATAGTGCTCGTCGTGCTCCTCGGAGACATTTTAATGCCACCAAGCAGTTTTTGAACAGCGACGAGCACTGGCGGAATTTGGCAACAGATTTTGTCACCGAGAAAATGTGGAGCTCCAGCAGCAGTCTCAGTGGCAAACTCTGTTTGCCAAATTAATTAATGTACTTGAAACTATAGCAAATAAAATAAATAGTAAATAGGAGACCCTGTTTTATTTACTATTTATTTTGTTTGCTATATAGGTATGTACAAGTGCATATTTAAGGGATTATATATTTGGCTGTAACCTTTTAGAATACAAATTAAAGCTAAACACTAAATAAAATTAAAGAGACTAAATTAATAGAAGATAGAATTATAGAATTAAAACAGCATTTATAGGTCACAAACATTTATTACAGTAATTACTTACTATTTATAACTAAAAGTTAATACTTTCTTAGGTTTACGCGAATATTTGACATTCGTCTCAGAGGCTTATATACTTGTTACTCACAGTGCCTACCCACAATTTAAAAAAACTTCAAAGTACCTTATAAAGTTATATATTTTAATTCTAAACATTTTAATTTAAATTTAAAAATATATTATAAGTATAGCAATATTATTATAATTATTACAGTTTTTTATAATATTTGTTATTTAATAATATTGTGGTGTTGCTATTATTTCAATATGTATTAAAACATTCAAGAATTTCAAGAAAACAGTATTAAGTACATAGTATTTAACAATTTCATTTATTTCTCTCTGAAATGCTTGTACAAATGTATAATTAATGTGTTAGATTCGAATAGCTGTCAATTTTACATATAAACAATCATCATCACACATTGTAAAACTGGCTGTTACAGTATATTGTGTAATAATATAGAAATTCAAAATATAAATTGTTTTATTTATTAATTTAATTATTTTAATACATTTTTCCAAATGTATGTTTAAAATTAACAATAAAAAACAGGTATAAATAATAATTAGAAATGAAATTAAAATATTCTTTATTCAAATACTTTTACAAGCACTTTTGAATCATCATTTTTACATTATTTATTCATTTTTATAATGATTAACTGTAGGGTTCTTTTACCCTATTTATAATTTGTTATGTAAATTACAGTCAATCCTAAAATTAATGGAAAGAAAACAAAATATGTGTATGTCATTTTTGAATAAATAAAATCTTATGTACCTATTGTAATTTTTATTTTATTTTATCATAGATTACCTATTGTTTGCTCCAATAATCCAAAATCCAGTGCTATGTTGTGCAACACACTACATGCTAAGATAATTTGTGCACAATTTTCCGGCTTGTAGTGGAGCACCATATCCTTGCACACACATCCACAGACACCATTTGAACATTCAAAGAATGGTAATGTTTTCTACAGTAATACAGATGTTCCTGATTTTTATTTGGCTTTAAAATCCTAAAGTGGCAGCCATCTATACACCTTCCAGGAACAACTCCAGGAATGCCACATTTGTTGTAGAAACTAGAAGATAAAAAAATATATAATTCATTAGAACATTACATAGGAGTGGAAACAAATGTTTTACCATTCTCATGCACATAGAAGTTATAATTTAATTAATGAAGATTATGCTGTGGGCTGTAACCTTAATATCTTTGTTTATAATATATACATATTATATGATGATTATAAGGATGAAAGATTATAAAGTACTAACTTTTGCTTTACAAGTTCTCTAGATGCTGGTGTGTTGGGGAATCGCCATTGTAACTTGATGAATGTAATTGCCTCTCAACCACTCTCTGTAGTCCCCATTTGCGTAAAATAACAAAGTACCTAAAAATATAAAATAATTTTATTAAAAAAGTATCTACTTAGATAAGCACCTAGGTTGGTGGATAAATAGCGGTTATAATAGGTACCTTCATAATCATATAAGTACATACGATAAACCTTACCCAATGCGCGAATACGGATGTGAAATAAAATATCTAAGTAGTAGGTACTTACTTAGTCTCCAATGAGATTCTTTGTGAACTCCTAAGATTTGTATTTTCCCTTGGTCTCCAAGAGAAACACAAATCCCTCCTTGGTTAGCCGATACCGCTTTTTATCTTCATTTATCTTTTAATTCACATTTAATCTTCGCCTTGTTACGAGCTCCTATCGCTCCTCATCATGGTCAGCCTCCACAGGACGCAAGATAAAATAATTTTCGCTAACATAATTGATATTCAAAGTCCAAAGATATTCGCAAAAACAAAGATGGTCGCAAGCTCTCGCCTTATATATATAGCAATATACTCTATGCTCTAGCTTCTCACCGAGATTTACTTGGTGAGTGCTAAAACGAAAAAAGTTTTCGAATTCGACAAAGTTTACTATCGGTATCTTGTCAAAGTGGCAACTCGTACTGCCAAAATGCAATAATACGCTCGAAAACTTTCATCGAGTTCGTTAACTATAATTCGATTGAACTCATACTGCCGATTTAGTTCCACCACGTTTTCGCTAGGGGCGCTGCACGTAAATGTATGGAAGAAAACGAAACTACATATCGAGTTCGAGAACTGTCAAAAACTCATACTAGAGGCTCAGTTTATAATACGTTTTGAGTAAATAGTATTTTATATCTAGTAGTAATATTATTATTTAAATTAAATTATCTTTTTTATTTTGATTTTTACTTAGCTTATTTCTTCAGCAGCCACTTAAATTGAGAGAATCTATTCATTGTGAATGAATTCAATATGAATTATAATTAATTTTCGGCAAAAAATCTCACAAGTGCGAAAGAGACAGATAACAAATTATTTGTAATTTGATTGACAGAACATCTGAACTGTCATCCATTATTCCCAATAATGGCCGATAGTTTATCTAAATACGGAATATAATCTTATTGAAATCATCTAATTTGATTTTAAATGTATTTTTAATGTAAATCAGTGAACAGTGGTTCTGCGGAATGTTTCCGCTCACCCCACCCGTGGTGAAGCGTTTGTTGGGGTGGAAGAAGGGTCCTGAAGGGTCGTCTGCGGAGGATAAATGGTCAGAAAAAGCGGTGAAAAGTTTGGTGAAGAAATTAAAGAAGAGCGGTGCCATTGAGGAGTTAGAAAAGGCATTGTCCAACCAGAACAGCCACACCAAGTGTGTTACAATACCCAGGTATTTTCACTCTGAATTATCACATTTAATCACAATATATGTACATAATTTAAAATAAAAAAATGTTTAATTGATTTACTTTATCTTTGATTTTAAGTAATTCATTAGATACTATGGATGTTCTATTTTAATATATGTATAATCTCCACATGTGAATCATATTTATTTATATCACATGTATAGTGTTTACAATAATTAGCATATTATAACAATAATAAAAATATTTTTTGCTGTTGAATTATAATTTTAATTTTTGCTTATAAATTTATTGAAACTAAAGTTTAATTTGATATTTCAATTTTATTGAGATTGAAGTTATTTTTTGTAGTTTTTTATTATGTATTAGAAATTAGAATTATTTCTTTTAATTTAATGGTTTATAAGTAAAATTTATCAACATAATATGCATATTCTTAACAATAAGTGTTTATTTTATGAGATGAACAACAGTTTAATTATCATAATCATATCCTTATATAACAAAATATCATTGATCTTTTTGTATGAATGCAATGTCTTAACTACACACTAAGTTTAAATATATATTTTATATTATAAAATCTTATATTTTTATTTTTGATAAATAAAAAGACAACATCTCTACTAATATTAGAAAGCTGAAGAGTTTGCTTGTTTGGTTGAACGCTTAGTCCATTTATTGAGGAAGGCTATAGGCTATATTACATCAGGCTACGGCCAATAAGAGAGGATCATCAATGAAACATTTTGGAGAAAAATATTTCTTTTGATTTTCAGCCTTTAGAACATGTGCAGAGCCGCGGCAAAAGGCTAGTTAATTATATCTAAAGCTTTATTGATGAATACTTGACTATTAAATATTCACAAGTAAGATTGCTTTCATCTTTATAACTTGTCTGCTATAAGCTATTGTAATTACAGCAAGTTTTGGTATTTTTCATACAAAATTATATTAGACAGTGAAAATTTAATATAATATATCTATTGTAATATATAGCTATTCTGGTGGTTTCGCACGCGTTATATGTTGGGACATTTACACACAGCACTATCTAGTTCCACGGTAAGGTACGAGCCTTGTGTTATGGATACTAGATGGTTGATATACTACACATATATAAGTTTAAATACATACATATTATAAATATAAACACCCATGACTGGAGTACAAACATTCGTGCGCAACAAATGTATGCCCCCAGCGAGACTCGAACCCGCGACCGCTGGCGCAGAAAGTAGGGTCACTACACACTGCGCCACGCGTGTCGTCAAATACGCGTATAAACCAAATTCTTTCGGAGTTGCGTGATATGGTAGGTACCTCTCAGAACTAACACTCTTCTCGTTTTTGCAACATTTATCATTGATGCTCTGCTCCTATTAGCCGTAGCGTGATGTAATATAGCCTTCCTTGATAAACGGACTATCCAACACAAAAGTAAAGTTTAAAGTGGTAGTGTCATGCTTGTTACCTTCAGGTAGCAACCGAATGGGCCGGCACGCCCCGTATAGTTTATTAGTACCACTCTCTCGCAGAAGACCGGCGTGAAGTGGCAGCTATGCTGTCGCGTTTCGTCCGGTGAGTGAGAGTCCGGGAGGCCCACTCTCCTTCCCCCCTCCCTCCCACTTCCCTCCCTCCTCCATCCCTCCCTTTCCTGAAAGGCCGGCAACGCATCTGCAAGCCTGGCTTGCAGATGTCCATGGGTGGAGGTGATCACTTCCCATCAAGTGAGCCTCCTGCCCGTTTGCCCCCTTTTTACCATAAAAAAAAAAGAATTTTTCAATTTAGACCAGTAGATCCTGAGATTAGTGCGTTTAACCAAACAAACAAACTCTTCAGCTTTATAATATAAGTATATATAAACCAAAGCATAGGTAAGCTAGTTAACTTTAAATTGCAAATAGAGTGCATTAATCATTAATATTTAAATTTTATCAATGCAAGAATCTGCATGTAGTAGAAACTAAATGTATACCTATAAATCGCGAGTCGACGACCTTCGAAATGCCAATGCCTCAATCAATAAAGCTACGTAAAACGAACATGACATTAATAAACTTCTATTTTATTCATATGTATAAATATAATTTATTAAATAATAAATTGTATACTTTAAAGTACTAAATTTATTTAGGTAAAATTAACATTTTTACATCAAAATTTACTTGTTATAAATGATTATTACAAAAGTTGTAACATTTTGGGTTTAACTGCAGTTTACATGCAAAATAAATACAACAAATCAGACTTTGTTGTCTTATAATTAGATAATTATTATGTTATTTTAGTTATAAGGAAAACCCGCAGCCAAGACTTCTGTTACGGGTATAACCCGGCCAAATTGTACACCTAGTCGGGCGCATTAACCTCCCTCTGTTCAATGACCTTCGCAATTCGGTGACATAATCGCAGACAGGACGCAAAATCCAAAAGGAAGGTCAAACTCCCGTCAAAACAATTGAAGCATTTTGTTTTAATATGGCCGACGGTATTCGGTACACGGTTTTTTAATGTTTTCCACATACAAACGATCGATTAGTAATAATTAATGGTGTAAAATCAAACGTTGTTATATCGCGAGACGCTTTGTTAGTTTAATTAAGTGGTGTTTGTGTTAATTTATTAATTAATTCATAGGAAGTGATTGGTTTGTCAAATTCTTATTTGATTCCTGTTATCGTATTTTCTTTGTTTTTGCGCAGTGCGGTGTATAATGTGATGATTTCTTCGATCTGTCGTGAGTAAATGTTTTATTTATGCAATGATGGAGTAGCTTGAGTAATTCTCGTAATTTAAACATACAAATTGTTGAAAGAAAGAGGGGATTGGATCAATGAAAACAAATTCTGTGCGTGAAATTGAAAGTAGATTTTGCGGTTTTTATATACCTTTGCTTATTATTAACTTAATGAATAATTAATTAAACAAAGCCTAATTTTAATTTAGGTATGTAAGTATTTAATATTTGCATAATATTTTTACATACATACATTATTTAATTTATTATTATATTTAATTGAATGGCATTATATTTAAGACCATTGCTGTTACACTTGTAAAAATGCATGTTTTGAATTGCAATTTGTATGACATGTACAAAAATTAAATTTTAATTAATTATACAATACTACTGAATTAAATCTTCTTTGATAAATCTTTCTCTTAAATCTTTTTTGATAGTGTTTATAAATAGAATAAAAAATTACTTATGTATTTATTTTTATAGTTATACAGCTATCTAACTCTATATTATGTAATGAAGAAAATTGGCCGTTATAGGATTTTTTAATGGGTATAGGCTATTTTTCTGGGTAACTTAGTCTAAAGAATTATGTAACCCAAAATTATCTAAGTTACAAACAGCTGTGTGCTACTTATTTTCAATTTTGCCCTATACAGATTTTGTTACTTTTTAAAGAATTAATGATGGTATTAGTTAGGTTTAGATATAAATTTAAGATATAAATAAAATTGAAGTGTCTGTTTGTAATATTATAAGAATAGCTTTACACTAAATGTATATAAAACTAAGAAGAAATATATTTTTTTTACATTTTAATCTAGATAGATTAAACAGATGCTTATTATGGCTTATCTCAGAAACAACTGGACACATTTTGACAGGACTTAATTGGAAGATGGCTGACGAAAGTAAATACTGTATAATATACTTTTAATTGCATTTAGTGAAAAGTTGTTAATTTGAAATTTAAAAAAGACACTTTCAGCTTATTCATAATAATATGTACTTATTGAACACTTAACTGTCAATCCATTGTGGTAGGTCAGTTACTTACGAGTTAAAAACATTCTTATTAGAATAGATAAAATTTGATTCAGATAATAGATTTAGATTATAATAGATTTAGATTATTTATGTTTTTCACAAGTTTTTATTAAACTTGCAATGTATATGTATGTGTTTTTTTTTCGGTTGGAATCATTCAACTCAATTTTAAAGCAGACTTGTGTCGATAGAATAAATTGATCTGTTTGATTATAATTTTTCAATTTTCAATTATTAGTAGCTAAATACAAGTACCTACTTCTTGTATTTATTAAGTTTTTTTGTATAAATTGTGTAATTATGTTACGGTAGTGTTTTTACTACTAGTTTAAATGTATTAAAAAACAGACATAGTAATTCAAGAGAAAGGTTTATATGTATAATAAATACATATATGCATATTATATCAGAAGAAAAACTAAGAAAAGTATCTAATGTATATATATTTTTTTAATTTCAGAGTTAAGCCAAACGACAACGTAATCAACGGGCAGTACAGAAAGGGTTTGCCGCATGTTGTCTATTGCAGGCTGTGGCGTTGGCCGCAGCTACAAGTTAGTGTCGCATTCAATCTATACTAATATTATAAAGCAGAAGAGTTTGTTTGTTTGTTTGGTTGAACGCACTAATCTCACGAACTACTGGTCCGATTTGAAAAATTCTTTTTGTGTTGGATAGTCCGTTTATCGAGGAAGGCTATAGGCTATATTATATCACGCTACGACCAATAGGAGCGGAGCATCAATGAAAAATGTTTCAAAAACGGAAATGGCGTTAGTTCTGCGAGGTATCATACCGCGCGACTCAGAAAGAAATTTGTTTCCGGTCCTTAGAACGCGTGCGAAGCCGCGGGAAAAGCTAGTATTATTATAAGGGCGAAAGTTTATGTCTGAGTGAATATGAGTGCATGCACGTGTGCGTGCTTGGGTACGTGCGTGCATGCTTGCGTCCGCGCATGCGTGCGTGTTTATGTCTATATGTATGTGTGTGTGTGTGTGTGTGTAGGCGTGTGTGTGTGCATGAATTATGAAAATTTACTTTGGTTTACTTGTTCAGTTAAATAAAAAATATTATTTATTCTAGAGCCAGCATGAACTAAAGCCGGTGGACCACTGCGAGTACGCTTACCAGTTGAAGAAGGACGAAGTGTGTATCAACCCTTATCATTACAACAAAATCGACTCGCCTGGTGAGAGATTCGAATTTTGATACTTATTAAAAACTCATTTAACTAAATTTAATTTAATTCGTTCAAATAAATTAAAGAAATTAATAATTATTAATTCTTTTATATATTGATCTTTCATTTAATTTATTTAAATTAAAACCAATTTATTTTATCTAAGTTAAAAAAAACTTTCGAATAAATTTTATTTTTTTCAATTATTCCAGCGCTCCCACCGATTCTAGTCCCGCGGTGTGCGGAGGGCGAAGTCCGAGCGCCACCGCCCTACGACTATCAGCATCACGATCACGATAGGTTAGTTCAATACTCTCTTGTCTCCTGGACTATACTGACACATGTTCATATCAAATCAAGTGCGTTCCTTGGACTACTCTATGGAAGTATGTTGTTGTTTGGACTATATTGGCAAAAGTAGATTAGGTTTGAGCATTTGACTCCTGGACTACATTAGTAGAGTAGATTGTGCTTACATAGTCCAAGTGCGATTGTCACTTGGACTATGTAAGCACAAGTCCGGTATATATTGGCGACTTACTCGAGCTTTGCCCTATTACGTTACTGAACTGCCTTCCGAGCCAGTGGTAGCTTCCTGACAAACTTATATACTGACATTTTATGTATTAAAGTATATTCGAATTAAGAATATTGTGATTTGATTTATATATTCCATATGCATTTATTATAAAAAATCTTTTTCTTTGACATTACATATAAACATTTTAATTTTATTTATCCTGTAATTGTAATTATTGGTTGTGGTGGTGAGTTCGGCTCTAGCTTTATCGACCGTTCAGATCCATTGATTTATGTGTAAGTAAAATGTATATTAAATCTATACTAATATTATAAAGGTGAAGAGTTAGTTTGTTTGTTTGTTTGAGCAAGCTAATCTCGGCAACTACTGGTACGAATTGAAAAATTCTCTTTGTGTTTAATAGTCCGTTTATCGAGGCAGGCTATAGGCTATATAACTTCACGCTAGTCGTAGCGTGAAGTTAATAATATTTTTTTTCATTGATGCTCCTATTGGTCGCAATAGGAGCGGAGCATCAATGAAAAAAATTATATAAATCAAATTATTTATATTCGTTATCGTATTCTACAAAGGATACAATCGGTTTTTGATAACTAAAATAAGAAATAAATACTTTCGATACAATATTTATTTTTCAATATACATATGTTATTTTTTCAAAATTACCAAACCGCTATATAAACACAATGTAAAACAGATAGTTGTTAAATTATAATAATTATACGACGAAATACAGCGATACAACTGCTACGATCAGCTGACTGTATCTGTCTCGCTCGGGTACACTCGGCGGTCCCGACTTCACCCGATCGAGCGTTCTCGAGGCATAAGGTCAGCTTTGCATTTGTGTGAGTGCAGTGTACGCATAGGCACGACGATACGGATAGACGTTGCTAGATTGGTTTAAACCTGTTTTAACTGGTTTTTGATGCGCGGCTATTGGCTTTTAGCTATCACTCACACAAATGCAAAGCTGATGTTATGCCTCAAGAACTACCCACAACAAAATCTGTGTGCGGTGCGCGTAAAGAAGTTTTCACTTCAAAAAAATACTTGTCCCCCAGCGTGATGCAAATGTATATATATATACTAGCGACTCGCCCTCGCTTCGCTCGAGCTCTTCCCTAGATTAAGCACAGGCAAAGCCGCGGGATCTGCTAATTATGCATATAAACCTTCCTCTTGAATCACTCTATCTATTAAAAAAAACGCATCAAAATCCGTTGCGTAGTTTTAAAGATTTAAGCATACATAGGAATATAGGGACAGAGAAAGCGACTTTGTTTTATACTATTGTAAACTCTGCGACAGGATGGTCTTCCAATTACACGTTATTACACGTTATTACACATTAAATAATATGTATTCGTCTATTCTTATTATAATTATATATTCCACAGCAAATATTACCAGCAATACTTTCAACAGCAATTATATTATTCAATCTATACTGTCCGAAGTAATGAATCGAAATGTGTCACTCACCGATTAAACAGAACTTATAAAACCTTATCCCACCCATTTTACAGCGCCCTCAGGTAGTCAATACAACTCCCAATAAAGTAAATTGATAATAGAATAAAAATAGTCAATACCAGTCCATATTCATTATCCATTAAATACATATAATAATATTTTATATTACTCTTTATTAAAAGGGGAGCAATAAAACAAAGACCTAATTATTGCGTTTCTTTATAGCAAAAGAAAACAACATTTAAAGTCTTTATTTCCTCGAAATTATTAAGAAATTAATAACTTAAATATTCCTTCAACAGTAAATTACAATTCTTGACATTTTTATATAACAATGTTGTTTTTTAAATTTATCCCCAATAGGGAAAGGCAAAGGACTATAGTCCATACAGCCTAGTCTAATTTTTTTTTATATAACAATCTTTTATAATATTATTTTATGCCAACTTTGACATCCGTTATTATCTAAAACACAATATACAAAGTTTTTATTAAAGAAATACATTTCTTTACATACATAGAAGTTAACACTATGTAGTGATATAAACTTGTCCCCAGCGTGATGCAGACCGGCGTGGTGGGCGTGGGCGGCGGCCATAGCGCGCTGTACCTGGAGGCCACGCTGGCGCAGCAGGTGCCTGGCAACACTACGGTGCAGCTGTTAGTATATTATTTGTTCATTTGTTTTTTTTTTTTTTTTTATGGTAAAAAGACGGCAAACGGGCAGGAGGCTCACCTGATGAGAAGTGATCACCTCCGCCCATGGACATCTGCAAGCCAGGCTTGCAGATGCGTTGCCGGCCTTTCAGGAAAGGGAGGGATGGAGGAGGGAGGGAGGGGGGAGGGAAGTGGGAGGGAGGGGGGAACGAAGGCGGAGGATGAAGGGAAGAGGGAGGGGGGAAGGATATAGCTGCCACTTCACGCCGGTCTTCTGTGAGAGAGTGGTACTAATGAACTATACGGGGCGTGCCGGCCCATTCGACTGCTACCCGAAGGTAACAAGCATGGCACTACCACTTGGTAGTGTATACTTCGTTATTGAAAGTAGGTTAAATGGTGTTCGCAATGAACAAAAAAAAACGAGATATCTTCTAAAAGATTTAATATTGTCTGTCTCAACAGAAGTGCAATAGGTTGGTTCTTGTGTAGTGTCGCTAATTGAGATTGGGATATTAAATAAGATTTCTTCTTACTTTATATGAGTTTATTACTTTAAAACACCGTACACGTTACATGTAAGAACAAAGGACGCTAAAAACATGAAAAGGAAAAAGTAGCGCCATCTTAAGAAACAAATAAATCTAAAACAGGCAAAGACATTCTGGCATACAGCCACTAAATAAAATTTTAATCCAATATCGCTTACTAGAAGTGGTGTCAGAATGTAATGTGTTGGCTGTATTTGACCGTTGGAGGATATGTGTTGACGTAGTGTGTGATGAAGTGGTATCTGAGTTATTTTATTGGTTCAGTGTATGGTTCGATATAATAGTAACAATAGAAGCCTTATGCTTAAAGTAATAAGGTCGACAAATGGTATGTAGCGATTTCTCGAAAACAAAGTTGTATTTGGCATTGAGTGCTTACTTCTTTTTTTTTTCATGTCTTTCTAATTGGTGGCTAACTATAGATTCAGATGTACTTGAATTTTTGACATTATGTATAAAACATTTTTTTTCGGATTTTTTTGCGGATTTAAATTGATTTTTGGTTTCCGATATTTTTTGCTTACAATAATCATGGTCACACGAGAGACTATACCAGTCTTTCTGTTCTGGACATTTTGATTATTCAGTCGTTTTTTTTTTTTTATTTTTACTATTTATTTTATACTTTGACTCACTCAACAAAACAAAAAAAAGAATTTCCTGTCATTTTAGCAAAACTAACGAACAACTATTAATCTATATATAAATATTGAATAGTCAATCTGTCCGTACAGTAGTTCGTCGTCGGTGGAGACGCCGCCGCCGGGGTACATGAGCGAGGACGGCGACCCGATGGACCACAACGACAACATGAGTGAGTTTGTTGACAATTTTGCATTATTTATTACAAGCTTTTGTTAATTTTGCTATGTTTGTATGTATGTATGTTTGTTTGTTTGTTTGTTTGTTTGTTTGTTTGTTTGTTTGGATTGACTCTTCTAATTTAATTTTTTAATAGCTCAATAGATTGAGATGAAATACTGTATGCACGTTTCGATTACTATGTTAATGACGACAAACCAATGAGAACATGAGTGAGTTTGTTGACAATTTTGCATTATTTATACCCTTTTTTTTTGTAATTTTTGGTCATAGTAAATGTAGGGTTCTTCTCATGTAATCAATAAAACACGAATTTAATCACTGTTATTTTAATAATGACATCCACTACTTGACTTGCACTTGACAGCCAGAATGGCGCGTACCGAGCCCTAGTAACGTATATCACAACCACAGATAACAACTCTACAGTAAACATACTAAATTTCATTAAAATCAGTCTAGTAATTTTTATTTTACACAAAACTTTTTGTTATTAATCTATACTATCACTACATAGTATAAAACAAAGTCGCCTTTTCTGTCCCTATATCCCTATATCCCTATGTGCGCTTAAATCTTTAAAACTACGCAACGGATTTTGATGCGGTTTTTTTTAATAGATAGAGTGATTCAAGAGGAAAGTTTATATGCATAACTAGCGGATCCCGCGGCTTTACCTGTGCTAAATCTAGGGAAGAGCCCGAGCGAAGCGAGGGCGAGTCGCTAGTAATATTATAAAGCTAAAGAGTTGGTTTGTTTGGTTGAACGCGCTAATCTCAGGAACTACTGGGCCGAATTGAAAAGTTATTTTTGTGTTGGATAGTCCGTTTATACGCTATATTACATCACGCTACGACCAATAGGAGCGGAGCATCAATGAAAAACGTTGCAAAAACGGGAGAAAAATATTTCTTTTGAGTTTCAGTCCTTAGAACGCAAGCGATTTTTATTATAAAATGTATTCTAATGCCTTAAGTTAATAAATAAATTATATATATCCCGACCAGACCTGACCCGGCTGACCCCGTCTCCCAGCATGGCGACGGAGGCAGCCCCAGTCCTGTACCACGAGCCCGCCTTCTGGTGCAGCATCAGCTACTACGAGCTGAACACGCGGGTGGGGGAGACCTTCCACGCCTCGCAGCCGTCCATCACGGTGGATGGCTTCACCGATCCTAGTAATAGTGAGAGGTGGGTATAGTCCATTTTAAATGGTTCCACTGTTGGGCGTGGGTTTAGCCTTAATTTAAGGGGGATCAGGATAGTACAACGTTAAAAAGATTTATTAGAGTTTGTGAAACCAATCCCAGTAATAGTGAGAGGTGGGGACTTTTTGTGTGTATAGTCCATTTTAAATAGTCCCAGTGTTGGGCGTGGGTGCGCCTTTAGTTAGAGGGGGATCAGGGTATAGTACAATTTCAGGATAGTACAACGTTAATATTTTTTATCAAAATTTGTGAAATCATAGTTTATATTAACATTTATTAGTTAAATGAAACCCGGCGGGATCAATATATACTGAAGAAAAATATCTCATCTTTGAGAAATGTAAGGTAACTAATAAATTATACTTTCTTAGGTTTGTCTATTTGACATTATAAATATAACTATCTTTTCGGATTTTGTCGCGGATTTATTTGGTCCCGTGACCATGATGGCTAAAGCATTCAAAACGTCAGGAACCAAAAATCATAATAAATCCGCGACAAAATCGGAAAAGATAGTTTCATTTATAATTTAATAAGGAGTTTATCCTTATATTTGATTTTTAATATTTGATAATCTGTGACCGAGCTGTCAAGTTGACTTTAGTAAATACATAATGGTGATTCAATGGAAAACTAAAACTTATATAAGCTTAAGAATTATTTATTTATTGTTAGATTTATGTGCCACAGTATTTAGTATTGTTCTTTTATGCTTACAATATTATATAGTACTGCCTCGGTGGTGTAGTGGCTAGCATGTACGGTCATACATCGAGAGGTCCTGGGTTCGAGTCCCAGGTCGGGTCAAGTTTAATTATTGAGTCTTTCTGTTTAGTAAGCTCAGTAATAGCCCGGAGTTGGGAAGTTGGCGGTGAGTCACCCCCGTGCCTCGGAGAGCACGTAAAGCCGTCGGTCCTGCTTCTTAGCTCTCACTGGTCGTGTCTCACGTCATCCCACTGGAGTATGAGTGATAGGAACAGAGAGTGTACTTGTGTATGCACTATAATATCTCCTGCGCAGTTGGCCAGTCTCAATGAGATTGGATGCCATGGCCGGAAAGGGTCGGAGAACATTATTATTATATAGTAGTAAATTACGTCTGTCTGTACAGGTTTTGTCTCGGGCTGCTGTCTAACGTGAACCGCAACGAGGTGGTGGAGCAAACTCGTCGACACATTGGCAAGGGAGTACGCCTCTACTACATTGGTGGTCAGTTTTTGTCATTATTTTCTATATCGTCGCTGTAGAATTAATACCTCGTATGTCAAAAATGCATTTTTTTTTTGTAAAAATCAAATGAAAATTACGTAGGTATATATTTTATATAACGGCGAAACCGTAAACCCAATACATGACTACTAGTGCCATATTTGGAGTAAAACGAAAACCTCTTGTTTAAAAAACATTGACAAAATGAACCATTTTTTTTCGTTTCCTGTAATGTTTGGATCTCTGGACATACGAGGTTTTCATTCTACTATATATATATATTATATCGTGTCAAGATGTATGTTCGCGATAAACTCCGAAACTACTTAACCAATTTTTCTCATATTATGTAAGCATTTGTAATTTGGTCCAACTTGGGAGATAGGGTAGTTTTTATCTCAATTATTGATCTCAATAATTGTTATTGCAAATTAAATGTTTTTTTATACGACTTTAGTGTGTATTTTTCGGTTAGTTAGAGTACCGGATAGAAGATACACCCCACATGTGTAACTGTAAATATATACATATTTACATACATAATATAAAGACCTATAAGTGTGCAAACATTCGTGCTCAACAAATGAATGTCCCCAGCGGGACTCGAACCCGCTACCGCTAACGCAACAAATACAAGCTGAGTCAAAAGTGTCGTCAAAATACATGTAAAATATTGGAACGAAGTTCCTTATCGCGCGTTGCGAAGGGGGCTAGATGGAAAAAATTAAGACCAAAAGTTGTAACGACACTTTTTGCTATAGTTGTAAGCCGTCGGCGTGCGCGTGTTTTCTCTCTATCTCTCTCTCTCTCTCGCTCTCTCTCATAGAAAGCAAGTCAGTTATTTTCGTTTCGTCTTTCTATTTCGCATTGAACAGTGTGGTGTCGCGGTGATATTTTTGTATACAGGTTTTTTGTACATGATAAATAATAAATTATACCGCTGATAGAACTTAAAATTAATTGTAAATATATAATATTTATTTACTTATAACTTTTACAGGGGAAGTCTTCGCCGAATGCCTCAGCGACTCCTCAATATTTGTGCAAAGTCCCAACTGCAACCAACGATATGGCTGGCATCCGGCCACCGTCTGTAAGATACCACCTGGTATGTATGTGATGCGGGTTCGAATCCGGGTCTCGCACCTCTTATATCATGTTCGAATCATTTCTATCATGATTACCACTTGTCTTGTGAGGGAAAATATAGTGAGGGAAACTGCATGTATGAGAAAACCTAGCAAGTTTTGAAAGACATGTGAAGTCCGCCAACCCGCATTAGACCAGCGCGGTGGACTATGGCCTGATAACCCTCGTACTGAGGGAGGCCCACCCCCAGCAGTGGGACGGTAAAAGGGCTGAAGACAATCTCCCACTGCTGGGAGTGGGCCACTCTACAATTTGAGGGAGATCAAGACATAGTCCACCACATTGGCTTAGGATTTGTTTTGCTAATTTCTCTCAAATGTGCACTTTTCATCACGATGTTTATGTTTATAATGCTCCTATACGGGCAATATTGGCAACTAATTGCAGGTCATCACAAAAATATTGCAACAATGGCCGAGCAATATGTGGCCGGGCAATGTGTTGCAATTATTTTATTGTCAAGGTAACGTAGCAACTGACAAAATAATAGCACAGAATGTAGTTATTAATCATGGCGTCACTCACACCAAACTTCAGTCGCGTAGAAAAGGACATAGTGTGTCCTTGTCATAACAATAGAGAACAACACTCTATTGCAGCCTATTCTATTTTTTTCACATCGAACCACCTGAGATTAGCGGGTTCAACCAAACAAACTCTTCAGTTTTATTATATCATCACTACATAGTATAAAACAAAGTCGCTTTCTCTGTCCCTATATCCCTATGTACGCTTAAATCTTTAAAACTACGCAACGGATTTTGATGCGGTTTTTTTAATAGATAGAGTGATTCAAGAGGAAGGTTTATATGCATAACTACCGGATCCCGCGGCTTTTCCTGCGGTAAATCTAGGAATAGCCCAAGCGAAGCCCTCGAGTCGCTTGTAATAGTATATATAACGTACCGGTCACCGCTGTTGCAGGCTGCAACCTGAAGATCTTCAACAACCAGGAGTTCGCAGCCCTACTCTCGCAGTCGGTGTCGCAGGGCTTCGAGGCGGTATTCCAGCTGACTCGCATGTGCACCATCCGCATGAGCTTCGTCAAGGGATGGGGCGCCGAGTACAGGTACAACACTAGTGCTATCGATAGTATTGCTGACCACAAACTACAATAATAACAAATTTAGATTAGGCTGTATGGACTATAGCCCTTTGCCTTTCCCTATTGGAGATAAATTTTAACAACAACAACTACAATAATAATAGTCTATGCAATAATGAAATTAAAAAAAATATGATGGGTGGTTAACAAAGTACCATTTAGTTCAGTGGTAAAGTACGAGGCTTGTGTTACGGATGATAAAATGTTTATGAATATTAAAGTTCAGTCCAATTGACAGCCATATTATAAGCGTGATGTAATATAGCCTATACCTTCCTCGATAAACGGACTATCCAACACAAAAAGAATTTTTCAATTTGCTCCAGCAGTTTCTGAACCAAACAAACTCTTCAGCTTTATAATATTAGTATAGATAGTATAAATATAAAACTTATTTGTCGGTCTGTAGGCGGCAGACAGTAACATCGACGCCATGTTGGATCGAGCTGCATCTGAACGGACCCCTGCAGTGGCTGGACCGCGTGCTCACGCAGATGGGGTCTCCACCGCTACCATGCTCCTCCATGTCATAGGTAAGCTGACTCTCATCATCATCAGCCATTTTAACGTCCCACTGCTGGGGGTGGTCCTCCCTCAGTACGAGGGAGATCAGGCCATATTCCACCGCGCTGGCCTAGTGCGTGTTGGCGGACTGAGCATGTTTTTGGAAAACTTGTTAGGTTTTCTCAGACATGCAGGTTTCCTCACGATGTTTTCCTTCACCGTAAGACAAGTGGTAATCATGATAGAAATGATTTGCACATGAGATCAGAGGTGTGAGAACCGGATTTTAACCCGCATCACTCGGTTATCCAAGCGACCGCGTAACCGCTGGGCTGCCTTTGTCACCGTTAAATTGTAAATACCGTCAGATTATAATCTATCCACACGCAGATTGGTTCCCCACCGCTGCCCTGCTCCTCCATGTCATAGGTACACTGACTTTGTTGGGAATGCTGGGATATTATTACACACAACGCCATCTAGTTCCGTTGTAAGCTACGCAGGAAGCTTGTGTTACGGATACCAGATAGTTGATATAGTACTACATAAGTTTAATTACACACATACCCATGACTGGAGTACAAACATCCGAGTTTAACAAATGACTGCCCCCAGCGGAACTCGAACCCGCGACCGATGGCTCAAGAAAGTAGGGTCACTACAAACTGCGTCAAACGAGTCGTGTATGTATGGATATATTAAGAAAATTAATTTTATTTTTTTTTGTTTTCAGGTCAACTGAGTCTAACAGTCAACTAAGAAGAAACCTATATTAAAAAAAAGTAGATTTCGTAAGCGTAGCTCAAACAAATTGATTACCTCGAGTATAGACGATTTGATACATTTTATGTAACAGACAGACTATATACGTCCGATTTTTTTTTATATATAAAATGACTTATAAAAATTTCTCGAACGATTTTGTGGGCTCTTGTTGAGTACTGTCTAAGAAATGTAAGGATAAGTTTAACTTGTCTTTCAAATTCATATCTTATATCCGCTTTTTGTTATGTCAAACCATAGATAAAATAAATATGTTGGTTACACAGCGCCATCTAGTTCCGTGGTAAGCTTCCGAGGCTTGTGTTACGGATCAATTATCCCTTGTAATAAATGAATCATTTTTGTATGTACAGTCTGAATCTGGATAAGTAAGACTTTAAAAGACCGTGATTTTTTCTCGTTTATATGTATTTTTTTTTAATTATAATTTATAATTAAAAAAATGTATGTATGTATTGGATGGTCGTTACTAAAACTGGCCATTTTTGACTGATTTTATGATGTTTTTAAGAAAATTTATTGAATTTTAAGTTTTTTGGAATTGAATTTGTTTTGCATTATATATTGTATAAAAATATTAAAAAACGCATATTATGTTAGTATATATTTTCGTTCTTACAAAGTTTATTGTTTATCCAGTTCTCACTCAAATATGACTGTATATACATATGTTTCGTGTATCTCGAAAACAGTAACTTGTAATTGATATTTCTATGTGTTGAAAAAGCTACAGCGTTATTTTATTGGGAATTGGAAAGATCTATAAGATAATAAGGTAGATAGACCGTATGAAACATATATTTTTTAATACAGGCTCTCATTACGTACTAACAAATATTAGTTGAAAGAAATGTTAATAGATGGCGTTTATTTGTTTAATTTTTCCATTTTTTATTCTTTTTATTGCATATAATGACTAGTACTAATTTACATAGGAAATTTAAAATCTGTAATGTAATGTAATGAAAGGATTTTCATGCAAACTTGCGAAAGCGATTAGATGTCCTTAATCCGGCCCTGTATCAAAATCCTTTCTTAGTGGACGTTTATTAACTATAAACTACCTCCCTGCCAAATTTCGATATTTTATTATTTTGTAATGAGTGAATAAGTGAGTGAACGTTCGCTTTTATATATATAGAAGATATAATACCATTTCTGGCTTCAATTTAATGTTAAATGCGCTATCTATCTTATTATGTTATTTCATTTACTTGTCTAACGGAAGATATAGGGTGTTCAAGTATTGATATTAATAAGTAAAAAAATTATTAATTTCGTTTTATTTTTTTATTTTTCATTGTTATTTAAGAGTATTTTAATGAGGTAGTATATTATATATAAAGTAATTGATTTTAACATCTATTTTAAAAAGTCGGTTAAAATTCAATCAAGGGATTTTTAGAGAGTTATGTATATACATAAATAATACATTGATTTTTGTCACATTTATACGTTTTTTTATTTGTTTTTAAATGAATCTCTTACTTTTTGCACTTGCTAAATTAATACTTGGACACGTATATGATAGTGACGTACACTGAGACAGATCAGTATTCATATGAAAAAAAACTCTAAAAATTAATTGGTTAGGATGTGAAATATTAAAATTGTATTTAATTATATTATTAATCTTTCTACTCTAAAAATTTTTGACATTACGAAGTAATGACGTCATCTATTGGGTATTAGACATCATCATCACAAATTCTAAAAAATACTCATTTTAGCTCTAAAAATCCTGTTAATTTAAAATTTACCGTAAAATAAGGTTATACTAAATTAACATGAATATTTGACATGACAAATAAAACTATGTTTTTGGATTTTTTAAGATTTTTAGTTCCCAATGTTTAAGAAAGCTCAGCTTTATTATTTATTAACTTGTTTCAGACACCTTCTAATATAAAAATTACACAATTGTCATAAAAGTAACAATTTAGCAAAAAAGTAAGGTAATTCAGTGCCATTTTACCATGATTGCTGTTAAACATTCGAAACTTCTAGAACCAAAAATCGAAATTTGCAGAAAAATACGAAAAGATAGTTTTCTTTAAATTTTTAAATCAGATTTTTAGTTGTATCGAAATTATGTTGTGACGTCATAGCTTGTTAATATATGGGGGAATTAACAAAGACAGATTAAAAATATTATGTCGATTGTCTGATGTCTAATACCCAATAGTTTTATATAACCTGTGGTTCTAAATTTGTCTTTGAATTTAAAAAAAAAGTTGACGATTCAAATCGTACGTATATTGTAAGTCTATTTTTATAAAGTTTGTTTCTAAACGCTGGATCTGAATGGCTTAACAAATTATATTTTATTATTATGTATGTATTTAATTTAAATATATATATAAATGTGTGATCTTTCGTTTGTTACTAATGATTTTTTTGAGTAATGTAGCCACAAGATGGCGCTTACAAGTTCTCTACTTTGCTTAAAATGTATATAAAAAACCTTTCGTAATTCAGCTAAGGTTTTTGTATTATAATCTTGGAGTTATTTTCCGTCATATTTAAATATTTTGGAAAAATTTATTAAGTTTAAAGGGATTTTACAAAATGCCTAAGTCATTTTATAAAGCGGCTATATATATTTTTTAAGTTCTCTCCAACAGACAGTGCCCTTTCATTAATGACAATGTCTACAATGGACCAAAGCAAACAGTGCATGTATTTTATTATTATTAATTTAAATTAAAAATATTTTTCATTTTAATGTTTACAGTTAAATATGAAAAATAACTAAATATTAGGTTATATGTTGGTTTTTTAAAAAAATAATACAAAAATCCAGAAAATGGCTTATATCACTACATAGTGTAAAACAAAGTCGCTTTCTCTGTCCCTATATCCCTATGTACGCTTAAATCTTTAAAACTACGCGACGGATTTTGATGCGGTTTTTTTAATAGATAGAGTGATTCAAGAGGAAGGTTTATATGCATAACTAGCGGATCCCGTGGCTTTGCCTGTGCTAAATCTAGGAAAAAGCCCAAGCGAAGCGAGGGCGAGTCGCTAGTTTTAACTAAACGAATGAAAAAGTTTGTTCACATTCGGTCCAGTGTTTAGGAACTCGTGTTTATCACTACCACTTAAGTTTTGACGCTTGCAATATGTTATAAATAATTGTTTTTTGGCGTGCATGTTATATAACATTTAAGTTTGTGCGTGTACAGACGGTCGCCGGGAAGAAATTATATATATATATATATATATATAATTTCCTATATACTATACCCTAATATACATACATATAATATACCCTAATATACATACATACGTATATATATATATATATATATATATATATATATATATATATATATATATACGTATGTATGTATATTAGGGTGGCGCAAAAAAACAACTTTTTTTTTGAGTCGAGAGTGAAAAAATGTTACTTTTTGATGTTTTAAGGGCCCTCTCTAAAAGACAGTTCAAAATAAAATTTAAGAGGTCACTCCAAATTTTTTTTTAATCTTAAAAAACGTCATAAATCGAATTTTAATCGATTTTTTTTGCGCCGCCCTACTATATATACATATGTGTATGTATGTATATAGATGTGGATTGTCGTTTTGTTGGTACATTGAAAGTTTGGAGAAATTTCTTATCATGCTTCATAGTACTTACGTAAATTTAGATTTGAGAGTTCTCATAGCATTGGGGGGGGGTCTGGTGGAGTTGTCATTTCTACCCTATATTCATAAAAATGGATAAATTAATAATATTAATTCATTACAAAAACATCTAATATATGTATTATCCTTAAATACAGGAGTTAATATTATTATTTACTTGCAATATTTAACTTTTTAAAATGTATATAATTCTTTTTTTTAATAATAAGAATCCAAAGTTAGAGATAAAGTGTCATAAACGTAACTTAATAATATGTATAATATATTGATTTTTGGCCTAAATTATATTAGTTACATCACATTTCTCTATGGCATGTCCAGCAAAGCGACTACACGACAGCTTGTGTCTATGGTTTTCATTTTTTTTTCGCCACAGATACATATATATTTTATTACAAAATGGCGTAATCACAACATTTGTTATAATAAAAGTGCAATAGTTTTATTTTTAAATGGAAAAAAAAATTGAAAATCTAGATCCAAACTTTATAATAGACCTAGTCAAAGATATATTTTCACATATACTTTAAAAGTATAAAATCTATTTTCGATATATATAACAAAAGTGTGACCGTCTGTACGTTTCATATAATCTATTTTCATACAAAATTTATTAAATGTTTTCTTTTCGGTCGAATCAGTATGGTTGTTTCGGTTTACTAATACTTTGTTACTTATTTGTATTTGGTTATTAATTTGGTTAATAAGTTATTGAATATAATGTTATAATGTATACATCTATACATATAAATAAAATTGGAGTGTCTGTTTTTAATTTCAAAATAACAGATTTTCACTAAATGCATATGAAAATATATACGATACTAGTAACAAAAAACTAATTATTAAAATTTTTGCCTGTCTGTCTGTTTGTTCCGGGTAATCTCTGAAATGGATCGATTTTGACGGGACTTTCATTCGCAGATATCTGATGTTATAAGGCGTAATTTAGGCTACTTTTTAACCGACTTCAAAAAAGGAGGTAGAAATTTTATTCATTTTAACTATCGGAAGCCGTGGCTTCGCTGACGCTAAATCGAGTAAAAAGTTAAATATATATTAAGAACTTTATTTCTTGCAAATGGCAAGAAATCCTAAAGTTATTAATATTTTTATTGAGTTTCTAAATTTTTTTTTTGCTTAAACGTCAGTCATTGCATACATAGCCTTTGTTAATATTTTTTGTTATTTAAAAAATAACCAATTTTTTTTTTTAAACGAAATCTAAGCAACCAAGTAACAAAATATGAGTAACCGAAATGTAAACGTAACTGTAACTAAAGGTTATTTTGTATTGTTACATCGGAACATTTTATTTGCCACGATGCATTTAATGTTACACAAATAATTAATTATTATTAATCATTATTTTAATCTTGGTGTTTTTATCTATATGTATACCGTTTTATATTATGTACAGTTATTTTTTTAGAAGTATAATTTTAAGCGACCCTTATATGGTTTTTTTTTGTCTCCCTCTAATTTTTTTGTGTATGTTTTTGTGTTTGTATGGAAGGTTGATTCTTTCAAGGGGAAGATAAGTAATGCTTGAAAATACAAAAGAAATGAAGAACTCGCGACCAACTCGCAAGTACATAACTAAGCCTAACGTGTGTTTTATTAAATAAAAAATAAAAAACCTGAAACTAAATACTTAAAATTCCGCCATTTTGTGGTGGCGTCCATCTTGGATTTGAATTTGTAATTGCTAAATGAGCCCTTTTATTTGATACCCGTATTGAGGAAGTTGTGAAACAATATATAATCCGCCGTTTTGTGTACGCGGCCATTTTGAACCGATTTTCATCAAACATAGCTGAGAGCAAAAAGTTTACTCAAAAAGTTCCCTCAAACTCGATATTGATAATATGTTCTTTAATATTGTGGAACATTTTTTTGTACTATCATCAAAAGTTTTCGCAGCGCATGCGATGAAATATATTTTATAGGCATTTTTTTTACACCTCATTTTTTTCTTGCAATTAAAATAGCCTATATTAATCAGTGATAATGTAGCATTCAAATGGTGAAAGAATTTTTAAAATCGGTCCAGTACTTTTTGAGCCAATTCGTTACAAACATACTTACATACAAACCATTATAATATTAGTATAGATTAACGGTTATTTCAATACTAAATAAATAAAAACCAAATGAAATTTACAATATATTTAAACAAAACGTCACTAAACAAAAACAAGACTTACACACGAACAATTTTAGTTCCCGGCTCCCATTTATACATGGGATGGTTTCCCCTTACTTTTCCCATAGAATTGCTAGATTTTATAGATTCAGTCGAAGTATAATATATTATGTTAGTAGATGGGTCATAGGTTAGAGTTTCGTTCGATTTTGCTATTTCTGGTTTAGATTCTTTATTAGAGGTATCATTATGGTTAATAATGGCGGCGCAACTGTGAAATTTCGAGAACTTTTCGGTCTTACGATGCTCTAAGTCTATGTGGAGGCTTAATTGACGTCTGGAAGAAAAAAAGTTAAAATTAATGTATCTATACTAATATTATAAAGCTGAAGGGTTTGTTTGTTTGGTTGGTTGAACGTGCTAATCTCAGGAACTACTGGTCCGAATTGAGAAATTATTTTTGTGTTGGATAGTCCGTTTATCGAAGAAGGCTATAAGCTATGTTACATCATGCTACGACCAATAGGAGCAGAGCATCAATGAAAAATGTTGCAAAAACGGGAGAAAAATATTTCTTTTGATTTTCAACCCCAAGAACGCGAGTGAAGTCGCGGGAAAGGCTAGTTTTAAATAAAGTTACAAATTTTGTTTCAACAAATAAGAAAAAAAATACATAAAAAAATATGCCCCGGGTGAGGATCGAACTCACGACCTTAAGATTATGAGACTTACGCGCTGCCTACTGCGCTACCGAGGCTTGCACAGACTTTGCCATTTTATAGGTAGCTTATTTCTGGCACACATACTATTCTTTTATTATAATATTATAGTGTTCTATAAATAGCGCAGTGGTAATAAGCTCGCTCGAAAGCAAAAGCAATTGATGCAAGTTCAAATCTCATAACTTGCATATTGAATATTTAGCATTATTAACATGTACGAATCATTTTTAATAAGATTACCACTTGTCTTACGGTGAAGGGAAACATCGTGAGGAAACCTGCATGTCTGAGAAAACCTAACAAATTTTCGAATATTTATGCATTCCGCCATACCATACTTGAATAGAGTGGTGGATTATGGTCTGATGCCCCTCGTAGTAAGCTAAGGCCATTGCCCAGCAAAGGGACGTTAAAAATGACTAATCTATACTAATATTATAAAGCTGAAGAGTTTGTTTGTTTGGTTGAACGCGCTAATCTATCTCAGGAATTACTGGTCTAAATTGAAAAATTCTTTTTGTGTTGGATAGTCCAGTTATCGAGGAAGGCTATAGGCTATATTACGTCATGCTACGACCAATAGGAGCGGATGAAAAATGTTGCAAGAACAGGAAGGACGATAGTTCTGCGAGGTATCATACCGCACGACTTATAAAGTATTTGGTTTCCGGTCTTTAGAACGCGTGCGAAGCTGCGGGAAATGCTAGTTATACTTAGATTATATACCTATAATCAAATCCTTCTCCGCACAACTGGCATCTCACAAGAGGGTATTTCGAAGAAACTTTTGATTCTGACGACGATTCAGATTTTCTTTGCAAAGCCATTCTGCTATATATTTTATTTCCAGACTCAGCGCTCTTCGATTCGATTTGAGACGATATTTGTGATTCAGTATCAGTCTTAGTATTTCGATGCTGAGATTGTAAATTCGATTCAGAACACCGATTTTTCTTCACATCAGCGATTATTTGGTCAGCGTTGGAGATTTTGTCGAAGAATGAGACGATTTTCTTCAATTTTTCTTCTGGCACGTCAAGTTTTGATAGTTCAGGGTCTGTTTGGGTGTTGGTTTCGTTCTTGGTTGATAATCTGGAAGAAAATAATTTACTGTCTGAATCTGGAATCTGGAAAAAAATAGTTTATTTTCTTCCTGATTCAGTGGTAGCCCAGCGGTAACGCGTTCGCTTGGATAATCGAGTGTTGCAGATTTAAATCCGGGTCTCGCACCTTTGATATTTTTATGTGCGAATCATTTCTATCATGATAACCACTTGTCTTACGTTGAAGGAAAACATTGTAAGGAAACCTGCATGTCTGAGAAAACCTAGCAAGTTTTCGAAAGGCTATGGCCTGATCCCCTCGTACTGAGGGAGACCCGTGCTCCGTAAGCAGTGGGACGTTAAAAAAATAGGTAGTAAGGTAAGTTATGAGGCTGGAGTTATAGATATATATAACTTTACATAAATATATAAATATAAAAATCTATATATATATAATGAAAATGGTGTTCGTTTGAGGCTCAATCACGCCTAAACCACTGATCGTATCGACATGAAACTACCACCATTCGATGCGAAATTTTTCCTAGATGGTTTATGGCTATTTATTTTTCGAATTCTAACGTTCCTTCATTTTTTATTGCTGTTTTACTTTTATGAACATTTATCCCGCTAATAAAAACAAAAGACAAGCGTTTTCTCTTGATTCTTTTGTTTTCATGGATTTCAACGGAGTTTACTAAACGGATAATGTTCTTTTACATTCAGCTAAGAATCTACTTACAAACTTCCACGCACCCTTGCACACCCACTCTCATTTTTTGATAAAAATAAAATGCCGTATCTATGATCGAGTATCACTTGAGAACGGCTGGACCGATTGGGTTTATTTTTTTTTGTTGTCTTCAGAATTGTCAGGAGAATGTTTATATGTAAGGAAATTTTAAAAAAGTCTGCTAAAACGTTAAAAATTTCGATGATAATCAAAGTATTCCAATTTCTATAGTTACTCATCACGAAATCTCGGGAACTATAGGACTTAGAAATGTGAAACTTGGTAGGAATATTACTTTCGTTATGTAGAGGTCAACTTAAAACGGATTTTAAGAAATTCATCCCCCAAAGGGGATTGCGGGGGCGTTAACAATGAACAATTCCCGTTTTTAAACTATAGCTCCTATAAATTCCAAATTTGGTAGAAATCTTCTGTAAGAGATGTAGAAATAGTCTATGAACGAATTTTACGGTAGCTCACACCACAGGGGGTTGCGGGGGTGGTTTAACAATGAAAATTTTTATTTTTTAAGCCGTAGCTCCTGCAGACTCCAAATTTAGCTAGAGTCGTCATATGTGATGCAGAAATGATTTAAGAGTGGATTTTACAACAGCCCACCGCGGAAAAAGATTGCGGTAGTGGGTGTTAAAATGTGAAATTTCTATTTCCAAACTGTAACCTCTATAGACTTTAAATTTGGTAGTAATCTTTTATTTGTCATGCAGAAATCATCTCAAATAGGATTTTACGAAATTCTATTTCCAATAGGGATTGCGGGGGTGGGTGTGAGAATGTTAAATTTATGTTTCCAAACTGTAACTTCTACAGACTCCAAATGATTATTTTTTTACTGTTTAAATAGAAAAGGTTAAAGTCAATTGTTTTTTTTTATTTAATTAATTTCATTTGTTTTTATATAACCTAATAATCTATATAAATAAAATGATAGAGGTCTGCAGTTGTGCGCGCATCACGGAAAAAGTACTGCATAGATTTAAATGAAACTTACTAAGTTTTATTTCTTAGACACTTGGCCCTTATATAAAAAAAAGATTGCGATATCTTCATTTAATAAAAATTTATTAAAGTTTCAAGAAAAAACGATTTGTATATGTACTGCGTGTTCAGTGATGCAGTATGTATGTTTCCTTCTCGCGGAGTAGTGGGGCAAGCGGCGTAGCGCCATGCGGAAAACTTTGTTAATATTTCAAGCAACGCGGACGAAGTCGCGGGTATCAGCTAGTTAATATATATACAGCAAATCTGGAGAACAAACATTCGCGCTCATGACTTAATTTAAAGTGTCTAGTAGGACTCGAACCCGAGACCAGTGTTATAGCAAGTAGAGTCGCAACTAACAGTCAAATGTGTATCTTTTAATGACCAGACTGAAGTTTTGCAGCATAAATTTAAATAAATACCACTTTTTTCAATAAACTTATAGAAAATCAATGGTAGGTACGTTTCCTAGGACCAAACACCTACCGTGTAGTTGAAGGCATTGAAGCAATATTAGCGCTTATTTTGGTGACACCAAGGTGCTCATTCTCGTGCACTGTCTTATCATATTCCTTAGAGTAACCTTCGTGGCAGTAGTGGCATTGATAAGTGCGATCCGGAAAATGACATAAGTTTAGGTGATCATTGTAATTTATTATTCCTGTGAAAGAAAAATCATTTGAATTCTAAAAAACATTTAATAAGGTATACTTTTTTTGGTATTTACGCAATAACGGCACCGCACCTTCAGATTTGTACTTCAGCTAAGTACAATCGTTTCTTAGGACGATAGTGATGGGGAAGGAGGGCAAGGGGGTATGTTCCCTATTATTCATATACTACTCCCATTACAAGAACCTATGGTATCCAAGTCGAAAGTAAATAGTCTTCGGCTATGGCACTCCCCGGCCGTTGCCTTGCCGATGTGGTCTAACTTTTTTTATGTTGGGAAATGCATTGACGCATACCACCAGGTGGTTATGTGGGTCTCACCAGCTAAAAATAAGCCAGTACTACCCACTAAACCCCAACAGCATTACCAGCAAAACCCAACCCATCTTAATGAGGCAAGACAACAAGGTGAATGTACTGTTACATCCCCAAACTACAGAGATTAATGATGAATAGGTGTTTAATCAGCATCTTTAATCCCTATGACTATTAAGTCGAGTTTGATTCAATTCGGGTCTGACCTCGAAACTAAACACATTTAACGGATTTCTCCATTGCCCTATTTTAAATTTAAATTCTTAAAATATAATAAATATTTTTTTCCCGAGATAACAGCACGTTGGGGAGGATGTGGTAATATATCTAACCTAACCTAACCAAGTAGGGTTTTACATTCTCTTTAATTCGCTTCACTTCTATCAAACTATTTATATCCAAGTCGAAAGAAAATAGTAATTTACGATGAAAACACAAATCTATAGAAAAACGAAGCTGAGGTGCATGCATAACGAACCCTTTTTATTTGGTCAGTTACAATTTTATTCATCTCTTATTCATATTTAATAGTGAAAGAGTGGTGGCACAGTGGTAACGCGCTGGCTTAGTGGACCTACAAACCGAGTGAAGCGGGTTCAAATCCCAGGCCTTGGACGTCTGATATTTTCATGTGAGAGTCATCAATTACAACATGATAATTAATTGTCTTATGGCGAAAGAAAACATCGTGAGAAAATCTGCATGTCTGCACTTGGCTAGCTTTTTGGACTGCCTGATGTAAATGTAAATTTAATTTTGGGTATCATTATTCAACTACATATTATAAACTACTAGCGACTCGCCCTCGCTTCGCTCGGGCTCTTCCCTAGATTAAGCACAGGCAAAGCCGCAAGTTCCGCTAGTTATACATATAAACCTTCCTCTTGAATCACTCTATCTTTTAAAAAAACCGCATTAAAATCCGTTGCGTAGTTTTAAAGATTTAAGCATACATAGGGATATAGGGACAGAGAAAGCGACTTCGTTTTATACTATGTAGTGACAACATACATAAACTTTATGAGTTCTATCTAGTTCGCTTCCTAAAATACTCGTAATATCAACATTATTTTAATAAATTAGAGTAGATATTTAAGTTCGCTCTACTTTTGTTATTAATAAAATCACTTAAATGTTCTAGAGATATGGTTTGCTCTGAGAACTTTGGGCAGGTAGGTATTTAATAAATAATAAGCGAAAATAATAATTATTAATTAATTTTCGGATATCGTTCTATCGTTCAAACAGTTTCTACCTAATTATGATGACTTTTTAATTTTTATTTACTAATGATATGATGATGTAAACTTTGCCAGGGCCAAGTAATAGAACATTATAAAAGGAGCTATTTATATGTATACATGTTTAACGTAGTTTAAAGTATTCACTCACCATATGAAATCATTTTACATCCAACAATAGGACAATGTCGTGGTGTAGTATCCATAAGACAGTTTCTTTGAGCAGATTGTACGTATGACAAAATTACTGGGCTTTTCATATCTCCCAGATCTATCTCCGAATGAATCTTCTTTGCACGCGTAATTCTTCTAAACCGTAACCCTCGTCTTCGTCTTTTTTCGTATCTATTTGAAATATTGTTATCACTAGATGAATAAATTCGGTTATTTGGCAAAGTATATCCATAACTTCTATCAGGTTTAATGCCCAAGATTCTTTGCAGAAACAGTTGGAACCGCGTTGGTCTTTTCCCGTCTTTTAAGTAATGTATTGGTATACTCCGGTAATCACTTTTCTCACTCGCAACTGACAGGTCTTCTTTAGAATCTTGAGTACTTTTGTCGTCTTTTTGGGAGGTGTTTAAATTAAGATCTTTGATTACAGACGCAGCAATTGTTCTATCAGAAACATCACCACTCGTAACTTCTGTAGTTCCAGCACAAGAATCTGTTTTAGTTCTTCGAGATCTTCTTCTTCTATGGACTTTAGGTTCTTCTTCATGCACTGGCTCGGTTTGTGGAAGAATTCCTATTACACTCGCGTCATAAATTTGGAACAGCTTTTTTAGACATTTGTATTTTGCTTTTAGTGCTTCGTGTTTATTTTTTGGTACCCATTTGACAATGTCTTCGTCACTCTCGTCTCTTTCTGGTATACTGGTAAGAGTCGGTTGTTTATTATACATGGATACTCGATGTTTCACAACAACTTTACACAAAAATTTTGTTACCAAATATATGAAAACAGACGTAAATATTTCTATATTTTGATATAATATCATAACGTTTCTGCATTTAATTTTGTTTTTAATAATAAAAATCGCTTTGTTAGAGACGG
Source organism: Boloria selene (assembly GCA_905231865.2). Lineage (NCBI taxonomy): Eukaryota > Metazoa > Arthropoda > Insecta > Lepidoptera > Nymphalidae > Boloria > Boloria selene. The sequence goes on along the minus strand of HG993158.1, from coordinate 451,754 downwards.
CATATTTTAGTGACGTTTTAATTATGACATTCAAAAGACAATAAATCTTTTTTTTTATTTATTTGAAGCAAACATCAACTTTTTAGGCCATGTTTAAGGTTTCTTTTTTTTGTAATTATAGTTATCTTGGAAGAATAAAATTGACAAATAAACGGGAATGCAAAAACGGGAGAAAAATATTTCTTTTGATTTTCAGCCTTTAGAACGCGAGCGAAGCCGTGGGAAAGGCTAGTTTGTTATAAGGGTCAACATATAAATAAATAATAATAATAAATAAATAAATATGTTGGGACATTCTTACAACAGCACCATTCAGTTACGTAGTAAGCTATGGCCTATGATGCTTGTGTTACGGATACCAGATAGTTGATATACTACATATTATATAACTTATTTAAATACATATTATAAATATAAACACCTAATAATAATATAAAGACTGGAGTACAAACATTCGTGTTCAACATACGAATGCCTCCAGCGGGACTCGAACCCGCGACCGCTGGCGCAAAAAGCAGGGTCACCACCACAGAGCAGGTGAATGTGTTATTTGTCAATTCCGTGGTCACCACCAACTGAGCCAAACGAGTCGTCAATATAGGATCTTCTTTCCTTTAAAATCTATTTATCTGTCAAAACAGGCAGGCTTTTTAGATTTTTTGGAAAGGGCCATGCACAAAATTTTTCAATATGATGCAAGTTTAGTACCGTCCTAAGGTTATTTCCATTAGGGTACCGTAGCTAAAACGCAATAACAAAATCCTTACCGTTTAACCGTTCGTCCGTATGTCACAGAAATATTAACCTTCAACTTCTTTATTATACGTACTTCTCTTATACGTATTCAAAAATTAAAAAATTGATAGAATAATTCTAAATCATGAGCGTATAACTTATGATTTAATTGAGCAATATTATTACCCTGTAACGTGTATTCTAGCAATCTCGTAACACACCCCCTGGAGTGAACGTAACGCCAGCGCGATGTAACTCACTAGTGCGGCCATCTTGTGGACGAACTTTCAACTTGTTTGGCTAAGTTAGTAGAGATTCTACCAGCGGTCGCGGGTTCGAGTCCCGATGGGGGCATTGATTTGTTGAGCACGAATGTTTCTACTCCAGTCATTAGGTGTTTGTGCATGTTGCCACCAAAGATACATACGAGTATTATAAAATAACTAGCGATTTGCCCTCGCTTCGCTCGGGCTCTTCCCTAGATTTAGCACAGGCAAAGCCGCGGGTTCCGCTAGTTATACATATAAGCCTTCCTCTTGAATCACTCTATCTATTAAAAAAAACGCATCAAAATCCGTTGCGTAGTTTTAAAGTTAAGCATACATAGGGAATAGGGATATAGGGACAGAGAAAGCGACTTTGTTTTATACTATGTAGTGAAGTCCTCCGTCGCCTCTGTCTGTTCGCGATAAACTCAAAAACTACTGCACGGGTTTTCATGCTGTTTACACCAATAAATAGAGTGGTTCTAGAGGAAAGTTTTAGTATATAATTTGTCAAGTTTTTGTATATATTTATTTATTTATTTATTTATTTATTTATTCAGGCACAGAAACAGATAACAAATTATAAAAAATATAAAAACATGTTAATAACTGAAAATAACATATTAAATTTGTTATCCAATTATATCTGTACACAACGCTCAAAAAACAAAAAAAAAAAACCATATAGTTAATTAATTAACACAAACTTAATAAAAAGGATATAGTACAATATGTGCAGGTGAATTGAAATAAAAAATAATAGGTAATATTAAAGAATATTTAAATTAAAATTAAAATGTGAAAAAAAAGGGAGAAGATAGATCAAGCGAAAGGAAATAAAGCTAAGCATGTAGAAAATTGTTGAATATGTTTAAAGAACTATAATTTATATAATTTTTTCTTGAATGATAAAATGTTATTATTAAAAATATCGTAATCATTGCTTAAATTGTTATAGGTACTACACATTCTATGTATAGGATTATTTTGTGAAACGTTATTAGTTGTGGAAGGAATGTTAAAAAGTTGTGGCTGACGGATTGCATGGGTGTGAATTTTAAATTCTAGTTTTTCTAATAATTTACTGTTCATAATACCATTCGCTATTTTGTGCAGGATACACAAATCTGAGATAGTGCGGCGATCTTCAAGGCTTTTTAGCTTATATTTATTAAGTCTGTCATTGTAAGTATGTAATTTACGTCTGAGACCTTGCCGACTGCATAGTATTTTTAGAAATTTACGTTGTATAGCCTCTAATCTGTTAATATGAATGTCATAAATTGGTTTCCATACAGAAGAGCAGTATTCTAATATGCTTCTTACCATAGTGGTATACAAAATAATCCATGAGTTTGGATTTCTAAAAGGCTGCGCAGTTCTGATGATAAAACCTAGTGATCTATTTGCTTTACTTGTAATATAATCCAAATGAGGTCTAAAAGATAAGGTAGAGTCAAATATAACACCTAAGTCTCGTATAACTTTGACTCGAGATATAGTTGTGCATGTTAAGTTATAGTCGAACGTTATTGGAGCTTTATTCTTCGTAAATGAAATAATATAACATTTATTTTTATTAAGTTCCATTAAATTTTCTTCACACCACATTTGGATTAAGTCAAGATCATTTTGGAGAATATTGCAATCTGAACTTTTAGTGACTTGGCGGTAGACTTTTATATCATCAGCATATGCAAGACATTCACTGTTAATTAAGGACAACAGATCGTTAATAAATATTAAAAATAATAAAGGACCTAATATAGAACCCTGTGGTACACCAGAAGTGGCTAGAAATGGAAATGATTCATATCCATATAAAGCTACTAATTGAGAGCGACTATCGAGATAAGAGCAAAGCCAACGGTAAAGATTACCATGTATTCCCAGATGGCTAGCCTTTGATAATAGAATTGCATGATTAACTCGATCAAATGCTTTAGAAAAATCAAGATACAATGAATCTACTTGAGTTTTTTTATCAAACGAATCAGTTAAAAAAGTCATATAAACTAATAAGTTGGTTGTTGTGGAACAACCCGATACGAAACCATGTTGTTTCATGTCAAGTTGTGGTTTTAAATGATTGTACAATTGTTTATAGATCATAGTTTCAAAAATTTTAGCAAAACAATTTAATATGGAAATTGGTCGATAATTTCTAACATCACTTTTATCACCAGATTTATATACAGGGGTTATTTTTGTGATCTTCCATAAAGATGGAAATATACCATTTGAAATTGACTTATTATAAATGATTGCTAAGGGGATTGATAGCGCCGAAGAACATTTTTTTATAAAAATTGGGGGAATACCGTCAGAGCCCGATCCTTTAGTAATATTAATTGATTTTAGTTGAAATTCGACTGCGTCAATTGAAAATTGTAAATTGCTAATAGAAAAAATAGATGAAAAGAATTTTGGTGTATAATTAACAGATGATACATTTTTATAAACAGATGAAAAATATTCAGCAAATAGATTGGAAATATCAATACCAGATTCAGCTACTTTATTATTAAAATGCATACGTTTGGGGATATTATTAGTTATTCTTTTATTTTTGGTATATCTATAAAAATTTTTAATATTATTACTTAAATTGTTTTCAATATTTAATATATAACATTTAAAACATAATTCAATTTGTTGTTTAACTCTAGTTCTAAGGAGAGCAAAAGTATCGTAGTCTCTCGGATTATTGTAAATCTTGAAACGTGTATGATATTTATCCTTGCTTTTGATAAGTTTAATTAAGCTATTTGAAAACCAAATAGGGTATTTATTATTGCGTTGCTTAGATTTTGGTGTGTATTTTTCTACTATTGTATACAGAACATTATAAAAAAATTGTACATATTCCTCGCAATTAAGGATATCAGCATGACTTTCCCAATCAACTTCTTTTAACTCTTTAATACAGTTAATATAATCGGTTTTATAAAAACACAATTTGGTAATCGGAACATTTTCAATTAGATAGGTGGTCTTGTCATAATTAATTATAACCTCAAATGGAGGATGATGACAATCAAGGCGGCTTATAGGCATAGCTTTAACTATATTAAATTTGTCCGGTTTATCAGTTAATACAAGATCAAGTATTTTGTTGTTAAGATTTGTAAAAGAATTGAGTTGTTTTAATGCTGTTAAATTCATGAAATCATATAATTTTTTAGATTTATCACAAGTATAATTTGTTGGATGGCTTGGCACCTTAGACCAAGTCATATTAGGAAGATTAAAATCGCCAATGATGCATGTTATACAGTTAGGAGACATGCTGACAACCTTATTACATTTATTTATGAAATCGTCAAAAATATTATATGGTAAATATTCTGGAATATATGCAGTACACAAATTTAAAGTACAGTGATTATTAAGATTTATTTGTATCCAAAGATCTTCTAGTATGTCAGAATTCCACTCATGCATAACATCAAAATGTATGTTCTTAGAAATTGCTATAAGTACGCCGCCACCTCGATTTTTCTTAAAGTATTTGGAAAAGATAATATCGCGATCCCTTCTTACTACTTCATATCTTTTGTCAAAAAATTCTGTTGATAGAATAGAGTCGTCAAGCCAAGTTTCGGTAAGACATAATATATCGTAATTTTGACTTATAATGTTATTACAAATTTCAGTAATTTTAGTTTTCATTCCACGAATATTTTGATAAAATATTGAGATAGCCATATTTAAAAAATAAAAATAAAAACTATATTAAGAATAATATTCTAGACTAAAATTAACAAATAGAATTAATGCTATCCATGTTTTTGATATAAATGAACGGCGAGTTTTCATCTTTTCGAACATAAATACGACAGTTTCTAACCCATGTGAATTTATATTTTAATTCTTTGGCCTTTTGACGAGCTGCTGCGTGTAGTGCTTTATTAGTAGGTGAAAGATGTTCCGAGACATATATGGGTTTCTTTTCTTTGGACATTCCAATTAGAGATGTATTAAGCTTGTTATCTGGATGTGTTTTGTTGTATCTGTAAACTGCTGAATAAAACTCATCACGTCGTTTAATATTACGGAATTTTACTATGATTGAACGAGGGGAATCACTCTTTCTATTTTGTTTAGCAACTCTCGTAAAATGAACAATGTCATCGTCTACTATGTTGTGACCGATAGAGTTGGCACAGTGTTTTATTATATCAGGGATATTTTCATTATGACGTTCTGGTATACCACTGAACTCTAAGTTATCTTGTCGGAGATGCTGTTCCAGATTATTGATGCGATCAGATAAATCAGTAACAGTAGTTTTAAGTGTGGTATTTTCATTCTGTAATCTTTTGTTATCATTAGACAACTCTTCGATTTTAAACTTCATTTCATCGTGCATTTCACTTAAAAAACTGACTGATTTGCATAAATCATGAACCTCCTGTGATAGTGTAAATAGCTCACTTTTTATTACCTCCGATAGCATTGCTGGAATTTCTGTTTTTATTGCTTCCAAGATTTGGTGTCGAATAGCTATAATGGCGCCATCATCTAAGCTTGTTTTAGTAGAAATAGTAGGGGAATTAAATGATTTGGGCTTACGCGTAGTTACATTAGAAATATCAAGTTCAGATAAAGCATCTTTTTCTTCTTCATCTGAGGTGAATATCGCTCTAATAGGAGTATTGGTGTTACCGATTTTAGGTTGCCTGTTTTTACATGCTTGGCATTTCCATATATTTTTAGTATTTAAGTTAATCTTTTTTTCGGAGACGTTAGCACACACTGCATCGTAAATTTGATTACACATACAACAATTAAGGTATTTATTATTATCAATTTTTTTCAAGCATCCTGCACATATTTGCGATTTATTTGACATAGTTATATTGTAGGAAATAAATATATTTTATAATTATTTATATTAAAATTTTTATTGACACGTTAACGTCATTCAACGTCAAAATTCGAATTTACTAGCGGAACCCGCGGCTTCGCTTGCACTAAATCTAGGGATAGACTTTACCGAATCGAGGGTGAGTCACTAGTATCCTAACTAATACATATATTATATAAATGTGAATGTAAGTTTGTTTGTTACGCTTTCACGCGAAAACTACTCAACCGATCATCATGAAACTTTGTACACATATTCTTGGAGGTATTAGAAGTAACATAGAATACTTAATAAAAAAAATAAAAAAAATATTTTTTATGAAAAATTAAAAAATTGTTTGTATTAAAAATGAGTTCTGAAATAGAGTAATTTTGAAGAAACTTTCAGGCATCCTACAGATCAACCCAATGAAGTTGATTAGCAATTAAAAAAATGAACGCGGGCGAAGCCGCGGGTAAAGCTAGTACATAATAAAAATAAAATAATGCAGAAAATGTATAGATAGTTTTTAAAGTTTTTGTTTGACTGTCTGTGACCACTGGATTTTGATGAAATTTTGTAAAATCATAGTTATTATTTGAGTCAACATAATTGAGGATATTTCTTACTCTGAGAAAATTTATTTATCTGTCAAATCAGACAGGCTTTTTGGTTTTTTTTTTGGATAGAGCCATGCAATAGATTTAACAGTAAGTGCTTAGTGCCGTCCCAAGATAATTTCCATTAGGATACAGTAACTAAAACGCAGTAACAAAATTCTTGCTATTTAATGATTTAATTTAGCGCGTTCAACCAAACAAACAAACTCTTCAGCTTTTTAATATTAGTATAGCCTAGTATAGATAATCACTACATAGTATAAAACAAAGTCGCCTTTTCTGTCCCTATATCCCTATATCCCTATGTGCGCTTAAATCTTTAAAACTACGCAACGGATTTTGATGCGGTTTTTTTTAATAGATAGAGTGATTCAAGAGGAAGGTTTATATGCATAACTAGCGGAACCCGCGGCTTTGCCTGTGCTAAGTCTAGTAATTAATAAATTGAGATTGCACAAATATTTTTTTAACATTTTTCTATATACTATCAAAAACACATTTCCAAAGTTCATATAAAGATTCATTGACTGGTCCTGGACTGGATTCCGAGGTATGAATCTTACGGCGCTTAATATTTATTAGAGGTGTGCGAATATTCGAACTTACGAATTATTCGTTCCGAATCGAATAATTCGAAAATTCGATTCTTTCCGAATTATTCGTAAACTATCATGTTATTAGCGAATTTTCGAGTATTTTGAACTCAGGGTTTCTTATTTTCAATATTCAAATATAAATTTAACAGTCAATATAGATTTTATTTAAGCCATGAAATATAGTTACACAAATAGAACCATTAGTATAGTGTTTTTTTGAAAGAGAATGAAATAACAGAAATTACATCGCACCACGCCATTTGAAAATTTGCTACAAATTTTTGTTCAAAAATTATAAATACGATACTGAATCGCGTCAGATAATGAATTTTGATGCACCGATTTAAAGGAATTTAAATGGAAACAATTGAAAATCCAGAGATATTTCATTAATTCGCGAATTATTCGAAAATTTTCGTACTTCTCTAGTACGAATTCAAAAATTTATTGATAAGTGCAGAGTTCAAAAAATCATCTCTGAGCGAGTTTATTGGCAACCTCGCAACACACCACCGGAGTGAACGTAACGCCAGCGCGATGTAACTCACTAGTGTGGCCATCTTATGGACGAACTTTGAACTTGTTTGGCTAAGTTTGTAGAGATTTTACGTTCGGCGCCAGCGGTCGCGGGTTCGAGTCTCGCACGGAGCATTGATTAGTTGAACACGATTTTTTCCCAAGAATTGCGACATGCATAGCATTAATACTAGGAGCAAACATAAACTTATAATGCCTGTGACTCGTTTACGCCGAGTCAGTAACTCTTTTCATGGACAATGTATACGCCTATACAACAGGATCCCAGAAAACGTTCAAAAAGCTTCTATTGCCTTTAAAAAAATTGTGAAGGAACGTTTGTGTACTAAAGGTTAATATTCGATTAACGATTTTAGAAGACAGTACGCCTTGGGAATGATGTGATCGCCGCCAGACTATTTCAACATATAGAATTATTGTGAATTTGTAATTATATTTGAAAAAAAGATAAAAAAATAATATTAGTCCCGCTGAGTTTCTTTCGCCAGTTCTTCTCAGGTCAGAGGTTTCTTCTTTCCGAACTGGTGTTTGTTTATATGAATAATATATATTATTTAAAGTTATATATGTGTTTTGTGTTGTGTTATACAGGGTTGCGACCCCAAAGACATATTTAATTTCATTCTAACCCCTTGTTAACATTAACAAATAAAAACACCCCCAAATGTAATTTTTCGATAGACTATTAATAAAATGAGAAGAATTTTGCAAGATGAATAGAATAACTAAATAAATATATTGGGACATTATTAAAACAACGCCTTCTAGTTCCGTGGTAAGCTACGAGGCTTGTGTTACGGATACCAGATAGTTGATATACTACACATATAAATTTTAAATACATACATACATATTATTAGTTAGGGTGGGGGTGCTGACAAACTTCAACGAGGGCGCCCCTCAGATACGATCGATATCTACAATAATTTCGTATGGCACGCCTAGAAGCCACAGAATAAAGAACAATGAACACAAATTATTTCGTCAAGGGGTACGGTAGACTCGATCGAAGCCTTACCTGAATAATAAAACATAAAAAAATTCAGTCGACAACATATTATATCCGCAAAATTCGGATTGTCGAGTATTTTGTTTGATTCTAATGATGCTAACAGACAAATCGAAGTCGCCATATTGGCCACTCTATCGAAAGTTCACTGACAAAAGAAGTGTATAAAATAAAATAGGTATATTACTTATAATATTAAATTAAATGTAATATATTTCCTACATAAAAAAAGAATATTTAATTCCTAAAATACAGTTAAAAAAGAATAATATAATAATGTGTTCTAAACTCTTAAATCATAATTACGTTTTCACTTATCAAATAATGCGTAATGATTTCTCATAGATAGCGTTATTAATTATATTTAAAAAAAAAATCACACAATATCTTTATAAATTGTAGCCTATGTGTTATTCTAATGTATAAGCTATATTATTGTAAAGATTCATTAAAATCTATTCAGTAGTTTTTACGTGAAAGAGTAACAAACATCCATACATCCATACTTACAAACTTTCGCATTTATAATATTAGTATAGATGTACTAGTGATGTAGCGCGAACGAAGTCGCGGGTCGCGCTAGTAAATAAATTAATATGCTGCGTAATATTTTCGTTGCCAAATTGAAATAACATGTAATTTTCAGTTTTTTTCTTTTTTCAGCCGTTATTGTCCCACTGCTGTGCAAAAGCTTTCATGCCTCTCAGCTTTCTTTCCACTCTGTCCTGTTTTTTGCGATGTGTTGCCAGTCTTTTCTATGAGATCGTCTCTCCTGCATCTCGGTCTATCGCTATGTCTTTTTGCGTTTTGAGGCATCCAAAACGTAATGAATTCAGGCCACATTTCGTCGGGCATGCGGCATATGTGTCCAGTCCAATCCAATTTTAATTGAGCAGCTCTACGAGTGACGTGGGCGATTTGTATTTTGGAGTGCAATTCTGAGTTTCTAACTCTATCTGAGAGATGAACTCCAGAATACTGCGCTCCATGGCTCAAATCAAATCGAATCAAATTAAAAATATTTTATTTCGTAGGTAAATCACATTACACTTGAAATATGTCATTTTGTTACAAAATCATTACTTATCTATTTAATTACTGGCAGAGGCTCGAGGACGGACCTTTGCTGTACTGTCAATGACCAAGTCTGTGCTCCATATGTAAGTACAGGATGTATGCACATGTCCACGAGTTTGCGTTTCAGCCATAGCGGTAGTTGGCCTTTCATGAGATCGTTCATCGACCAATAACTCTTCCAGGCGTTTTCTATACGACGGGTAACTCTTTTTCATATCTCGCCTGGAAGGAAGCTATTTGGCCGAGATACACATACTCATAATTTTCAGTTTACTTGTCAATATTTTTTTGGATGTGCTCTTAAGCATTATTATTAAAAAAAGTGTGGCTGTATACCTGGCTGGGTTGCCAGAATATCGCTAGATCAACGAACAAGAAAACAAACTACATAACTTATTTAATTATTTTTATTACAAATATATAAATAATCTTACATTATATACAATAATAATTAATTTTAATATCAATAGTCTTCACTTTAAAATGTCTCTGTAGCTTAACTTAAGTTAGTAGCCTCTATAACACTGCCATCGAATATAGTCCAAGAGATGGCTTTATAATATTACACTTGATTTGTTTCTGGATTCGAACTCACTATCCAAAAGATCCTTCTGGCATTAGTACAGCTGAAAGTTAAATAAAAACTTAGTTTTTTCATCATATTCATAATATTTAAAAAAATGTATATGTTTAATCATATTTAACCGATTTTCAGATATATGGTATGCATTTTTTTGAACATCCAGTACTTTTTATTTTTAACTAGCGCGAGTTAGTTAGTTTTCGACTAGATTTAACGCGAGCGAAGCCGCGGGTTCCCCTAGTAGTATACATATAAACCTTCCTCTTGAATCACTCTATCTATTAAAAAAACCGCATCAAAATCCGTTGCGTAGTTTTAAAGATCTAAGCATACATAGGGACAGACAGACAGCGGGAAGCTCCTTTTTTTTCCTTTATATACTATGTAATGCATATCCAAAATTATATTAAAATACTAGTGGAACCCGCGGCTTCGCTCGCGCTAAATCTAGGGACGACCCCGAGCGAAGTGAGGGTGAGTCGCTTGTTTAAGATAATCATTTCCATCATACATTACATATGTGTAACTCTAGCGGTTTTGGCAGCGCACGCCAGAATAGCTCGCAGATGGTAGATTTTTTACTACTTACTTGACACTTATCGTCATATTTTGGACAATTCACACAATATCTTTATAAATCGTAGCCTATGTGTTATTCTGATGTATAAGCTATATTATTGAAAAGTTTCATTAAAATGCATTCAGTAGTTTTTCGTAAAAGAGTAACAAACATCCATCCATCCATACTTACAAACTTTCGCGTTTATAATATTAGTAAAGATTCGCTAAATGGTCGGAATTCGGTAAAAATCATAGTAATAGAGCCTCACCCGCCACGCACGCGTTCATGAAGCATATCCCACACCCTGCGAAGAACGCCCTCACAGCCAGCTGGAGAAATTATTATCATTTTTAATACAGTTTTATTATTCACTCTATTTAAAATTTGTAGCATAAAAATCCGCCTTATAGTTAAAAAAAAATTAGTGCAATATTAAAAAGGTAGTGTATAATTGCCTCCTGTGAGGATTGAACTCACGACCCCTGGTTTACAAGACCAGTGCTCTGCCACTGAGCTAAAGAGGCTTGTGACACATTGTTACATAAACACAACATAATATTATTATCTATTACTAGCCTTTCCCGCGGCTTCGCGCGCATTCTAATGGTTGGAAACCAAATACCTTTCATTTTTGCAACATTTTTCATTGACGCTCCGCTCCTATTGATGCGCGATGTAATATAGCCTAAAGCCTTCTTCGATAAACGGACTATCCAACACAAAAAAAATTTCTCAAATCGGACCAGTAGTTCCTGACATAAGCGCGTTCAACCAAACAAACAAACAAACTCTTCAGCTTAATAATTATTATTTTAATTTAGCAACGACTTTTTTTTATAAAAAAAATTTTCTAAGATAAAAGAAATCTATGTTACTGCTTATAACATCAGCTTTCTGCGAGTGAAAGTACCATCAAAATCGGTCTAGCCGTTTCAGAGATAATCCGGGACAAACAGACAGACAGACAAAAACTAAAAAGAAAATGATTGTTTGATGGAAAGTACCGTACTTTCATATGCATTTAGTGAAAAGCTGTTAATTTGAATTGAAAAACAGACACTTTAATTTTATTTATATGTATAGATTATTATATACAACTTACACTAGATAAGGTTTCTCTTTGGTTAGGCGCCATGGCTGCTATCGCGCCGATCATAATTCCCGCCGACGACGGATTGGTGAATCCGCACAGGGAATATGTGGCTATTAGCTCTGATCGGGGCTGGAATATTCATAATTATAATTATTTAAAGGATCACTGGTTCTATTCCTGATCATCATCAGTCCCAATGCTGGGGGTGGGCCTCCCTCAGTACGAGGGATCAGGCCATAGTCCACCGCGCTGGCCTAGTGCGTGTTGGCGGACTGAGCATGTCACACGAAAACTTGCTAGGTTTTCTCAGACATGCAGGTTTCCTCACGATGTTTTCCTTCACCGAAAGACAAGTGGTAATCATGATAGAAATGATTTGCACATGAAAATATCAGAGGTGCGAGACCTGGATTTGAACCTGCATCACTCCGTTATCCAAGTGAGCGCGTTACCGCTGGGCTACCACTGTCATATTTCTGATACAATCTTTTATTGATGTGTAATTCTAAGTGTCATAACGTTTGTAGTGATGTTGGGAGTTCGCTAATGATGTATTGGATTTTAATTGAGCCTACTTCCTAGCGGTCGCGAGTTTGAGTCATGTCCCGCATGTTTTTATAAATTTCGTAAAATTTTATAATTATTATCAAATATTTAAAAAAAACATGAACGTTAGGAAAAAATATGTGTGGGATTTACCAAAATGCATAATACGGAATTTGATATGGATTTGGAGAGGTTTGGACTTTAAAAAGTAATCTGTGGCACAATCGTAGTAATCGTTATGTGTGGCACAGCAATAAGGGGGCAGTGCCCGTCCATGAAGTACATTTAGTATTATTTGTATGACATTTTAACTTTAATGGCTAACCATTAAATACGAAACTTCGTGGGCGTGAGCTGTCAACAAACCATTAATAAAATGGACAAAGTATAAGTGTATATAAAAACGTTAAAGTCTAATCAAATTTGGCTTTGATAAGAATAAAATACTAACAGACAGCAGGCCGGCTCTTTTCATCTCCCCCATACGTTGGTACGCTACGAACTCGTTGACTACAGTTTTGAGGCCGATCAAAGATCCAACTAACTCGCACTCTTCCCACGGTACTCCTGTAAAGACGAAAAAAATATATAAATAAATATGTTGGGACATTATTACACATAGCGCCATCTAGTTCCGTGGTAAGCTACGAGGCTTGTGTTACGGATACCAGATACTTTTTATACTACACATATATAACTTTTAAATACATACATAATATATACTAGCATTTCACACGGCTTCGCTCGCGTTCTAAAGGCTAAAAATAAAAAGAAATATTTTTCTCCTGTTTTTGCAAACAAACAAACAATCCTATCCGGGTCCGAATTGAAAAATTCTTTTTGTGTTGGATAGTCCGTTTATCGAGGAAGGCTATAGACTATATTACATCGCGCTACGACCAATAGGAGCGGAGCATCAATGAAAAATGTTGCCAAAACGGGAAGGGCGGGCGTTAGTTCTGCGAGGTATCTAGTACTCAGAAAAAATTTGGTTTCCGGTCTTTAGAACGCGTGCGAAGCCGCGGGAAATGCTAGTATTTTATAACAAAGCTTACTTACCCATACACCAACATAAAGGAATGAATATCTTCCCAAATATCCACTCAAGGTTAATATGGTCGTTGCCTAGCAACCCGCCGCAGTACCCGAGCACGCCGTTCATGAAGGCGATGAAGGAGACGAAAGCAACCAGATTAGCTATAATGTTGAGGATGAGGGCTATCCCGTTAGTTGCTCCTCGGGTAGCTGCTGAGAGTGCTGACTGGTCTTGCCTAGGAGTGAAGAAATTGGTGAAATAATAATGTTTAGTTGGTCTCATCACAAACCAAGAAACATTAGTTCTAATAAATGTCAATAAATATTACATATTATTTAAGTAATACATTCTTAGGTTTACGCGAATATTGTGAAATTATAAATGAAACTATCTTTTTAGATTTTCTCTCCCGTGACCACGATTGTTGTAAAGCATTCGAAACTTCGGGAACCAAAGCTCCAAATACATCTGCGACAAAATCCGAAAGAGTTCATTTAAAATTTTATCAGTTATTATTAAAATTGTGATAACATTAACAAAAGATAAAAAGTTGGTCCTTCGAGCCGTTTCAGTAAGCGTTACGTCATTCCACAATGTTTGACTGGTACTGAATCCTGATGGATAAGTTATTTTTCAGCTGTTTTTCAGGTAATTTTAATTATTGTATAATATAAACTTATTACTTTGGACTTTATTTCTATAAAAAAAAATAAAGAAAAATATTTCCATGCCTAAAATATTGCATAATGTACCTGTAATGTACATTAACAGTAAGAAAAAATATAAATTATTATTATTATTATATTAAGACAGTGGTATCCCAGCGGTAACACGGTCGCTTGGATATCCGAGTGATGCGGGTTCAAATCCGGGTCTCGCACCTTTGATATTTTCATGTGCGAATCATTTCTATCATGATTATCACTTGTCTTACGGTGAAGGAAAATATCGTGAGGAAACCTGCATGTCTGAGAAAACCTAACAAGTTTTCGTGCGACATGCTCAGTCCGCCAACACGCACTAGGCCAGCGTGGTGGACTATGGCCTGATCCCCTCGTACTGAGGGAGGCCCGTGACCAGCAGTGGGACGTTAATAAGGGTTAATGATGATGATGATGATGATGATGATGATGATTATAATGCTATACATACTTCTCAACAGCCTGAATATTATCAACAGTGTTGAGAGACTTCTTGGTCTCAGGCAGCAGTAGCTTCGCGTAGCACACGGCTGCTGGAGCGGACATCATGCTCGCGGTCACGAGATGAATGGGTTCAGCTCCAAAACCGATGTATGCCGATAATATTGTACCTGTGCGGAATAATTTACTTCAATATTGACATTTTCACAACAGCCTCGGTGGTGTAGTGGCTAGCATATACGGTCATACATCGAGATTCGAGAGGTACTAGGTTCGAGTCCCAGTTGGGTCAAGTTTAACAGCCTGGAGTTAGAAAGTTGGCGGTGAGAGATCGTGCCTCAGAGAGCACGTTTCGCGTCGGTCCTGCGCTTCAGCTCTTAGTGGTTGTGTCGAATGTCTTCCCACCGGAGTATGAAAGTGACAGGAATAGAGAGTGTACTATAATATCTCCTGCAGTTGACTAGTCTCAATGAGATTGACCGCCGTGGCCGGTATCGGTCTTAGGAGACCAACAACAACATTTTACAAATAAAAAAATACGCTTTTGTGAACTTTTAATACTATTAAACAAAGTCGCTTCCGACTGTACGTTTAGATCTTTTACACTACGAAACTGATTTTAATGTGGTTTCCTTATAAAGAGAGAGTGATTTAAGAGGAAAGTTTATATGCATGATATCTTAGTAAAAAATTAAATAATGTAAAAATGACCATCAAAAAGAATTTTTACAAAAGTCTATTTGAATAAATTAAAATTAGTTTTGGGATCCAGGTCCATGGACTAAAAAAAAAATTCACAGGAAAATCAGCGGAAAATAAGTATTTTTTAAATAATAAAACAATAACTTGCCTGAAACGGTAGCGAAGCCTGAAGCCATGATGACGTGCAGTTCAGACGGGGTCAGGATTGATATATAGGGTTTTATCAGTAGTATTGATTCTGTCTGAAAAAAATGTCCAACTGTAAGTAATCTAACAATTTTCACACATTTTCAATGCTTAAAAATATATTCAACTGTTGGAAGAATAGTAAGAAAACGTCATCGTGGAAGGGATATCACGTAGTGGTGGTAACGGCGAGCTTATATAAGCCTGTGCGCGCTTCATTCGAGGCGAACTTCACGTACTGTAAACTAGTGTAAGGGGAAACCTTGTCCGTTTGGAAAGTCAACCTGCCTATTTTGTAAATTAAAAGTTAGAGCTTTTATTTTATTTTTGTTTGCTTAAATTGTTATGTAATGTATATGTGAACAAATAGTCGTGGTTGTCTTTTTATTTTTTTTTCAAAATTTCACTTCTGGTTCCTAAAACAACTTTAAAAACTACAAAGATAACTAATCGCAAAGATTTACACGAATACGAAACGAAATCCTGAGAAGAAACCCGCTTCACTGGGCGTAATTTAACCCGGCGTCATTGTGGTGCGAAATTGTTACATGGATGTTGAGGTGGGTCAATATGACCCGTATATTTAATGTATGAAATTTTCATGTTTTATTGAATATATTCGTTATCTTTGTCAGTATAGTGTAAACTTACAATTTGTTAACCGACTTCAAAAAAAATTCAAAAAAGGAGGAGGTTATATGTTCCGTTGTATGTATTTTTTTTTTTTTTTATGTATGTTCACCGATTACTCCGCCGTCTGTGGGCCGATTTCAAAAATTTTTCTTTTGATTGGTAGGGTATAGTTCCGAGGTGGTCCCATTGTCACCAAGTCAGGATCTGATGATGGGATCCCAGGGAAATCGAAGGCAACTCTCAAAATTTACAGGCACCTATTATGTTTTTGATATATTTTCTAAACCCGATAAAGCTTTTACGTATGAAAATCATCATCTCATGTGGATGAGCTGATGATGGAAGGTAAAATTCCTCAACAGTTGTTTTTTATGTGTTTTCACCGATTTCTCCGTGAATTGTGGGCCGATTTTAAAAATTTCTTTTTTGTTCGGTAGGGTATACATTCAAGATGTTCTCATTGTCACCAAGTCAGCATCTGATGATGGGATCCTAGAGAAATCGAGGGCAACCCTTAAATTTTATCGGCACTGATTACCTTTTTCATATATTTTCTAAAGCTGTTCAAGAATTTGTGATGATGTAAGGGATATATCCTCAACGGTTAGGAGTTGAAAGAAAATTCTTTTAATATTATACGTAGTTATGAACTGATAGTCGTATTCCTTCAGGATATTAGGTGGATTGATAATAGAAGGTAAATCTTATTAACGTCTACGAGTTACGTGGAAAAATAGACGTGGACAAATCTCGATTGACTATTGTCGTTCATTTCAAAACTTCGCTGACTTATTGGAGCAGTAGTTTAGTTAGCCTTCCAATATCTTATTTAAACATAATAATTTCCACAAAAAAAATTAAAATAAATTATTTTTTAACAAAAATGAAAACCGACTTCAAAACGCTACAAATCGAAACTAAAAAGAAAAAAAAATAATTTTAATTACTTAGTTATTGTTGGAGTCGGTGCCAGCCAAAGCAAAATAATCTTAATACAATTTAATTAATGTATCAATTTGTAAATATAATCAAAATATCCGTTCGAAAGGTTATTGCAAAGGCAGGATAAAACTGTCCTTCTTGGCTGGCACCGACTCCAACAATAACTAAGTAATTAAAATTATTTTTTTTTCTTTTTAGTTTCGATTTTAGAAATAAAAGAAAAAAAAAGATTGAATCGCAGAACATTTATTTATAATATTTAAATTTTTACTTCAATCCTCAAAAACTCAACAAAATTGAGATGCCTTCGAGTTTCATCACCTTATTACTCTAAAATATAGTCTCATCAGTTATATATGGAATTTAAATTATTATCATTTAATATATCTTTGAAAAAAAAGTTAAACATAGCTAATTGGAATCCTCATTGTTAACACAATCACTTCAGAAAGGTATGATATGCTCAGAACAAATATATTTGTCGCAACCATGACAAATTTGTATCGTGTGATGATTCTTTTTTAAACGGTTTTATTTAGCTCACCCCGTTTGTTTTTTTTTTATTTATTATTTATTCTTGGGTCAAATTTAGTAATTCAAATTTCACCCTCTTCCTGTCAACCGATTAATCTGAAATTTTGTATACACTTTGGATTTTGGTGACAATACAATTATGTTTATTTATTATCATTATAAATTCAAGATGGCGGCCGCTACAAAATGGCGGATAATTTATGTTTTATTAATCCCATCAATATGGGTATCAAATGAAAGGGCTCAACAAGCAGAATACAATATACTATAAAAAATTGAAATCCAAGATGGCGGCCGCTACAAAATGGCGGATAACGTAGGTTTCTTAGCACTAAATGAATTAAACAGAATGCGAAATAAAAACTAAAAACTAGAAAATAAAAATATGTAAAAAACTTTTTAAGGGCTCAACAAACAGAATACAATATACTATAAAAAAATTGAAATCCAAGATGGCGGCCGCTACAAAATGGCGGATAACGTAGGTTTTTTAGCACTAAATGAATTAAACAGAATGCGAAATAAAAACTAAAAACTAGAAAATAAAAATAGGTAAAAAAACTTTTTAAGTTAAACGGTTTTATGTCAAACATACATTGCATTGTTTAAGATAAATGTACTAAAAACCAAAAAATAATAAAATAGATACAGTCGTGGGAATTATAAACATATGCATAGACTAGACTAAAATAAAACCGTGGGGCACGTCAATTGTCTACAAATTATCGACTTAATGTGCGATAGAAGAATCGATATAACTTTAATATATATACTACAGAAGTAACTTTTGTAGAAAAAAAATACTTACCATGCCCAAGAACATATTTCCAACAGCGATCACACTCTCGCATACAGTAGTTCCTGCGGCGCTTTGAAGAAGCCGACCCAGTTTAAGACAGAACCATTGCAGAGCTCCCCAGAAGAATAATACTTCTACCAGCATACTAAAGAAGAATATTACTGGTAGAGTCTGAAAATGATTAAAAATAACGTTTAAGTTCGTCAGAGATTCTTACAGTATTAGGGGGCGTTCAAGTATTACGTAACGCAGTTTGGGGGGAGGGAGGGTCTTGTAAAACGTTACGATGCGTTACAAGGGCGGGAGGGGGCTTCGAACAACGCGTTACGTAGCATTGTGTTTACAGGAAAACGTTACGGCGCGTTACATAGGGGGGAGGAGGGGTCAAAAATTTTCAAAATTTGCCTTACCTGTAGTATTACTGAATGTCACAATTTCTGCCCCTTTTTTATCTTTGGGACATGTATTTGTTTTGGGACGTTTCCATTTTTTCAGTATTAATTATAAAAAAATTAGTAAAATATAATAAAAATATGAAATAATTAATAAAATGTCTCAATAAACGAAAAAAATTGTGAAACTTTAAAGTTGCGCTTGTAAGAATATAGCATAGTGACGTCACAGGACATGAGAGACCGTTATTTAAATTAATTTCTCAGTCGTTTATTGATGGATTAAAAAAAAGGTAAAAAATTTATGCGTTTTGATTTATAATTCCGTTGCGTTTTCGATATTAAAAAATAACAACATCATGAAACTTCTCCATTGTTTTAAATTAGTCGAAAAACTTAGTAGAAAACATTGTATTAGAATGTGTAGTATTTTTGCGAAAAAATTAAATATATTTTGTTTGTATACGGATTATTAATATAACTACAAGGTTCCATATATTTGCCATATTTATTATGATTTACCTTGGACGGACTTCACGTCATGTCTTTAAAAACCTTGCTAGATTCTGTCAGACATAGACTTTTCCTCACGATGTTTTCCTTCGCCATAAGACAAGTGGTAATCATGTTAGAAATGACTCGCGCATGAATATATCAGAGGTGCGAGTCGGAATTGAACGCATCAATCGGATATCCAAGCAATCGCGTTACCACTGGACTCACTACTGTCCCTCTAAACTAATATTAATTATTTATTAGAAAACAAATTACTTACACTAAAAGCGAATACTTTTTCTTCTCTCACAAGAAGTTCTCCGAACACAAACGCGGCTCCGTCGATACCGTACGAAAGGAAGGTGGCCACCTGCAATTATTTATATTATTAACTAGCGATTCATCCTGGCTTCACTCGGACTCTACACTAATCCTATTCCTTTTTTTTTAAATAAAAGTAACCTAAGTTACTTTATATAACATCAGCTCTCTGCCTGTAAAAGTCCTGTCAAAATCGGTCCAGCCGTTTTAGAGATAAGCAGAAACAAACAGTCAGATGGCTGATGGACAAAAATGTACCGTATAAAAAATACAGACGAATTGACAATCTCCTCCTCCTCCTCTCACTATCATTACATATTGTAATACAAAATCCTCCGTCGCGTCTGTCTGTTCGCGATAAACTCAAAAACTGCAGCACCAATTTTCATGCTGTTTTCACCAATGGATAGAGTGGTTCTCGGGGAAGGTTTTAGTATATAATTTGTCAAGTTTATGTATACTTTTACTAGTTAAACCCGCGGCCTCGCTCGCACTAAATCTAGGGACGAACCCGAGCGAAGCTAGGGCGAGTCGCTAGTCTTTATATATGTAAAGATTCAAAATTTAAAGTTCTTCATCAGTATTTTAGAAATAAACTTATTATATTTATCATCATCATCAGCCCTTTTCGAGGGGGATTAGGCCATAGTCCACCGCGCTGGCCTAGTGCGAGTTGGTGGACTTCACATGTCGCACGAAAACTTGTTAGATTTTTCTCAGACATGCAGGTTTCCTCACGATGTTTTCCTTCACAGTAAGACAAGTGGTAATCATTATATAAATGATTCGCACATGAGATCAGAGGTGCGAGACCCGGATTTGAACCCGCATCACTCGGGTATCCAAGCGAGCGCGTTACCGCTGGGCTACCACTGTCTTATTATGTTCATAATTATTTATATTACCAACCTTTTCAGAGAAACACCGCAACGCCGTCCTGCCGGGCTCCCATCGGATCAAAGTTAGACCAAACAGGAATTGAATGAGTAACCCCATGGATACAGTGCGCCAGTTTATACGGCCAGGGTGGAGGGAGAACACGAATCCTATAAGGAATTGTAGGATAAATATGATTTGTTTTTTAAACTAAGTATGTGAAATCAATGATACAAATCAATGACGATTCAAAAGAGCTTGTAAAAGTCTATTTGAATAAAGACTATTTTAATTTTGATTTTGATTTAGCTATGTTTGACGAAAATCATTCTAAGATGGCCGCCGCCACAAAATGGCGGATTACATATTTTTTTCACAACTCCCTCAACATAGAGTATCAAATTCTTTTTTTTCTTCCCTTTGGCTTTACTAGTAGAATATTACTTTCTTATTATTTTATGTCGGGGTTTCTTTAAATTTTTATTATAATATTTTTTTTAATTGCCTTTCCTACAACTTTATAGTTTTTTATGCATTCTGCACTCTTTTCTGTGCCCTCGTAATTGCTAATCTACTTAACCGATTTTGATGATTAGTAAATAATGTTGGGACATGTTAATGTCTTTGGTTTAGTATGATGTGACTCAACTTACTGTGCCGGCGGTCGCAGGTTCGAATCCCGCTGGGTGCTCCATTACTTGAACTCTAGTCATGGGTCACATATTTATAACATGTATGTATTTAAAGTTATATATGTGTAGTCGTAGTGTATCAACTATCTAGTATTCGTAACACAAGCCTCGTATTATATTGTAAAAAACCATGTGTAGAGACTCTACGTATTTTTTTCTAATTCTATAACTTGCACTTACCAAGAGCTAATATTAAGAAGAGTCCAATGAGAGAAATAAGTCTGCCTGGAGAATTTCTAGTGTCCCAGTAGAGGAAAAATCCGATCGCGCCTACAATGGCGATGCAAAGGCACCATCGGAATACTCTGCAAAAACATTATATTCTATAAGCACTTATAAGCAAATATTTTTTTGAAAAGTGCAACTGTTGAGTTTCTCGCCGGTTCTTCTCAGCAGAACAGCTTTCCGAGCCGGTGGTAGTTTACTCACAGACTTACAGACTGACATTTAATTTTTTATAATGTAAAAATGACGATTCAAAAGAGCTTGTAAAAGTCTATTTTAATAAAGAATATTTTGATTTGATTTGATCTAAGTCTAGTACTTACTTGATTTTCCAAAAACCGGAACTAACACCCTTGACGTTCGACCAAACAACTTTGTCAAACCATTTGCCGACCAACCTCTTCGCCACGAGGAAGTAAAGTATAAAGAAATATATGATGCCTAAAAACGCTATTAAACTGCCAAAACCGTGGCATAATTCCAATGGCTCCTTATCTGAAAAAATAAGCACGGACTTTAAAAAAAAATAATACTTTGTTATGTTTACACGAATATTCGGTATTATAAATGAAACTATCTT
This sequence comes from Boloria selene, assembly GCA_905231865.2. Classification (NCBI taxonomy): domain Eukaryota; kingdom Metazoa; phylum Arthropoda; class Insecta; order Lepidoptera; family Nymphalidae; genus Boloria; species Boloria selene. Next base: position 429,726 of record HG993158.1, on the reverse strand, counting down.
TTCGGATTTTGTCGCGGGTTCATTATGATTTTTGGTTCCCGACGTTTCGAATGCTTTACAGCAATCATGGTCACGGGACAGACTACTTGGTAATATAAACACAAAAATAAAAACACCTTATTAGTAGTTTTTATTTACTACAAGTTATATTCGTTGAGTGTTTTATAATATGTATATTTTATTTTGAGCATTTAATTTTCCGGTATGATGAAAGACCTTTTTATGTAGTTTAAGTATTAAGTAGATATTTTAAAAATCACAACGTTAGATATGAGTTAAATGACTGATTCATTATATTGGCCTTATATGGAGCCCTGTTCCAAGCAAGGCCATTTAGAAGAGCTTTCGAACCTACGTTTATTAGATAGTGATTAACTTTGCAACAAAAAAAAGTGTTTAATATGTTACATAATAAAATAAAGTGTTATTAAAAAAGTAGTTTGTTTCATTTATCCAGTAAATAATCGAATTATAGCTGTTTGTACGTTAAGGTGGCCTTCCATGGTCCACCCACCTTAAAATATTTTATTCAGCATAAAAATTGTTACAATTTCTTACTGAACGTCATGAGTCTACCACCAGTTCGGAAAGAAGAAACCTCTGACCTGAGAAGAACTGGCGAAAGAAACTCAGCGGGACTAATATTATTTTTTTATCACTCTTTTTGAAATTTAATTGCAAATTAACAATAATAATATATTATGCATGAATATATTATGATGAAGCTTTGTTTGATTTGCATCTGGCATACAAGCTTGGCATCTAACTGCCTCGCTGGGGTAGTAGCTGGCACGTACCGCCGCACATCCAGAGGTCCTAGGTTCGATTCCGTGGACAGTGACCTTTAGTTTTTGAGCATTTCTCTTGAATACGCCTCAGTAACAGCCTGGAATTGGGAAGTTGGCGGTGTGTCACCACCATATTTGAGAGATCACGTATCGAGTCGGTCCTGTTCCTTAACTCTCACTGGTCGTCTCATGTCGTCCCACCGGAGTATGAGAGTGATAGGAATAGAGAGTGCACTTGTCTCTGCACTATAATATCTCCTGCAGATGGCTAGTCTCAATGAGATTGGCCGCCGTGGCCGGAATTATATTGGCATCTAACAATAAATAGGTTTAGTTTAAAAATACTCACTATAAGTCATCCAATAGTAGAGACAAGCGAAGAAATATCCTATAACACCACCATTAAGGATGAAAATAATTATCGTTCTCATTGCAGATCGGTTTTTCTTAAGAAAAATGTCTGTCGAACTCCCGACCTTCCCCAACGTGACCTCTAACCAACTACTGGGCACGTAGTCTAATTGCTCATGTACCTGAAAATATTAAATATATATAACCATATTATATCAATATTTTTTCCATTATAATTTTATATAGGTATACTAGCCACTCGCCCTCGCTTCGCTCGGTCTCTTCCCTAGATTTAGCACAGGAAAAGCCGCGGGATCTGCTAGTTATGCATAAAAACCTTCCTCTTGAATCACTCTATCTATTAAAAAACCGCATCAAAATCCGTTGCGTAGTTTTAAAGATTTAAGCATACATAGGGATATAGGGACAGAGAAAGCAACTTTGTTTTATACTATGTAGTGAAGCATCCTAAGTGGTAGTACCATGCTTGTTACCTTCGGGTAGCAACCGAATGGGCCGGCACGCCCCGTATAGTTCATTAGTACCACTCTCTCACAGAAGACCGGCGTGGAGTGGAAGCTATGCTGTCGCGTTTCGTCCGGTCAGTGAGAGTCCGAGAGGACCACTTTCAAACAGCCTCCCTCCCTCCCCTCCCTCCTCTCTCCCTCTTCCCTTCATCCTCCGTCTTCGTTCCCCCTCCCTCTTCCCTCTCCCTTCCCTCCCTCCTCCCTTTCCTAAAAGGCCGGCAACGCATCTGCAAGCCAGCTTGCAGATGTCTATGGGCGGAGGTGATCACTTCCCGTCAGGTGAGCCTCCTGCCCGTTTGCCCCCTTTTTACAATAAAAAAAGTATTTTATAAATCGTGCTAAACCACAAATGAATGCCCCAAGCGGGACTCGAACCCGCGACCGTTAGTCTCAAGTAGAGTTTGAGAGTAAGAGTGAAATTCTGGTTATCACAATATAAATGGTTCTGAATACTACATAACATATACTACAAGAAACCTTGTATTTGAGGTAAACAAGTTGCTACCAACAAACAAACTAAAATTAAGAAATAATTTTACGAGACTCGTACGTCTACGTAATCCTTACTAATATTCTTATCTTACTATTGCGAAAGTAACTCTGTATGTCAGTTTGTCTAAAACGACTGAATCGATTTAAATGAAAATTGGTACATAGATAGTCTAGAGCTTGGAAACGGCATAAGCTACTTTTCATTTTTCAATGCGGAAAAAGGCTGTAAGGGGTTGAAATAGGGGATGAAAGCTTGGTATGCGTTAAATGCATTTCCCAACTATAAAAAAACGGGATGAAAGTGGAAATTATGTCATTTTTAAAGCTAGAAGCTTGAAACGTATTTTTTAGGCTTTTGATTAGATATAAATAAATAAGACATTCAGTTTGTAAAAATTTTATCCTAAAAAGAGGGTAGTAAGTAATGGGTGTATATTATATGCTACGTATGTTAAAAGAAAATACATAAATTTCTTTTTACTTACAGTTCCATTCTGTGGTGGCTCCTTTTTCTGGACACTGCTCAATTCCACGGCGTTATTTGCTTCCTGAAAAATTGATTTATGCATAATATATTATTTAAAAAATCAGCTAGTTAATATTTATTATTTTCACTTTTTTCACTTACAATGTACTTCATACTTTCTTACTCGTAGGTTTACGCGAATATTTGACATTATAAATGAAACTATCTTTTCGGATTTTGTCGCGGATTTATTTTGACCACGATTTCTGTAAAGCATTCGAAACGTCAGGAACCAAAAATCTGAATAAATTTTTAAAAATCACTGGTGGTATTTTGTATGTTTGTATTAGTAACTGAACGAATGAATGAAAGATTGAATGAATAGACTACGTATGAGTATATTTATGATTAATTGCTGACAGATACAAAAAACTCAGTGTCGATTTTTGGATAAGTCTTTTTAAATTTGAAAATCTATACTAATATTAATATAAGAGTTTGTTTGTTGGTTGGTTTGTTTGTTCGTTTGTTCGTTTGTTCGTTTGTTTGTTTGAACGCGCTAATCTCAGGAACTATTCGTCCGAATTGAAAAATTCTTTTTGTGTTGGATAGTCCGTTTATCGAGGAAGGCTATAGGCTATATTACATCTCTCTATGACCAATGGGAGCGGAGCATGAATGAAAAGTGTTTTCTAAGAAGATCCTTTTTGAACAAAAAATGAGTATCGTGCAATAATTTTCTCATTATATGCTGCCACTTGTCGGAGTCAGAAAAAAAGTAAAGTTAATAAAAAGGCCTCCTGAGGAAAAGTAAATTTTTTGTAACATTTTAAGCATATTTTGGCATAATTTATTATCATCGAAAATATCCTTAACGGACATCTGTTTGTAACATCAACATAACAACTTTTTCACTAAATGCATATACCTATTATAACGTAATTATCTATATAAGGAAAAAACAATTTATAATATTTTTGCCTGTTTATCAGATGTTATAACCAGTAATCTAAGCTACTTTTATTTTACTTAAATAGTAGAGATTCCCCTCAAAAAAATAAAAACCTGTGAAGTAAGGATGACTCGCTAGTTAACGATAAATAATCTATTTCTGTTATAATTGCAAAACTATCGATGATCGCCAAAAACAAAACAACTGAATGAAAATGACTAAAATATAACCTCCTCCTGTTTTGAAGTCGGTTAAAAAGTAGCCTTAGTAACGCCTTATGACTTTAGCTATCTGCGAGTGAAAATCCCGTTAAAATCGGTCCAGCCGTTTCAGAGATTAGCCGGGACAGACAGACAAAAATTTTAAAAATTGTTTTTTTGATGTAAGTACCTTGTATACTTTCATATGCATTTAGTGAAAAGCTGTTAATTTGAAATTCAAAACAGACACTCTAATTTTATTTATATGTATATAATATAGATGTATAGATTTCGATTGAAAGTAAAAAGTTATCAAGTTGTATTACTATACTTAGATAGAGGAATGTCTCTCGGCTCTCCAAAGACTGACACTTCTGCGAAGTACCATACCGTGCGACTCAGAAAGAATTTGGTTTCCGATCTTTAGAACGCGTGCGAAGCCGCGGGTAATGCTAGTTATTAGATAAACGTGAAATATCTATTGTTGTTTTATGGTTTTTGTACGTGATTGTTAATATATTTTAAAGAAAAATATTTATAAATCATTAAGTAGCTATCTGTAGAGTACTTGTGATAATATTTGATTGATGTTTCTGTTTCTACTACAACAAAAGCGCTATCTATTTTTCCGTCTGTTACAATTTATTTTTTATTTTATTTTATTTTATTTTATTTCATACTAGCGACTCGCCCTCGCTTCGCTTGGGCTTTTTCCTAGATTTAGCACAGGCAAAGCCGCGGGATCCGGTAGTTATGCATATAAACCTTCCTCTTGAAATATTCTATCTATTAAAAAAAACCGCATCAAAATCCGCTGCGTAGTTTTAAAGATTTAAGCGTACAAAGGGATATAGGGACAGAGAAAACGACTTTGTTTTATACTATGTAGTGAAGACCACCAACAAAGTACTTACAAAACACACGAAAAAAATTGTACATGGAAAATGAAACATAAAACGACAAGAGAAAACAAATTAATATTTAACATTAAATATACCTAATAGGTAAAATAATAATATTTCAACATAATACATTTAAAACCAAATATTTTACTAATATTATAACATACTAGCGACTCGCCCTCGCTTCGCTCGGGCTCTTCCCTAGATTTAGCACAGGCAAAGCCGCGGGATCGCCTAGTTATGCATATAAACCTTCCTCTTGAATCACTCTATCTATTGGAAAAAACCGCATCAAAATCCGTTGCGTAGTTTTAAAGATTCAAGCGCACATAGGGATATAGGGATATAGGGACAGAAAAGGCGACTTTGTTTTATACTATGTAGTGATGATGATAACATAGGACTGTATCTCTATAGGTATTCACTTATAGTTAGTTTAAAAGGACGCTATAGAGACAACGATCTTTTTTTTAAAACTAAATAAATTATCATTAAATATATTCAAGAAATATAAATATGACATTTTAAACTATACACATAAATTCTAGTGTTTGTTTGTAATATGAAAATGACTGTCTGTCTGTTTCTTCCGACCAACCTTCGAAACGGCTGGAGCGATTTGGACGGAACTTTCTCTGATAGGTAACTGATTTTATAAGTAGTAATATAATCTACTTTAATTTTGGAAAAATAATTAGATTAGTTAAAAAATTTCAATCTTAGTTAGGGATAATACTTTCTTAGGTTTACGCGAGTATTTGACATTATAAATGAAACTATCTTTTCGGATTTTGTCGCGGATTTATTATGATTTTTGGTTCCCGACGTCTCGAATGCTTTACAGCGCACATGGTCACGGGAGAGACTAAGGTATTAGACGTCTCAGGGGGTTATATACTTGTTACAGACAATGACTACCCACAATTTACAAAAATTTCAAGATGGCATTAAAGTACCTTAAATTTATACATTTTAATTCTAAACATTTAGAAAATTAAAATTTTTTAAATGTTTAGAATTTAGCACAGGCAAAGCCGCGGGATCCGCTAGTTATGCATATAAACCTTCCTCTTGAATCACTCTATCTATTAAAAAAACCGCATCAAAATCCGTTGCGTATTTTTAAAGATTTAAGCGTACATAGGGATATAGGGACAGAGAAAGCGACTTTGTTTTATACTATGTAGTGATAGTGATATGGCAATATTATTAAATTATATTTAGCTACTATAATTGTAATTATTATTTAGTTAGGGATGTAATCGATACTTCACCGAATGTCTTTTCCGAACTTCCTCCATCTTGTCTAGATTACACGTTTCTTATTAAAAATTAAAGGTTCGTAGTTTTCCTCATACTGTCATTAAAACTCAGCATATATAATAATAAATCTATTATTTAAATCGTCATCATGCTGATGAATCTGAAACAAAACATTAAAAGTTAGTAGTGCTCTACGTACTGTACCAATGGTCGCGGGTTCGAGTCCCGCTGAGGCATTCATTGGATTGGTGACCACGAATGCTTTTACTCCTGTCATTGTCATGTTACAACCTGTAGTATCTATGTAGGTACTTAATATAGTTAATATTTTTTTATTCAATGCCAATTCTTTTTTTGTATTTTAAAGGCTTTTATAAGAGAATTACAGTTGGGTATGGAACTCCTTCACACTAAAGATTGGGAAAATGATCAGGTCATAGTCCACCACGTAGGTCAAGTGTGAAAGATTGAAGAGCAACTGTTGAGTTTCTCGCCGGTTCTTCTCAGCAGAACAGCTTTCCGAGCCGGTGGTAGTTTACTCACAGACTTACAGACTGACATTTAATTTTGATAATGTAAAAATGACGATTCAAAAGAGCTTGTTAAAGTCTATTTGAATAAAGAATATTTTGATTTTGATTTTGAAGGGAAGCCCGTGCCATGTTAAAAAGGGCTAAATACATGTCTTCAGCCCTTTTTAACGTCCCACTGCTGGGGGTGGGCCTCCCTCAGTACGAGGGATCAGGCCATAGTCCACGACGCTGGCCTAGTACGTGTTGGCGGACTTCACATGTCGCACGAAAACTTGCTAGGTTTCCTTACGATGTTTTCCTTCACCGTAAGACAAGTGGTAATTATGATATAAATGATTCTCACATGAAAATATCAGAGGTGCGAGACCCGGATTTGAACCCGCATCACTCGGTTATACAAGCGAGCGCGTTACCGCTGGGCCACTGCCTAATACATCATCATCAGCCCTTTTTAACGTCCCACTCCTGTGCACGGGCCTCCCTCAGAACGAAGGGAATACATACAAAAACATATTTTTATATGCCGCTACCCAAGATCTATATGCTAATATGCAGCAACGAAGATGTGTGAAGAATGTTAGTAGCTACTGCAACCGTCATAACAAGTTTTCGTTGACCTCATACAAGACGTTTCTACTTTTTAAAGGTCAATGTGAAACAATTTCCTTTCCACTGGCATCTAAAATCCGTGAGAGCGATTGTCGAATATCGCCCTCAGTAAGTTTGACCGTTATTGAGATTCTTTTAACAATCACAGTTACGAAGAATTATGCAATATATCTATACTAATATTATGAAGCAGAAGAGTTTGTTTGTCTGTTTGTTTGTTTGGTTGAACGCGCTAATCTCAGGAACTACTGGTCCTAATTGAAAAATTCTTTTTGTGTTGGATAGTCCATTTATTGAGGAAGGTTTTAGGTTATATTACATTACGTTACGACCAATAGGAACGGAGCATCAATGAAAAATGTTACAAAAACGGACGGGTGGGATATAGTTCTGCGAGGTACCATACCGTGCGACTCAGAAAGAATTTGGTTTCCGGTCTTTAGAACGCGTGCGAAGCCGCGGGAAATGCTGGTAATAAATAAATATGTCGGGACATTAACACAGAAGGCTATCTAGTTCCGTTGTAAGCTACGAGGCTTGTGTTACGGATACCAGATAGTTGTTATACTACATAATAACATATATATTATATAACCTTTAATATTAACATATTAGTTCATACGATAAACATTAACATAATTAACACATTTAAATACTTACTATACTTGTATTATAAGCCTGATTTGTTTGTTTCTTTACCAAAACGCGCTTATCTCAGGCACAACTGATTTGAATTGAAATCGAATCGAGAAGGCTATATAGGCTACTAGCGACTCGCCCTCGCTTCGCTTGGGCTTTTTCATAGATTTAGCACAGGCAAAGCCGCGGGATCCGCTAGTTATGCATATAAACCTTCCTCTTGAATCACTCTATCTATTAAAAAAACCGCATCAAAATCCGTTGCGTAGTTTTAAAGATTTAAGCGTACATAGGGATATAGGGACAGAGAAAGCGACTTTGTTTTATACTATGTAGTGATTATAATAAGGATAAACTCATTATTTCTATATTTGATAATCTGTGAGCGAGCTGTCAAGTTGACTTTACTTTTTATTGTAATGGCGCGAACGCGATATACAATTTGTTGATTCAATGGATAACTAAAACTAATATAAGTTTAAGAATTATTTATTAATTGTTAGATTTATGTGTGACAGTTTTTAGTATTGTTCTTTTATGCTTACAATATTATATTGATACTATAATGTCAGGATATTGGTGCTTATCACATGAAAATTGCCGCCAGCGGGACTCCAACCCGCAACCACCAAGCGTAGTATGTAGGGTCACTACAAACTCGGCCAATGGTTCGTCAAATGTGTTGTACTTCAACTAATTATGAGAATAATTGAAAAAAGTTGTGAAAAATAATAAATTTACCTCTATTAATATTTTTTTATTATAAGACTAGACTAATACTAACTCGTCAATAGCTAATAACAAAAAAGCGAATCGCTTGACCGACAGTGCAGAAAGAGGTACACTGTTTTGTCTTTACCTACTTATAAATGAATGTTGGGACATTATTACACACAGCGCCATCTAGTTCCGTGGTAAGCTACGAAGGAAGCTTGTGTTACGGATACCGGATAGTTGATATACTACATATATATGTTAAAATACATATAAATTATAAATATAAACACCCATGACCTCTTTTTTTTCGATTTGTACTCCAAGTCCAAACATTAGGGACTCGAACCCGCGACCGCTGGAGCAAGAAAGTAGGGTCACTACAAACTGCGCCAAACGTGTCCTCAATTTCTAACTCTGTCTAACTCGTTAGTGTGATCGTCGCGCCATCTCCCTCTCTCAACGAGTTAGACGGAGTTAGTTAGTCTATCTATACTAATATTATAAGCGTGAAAGTTTGTAAGTATGAATATATTATTATGTTTGTTACTCTTTCACATAAACACTACTGAATGGATTTTAATGAAACTTTACAATAATATAGCTTATACATGAGAATAACACATAGGCTACAATTTATAAAGATATTGTGTGAATTGTCCAAAATATGACGGTAAGTGTCCAGTAAGTAGTAAAAAATCTACCATCTGCGAGCTATTCTGGCGTGCGCTGCCAAAACCGCTAGAGTTACACATATGTAATTTATGATGGAAATGTTTATCTTAAACAAGCGACTCACCCTCACTTTGCTCGGGGTCGTCCCTAGATTTAGCGCGAGCGAAGCCGCGGGTTCCACTAGTATTAATATAAACGAGATTTAAAAATTAGTTTGCCAAAGAAGTTTTATTACAGCCATGTGTACTTAACTTTATACGCACGCACTTTAAAAGTATTTTTATTTGTTCTTTGACACTTACAATTTGTATTATTCTTTTCCTAATATTTAACTTGTATTACAATATAAATATGTACATACCTTAAATCTTCCAAGAATCACTATTTAAACACTAACACCTTATCATTTTCGACTCAGTAACCTACTTTAATTTAGTAATCGTATTAAAAACTATGTTATTATTATTTTCACAAGATCCATTCAACAAGCCCCGTGTTTACTCGTACAGGTGGCAGAGAATACTGATAAGTAATCATAAGTAAAGCCTACGTCAGTTCAGGGTTGCCAAAGATAAAAAAATATTTTTAAACTAGCTACTGTCTGCGACTGTACTTGCAAACTCTATATCATCATCATCATCATCATCAGCCCTTTTTAACGTCCCACTGCTGGGCACGGGCCTCCCTCAGTACGAGGGGGATCAGGCCATAGTCCACCGCGCTGGCCTAGTGCGAGTTGGCGGACTTCACATGCCTTTCGAAAACTTGTTAGGTTTTCTCAGACATGCAGGTTTCCTCACGATGTATTCCTTCACCGTAAGACAAGTGGTAATCATGATAGAAATGATTCGCACATGAAAATATCAGAGGTGCGAGACCCGGATTTGAACCCGCATCACTCGGTTATCCAAGCGACGCGTTACCGCTGGGCTACCACTGTCTTATGTCTATATCACTAATATAAAACAAAGTCGCTTCCCGCTGTCTGTCTGTCCCTATGTATGCTTAGATCTTTAAAACTACTCAACGGATTTTGGTGCGTTTTTTTAATAGATAGAGTCATTCAAGAGGAATTTTTAATTTCAAATTAACAGCTTCTCACTAAATGCATATGAAAGTATATACGATACTAGCAACAAAAAACCAATTTTTAAAATTTTTGTCTGTCTATCTGTTTGTTCAGATTAATCTCTGAAACGGCTGGGCCGATTTTGACGGGACTTTCACTCGCAGATAGCTAATGTTATAAGGAGTAACTAAGGCTACTTTTTAACCATCTTCAAAAAAAGTAGGAGGTAGAAATTTTATTTATTTTAACTAGTGGAACCTGTGGCTTTGCTGACGCTAAACCTAGGGAAGAGCGAAGTGACGTTGAGTCGCTAGTGTCACAGATTACTTAATAGTTACTAAAAAAATGAGTCAAATCTATACATCAAATTTTTTTTGGAAAATATTATTGAAATAGTCATTATTATCGATTTACTGCCAGTTTCTATAACTCTATCTACCGATAGACCGGTAGATACTTTCATACGATTTTGACAGGTTGTAACTCTTAATGTGTTAAAATAGTATGAAAGTAACTATCAGTCATCGGTAGATAGAGTTATTGAAACTGGCAGTTAGAAGCCGAATTTATAGTTTTTAAATGTTTGTCTGTCTGTGATGTCACTAGAATACAACTCGATAGATTTTGATGAAATTTGATAGTATGATAGATCCGAATTAACATATCGTCGCTGTAGAATGCAGCGTAACTAAATGAATGAAATAGTTGTTAGTTGGTATTTAGTAAGAAATCCATTAAACTCAATTACACCGTTAATGTTTCACTTTTTAATTTTTAAACGAGAATAATTAAGTTAATGGCTATTTAATTGAATTTATCTAATACCGTGTAATTGTATTACTAAGTATGCCTCTAGCTACTTATGTTTGACTTTAGCTCGTCTCCTTCTAGTGTTTTTTTAGTTTTTAACCGACTTCAAAAAGGAGGTTCTCAATTAGCTTCTACATTTTTATGTTTGTTACCACAGATCTTCGTCATTTATCTATAATTACTAATATTATAAAGCTGAAAAATTTGTTTGTTTGTTTGGTTGAACGCGCTATTCTTAGGAACTACTGGTTCGATTTGAAAAATTCTTCTTGTGTTGGATAGTCCGTTTATCGAGAAAGGCTATAGGCTATATTACATCACGCTACGACTAATAGGAGCGGAGCACCAATGAAAAATGTTGCAAAAACGGGAAGGGCGTTAGTTCTACGAGGTATCATACCGCGCGACTCAGAAAGAATTTGGTTTCCGATCTTAAGAACGCGCGCGAAGCCGCGGGAAATGCTAGTTAACTGATAAGTTAACTAAATGAATTAAAACTTGGTATCGTTCTGATCATCCTTCCAAGATTTGCATCTTGGGAACCTTTGACGACGCTCTATTTTGTTATGGTTTGAGACTGCATATATTACCACTTCGCTGGCTAAGTCCAGACTTCACATGTCTTTCGACAACTTGCTAGGTTTTCTCAGTCATGCAGGTTTCCTCACGATGTTTTCCTTCACCGTAAGACAAGTGGTAATCATGATAGAAATGATTCGCACATGAAAAGCGAAAAGTGACTCAGGACCGGGGTTCGAACCCCGACGAGGACTGCATGAACAATGAATTTAAAACAGACAACTTTAGCTTTATTATGATATCGTCGTAATTGTTTATTGTATGTTATTATTATTATCATTTGATTGCTCAATTTAGTTTGGAACAAGATAAACTAATCTATCGAAATCGAAGAATTTGTAATATCATAGCATACTTACTAATGTGTATAAGAGTACCTATATCAAACCAAATCAAAATATTCTTTATTCAAATAGACTCTTACAAGCTCTTTTGAATCGTCATTTTTACATTATTAAAATTAAAAGTCAGTCTGTAAGTCTGTGAGTAAACTACCACCGGCTCGGAAAGCTGTTCTACTGAGAAGAACCGGCGAGAAACTCAACAGTTGCTCTTTTCAATAAAATATTTGGTAACAATATTGTATTACAATTTATCTATTTATCCTACGTGAGACACCACCAGTCACTAATCCCACACATTTACATCTTCCAGGTATTCCGCTATAGTGTACTAAGCTTTATTCATTAACGTATTTTTAATTTTTGATTTAAATTGCCTCAAAATAAAATATAATATGTATATAGTAGTAGGCATGTACTGATAAAAATAAAACACATTTTTTTCTGTCTGTTTGTACCGGCTAATCTTGACATTTGCTGGAATGATTTTGAAGGGACTTACACTGTCGAATAGCTAATGTTGTAAAGAGTAACTTAATCTACTTTAATTTTAGGAAAAGATTTAGGGTCTGCGTTAACTTATCTAGCAACGTACTATATCTATATCTCGTAATTCTATATGTATTTAGTAATAAATAGAAAATTTAATTTTATTTATAACGTGTATAGATTTTTAGTATAATAAGTAGTCAAACACATAACCCCTTTTGCACATCCCAGTAATCGGATAAAAAACACAACGTCATTAAAGGCCTCTTTGTATGATGATAATATTGAGTACTAAAAAATAGAGTAAGGTAATGAAAAAGTTATTTCTTAATCTATCTATACATAAAAATAAAATGAAAGTGTCTGTTTTTAATTTCAAATTAACAGCTTTTCACTAAATGCATATGAATATATATACGATACTAGCAACAAAAAATCTACTTTTAAAATTTTTGTCTGTTTGTTCCGGCTAATCTCTAAAACGGCTGGACCGATTTTTACGGGACTTTCACTCGCAAATAGCTACTGATATAAGGGGTAACTTAGGCTTATTTTCAACAGACTTCAATTTGATTTATTTTAACTAGTAGAACCCGTGGCTTTGCTGACTCTAAATCATTAAGTACTAAATATATGGGCTTGTCTATGCGTTTATCGGAACGTGCCTGAGTGAAAGAGGCCTCAGAAAGAAGCCTTTGTGTTCAAATCTGACTAACTGCCTTATTAACTAATAGACAACATACTCGCTGTATTCAAGTAAAATAAACTACCTATTTTGATGAACAAACTCTTTTAATTATCACTATTGACAGGGCTGGTACTGAGTTTTACCAGAAACACCTAATAATTAAACTTGGCTGAACGCGAGACCCGAAACCACGACCTCCAGATGTGAAGTAGCATGTTAGCAGTGCTGTATGTTAGCTACTACACCACTGAGGCGGTTAAAATTATTTCTAGGACTTACAAAATCAAGCCCTTATATAGATCTACTACTTTAGTTTCGTCCTGTCTCAATAATATGAAAATCTCTTTTCCTTTGGAAAATCTTGTTGTGGATTAAAAAGAAATTACAAATATCTAACCTTGAGATAAAAAGATATAGCTACTTACTTACACATTTCCAATTTTTGCGATAAACATGTTTATAAAATCGATAAGAGATAATCAGCATATAGGGTAAACATACCGGTTTACCGACCACTACCCCTTTTCGACCACTTCGCATGTTATTTTAAATAATAGACAGTGTTTTAGACCGATCTTTTCTAATTTCGCACCATTCGATCCGGGCGAACTTCACACTTTATATTTTAACGGCATGACCTCGAAGTTTTCAAATTGAGCACTCAGTCGCTCTTTCAAAATTTGGTGTATGAACGCGTGTAAAATTTAGCGAAAAAAATGGTAGGTAGATTGATTTTCAAAGGTAAGTTTTTAAGTGTTACTCTTACTTTATTGGTAATTGATTCGGTTTGTGTGTATTAGGCATGTTTAATTTCAATATTCAAGTGCCTAAACTCATCAAACTTTTTATAATTTATGATATTTTTGGTGGTCGGACAATACGTTAACGATTAATTTCAAAATCTACTTTCCGACCGGGTGGTCGCAAAACCGGTTTATTCGCGTCGTTTTTCTTTGCCTTTATTGCGGAAACCTTAAATTCACCAACATACATTGCAGTATATTTGTGAACAGCTAGAGTTTTGTGAATTTACAACTAGATTACGACCGCCTGAATACCTTATATTTTCGAAGATATGGCCTTCCAAAATAGCGAATATTTAACGGCCGATGACCAGTAAAAACAAAACCTGTCCCCGACCGTTTGAAAACTCCCTTATAATCTTACTAATATTATAAAGGTGAAAGTTAAAATGTATGTTTGAATGTTTGCTACTCAAGCACAAAATTTGGTACAGAGATAGAGTATACTCTGGAATAGCACATGCTAATTTTTATCCCGGAAAAATATATAGTTCCCTTGGGATATATCTGTTTTTATTTTGTAAAGGCGAACTTATTCAAGCTTGTAAATAAGCTTATATGTTTTAATGATAATGGATACATTTTGGTTGCTGTGCTTGGTGTTAGAATTGTGCTTGTTTTTTTATCAGATGGCACCTATCAGTAAAGAAAAGAAAAAAAAATTAAGAGCCTTGCTGCTTCAACCCCTTAACTTTCCTTTGAATTTAAAAGTCCTTCTAACAAGCGTACGAAAACGCCCTAGCGTTTCGTAGCGAAAATTTCACATTTCGCACAGCTCTATTAAGATTCCAGAGTTTTTCTTATATATCTCTTATCGACATCTCAATATCACCATTTAGTGACATTCAATTATCACAAATCTTTAGCTTGGCAACAATACTATGAAAAAAGAGATATAGCGAAAGAGGACAAAGAAAACTAAATTAAGAAAAGAAAGCTCGAAAGAGCTAAAGAGAAAAGAACAACAATTTCACCACCACCAACCATCAAAGAAGAGAATTAAAAAAAAGTAGAAGAAACTCAATCCCATGTTAAATGTGGTTCTTGTGATCTTGACCTTAATACCGTTACTTAATTTTATTTTTAAGTCGTAAAAGAGCTTTTAAAGAGCGTTACTTAATTTTATTTTTAAATCGTAAAAGAGCTTTTGTGAATTTATTAATTGTATTATTATCATACTATTATAAACCTTACAGGCTATTACACAAGAGTCGTTTTTCTACCGTAAAATAGGTGGCCGATAACCAGTGCACTAGTGGACGATAACTGAGTGAAAAGGCCGATAACCGGTATATTTGCTATTTTTACGAATATCTATTTTTATTAAATTATATATCACTGATACATCTATAGGCGCTAGGTTTAATGAAACTAGACTATTGTAGGATGAAATGATATTTTTTTGAAAAATCTTGGAGTACAACATTATGATAAAAATCAACTCCGAAGTCAACAAGCCGCTTAAACGGTCGATAACCGGTATGTTTACCCTAATCGATATTAAAATTTCAAATAATTATTTAATTAATAATGATTATTAAATACTACGTGAATTCCTCGAAAATCTTATTTATCAATACTAGCGCTTCGCCCACGCTTCGCTCGAGTTAGTTTCTACTTTCTAGGTACCTATTTACGCTTTCACTTTTGAGGGTTATATAATATGTATTATGTATGAGCAACAGCCTCGGTGGAGTAGTGGCTACACCGCTCACCGAGAGGTCCTGGGTTCGAGTCCCGGGTCGGGCTAGGCGCTTGGTCCAGGTACTTATCTTATAGCAGAGTTGGTGGAGACAACCCTTGGCTGTGTGGGCTTCGGCAAACCTGCCGTAAGCGATCTTGCAACCCCCTATAAATAATAAAAGATACTGGCGGAAGAAAGTAGGGTCTAAATTCTAATGTATTGTGTGAAAGTGGTTTGCTAAATTTATTTCCCAGCGTTGAAAAAAGGCCTTCATTTTCCGTTTCTTCCTTTAGTGACGACATTATGACGTCAACAAACGTTCCTAGGCCGAGTACGATTTGAAACACACATGATCAGTATTACTGTAAACCAGTGTTTCCCAAACATTGTTTTGCCATGGCCCGGTAATTTTCACACTGCCACTTCGAGACCCACTTATTATTTTAAACCCAAGCTAATACACTTTTATTAATACTAAAATTCGGCCAAGTGCGAGTCAGACTCGCGCACCGAGGGTTCCGTACAAACCTGTACGGAACGGTGTATGAGTAAAGGGGTAATAAGTTTAAAATTATTAAAAATATTTTTATTATATGATATAACTAAAAATTTATGCTTTTCGCAATTTTTCTTTTATCTGTGTTATAAGACGTTGCTTCGTACCAAATTTCAAGATTCTGAGTTCACGGGAAGTACCCTGTAGGTTTTGATTCCCTTGCGAGTGTCGAAAATTTGCGGCATAAACGGGAGTATCTTTTGATCGCGTTGACTTAGAAGTTTGATTTTTTCACAGCTCCAAGAGACCATAGACTTAAGTATTTGATATGAATTTCAGCTTGATACCTCCACGCGTTCCTGAGAAAAAAGGTCTTGACAGACAGACAGACAGACAGACAGACAGACAGACAGACAGACAGACAGACAGACAGACAGACAGACGGACAACAAAGTGATCCTATAAGGGTTCCGTTTTTACCTTTTGAGGTACGGAACCAATGCGTCCATCGATCATCAGCAGCCCTTTTTAACGTCCCTCAGCTGGGCACGGGCCTCCCTCAGTACGAGGGGGATCAGGCCATAGTCCACCGCGCTGACTAGGCCATAGTCCACCGCGACTTCACATTTCTTTTGAAAACTTGTTAAGTTTTCTCAGACATTCAGGTTTCCTCACAATGTTTTCCTTCACCGTAAGACAAGTGGTAATCATGATAAAAATGATTCGCACTCGGTTATCTAAGCGAGCGCGTTACCGCTGAGTTACCACTGGGCTCCATCGATAATATGTATTATTTTTTAAAACAAGTCGTCGCGACCCGGCAAATGAGAAACACTGCTGTAGAGATTTATCAGTTGATAAACATTGTTTCTACTCAGATTACTACAATCATATTAATCACTGATAGCATGTTTCAGATAATATTATTAAATTAATGTATGTACACGTTGAACTCATTAAAAGTTTGGTGCAAAGCCATTATACTTTTCTTAACAAGGCCCTCAAAAGAGTTTGTAATAGTAGTTATATATCTACGTGATACGTCTACTAAAGTACACTCGCAATAACTATACATTATATAACTGCCTCGGTGGTGTAGTGGCTAGCATGTACGGCCGCACACCTGGAGGTTCTGGGTTCGAGTCCCGGGTCGGGCCAAGTTTAGTTATTGAGTCTTTGTTTCGTAAGCCTCAGTAACAGCCCGGAGTTGGGAAGTTGGCGGTGTGTTGCTACCCCCGTGCCTTGGAGAGCACGTAAAGCCGTCGGTCCTGCGCCTTAACTCTTACTGGTCGTGTCGAGCAGTCGTCCCACCGGAATATGAGAGTAATAAGGAATAGAGAGTGCACTTGTGTCTGCGCATACACTTGTGCACTATAATATCTCCCGCGCAGATGGCTAGTCTCAATGAGATTGGCCGCCGTGGCCGTAATCAGTCGGGAGGACATCATCATCACATATTACAAATAGTAACTTTATAATGTATAAATTACTAGTGTTTTAGTAGTAGTTCCTGAGATTAGCGCGTTCAACCAAACAAACAAATAAACAAATAAAGGTATGCGTCAATGCATTTTCCAATGGTCTAAGAGCCGGTGGGAGATCGACCTTCACCGACCTGATAACCAGATGAGACATATTTTTTATCGAATATAATTTATAAACAAATATGCCTATAATTACTTGCCTATCTCAAAGTGCTCATGGCTATTTTTAATTAAATTAACTTTAATCGATTTTTTTTTCATCACATTCATTCTTTTGATAACCAAATGAATTTTATTTCACTGTTGTTTTTAACACACAGAATATGCCTCAGTAGGCTTGCCTACTCATTTTTGTGTATGCCAAAGCCGATGTGAACAGGTAAGTCAATATAGGTGACTCCATCGTTCTGCTAACTTATCGAAAGTTATATCAAATTTTAGATCATTCTATTACAAAATCAGTCATATAGACTTGCCTGCAAAAATTCAATCTTAAAGCACTGTTTCCCAGCTAAAAATAGCCATGAGCACTTTCAGATAGGCAAGTAATTATAGGCATATTTCTTTATAAATTATATTCGATAAAAAATATGTCTCATCTGGTTATCAGATCGGTGAAGGTCGATCTACCACGGTCTCCTCTACCACAAGTGTAACTTCGTACAACTTGCACGTGTGTTTAACACACACCTTTTTTTTAAGCTACAGTTAGTGACTCTAAGCCGATATGATATCTGCGTAGTAAAAACGGATCAACTGTTCGTTTACCGCAGTTTTTATAGTGTCAGATTACTACTGTTATTTTATAGCTTTTCAATTAAGTATTATTTGTTTACTGATAAATGAAAAAAAGTATTTTATGTTTGAGACAACAATTTTATAAACAGTTTTTTATTTTGATAAAAATAATATTTATTCTAAAGGTAGAAATTTATAAGTTCTTTATTGAACTTGTTGATTATTGGTACAACTCCGCGAACTCCACAAACTTACAAATTTCTATTTGGTATAATAAAAAGAAACACATTTTTTCTTCCAAAACATTTAATATTATAAAAATATTTATAAAAATCCGTCATAATTCCCAATCTCACTGAGATATATGCGCAGGAGATACACTTTCCTTCATCGTCTGCCTGCTTCAATGGTCTGCAGAGCTAGAGGTCCTGGATTCGAGCTTTGGATTGGACCTAATTTTTGAGTATTATTATCGCCTGTCGTTTCGGACAGTCATCCCAGCGGAGTATGAGAGTGACAGAGTAGAGAGTGCACGTTGTCTTTGTGGCACACTTGTGCACTATAATATCTCTAGGCTTAATGAGATTGACCGCTGTCGATTAGGGGAATATTATTATTTCAGTCAAAGTGTCTTACAGCTTCATGTATTTAAAAACATCTGTTTTTAACGACAGTAATTACATTTTTGCAGACCATTGGTATATATTAAGAAAGTGGATACGTAGGACTCGCCATCTAGAACTTAGAAGCACCATTACTACCTACTTAAGCCCAACTGGAGGGTCGCTGGATTTTTTAAGCACCGAACCACGATGCCCTGATTATAGCCGTCACCATAGCATGTCACGACTTATTAAGCTTATATCGCCTATCTCGTGACAAAGTTTTGTTTAGCAGTTCGTCCATAATATCAAATAAAGTAGAATTTATTATATTAGCAGGGGTTTAATCTTGAGATAAAAGTAATATTAAGGTAAAGGCACCTAACTCCGAGGGGTTCTAAAAATGACACCATATTCCGAGGTATTTAAACAAACAGTGATTTCAAGCGATTTACAAGTTATTTTTGTGTTTAAGATACCATACTGAATTCATAATTTATCTATTCGTGTTTATATGAGTAAAAGAGTGTGTTAGTGTGTGTACATTTTAAAATAATGCGTTAGTTTTGCGCTAGCAGCTGACTTCAACGTATGCTCCATACATTTTGGACCTTACGCACGTAAGTACTATGTTTTACTAAATAGTGTTTTAGATGATATTTTAATACTATATGAGTACATGTTTAGGTTAAAATAGTAGAAGAGTTATATTTTTTATTTAAAACACGTAACATTTGAGTATTTTTCTTAACAATTTAAGAGTAAATAAAGTTTAAAAATACCACGGCATTAGGTGCCAAATATTTTAGTTGGTTCCTAATGCCGATGTATACCACGGAATTGCGATTTCATAGACGTTTTCTTTTTTTAAAATTTTGATGGAAATTTGATAATTACAAAATTTACTGTTTTGGTTTTGATTAATTAAATGGCCAATAAATATAAAAATCTATTTCCGATGTATGTTTTGGCGTCAAACTCACTAATTATACATGATCAAAGATTATCTATTTAGGTACTTTATTAATTTATTGTATGGAAAGACTAATAACATTAAACTGTATTATTAATGTATTTGATATATTTCTGTCTGTGTTCTATGTATTTTTTCGAAGATATTGCAATTAAAGATTCATTTATTTATAAAATATTGAAAAATCTCTTGGTTTTTAATAATCGGAGTTAAAAAATGTGATATGGTATTATAAAACGCTATTCCGATGTATGTAAGTCGGAATAAGGTTCTATGAGCACCTAATTTCGTGGTATTGACACAAGTAAAATACAGAGTGTTAATTATTAAAAAGTTCAGAAGAGTTTCCAGATAACAATATTCAACAGTTAACAATTCATTTATTGCTCTCTCAAATGTTTGTACAATATTATAATTCTTAGTACTCGAATCGCTGCCTATTTGACAAATTAAAAATCAATTATCATGACACATTGAAAAACTGCCTGTTACATTATCTTACGCAGCTTTTATAGAAATTCATAAGGTATGAGCTCATAGTATTTTAAATATTGATATTATTATTTTTTTTGTTGTAGGATAATGAAGCCAAAAAATACACGGAAGAAGATCTCTCTCCGAAATGCTATTATAGCAATCAATGAGGGTAGTAGTGTATCTATTTGTAATATTATGAAGAAAACAAAAAATACTGTTAAAGAATTAATTATATATAGTTACTAGTTACTACTATGTTTTTTTACATAAGTATTTACTTAGAATAATATTATTAATCTAAGTAAATTAAATGTTGTGGTGTCATTTTATCTTAAAAGACTGAAGACTGATTTAAAGACCTGAGTAAATAAATAGACTTGATTTTTGAACACCATGTATTATTCTCCCCACCTCCATTTCTTTGTATTTTGAACACTCGGAATTAGGAACCAAATACATCGGAATTAGGATTTTTACATCGCAATTAGGTGCTCTCGACTTCTTAACATTTTTAATTAATTAAAGATAATATAAAATTTTCTATTGCTAAACTATAAGTGTATTTCAAGAGTTAGATAAATAACACTTCCGATAAAAATAGCGTATTCTGCAGAAAGATATAGTAAATGCTTAATATTTAAAGTTCTTTCTAGTTTAGGCGAAAATACCGCGGAATTAGGTGCCTTTACCTTACGTCTTTTTTGCCACCGATTTGAATAGTTTTATCGCAATAAAACGTATCTTTATTATATAAAGATTAGTAGAAATATTAGAATGTTTGTGATAAGATAACAATATGCGTCTTATATTTTTACTTTTAAATTAATGATTGCCTACGTTTTGAAAACTTCTCTCTATCCAAACCAAACCCTGACCTGTTTAAGAAGGGGAAGAAATCTTCTAAATACCACGCTTGGTCACAGGCGAGACTTAGGTTTTTGTCACCTGATTATTGTTTTAGCGAAGATAAATGTCACTAAGGGGGAGATGGGGTTAAGCATTTATAAAGCAATGGGTCACGATATGAATTCTTGTTCTAAAATAAAAGTACTCTTAAGTTACTCTTACAACACTCAGCTACCTACCAATGAAAATCTCGTCAAAATAAGTGCAATAGTTTCGGAGATTATTCGAAACTAACGGACAGACAAACAATTTATATTTTTTTTCTTATAAATTGTGATTGTTATGCATTTAGTGAGAAGCTGAATTTTGATATGACAAATTACAGCAAATAACAAAAAACAAGAGATTTTTTGATATCTGACGTTATCTATAAGATATTGACGTCTGAATTGTTTAGTTCAAAATACACTCTAATATGGGAATTTCACTTGATTTTATATAGATAGTAGAGATTTTCATGTTTTAAATAATTTAAAGATACAACTACTTGACGATGCGTTTGGCTCACTTCGTAGTTCGTAGCGACCCTACTTGCGGGTTCGAATCCCGCTAATGAGCACGAATGTTTGTACTCCAGTCATGGATGTTTATTTCTATCACTTGTTATATGTATGTATTAAAAGTTGTATATGTGTAGTATATGAACTATCTGGTATCCGTAACACAAACCTCGTAGCTTACCACGGAACTAGATGGCGCTGTGTGTTGATGTCCCAACATATTTATTTATACCTATTTATTACACAGTATTTTGCATATCTTGCTCGAACAAAACCATAAATCTGAAGTATCCAATAAAGTCGCGTTCGAAATGGTGAGGAAATAAAATACGATACAGTATTATTACGAGTTTACGATTTAATAAAATGTACTCGAGCAATATTCTTTTGTTTAAAAATATTTTTGTACATGCCTTTATTATTTTAAATAATAATCGTTTTAGCGCGAATGGCAGATCCAGGGGACTGAGGATATTTCAAGGACGAGATGCGGAACGCGGAGAGTTTCCATACGTAGTATCTATAGCGGTGGAGTATCCAGAAAATGGTATTTATCTAAGCTTCTGCACCGGAAGTATTCTTACTCCAACGTGGGTGCTGACAGCTGCTCATTGTATTCCTGAAGCAAAAACTTATATTATCCCTCCAAGTAACTCCAGCAAAACTATCGGGTTACAAGTTGTTCAATACGTATCTCCATCAGACAACTACACGTGGACTGCCAGCTATATAATTAAGACTATTCCACATCCCAGTTACAAACGCAAAGCAACTAATTTGTTCACAAATGATATAGCGCTAGCGCAAGTCCAGACTATTAAAGTATCAGCATCGGTAAGGATCAGTCCAATACATTTCGGAGCGATTTATGGGCACAAAGTGTTTTCACTTGGATTGGGATCCATGAAATCTGAAGATGGTCAGATCAATAATGCGCTGGCTCTCAAGAAACCACTCCAAGTATATGATGCCGTTATTATTAAATGTGAGAAGCGTCTTGCTTCACTTTTTTCACCTTCGTTTTGCTTAGCTTGGAATTGCCGCAAGCCCACATTAACCTGTCCAGGGGATTCTGGAGGACCGATCGTTCATCCGACTGGCATTGTCGGAGTTACCTCAGGAACTGAAATACCTCATTGTAATACAACTGAAAATTTAGTTGTTGCTAGTATGGTGACGCCTGTCAGTCCGTACGTTGACTGGGTGGCTAGGACTGTTAGAGGAGAGTAGTGTGTTTTAAGTTAAGCAATTACAAACATTTTCTTTGAATCTTGCTCAGTATACCAGTGATTTATGGTACTTTTTAAACAAGAAAATGATTATCTTGGGACAATAAACACCGAACATTCTAGTTCCGCGGCAAGCTACGAGGCTTGTCTTATGGATACCAGATAGTTGATATACTACACATAATAATATATAAAACTACCGACACACCGCCGCTTTGCTCGGCTTCGTCCCTAGATGCTGCCTGCCCGATTGAAATTTTTTGTATCACAAAAAATTAAAGACTTTCATACAAATTTGCGTAAGTTCTTAGACCTCCTAAATCCGACCCTGTTGGATAACCTGACCGCAGAATCCGATATCAGACTACTAACTATAAACCTTTTTGAATTCAGTTAAAAAGTAGCCTAAGTAACCTTTTTATTTAGCACCTAGTGTTGTTATAAAAATATTATTGAATATCGAGAAATGGACGAACATTAGCTAATCTGTAGTAGGTATATACCTAAGTATATTAAAATTTTAGCCGAGTCGAATCTAAAATAAAGCCGATTTTGATGAAATTTGATATAGTGATAGCTGGTTTTTCGGGTCAATATTTATGTATAACTATCTTTTCTGTTTTTTTCGAATGTCGAAACTTCAGGAACCAAAAATCTAAATAAATCCGCGACAAAATCTGAAAAGATAGTCTCATTTACAATGTCAAATATTCGCGTAAACCTAAGAATGTATTACTTCCAGTTCCTAGTACTTTTTGCCTTTGAGGAATGTATAGTAACCGGTAAAACAGACCTATTGCTAGTATCACTACATAGTATAAAACAAAGTCGCTTTCTCTGTCCCTATATCCCTATGTATGCTTAAATCTTTAAAACTACGCGACGGATTTTGATGCGGTTTTTTTAATAGATAGAGTGATTCAAGAGGAAGGTTTATATGTATAACTAGCGGAACCCGCGGCTTTGCCTGTGCTAAATCTAGGAAAAAGCCCAAGCGAAGCGAGGGCGAGTCGCTAGTAAACTTATAAAGTATATTTTATTACTAGCCTTTCCCGCGGCTTCGCTTCTAAAGGCTGGATACCAAATACCTCCCGTTTTTGCAACATTTTTCGTTGACGCTCCGCTCCTATTGGTCGTAGCGTGATGTAATATAGACTATAGCCTTCCTCGATAAACGGACTATCTAACACAAAAATAACTTTTCAATTCGGACCGGTTGTTTCTGAGATTTGTGCGTTCAACCAAACAAAAAAACTCTTCAGCTTTATTTTATTTATTTATTTATTTATTAAGATTCACCAGTGGTAATTACAATAATACAGTAATAATTATGCTAAGTTACAAAGTTCTTAATTGCTAAATGCATTACCTTTTAAGGTGAATACCGCATGCAAACATATGTGTGAAATAATTATGTAGTTATAAAATAAACAACAGTTCTATGATCTAAAGAAATTGAACAGATAAATAAAATCTACCAAACAAGTCGAGATTCACTTAACAAAACAAGAATAATAATTATTTATTTACAATACATTTTTTAACATTTTTACGAAACTTTGGCAACGAGTCTCTGAATAGGTCCAAGCTTTTATAATCGTTTATAATTTTACATAAGCGCGATACAGGGGAATTGTTCCCCAAAATAGTTCTGCGAAAAGGCTTTTCAAATAAGTTCACGGGTTTACGTGGGCATCTAGGGACTCTAAAATTAAACATAGACACAAGAAACGGGTTATCGTAAACGCTATTAACACTTTTGTATAAGAAATTTAAATCCAATACGTCCCTTCGGTCTTCCAGAGTTTGCATATTAAAATATGTAAGTCTTTCGGTATATGTTGCGAGTGATCTAGATTTTCCAACTGAGAAAGCTAAGTGGTAAACAAAACGCTTCTGGATTCTTTCTATTCTGAGACAATGACATGCATAGTGGGGTCTCCAGACAATACTGCCGTATTCCAAAATACTGACAACCAGACTTTTGTAAAGGATTATTTTTGTACGACAGTTCTTAAAAACTTTACCATTGCGAATTAAAAATCCCAGCATTTTAGAGGCTCTGCTAACAATAGAGTCTATGTGGGGTACAAAAGTAAGTTTACTGTCGAATATAACACCCAAATCCGTAATAGTATCTACTGTTCTGAGAGGCATATTATCTAAATAGTATTTAGTTGTAATATTAGTTTTGCATTTTGTGAAAGTTATATGAAAGCATTTATTTTTATTCAGTATCATACCATTAAGTTCGCACCATCTATACAAGCTATTCAGGTCTACCTGCAAGGCGCTTACATCATCAGGACCATTAATGATCTTGAGAATTTTTAGGTCATCAGCAAACATAAATGGTGTGCAATATTTCAAGCAGTTAATAAGGTCGTTAATAAATATATTAAATAGCAGGGGACCCAAATGCGATCCTTGGGGTACTCCTGATGTTATTTCATATTTTACAGATTCAAATCCATTAGCTACTACGTAAAAACACCTGTCAGTGAGGTATGAATTCAACAAACTCAAAATTGAACCAGCAAATAGCAATGCTATATGCGGATAACTTCATGAGTAAGATGGAAGTTGGCACTAAATCAAATGCTTTACTTAAATCGGTGTAGATAACATCTACTCTTTTCCTCATGTCAACTGCGTCTATTAATAATTCTGAAAAATTAACCAAGTTTGTGCAAGTCGACCTACCTGTTATAAAACCATGCTGGTAAATACTAAAAGTATGTTTTAAGTAGCCATAAAGTCGTAAATAAATTAAGGCCTCAAATACCTTATATTATAATTATATTATTAGTATAGATTATAAAACCTATTTACATGTGCTTTATTAAAGTACTGCGTGACTTATCGTTGGCTATAACTGATAATAATAATGTACACCACGTTTGTTGTTTTATTGCTCATAAATAAAAATATTGTCATTACAAACAAATATTTTACCCCACTCGGGGAAATTCCGGGGGGTTGTTTGGACCAATGAGTGTGAATGTTGATTGAAATTAACTCTAAAAAAATACATCATGTTCGCAACAAAAAAAAATATGTTATGTTTGAGGCTTAAATCGACTGACGGCAGAAGAAAATAAAGAATAACTATTTTGTCTTGACTTAACCTATTATATTTTGGGCATGTTGACGTGTCGTCGTGTTTGGCTCAGTTTGTAGTGACCCTACTTTCTTGCGCCAGCGGTCGCGGGTTCGAACCCGCTGGGGGCATTCATTTGTTAAACTCGGATGAGAATTAAATAATAAAAAAATATTGTTTAATATCATATCGCTTTTGATCAATGTTTTGTATACAGTGCGATTGTAACTCTTATTGAATCATTGTATATATTATGGGTGTCTAACTTCCTTACTTTCAAAACACCAGCCAATAATATAAGCCTGTTTTACTTATGGTATTAACTCCATAATATACGAATAAGTTGTCAAAAAGCCAGGATGAAACCTATAACGGTCATACATCGAGAGGTCCTGGGTTCGAGTCCCGGTGTGGGCGAAGTTTATTTTAATTTATTTATTGAGTCTTTCTGTAGCTTTAGCATTCCTAGCAATATAAGCCTAAGCTAATGACAATAACAATACTTACATGCAACCTTGGTAAAACACCTGATTAAATACTTATTGATTCTTGCAATTTTAAACAACTTTGTTTTCACGTCCACAAAGAACAATATTGTAACTCAGTTATGAAATATTTTATAAAAAAACTAGCATTTCCCGCGGCTTCGCACGCGTTCTAAAGACCAACCAAATTCTTTCTGAGTCGCGCGGTATGATACCTCGCAGAACTAACGCCCGCCCTTCCCGTTTTTGCACTATTTTTCATTGATGCTCCGCTCCTATTGGTCGTAGCGTGATGTAATATAGCCTATAGCCTTCCTCGATAAACGGACTATCCAACACAAGAATAATTTTTCAAATCAAACCATTAGTTCCTGAGATTAGCTCGTTCAACCAAACAAACAAACTCTTCAGCTTTATAATAGTATATATAGTATAGATATATTTTTACAGAGTTATTGAGAAGACGAAATCGAAAATTTATACAATATTAAATTACAATATTTTTCTTTGCACTTGTTATTCAGATACTAATGCCACATAAACTAACTACTACAAACGTAACTACAAAGATGTGTTAATTTGCCGAGGATTCGCGTGAAACTGATTTAAAATTCAATGTCTTAACTAATAATGGACAGATTTTATGCTTACCTTATTACTATCGTATAGTAATAGTAGGAATTTGTCGTGAATTCTTCGTCTAGTTGATCTATTGAATGATATAAAATTAAGATAAACAAATAATATTCTTTCGCCAGTTCTTCTCAAGTCAGAGGTTTCTTCTTTCCGAACTGGTGGTAGACTCATGACGTTCAGTAAGAAATTGTTACAATTTTTATGCTGAATAAAATATTTTGATTTGATTAGAGCTCGAAACCAGTTAAAAAACGGTTAATTTCGGTAATGAACTGGTAACTCATTTCCTTCTTTAACCGGTTAATGAAAACTTTTAGAAAATTTTTAGATACTGAAACGTATAAAACAATCTTTAAGTGGTTAATTTTGATCGTGGAAACTAATTTCTCAAAACCGTTCTATTGGATTTAACCGGTCAAATGATGTAACCAAAATCGCATAAAAAATAAAATGTCTACTACTAACTACAACTAAAAATACGGAAAGGATCTAGTTATCAAATCTTTGTATTCAGAAAATCTCACTAATAATCCGGAGATGAAAAGTTGAAAAATCGTTGGACAGATTTAGATGCAATTTTGTACGATGATATCGGATTATTTGGGTCAATATATTATACAGGATTCTTTTTATATCGGTGAGAGATCAAACGTAGCACATTGCCAGTGCTGCAACTCCAGGCTGTTACCGTCAATTTTGTTCCTAAATACCCACGTTGTCCCGACCTGGGACTCGAACCTAAGACCTCAGCAGTACATTCTAAACGTGATAGCACTGAGGCAGCTAAAAACCCAGGCAAAAAAGATAGACAAAAGTTAGGTAAAAAATAAAACAAGTTAACTAACGTTATTTATTTCCGTGTAATAACTAATACAATAAATTATCTACGGAATGTAACATTCACAGCACACAATATATTATACCTTTTTAAAGGATAGACACCTTTACTATATAACAAAGTAAACGAAAAACATTACCCTCCTTTTTGGAGGCAGTCGGGTAATGAAAACTGACTTCAATCACGATTTATTTTTTGTTTCAGAGTAACAATCATAATATGCCTTGTTTATTTAAAAAAAAAACAATACAGTTTAAAAGAAAAAGTAGAAGAAGTAAAGTATTTAAGATCCACTTATTAGAAGTCGGTTAACATCTTAAAAAGAGTAATACAATTTAAACTTAATTCTGGTACAAGTAAGTGTTTTTGACATAATATAAATAAATGTATTAGCAAGAATTATTCGGTATTTGTATAGACAAACTTCATCTATAAACATCACCAGTGTTGCCATTATGCTAAATAAATAATTGATATATTTGATGTAGCAACACCTCATTACGGTCATTCACTAAAAATATTACGTTTTATCTATTCAATTCGTATACAAATAATATTATAAGACGCTTTTAAGTACATTTAAACGTCATAATTTTTACAGTATTTTATATCTGTACAGAAGAAAAAATCATAGAAAATAAAAAAGGTAAAGATCTATAGTCCATTAGTTAAATTGGACTATTGGACACGGACTATCTCTTATAGAAACTTAAAAAATGTATAGATATGACATTACAACATTTATTTTTTTATAATAATTTATCTTATTATCCCATCCTGGTTAATATTATAAATGCAAAAGTATGATTGGATTGATGTTCGTTGCTCAATCACGTCAAAATGGCTGAGCGGATCTAGATGTTTGTCATTGTCTTCAGCCCTTTTCAACGTCCCACTGCTGGGCACG
This sequence comes from Boloria selene, assembly GCA_905231865.2. Lineage (NCBI taxonomy): Eukaryota > Metazoa > Arthropoda > Insecta > Lepidoptera > Nymphalidae > Boloria > Boloria selene. The sequence continues at coordinate 400,781 of HG993158.1, read as the reverse complement.
GGCCTCCCTCAGTACGAGGGATCCGGCCATAGTCCACCGCGCTGGACTAGTGCGAGTTGGCGGACTGAGCATGTCTGAGAAAACTTGCTAGGTTTTCTCAGACATGCAGGTTTCCTCACGATGTTTTCCTTCACCGTAAGACAAGTGGTAATCATGATAGAAATGATTCGCACATGAAAATATCAGAGGTGCGAGACCCGGATTTGAACCCGCATCACTCGGTTATACAAGCGAGCGCGTTATCGCTGGACTACCACTGCCTTCTGATCTGGATATATTTTAGCAAAGATAGATTATAGTCCGAGATAGCACATAGGTTACTTTTTATTCCGGAAAAGTGTACGGTTCTCGTAGAATAGATTTATTTTTAGCTTTGTAGTATGGTAATGATTTTTTTAGATTGGAACACGCGCAAATTCGTTTTAAAAATGATTTATTTATTGCTTAAATTCAATTTATTTTTCTTGATAATGGCTCCAAAGGACTATAACCATCATATTTCCAACAGATTTCTCACATTAAACTAGGTCACATTCATTTACATTGAGTTAGTCAGTTAGTTAGTTAGTTTTCTATAAGCGATGTCGCTTGAAAATGTCACTTGTAATTAAACTTATATACAATGCAGTTTGAAAACAAATTCTTTGTTCTTGGCAAGTTTATAATATTAGTAAGATAAATTCAAAACTATAACGTAAGTAGATATGCCGATAATTGCTTTAGACCAACATTGATAATTAATTCATTTAAATACTTTCTAGATTTCCTATTTGTATAATTAATATTTTCTTTAAATACAGTGTTTCTGAAAAGTTGAATTTTAAAACGAAATTATATTTTTTTTATAAAAAAAAACAAAAAAGTATAGATAATTTATAGTAAGATATAACTTAACTCAAAAAAAATCACGAATCCTTTTTGGAAGCTGTTCATATAATATTGGTTTTTTTAATCTGGCAATTTATATTTATTGTTCTAAGAAGTCAAACTTCAAAAAAATTTAGCTTTAAAATTCAATTTATCGATACAAATACGAATAAATAACAAGAAAATTTAAATTTTGCTAAATACACAACAATTTTAAATATTTTCCCGCCTTTTACATTTTAAGCACAGATTATATTTTTACTATATTTTTTTAAATTAGACTATACAAAGTAAATCACATTATGCCCAATACATTGGTGTTTATTCAATTGACTAATATATGTATAAATAACTTATCAAAAAAATATATATTAATAAATATTTCAAACAATTCGCCACAAAAATGTTATAAACTCTTAATCACTACATAGTATAAAATAAAGTCGCTTCCCGCTGTCTGTCTGTCCCTATGTATGCTAAGATCTTTAAAACTACGCGACGGATTTTGATGCGGTTTTTTTAATAGATAGAGTGATTCAAGAGGAAGGTTTATATGTATAACTAGTGGAACCCGCGGCTTCGCTCGCGCTAAATCTAGGGACCAACCTGGTATATTGATATAATAGAGTTGAGTTATAGCTTTTAATTTAATTTTATAATATTTTGACCAATTATTATTTATCAATTTTCTAAGATTTACTTAACCAAATGTATGATAATTTTAATAAAATAAAGCTATCTTTTCGATTTTTTTTTACTTTATATATCAAAAAAATATCGCGATCTTTACGTTGATTTAGTGAAATTGTAATTTTATATTTTTTCCAATTTATTTCAATAATAAGAAAACAAAAAAAAAATATTCCAATAACAGATTTATGTGGCAAAAAGTTTAATGAAATAATTACTTCGAGAACGCAATTACATTACAAAACAAAAAAAAACTAAATATTACTCGCGGTATTCCTGATATAGGGCATACAAATGGCAGAAAAAAAATGTAGTTCCACTGATTATATCAACAAAATATTAACTTATTTAAAATCTTACCTAAGTTGCCAAAGCACCTATAGAATGGTAACAATTAACTATAAATAAATTTTATTTATTTCATATTTAAACTAGCAACACCACTATATTATATTTTCATATGGTAACACTGTTAAATTATGCAGATTATATTTACTATATATTTAAACGCGTAACAATTATGATTATAGTCACAATTTGTCATTTTTTTTAAATGGGGCTTACATCGAGTAATCTTACACAATTATAATAATGGAAGATAAAAGTATAGAAACATCTTATTTTTATTCAAAACTAATCGTGTTGGAGTAACAAGTTTCAAACTAATTTTCTCAAAAAATATTTATTAACTTAATAATAATAATACTTATATATTAATTATAAATAGGAAAATTAAGTACAAAATAAACGAATTCGTTTGTAATAAAGTTCGTTGACGATTATGGCTTATACGCCTATTGAAAAAAAAAATCAATGCGTCTCTCTTTATCTTAGTATTTTAATATCTTTTGTCTCTTTCGCTCATAGCGTAAAAATCATGGCATATACACATAAATGATTTTAAATTGTACAACAATCTTGGTACTAAATGAAATATAAGGAGTAAAACATATATGTACAGATAAAAAAAATATTTTGGTAAATAAATATAATCTATGAAAATAGGAACAAAAACTTAAGTACAAAGTAAATGAATATATGTAACTATTATGTATATAACTTTATATTTAAGCCATATTATATCTACGAGTTGAAAAATTAAAAAGGAATGTTTTCAACATTTAAATGTCTGAAAGAAAAGAAAAAAAACATCGTTTCAAGGCATAAATAGTAGGACATTTTTAAACGAAAATTTTTGTTATCATTCATGAAGACGACAGATTATTGTCTTTTGAGATCGCAATTATATTTTTTTATACAGAGAAAAAAATCTAGTATATATATTAAAATTCGTACATAGTATTAGTACCCTATTATGTTTAATTTAATATAAATCGTGAAAATATATACTATAATACTGTGAAAATCTAAAATCGCACCTATCATTTTGTGTAAAGCTTATTCTACACATGTGTACATTGTTTATTAAAAACAAACTAAACAATTCCTTTGCATAAAAAAATATAAAAAAAATAAGAAAAAATATTTATCCTGCCATTTTTAAGATTAGGCTGTATGGACTATAGTCCTTTGCCTTTCCCTATTGGGGATAAATTTTAAAAACAACAACAATTATCCCGCCATTTTGTCAACAAATGGACACATGAGTAAAAACTAGCTTTAATTAAATTGACTCTATTATGTGTAACGTGAAATATGTTGATGTTATTATAAAATATAATATAGTGCATATCTATTTGTTTTTTGGTCTATGGTCAGACTAAAGAATTATATAGATGGCGTCCTCAAATAAAATAGTAGAGCGTTTTTCATATGTCATAAATATAATTTAGTTTCTTCAAGAAAATCTAAAAATTTTATATAGACGTTAGTCGTTAATTTACTTTTTTCAGGAGATATTTACTCATATTAAGTAGTTAAAAATAAAGAAAAAAGGGTTTTTTTCTATACATATAAATAAAATTGAAGCATCTGTTTGTAACATTAACGAACGAACTTGATCGAAAAACACATTATTTTACCTTTTTGTCTACTTTCAGTTTAGCGAGACTCTAAAATGGTTGAACAGATTTTGGGGGGTCTTTCACTGATTAGCTTATATTAAAAAGTAGTCTATACTTTAAATTTAGAAAAAAATTAGAGTTCCGCACAAAAAAAATGAAAACGCACAAAGTCAGAATAATTCATTAGTTATTATAATAAAACCGTTAGCTACGAGTATTTAAATTTAATAACGTTTAAATCATTATTAGTTCAGTGGCACTCTGTCTATACTACTCCTTAGTCTGAGGGTCTACAATGTATACTACATAAGGCTATATAAGTCGTATGTTATTAGTGAATGTATAGAAAATATTTAAATACTTTATATATAATAATACTGCTTTCAAATATATCGATATATATAAGTAAAAATAATGTAAAGAAAAATAAGGCATTAATCGCCGATTTCATAATTTCTGTTTTGAAGTAAAAAATCTATATAAACAATAAATTATGTGAAATTTCCAAATCAAAATAATTGATTAAGAAATGCGTTTTAAATTGACTTAACAGGTCATGTCCATATTTTTTACACTATATAAAGTATAATACTTCGAGTAAAAATTATATCTATAGATGTACTAAAATTCTAACGAATCAAAACGTTACATTAAATATTTTTTGGAAAATCTTATTACTGTTGTTATAATTAACTATACAGAAGCCGAATCCATAGTTTTTTTAATTATTGAAGTGAAAGTCGTTGTGATTTCAAACTCGATGAAACGAAAAAATAAATCCATAGTACCAGGCGCTCAGAGACGGGGAAGAGTTAGCCTTAGTTAGATCTCGCCCACCGCGAGTCAGTGACATTTCTAACTCTGTCTAACTCGTGGGTGTGACCGTAGCGCCATCTCACTCTCTCAACGAGCTTAGACAGGGTTAATTAGTCTAAATATAAACTAGATATAAAATTTAGTCAAAGAAGTTTTACTTCTGACATGAGTACTTTGTACACACGCACTTTTAATTTTTTTTTGCCTGTTTGTCTGTCTGTTTGTATGTGACAGGATAATGAGAAAACCAATGAATAGATTTTGACGAAATTTGGTATGATGATAGCTAATTATCCTGGTATATATGATACTTTTTCCTGTGGGAAAATATCTCATTTCTAGGAAATCTACACGAAACGTTAAGGATATAGATAAAATAAATGTAATGAATCTCTCTGACATTGACTTATCCATATCTTGATATCCGCAATTTCTTATCAGTTATTGTTTGGGAAAGATTAATATGGACATGATCCTATAAAGACAGGAAAATAATAATTATTATAAATCGATTATAAAGATTATTGATAACAATAAATATTATTAAATGTTTTCAAATCGTAATACAAAGAAAGTTACTATTGCTTTTAATTGTATTGACAATAAAAATCATATACATACTCTTTTTTTAGAAATTGGTTGAGTTTTCTATTTAATAATTATTATTTACAAATAATGAAGTAAACAATGTATGGAAAACAATATTTTTCCTTAATAATTATGTTATTAACAAATAACTTGCAACATTTAAAGATATAATAAAGATTATTATGGACATGACTAAAGTATATGATCACGTCTACGTAAAAAATAAATATATATTAAAATATGAGCACAAATGAGCAAATAGTATAGAAAGGACGTGTTTTAACCGATTTTTAAGAAAAGATGGCACTACATAGTAATCTTTATTAGTGTCCGACCGAAACTGGTTTTTACGACCGAAACCGAAACCGAAACCGAATTTCGGCGACGGTCTCAGTTTCGGCCGAAACCGAAACCGAAACCGAAACTTTCTTATAATGATCATGTTTTCAGAGAAAAATGAAGAAAATGTATTATAATCAGTCAGTTTTAATTAGTAAAATAAATATAAGTGTTAATTTTATACGGATGACCAGGTAGGTTTTTATAATAATTATAAGTGTTAATTTGTAAAAAAAAAACAATTATTAAATTGAACGCGATACTCTAAATCCTTAATATTGTCACCACTAATGCACTAAATACCATGTACCTAACTAATGTTTGTTTACATATCGAGGTTTTACTACGAAAACCTGCTAAACTACATTTTTTGAAAAAATGAGTTAAATACGTGAAAATTCTTATCTTTTCAAACTCTATAAACTGGTAGAATCGGCTTAGTGCTACGTTGAATACTTTAGAGTTAGTTGTATACAACAAATCGTTCAATACTCTACTGCTAAAATATCATAAACGACATTACTAATAATTTACCTAATAAATGTTTCCTGTAAATAATTGAAATAGACATTTTTACCCGACTGCGCCAGAAGGAGGGTTATTTTTTTCGAGAGTATGTATGTTTTATCGATATAGAGGCCAAATCTATTGTTTTTATAATTTTTGTCTGTCTGTCTACCTGTCTGTCCGCATCCGAATCACGAGAAAACCACTGGACGGTATTGCATGAAATTTGGTATGATGATAGCTGTTTACCCGGGTTAATACATAGGACTACTACCGGGTTAATACATACTTTTTACCGCTGAAAAATATCTCATTTCTGATAAATCTCGAGTAACTGTTAAAGACCGACTGTAAAACGTCACGCGGTATGTGAAATCTGAAAATTTAGTTTAGGGTCTTTAAAACGCGGGTGGAGCCGCGGGAAATGCTAGTAATGTGATTAAAATAAGTCATTAATATACAGATTGTGCATTTACTCTTTCTACTTTTTGTTAATATTTCTTGAAAATCAATGAATATTTACACGTAAAACCAGCTAACTTTTTTTCTTTGTCAGACCAAACCATAAGTTCCCACTTTTAGCATTATTTATTTAATCTATAATACAGCATAATATCAAAGCTACCTAATTTTCAACATAAATGAGATTTTTATTTTTTTATGGTAAACTTGATTCTGCTATAATCTAGGTACTCCTTTGTTATATTAAATTACTTTTCGAGGTACTCTTATATTATATGCACTGCAAATAAACAGGTTACGACATAATTACACATTGTCATCGACAATTGTCATCGTCGCTTGGATGTCATTTACCGCGCCGAACACACCCGAGCACAGCGCGGAAACTCCCGAATGCAGTTTCGGTTTCGGTCGTAGTTTCGGCAGGTTTGCTGCCGAAACCGAAACATAACCGAAACTCGTTTTTTTTGCCGAAACTCGACCGAAACCGAAACCGAAACCGAATATTCGGTCGGACACTAATCTTTATATGTTAAGAATATGGCATTAAGTACTTTAAATTTTAATTAAAAAAAAAACAAACAATATGGAATGTTTGAAGGAACATTATTTTTAAATACATAATATATATATATATAAAATAATATATATGTATATTTAAAAAGATTAGGAAACATAAACAAAATGATGTAAACTTTCATAAGTTAGGATTTTCAGCACTGTTTAACAATTAAAAAAAATAAAGATTTTACCAACTACTTAATTAAAGCAATATCATAATAATAACATAAGGCTCGATTATAAATAAAAAAAAACTTATTATATAACAACAAGTATAAGTACTTATAAGTAACTAAACATAATTTTCATGAAGGAAGATCTTCCATTTTCGTTTATTCTGGCACTGTCTTCTGAACTATAACATATGAAAATAAATAAATAAGTTGGGACATTTTTTTTTTACAAACAGCGCCATCTAGTTCCCCGGTAAGGTACGAGGCTTGTGTTACGGATACCAGATAGTTGATATACTATATATATAACTTTTTAATACATACATAATATAAATATTAACACCCATGACTGGAGTACAAACATTCATGCTCAACAAACGAATGCCTCTAGCGGGACTCGAACCCGCGACCGCTGGCGCAGAAAGTAGGGTCACTGCCAACTGAGCCAAACGTGTCGTCAAAAAAAAATATCATAAAATATTTAGCTCTTTTTAATATCTCACTACTGGGGGTCGGCTTTCCTTAAATACGAGGGGGATCAGGTCATAATAACCACATTAGTCAAGCGTGAGTTGGCGAACGACACATGTCGTTTAAATTCTCTCAAACATGAGGATTCCTCCATTTTTTTAAAATATCAGTAGTGTGACCCGGGATTTGAACCCGCTTCAGTCGGTTACTCAAATGAGCCTGTTACTATTAAGCTACTACCCCCTATTCATAAAATAAAATACTAATTATTCAATCAATTTTAACCAAAAACTGCCTTACTTCAAAAATACCATAGACAAAAACAAATTTATATTTTTAGAAAATCTAATTAAAACAGGCAATATTATCCATATAGAGGTCAAATCTATTGTGTTTAGAATTTTTATTTATCTGTCTCTCTGTCTGTGACCGAGTCACGAGAAAACTACTTGAAGGATTTGGATGGAATTTGGCATGATGATAGCTGGTTACATAGGATATTTTTATTGCGGGAAAATGTCTCATTTCTGAGAAATCTCAACTAAACTTTACAAATCGACTATAAAACATCACACGGTATTTGAAATCTATTTTGTCTCCAGTCTTAATAACGCAGCGAAGCCGCGGGTAATGATAGTAAAAAAATAAAATTACCATAATCGGTTATATCTTAGTGAGAAGACCATCCAACTCTAGTACTTCAGGCACCTCTATGTCTTCTAAGCGTATGGCAGACGGACTGTAGTTGAATTGTACTGCGTAAATCATTTTGGTGTCCATCAGGAGACTTTGCTGTGGATTTAAAATAATATATTAAATCTATACATATTATAATAAAATTTAAGTTGAAATATGAATACTTTCTTAGGTTTACGCGAATATTTAACATTATAAATGAAACTATCTTTTCGGATTTTGTCGCGGATTTATTATGATTTTTGGTTTCTGACATTTCAAATGCTTTACAACAATCATCGTCACGGAAAACTTAGGTATTATTTGACGTCGGTTTATACACTTGTTACAGACAGTGCCTACCCACAATATACAAAAATTCAAAATGGCATCAAAGTACCATAATATAAAATTATACATTTTAATTCTAAACATTTAAATTTCAACATTCGTCGGGAACCAAAAATCCAAATAAATCCGTGACAAAATCCGAAAAGATAGTTTTATTTTTAATTGAAATATCAAATAAATATATTAAATACTTTTTTGGAACTTCTTATTGAAATAGTTATTATTAACAATATAAAGAATTAATGCCTGTCTGTTTGTGACTATATCGTAAGAAAACCATTGAACAGATTTTAGTAAAGTTTGGTGTGACGATAGCTGTTTATCCGGTTTAGCATATGCGGTACTTTCAAGTTTTTACAGCAGGAAAATATTTCATATCTGAAAAATCTATCGTGAGAACGATGCGAGGGCTTCTCTAGTACTCAAATAGTAGTACTCTCTAGTACTACTATTTAAAAAGTTTTTTTAAACGTAAATGAAAAAACTACATTAGTCCCAACAAAAGTTATAAAGCTTATTGTAAGTACAAGATAACATATTCGTTTCGGGAATTCCCTGTGCGAAGAATTGGGTCAAAATTTGATATTTTTTTTCATATTTCATTACTTATTGTTCGACACTACATAAATGGTTTATATTTATCATGTTCAATTACTAATTATTCAACATATTTCTCCACATTCTTCATGGAGAATATGAGACTACATAAGTTGTTTATATTTATCACGTTTAATTACTACTTTATTCAACATATTTCTCCACATTCCTCATGGAGAATATAGAGAATATGGAGAAAAACGACATAAATTGTTTATATCATGCTTAATTACTACTTTATTCAACATATTTCTCCACATTCTTCACGGAGAATATGGAGAACATAAAGAAGTGTATCTCACCGGTTCCCTGTTGGCGGCGGGCCCGGCGCGCTCCTGCATGAGCTTCTGTATCTCGTGGATGAACTCGCGCGTCACCTTCACCTCGTACTCCTCCGCCGGCGTGTACATGTTCAGGATCTGATGGGGAATATTAAAATGATAGGTGTTTAATACTTTCTTAGGTTTACTCGAATATTTGACATTATAATGAAACTATCTTTTCGGATTTTGTCGCGGATTTATTTGGCATTTTGGTCCCCGACGTTTCGAATGCTTTATAGCATCGAATAAATCCGTGTCAAAATTCGGAAAGATAGTTTCATTTATAATAGGTTTTTACTCAATAAGTATGAAATTATATACAGTATTTATAAAAAAAATTGCCGCGCAAAGAGAAATATTAAAACTTTTGCATTCTTAGTAAGATTAACAAAGAAAGAGAGTGGGGTGTGTCGTACCTTGCAGACCTGCATGGCGGACAGGTCTGCGCACATGTCCACGGTGCTGGCCACGTCCGCCATGGACTTGCGTGCCTGCAGCAGCTGTACCGCCTGCGTGATGGGCTTCAGCACGCTCAGGATCTCCTCCATCTGGAGACCAGGGATCACATACATACACACACTTAGACTCGTTAAATATTCAAATCAAAAAATATTTTATTCAGCATCAAAATTGTTACAATTTCTTACTAGGGTGCGCGAATAATTCGAACTTACGAATTATTCGTTCCGAACTAATTATTATTATTCGATTCGATTCGATTCGAACGATATTCGCACACCCCTATTTTTACTGAACGTCATGAGTCTACCATCACACGTTGTTGGAACAGTCAGCTAGTAAGAATTTCTGATATTTTGATGCGCAAGAAACCGGTAAGTCTAACCTTTAACGGACGTTTAAAGGAGAAAAAAAAACCGTACAATTCGACATTTATCAAATATACATAATCAAATCAAATCAAATCAATTTATTCAGCCTTAAAATTGTTACAATTTCGTACTGAACGTTATGTGTCTACCACCAGTTCGGAAAGAAACCTCTGACCTGAGAAGAACTGGCGAAAGAAACTCAGCGGGACTCATATTTTTAAATTTATACTTTTAATTTATTACATTTACTTACATATATAATTATAATTCAATAGCCTGTCGTATGTTCCAAACAGGATAAGCAACTTAACAAGCAGTTCCCATATTGCAAAACTTACGCTCTTCTGCCCATATTCAGCCAAATGCTCTTTGATCCATGTTTCCAAGTGGGATATGTTGTATCGAATCTGCAACCCTTTCGCCCAACAGCAGAGGTCCTTGCGGAGGAGCAGCTGGTTCAGACTGTACGCGCATATGTAGTAGAATAACTGGAATAAAATTAAGATGATTAAATTAATTATTAAATATTGTACTGATTTTTTTTAAAAATATGAGTGAGACTTCATTATCAGTAGCAAAAAACGAAATACTGTAGTATTTTTTATTTTTAAATAATTAAATTTAAATGAATATGTAAATTGCTGCACTTTTTTTTTATATGTCCCAAGACATTATTACATCTATTTCCGTGGTAAGCTACGAAGGAAGCTTGTGTTACGGATACCAGACAGTTGATATACTACATATATTAGTTTAAATACATACATATTATGAATATAAATATTCATGACTGCAGTACAAACAATCGTGCTTAACAAATGAATGCCCCTAGCGGGACTCGAACCCGCGACCGCTGGCGTAGAAAGTAGGGTTACTGCCAACTAAGCCAAACGTGTCGTATAGTAAGTGAAGTAAGGCTTCCTCCAAGATTGAAACTCAGATTTACTTACTGCCCGTTTGCCCCCTTTTTACCATAAAAAAATCTTCCATAGAGCGACGAAGATACCTCTCGGACGATGACGACGCGTAGGGAGGGGTCCTATTTCATTCGTGCTCAACAAATGAATGCAGGGCGTGCTTTTGGTCCTTCGAGCCTATATGACCTTCAAGTAAATCCGCAGAAGTCCCCAGCGGGACTCGAACCTGCGATCGCTGGCACAGAAAGTAGGGTCTTACCTGTCGGAAGATGGCGACGCGTAGGGCGGGGTCCACAGCGTGCGCGCGCAGCTGGTCGTGGGCGGCGCCCAGCTCGTGCTTGAGGCGGGCGGGGCCGGCGGAGGGCGGCGCGGGCAGGCGCGCGCCCGACAGCCCGCTGATCTCCTCGTACTCCAGGATGGCCGGCATGATCAGGCGCTCCAGCTGACGCTCCAGCAGGTTGATCAACCCTGCGGAGACATGGTTATATGACATAGAATCGAACCCCCGACAAATTGATCAGCCCTGCAGAGTCGTCGTCATATGAAATAGAAACGAATCCCTGACAAATAATAGAGTATTCTGTAAGTAAACTCCTCGTACTCCAGGATCGCCGGCATGATTGGACGCTCCAGCTGGCGTCATATTTTGGACAAATCACACAATATCTTTAAATTGTAGCCCATGTGTTATGCTGATGTATAAGCTATATTATTGAAAATTTTCATTAAAATCCATTTAGTAGTTTTCACGCGAAAGAATAACAAACATAAATCCATCCATCTATCCATACCTACAAACATTCGCGTTTATAATTAGTATAGATAATACAAGTAGTAAAAAAGTTTTGACATTTTTTTAATTAATCATGAGTGACTCTACAGTATCTTTTTTATAAAAAAAAATCGCCATTTTATATATTATATTATTATTAATTTTTAATATCCCGACCTTGATATATCCAGATAGCAATATCACTGAGCACTTGTCTGTACTCGGACAGGTCGAATATCCGCAGGCTCTGTTGGTTCTGGCGCGGCGTGTTGCCGGCCTGGTAGATGGCGTCGCCGCTGTACTGGCGCAGGTTGTTGAGCAGTCTGTGGATATGTGGGGGATGATATTTATTTATTTATTACAGAAACAAATAGTGATATGATATAAAACAGACAATAATATGTGTGTACTTACGTACGCACGTTATACTGCTTTGGCAACACTAGATAAAAATCTTTCTAAAAATTTTATCTTCGCGTTATCCTACGTTTGTAGACAGAAAACGACACTAATAATAATAGAAAAAAGAGTATTTAACACATTGAAAGTTTTATTATAAAGCATTATCTAGTTAAACAAAGTTTATTTAAAAATCATAACAAAATATTTTTACATAATTAAAATAATTATTATTAGTATCTATTATTAATTTATTTGTACACTTGTTGTTGTAGGTTCTGAAAACCGTGAATAAATATCGTGAAATGTAGTTGCAAGTCCTCTAAACTGTTGACTAGCTAACTTCATACTGTCAGTTTTTCGTATCGGTGTGCGTGCGCATCGTAAAAATATACTCTCATCATTTTCCCCTACATACAAACAAGTATAACTTCAACAACTGAACGTACCGCAGCATGTTGGCGAGCCAGAGGGCGCTGTAGTCGAGGCTCTCGGCGCGGCGCTTGAGCGTCTTCTTGACGGCGGTGCGGATGGCCTTCATGAGCTGGTGCATCTTGGGCTCGTCGTCCACGTGGTCGGTGTGCCGCAGCATCATGAACAGGATGTACGCCGGCAGCCCCGGGAGGAGGGACACCGCTACTCGAGGCTTCAGCTCTGATATACCAAAGACAAGACAGAAGATTAGGAGTAAGGACACTGCCACTCGAGGCTTTAGCTCTGACATACCAAAGACTAGACAGAAGATTAAGATCATAGAAGACGTAAGAAATCAGCGGCTTCAGCTCTGACACACAACAACGACGAGAAATAAGGTGACAGGAGACGATGAATAGCATTTCGCGCAGCGTCGCACGCGTTTTAAAGGGCGGAAACCAAAAAAATAAAAGTGCGTGTGTACGAAGTAAACCGCCAGCACAGCGGGGTCGCGGCTTCAGCTCTGACTTACCAAAGACAAGACAAAAAATTAAGATCATAGAAGACGTACGAAATACATCATGTCGCAGCGGGACTAGAACCCGAGATCACACAGCGTGAACCTAGTGACCCTCACTACAAAATGGACCAAGTTTTTAACTGATACAAACTAAACAGCAGTTATTGAAACAAAAAACCGAGTGAAGTGGATCCCGACTCCGGGTCTCGAACCCTTACTCCTGTCTTATGGTGAAGAACATCGTGAGGAAACCTGCATCTAAGGGAACCTCGTAAATTCTCAGTTCCACTTGTCCATGATGGTGAATGATCCTGATTTTATTTAAGGGGGACCCACCCCCATTTAAGTGGATTCAGCCCTTTTTAAAATCATTTTAATAATAATTTTTCATTTTTTTTTATTCATTTTTTATAATTTAGAACATACCGGTGACAAGTTTCTTGATGATGGTCCCCTCGTCCTGCAGCTTGTACTCGAACATGCCCAAATATTCTCTCTCTTTCTTACGCATCACCTGCGGCGTCTCCAGGGCTGTTGAAGTGTTCTGCGATACGATTGTTTCTGGAAAAAAAACGGTTTTTTTAGAAAGTTTGTTCATATTTATAAATATTATTTGATGTGGCTTTTTATATAAATATTATTTGAGTTTAAATGCAAGGAGTTTTTATAAAGATTTCCATCTCCTCATAAATTCGTATCGTAGTATACTCGGAACCTATTTGTTCAAACTACTACAGTATTTTTGTTTCATCTATTTATTTATTTTTTCAATTGAAACACATGTATTAGTAAAAATGATTTTGACTTTTTTTAAACATGTTTTTCTAATAAAATCAATTAAAAATCATTTTTTTAAGTATAAAACTAAAAGTGGTATATGTCAGTCGAAAATTATTAAAAAAAAAAACAGTGTACCATTGCCTTCCAGGATATCCTGTACATCCTCCACCCCCACTTCCTTCAGCTTGTTCACAAGCAACCTGATCTGGTTCTTGTACCGCCGACAACTCTCCGACAACTTGTCCACGCGTTCCTGGAAATGGACATAATGATAAATTATTATAAAAAAATGTTTTTTTTTGTGTGTGTGTGTGTGTGTGTGTTTATGTGTGTGAGTGTGTGTGTGCGTGCGTATGTGTGTGTGTGTGTGCGTGCGCGTGTGTGTGTGCGTGCGCGTGTGTGTGCGTGCGCGCGTATGTGTGTGCGTGCGCGTGTGTGTGCGTGCGCGCGTGTGTGTGCGTGCGCGCGTGTGTGTGTGTGTGTGCGCGTGTGTGTGTGTGTGTGTGTGTGTGTGTATATACTCCAAGGATGGGCCAAAAAACTTTTAATTTTTTTCCTTAGTTACCATGAAAATATCGTCTGAGATGACGTCAAAAATTCTGGTAAATTTTGAGCCCTAATATTAATGTTAATAGGTGACTCATCGTACTTTTTTATTTCCCATTAAATAACATTGGATTTTTTCTTTTTTTGTTTGGTTTTTTAAAATCAAAACATATTCTTGTATGAAATTTGACGATCTACTAAAATGGTCTGAGATGATTTTTGGCTGAGTTGACTTGTTTAGTTAGTTATTCGAGGTTAAAGACCGACCTTAAATCGTAAAGGATAACTACTACTAGTATATATGTGCGTATATGTATGTATAGATGTGTGTGTCTGTGTATGCATGTGCAAGTAACATTATAGACAAAATGCTTTCCTAATTCTACTTACCACATACGTACCTTATTCTACAAGTTACCTGAATAGCGAGACATTCCGATGCCAGTCTGATAATCTCATTCTGGGCGTATTCCTGGCTTTTGTTTTTGGGTTCTTGACTCAAGTCCGCACACACCAACCTTTAATAGATATTTCTTCAAATTACTATATATGTTAAGAAATATAAAGGGCATCGCTAAAGCAATAAAAGATGTTATTTTTCTCTCCTCAATCATTATCAGCGGTGTTCAACTGACGAAATTCTTGTACATTTGAGAGCATTTCACTATTTCTAATCTACGTCTAATATAATCTCGTAGTTCCTGATTTTAAAAGTACTGAAAACCTATACGCCATATTGTTTGTTGTGAATGGTCACATGTGTGTCGTTGATGGTTACACTAATGACGTGATGCAAATGGTTACGTCGCAAGTTTCTAAGGCAATACATGTGGTTTTATTGTTTTTTTTATAAATAAATATGTTGGGACATTATTACAACAGCACGATCTAGTTCCGTGGTAAGCTACGAGGCTTGTGTTACGGATACCAGATAGTTGATATGCTACATATATATAAATTTTAATACATACATATTATAAATATAAACACCCATGACTGGAGTACAAACATCCGTGTTTAACAAATGAATGTCCCCAGCGGGACTCGAACCCGCAACCGCTGGCGTAAGATAGTAGGGTCACTACCAACTGAGCCAAACGTGTCGTCGTTATGGTTACAATTTTTAATCTATAATGATGATAGTCAAATTGACACGTCATAGTTGTTTATTATTATATTTTTATCCTATTTTTTATGGTTACATTTTGGTTACCCTGAAGCAGCGTTGCTGGTTACATTTACATAATGTAAGTGGTTACATTAGTGTATTCGATGGTTATATTGATGCGTTGTTAATGATAACATCAATCGACGCAACATTGATGTGTTTTATATGGTTACACTGACATGGTTGCATCAATGATTTTGATGGTTACATTGTTCTGTTATGAGATGTTACATATAGTAACTCAGTAGTCATTATTGGTTACAATTTAATGTCATTAATGGTTACATTGTAAGGCAATTAATGGTTACATTGTAACGTTATTGATGGTTACATTGTAACGTTATTGATGGCTACAATTTAATGTCATTAATGGTTACATTGATATGCTGTTTGATAGTTACGTTGATTTGTCGTTGATAGGTAGTGGTTCCGATGACACGAAATTTATGGTTACACTGATATGTCGCTGATGGTTACATTGCCAAGTTTTTGGTAGTTACAATGGTTACATTGACATGTTAATAATGGTTGCATTATTATGGAATTAATGATTATTGATGGTAACAATGGTTACATTGATATGTTACAAATAGTAACATTGACATGTCATTGTTGGTTACAATTACATGTCATTGATGATCAATATGGTTACGTTGATTCGTAGTAGATAGGTAGTGGTTCCGTTGACACGAAATTGATGGCTACATTGATATGTCATTGATGGTTACAATGCCACATCATTGATGGTTACAATGGTTACGTTGATATGTTACAAATAGTAACATAGATATGCCATTATTGGTTAAATTGACTTGTTAATAATGGTTACATTGTTATGAAATCAATGGGTACAATGAACGTCATTGATGATTACAATGGTTACGTTGATATCTTTGATAGATAGTGGTTACATTGATTCAAAATTGATGGTTACACTGACATGTTTAATAATGGTCACATTGTTATGCTATTGATGATTACATTGATTATCGTTGATGGTTACATTGCCGGGTTATAGATGGTTACAAAGGTTATGTTAATATACCATACATAGAACATGGTTACATCGTCATGGTTACATTGAAACATCATTGATGGTTACAATGGTTACTGACATATATTGTTATTCCATTATTGTTGGATATGGTTTCATTGATATGGTTTGAAGGTTTATGGTTACGTTGAAACGTGATCGATGGTTACAATGGTTACTGATACAACTACAAATAATAACATGGAAATGCCATTATTTTTGGTTATGTTTAATGATATGTTTAATGGTTTATGGTTACGTTGATATATCGTTGATGGTAAGTGGTTTCTAATTTATGTTAGACAGATAAGTGCACGAACTTAATGTCATTTAAACGATGGGTTGTAAATAATAATGGTTTTCATAATTTAAATAGCTTAACTATAAACTTTCAATTGAAAATAAAAGGTAAGTTATTTAAATAAAACTCAGTCAATAAGTTAGGTCAAGTCAGGTTAAATTGTTATGAAAAGTGAGATGAGTTACTATTACTTTCACTTTAGTCAGATTCAGTTGTCCCTCATAACATATTATGTATATTTGATCGTAATAAATGTCAAAAATATGTTAGCGCTTCCCCATACAAGCAAGTAAGCCTAATGAGATGGAAAAGTCAATCTTGGAAGGAATCCAGGACCTTTGTATCTAATCAACCCTGTATTTTATATGTATGCGTTGACAGTGGTATTCCAGTGGCAACGCGCTCGCTTGGTAGATAAACCGAGTGATGCGTGTTCAAATCCGGGTCTCGCACTTCTGATATTTTCATGATGATGTTCGAATAATTTCAAACAATATTACCATTGTTCTGACGATGATGAAAAACATCGTGAGGAAACCTGCATGTCTGAGAAAACCTAGCAAGTTTTCGAAAGACATACTAAGTCAGTTGGCACTAGGCCAGCGCGGTAGACTATGGCCTGATACCCTTCGTATTAAAGGAGGCCCACCCCCAGCAGTGGGGCGTGAAAAAGCAAGCTGTATTTCATAGGATATATAAAAGCGAATTCCTGTTTAGTTCTTAAATATTTATTATACAGTCTAACAGTCAGTCGTCCGGATAAAGTGAAGCCGTAAAAGAACTAATTCGATAAAGCATTAAAAATGCCCAATGACATGTTAAAAAATATGTTGTCATTATAGAATATCGTCTTTAAAGTGTTGCCAGATACATTAAGACCGTTCCAATATCTTCTTAATTGTGATGTATTTTGCATGTCTTCTGGGCTGGAAAAGAATAATGTATAATATGTTCTTTTGCTTAAATAACTAAATTAAAAAGTCTTTTTTAGACTGTGCTAAGACAAATTGTTTTAAATAAATAAATAAATAATATTATTAAAACTTAAACTATTATGTGACAAAAAAAATTGTTAACCCTAAACTTAAGGTTATAACAAATTAAAATTTGAATTTTTTTTTAATGAATGAATGAATAAATAAGATTTTTTATAAAAAAATTAAAAAACTGACTCACTTTTGATACTTCTCATTCTCATCTCTGAGTCGATCTATCTCCTGCTTCGCTTTGGCAATGTGCTCGGAGTAGAACTTCTTCTCAGCTATCAGCTCTTCTTGCAATTGCCTTGAAAAATTCATGTAAAAATTTATTTTTCTATATTAAAGTATACCAATGTGACGTTACTTTCAACCGTTAGAGTAGTTTGTTTAAAATTTTTGAGATCGTACAGTTTAGTGTATTAAATATACGTGTCAAAAAAAGAAATTTTTTGTGTCTTTCTTTCAGTAACCCGACAAAAAATGTTTCATACAAACATACCGACAAACAAAGTAATCTTTGAATTAAAAAAATAAATACTTTTTTATTATTTTTTTTTGATTTTGTGGAATACAAAAAACATTTTCTAATATCATACCTATTAATTCCTTTCTGCGCTTGATAAGCTGTCGCTAATTCGCCGTCTTCATTTATAATGTCCACATCAGAGCCGTAGTTGGATGTTGCAAGCGACTTTAGATTCACCGTCTATAGACATAGGGTTAGAATTAAAAACTAAGCACAAACACATTTATGCAAGAAAACAGTATGTGCACCCGATTTCCATTACAAAAAATCGATTAAATAAATTATTATTTTTTATTTGAAGTACTTGTTAAGATTATAGAAATGAAGAATTTAGTTATATATATATTACTATATAGAAATCGGACGCATATACAAAAATGAAAAAAAGAAAAAAGAACAAAAAATATTATACCATGCAGTGACAGCAAAGGAAAGCGTTGAAAAAAATAAATCTAAATTAGTTTAAATGTAAAAAACAAACTAAAAACAATATACTTTTTAAAAAATCACCAAAAAATGCAAAAAAACGCACGATAAATAAACGGTTATATTCTAACTACATCATTCACTTAATTAAGTTAAACATTTTCGCTTCGAAGTATGAAAAAATGTATTTTTTTCGTGTAAAACAAAAACCATAAAGTTTTTACATAAACAAAAACAATTTTATGGGAGGTTTTATGGGTTTAAGCTTGTTATGACACATCGACTCTTATTTTACTACTCACGACGCTCTTCAACGCTTGGAACCATGGTTTCTGCGCAAAAGTTATATTTTTATTTATATCATCTATATACAATAAAATACCTAAAAAAATGTCTTATACAAAAAATACCTTTTATGGCATTTTTTTTTATTTCTATTCCCCATCAGATAGTACAAAATATCTAAAATAACCTATTTTTTCTAAAATCTATTTAATAATGTCAGAATAAGCAAATTAAACACCTACATTAAACTTTTTTTTATTCTTGACATGAAATACACTCTTTTTGGGCAAATCCGGTAATAGTGTCTTTATAAAAATACCACTTGGCATTACTTTATCCATCGTTCATATTTCACAACACATTATAAACTAGCTAAAAATTTCAAAATGACACTGACAGTATTTTTTTTAAATAAACTGTTTAATTAAAAGGCAAGGATCGCATTATCACAACTTAATAATATATAAAAAGTATTAAATTGCTGTTTTTTCAACTATTCACATCACTCAAGTGAGTCCGAGAACTAACGTGTCCTCATATTTTCATAACAAATGTTTGGATTTGAGATAAAGATAACTAATAAAAACAACGTTTCTAAAGTTGTCTGTTTGTTGCTATTTAGATTGACAATATCTAGAGATTGTAGTAACTATTTTTTAATTATTTTTTCATTAAAAATAGAACATCCAAGTAATAAAAAAAATTACATTAAAAAAATCTGTACTATTATATAATTATTATAGAAAATATCAATTATATATTTAAAATAAAAAAAATTAAAACTAACCTAAGTCATCAATAAAAAAAACAGAAAAAAAACAAAAAAAAACCGGGAGTTTAGTCATTAATATTTATGTGAAAAAAATATATCTTCATATCAGAATGTCAGAGATAAGCGATAGAGTGAACTGAACGCTTTACTACTTTTTTATCACACGAAGACATTAATATGACAATGTAAACAATGAAAACGCGGAATATTTGCTTTACTTCTAGATGAGATGTTTAAAGAATTTAAATAGACTAATTAATACTTGAACTTAATTTGGGAGATTTTGTAGTTTTCTTTTTTGTGGGAAAAATTAATAATGTTGATCATACGATAGTGTAATTAAAAAATTAATATCACCAATATGAGACTTATTACTTAAAATGAGTACGTTTTTATTTTTTTAAGTTCATGCTAGATTTTTTTCTTAAATAAAAGTAGTCTAAGGTACACCTTTTATTTGACAGTAAAAGTCCCGTCAAAATCTGCCGTTTTAGATATAAACGGGAACAAACATAGAGACATACAGATAAAAAAGTCAAATTTCATAAAGGCCTAGTTATACTCTCTCTCTCTCTCTCTTTATTTCTTTCTTTCTCTCGCTCTCGTTACGAACAATAAAAGTAAAATAGTAAATGTATTGAAAAATAATATTTTAAATGACTTAATTATATACAACTAAAGAAAATTAATAAAAAGTATCGAAAAATCACTAACCTGGTGTGAGAGGACACTCTTGAGCTGTATACACTCGTCGCGTCGCCGGTCCAACTCCTTTTGCATGGCCGCCAGTTGCTCTGCAATATTCATTTTAAAACATTATTATTGTTATAAATATTATATGTATGTCTGTATGTAGAAAGCTAATGAACAAAGCTGTTCATGAACAAAATGCCAAGTTTATTTCTATGGATATGTATCTATAATGGCTATTTTCAGTACGCTTCAGCTCTAAAAAGGCATTATTACATGAAACGACTTCATATCACTACATAGAATAAAACAAAGTCGCTTTTTCTGTCCCTATATCCCTATGTATGCTAAAATCTTTAAAACTACGCAACGGATTTTGATGCGGTTTTTTTTAATATGTAGAGTGATTCAAGAGGAAGGTTTATATGCATAACTACCGGATCCCGCGGCTTTTCCTGTGCTAAATCTAGGGAAGGGCCCGAGCAAAGCGAGGGCGAGTCGCTAGTGTTTTAAATAATTTACAGCAATCATGGTCAACATGTTAAAGTTACTATGACATTTCTCACTACGTCGTGTTTTACTCTAATTTATCATTATTCTGTTGTGAAAAGCAATTATTATAATTTGTAAGCATTTTAACCTACTTTAAAAAAGCTTTCAATTCGTGTGAACTTATTACCTTAACTTATGATGTCATATCAAATCAAATATAATAATAATACTTGTTACATACTGTTTGTGTGCGTGCATGTGTGTGTGTGCGTGCGTGCGTGCGTGTGTGTGTGTGTGTGTGTGTGTGTGTGTGCGTGTGTGTGTGCGTGTGTGTGTGTGTGTGTGTGTGTGTGCGTGCGTGTGTGTGTTGTGTGTGTGTACGTGTGCGTGCGTGTGTTCGTGTGTGTACGCGTGCTTGTGCGCGTGTGTGTGTGTGTGTGTGTGTGCGTGCGTATGTGTGTGTGTAGAAACTATATAAATCAATGAAATTTCAAACAGATAAAAGTCATAGGTCCTTTAGGACTTTTAGGACATTGATATATACAAACATATATACACACTTCCCAACAAATATCGCCATTAAAGAGTCTTTGACATGTGACGATAAGTCGGACCAAACAATAACAAACCTTAAGTCCTATATGTCTAAACACAAATTCGATCTTCCGCATACGACATAAAGTACTTTTTAATCGAATCAACGTGCGATTACAGATTTAAAGAATGAATGGGTACTACCAGTATGAAATGGATCACTCTCTAGAAAGAGAGAAAGCGATCGTGCGGCATATACCTATCTCTATCTTGTAGGTCTGTAGTAATAAAAGTGGGTACCCCAATTGCACTTTACAGTAGATTACAGCTTGAGGATAATTAAAAAAAATCAAAAACTAAATTTTTCCCACAAGTAAATTCTAGACGAAGACAACTACTGGCCGCACGCTCGTTTCATCTCTCTCACACTTTCTTTTCTTATTTACTTTACAGAGAACGCTCAGTCCATTCCCTATCTATGGTTTATATTTTGTCACTACACTAAAAAAATGAAAAATGAAGGCACTTTTGAGAAGCTAAGTTCTGAAGATCTGAAGTTTCAGTATATCAACCAAAATTTAAACGTTGCGCTGACTGCTTCTATATACTATAGCATATTATATACACTGGCACCGACTCCAAAAATACTAAGCGATTAAAATATAACGTTTATACTATTTAGTATAAGTCTGTATAGTTTAAGATTTAAGCGAGGTTTCGTCACTAGTAACATTATGGGTAATTGTGAAGTCGGTTTGGTTTGTGTTAATGTTATTCCTAAGCTTAAAGCTTGAGTCAAGATCGAACTTGCGACCTTTTTGTGCGACTTAAGCCATTATGTAAGTATACCAACTAACTGTTTTCCGCGACTTCGCATGCATAAAACACATATACATTAGACATAAGACGTACAAAATACATAAGTTTACATAAACTCGTTATAATAAAAATATTAAGCTAGTTCACTATATATACGCCAGCTTTCTGTGCTAGCGGTCGCGGGTTCGATTCCCTTAGGGAACATTCATTTGATGTTTATACTCCAATCGTTTATATTTATAATATGTACGTATTTAAAGTTATAATGTGTAGTGTATCAACAATTTGGTATCCGTAACACAAGCCTCGTAGCTTACTATGAAATCAGACGGCGCTGTGTATCTTAACATTTAATTATTATTATTTATAAACAAATCATTTAAACGAATTGATCAATGAGATTTGAAGAGAATTTTTAAGCTAAATCGCACTTTACCTACAGTTTTTGTATATTTTATTGTTATTCAATAATCTATGGTGATTCCCGTTATGTACCTAATCAGCCCTTAACGTCCCACAGATGGGGGTGGACCTCCCTCTAACCAGGGGGGTAAGGCTAAAGTATACCAGGCTAACCAATTGAGGGCGGACTGAACATGTCTTTTGAGAACTTATTTCATCTCTCAAACTTAATGAAAGAAGAAGTAAGAAATTATAAATGAAACTATCTTTTCGGATTTTGTCGCGGATTATTTTTGATTTATTTAGTTCCCGACATTTCGCCTTTCCCCTAAAATCCAAATTCGCGAATTCTCGCGAAGAAATCCGAAAAGATAGTTTCATTTATAATGTCAAATGTTAGCGTAAACTTAAAAAAGTATTAATTATATATATTCTCCCAAACAAATCCTGTAGATTCAAGGTACTATCAAAAATATTAAATACATACATAAAGCCAGTGGTAGCTCAGCGCTGACGCGTTCGCTTGCATAACCGAATGATGCGGATTCTAATCCGGGTCTCGCACCTCTGATATTTTCATGTGCGAATCATTTCTATCATGATTACCACTTGTCTTACGGTGAAGGAAAACATCGTGAGGAAACCTGCATGTCTGAGAGAACCTAGCAGGTTTTCGTGCGACATGCTCAGTCCGCCAACTCGCACTAGTCCAGCGCGGTGGACTATGGCCTGATCCCTCGTACTGAGGGAGGCCCACCCCCAGCAGTGGGATGTTAAAAAGGGCTGATGATGATGATGATGATGATGACATACATATAAGTGTAACTTACCAACAACTTCCTTCGATATATGCGAGGCGTCAGCCCCGCGAAGTCGCTCGAGGTGTTCTCGCAACTTCTTATTTTCTATCTCCAGTTCCTCCACTTTGAATCTATCGGAGTCTGGGTTCGAGGGCGGGGACGTGAGTCGGTCTGTGCGTAAACAATATGTCAAATAAATAAATAAATAAATATGTTGGGAAATTACACACATCACTATCTAGTTCCACGGTAAGGTACGAGCCTTGTGTTATGGATACTAGATGGTTGATATACTACACATATATAAGTTTAAATACATACATATTATAAATATAAACACCCATGACTGGAGTACAAACATTCATGTCAAATTAAATTATATAGACAAACAATGGAAGATATGAATTAATGAAGGAAATATATCACAAATATTTAAGTTCTATAATAAAGTGGCGTGAACTGAACTAATATAGTAGTCAAAAATATGGCTGTATTTAGATTTAAAATTGTTTATAATCCCATAACACTGACATGCATAAAGTAATAAAAATTTAAAATTGCGACATATCACCTTCATACATTCACGTCTTCAATTACGTGTGTTACTATTTATTTAAAATAATATGTAAGATATTATGAAAATATAAAAAAAAAATATTCAAAAATTGGTGTGACGTCATAAGGTCGTTCGTGGATTCTATCATTATCGTGTGAAGGAGATAGCACATATTAACGCTCTCTATCCCTTTCACTCACAACGAGAGATCAGATGTTTCTGTCTCATAATGGGCATATCACCACCAATTTTCAACGCTACTGATTATTTCTTAAGCTTCCACTACTCGGGAGGTTGTTCCAACAAAGGTCGGAATTAACCGAAGTTTACAATGCGTGATTATCGTCTGCGAATAGTGGAGTGAGACGCCATTTCGACCCGTCGAGTTCTACGACTCACAAAAACCGACAATGATATCGCATGAAACGAACCGAAGTGCCTCTCTACACTCTCGTATTCGGTAAGCTTCGGTAAAATCTTAGCAACGGCGAGTCAAGGTCACGCATAGAATTTCGGTAAAATAGAAACACGTGATAACTCATTACAACTATTTTTCTACAAAATTTCTCCCATACGTCGATAAAGAAGTTGTACTTCAATAATAATAATAATTATAAATAAAATGTCGTAGCTGTAGAATAAATATCTCGTATGTCAAAAATGCATAATTTTTTTTATGTCAAAATTAAATGAAAATTACGTATTTTATATAACGGCGAAACCGTAAACCCAATACATGACTACTAGTGGCATATTTGGAGTAAAATGAAAACCTCTTCTATCCCTCCTCCCTCCCTATTCCCTCCCTCCTCCCTCTTCCCTCCCTATTCCTTCCCTCTCCTGAAAGGCCGGCAACGCATCTACAAGCCAGGCTTGCAGATGTCCATGAGCGGAGGTGATCACTTCCCATCAGGTGAGCCTCCTGCCCGTTTGCCCCCTTTGTACCATAACAAAAGCATTATTTTCGTTTCCTGTAAGTGTGTATCTCTGGCCACGACTCACTCATGAGGCGGTCCTCCAGGTCCTGGCTGCGCTTGGCGGTGCGCGCGAGCTCCCCCTGCAGCTGCGACGCGCGCGCCTGCAGCCGCAGCACCAGCCCCGCGTCCGCCGTCTGACACACCGACACATTGTGAGTACCGTCAGATTGTCAAATGGGTGATTCAGTTAAATTGTAAATTTCGTCAAATTGTAAATTCCGTTAAATCGTCAAATGGTGAATTACATCAAATTGTAAATTCCGTTAAATCATCAAATGGTGAATTACGTCAAATTGTAAATACCGTTAAATCGTCAAATGGTGAATTACGTCAAATTGTAAATACCATTATCAAATCAAAATATTTAATTCAGCATAAAAATTGTTCTTACTGAACGTCATGAGTCTACCACCAGTTCGGATGACCTGAGAAGAACTGGCGAAAGAAACTCAGCGGGACTAATATTTTTTTATCTTAATCTCACTCTTTTTTTTAATTAAGTTGCAAATTAACACTAATTGTATATGTCGAAATAGCCAGGCGGCGATCACATCATTGCCAAAGCGTACTGTCTTCTAAATACCGTCAAATTGTAAATACCGTTAAATCGTCAAACGGTAAATTCCGTCAAATTGTAAATACCGTTAGATTAAAATTTCGCAGTTTACAATCTCGCGACAACAAAATCTGAAAGATACTTTCAAGTTATATTCGATATTGTAAATGAAATGAACCTCTCGCGCTGATTGGTTGCGTTCAACCGCCATATTTGTTTGTTAATTCGTTTGTTATCGAATGTAGACAAACAGTGTTTTTGGCGCTTTTAAATGGATTTCGTGTCGAAAATAACTCAAAAGATTAGAAAGATTTTCTAATATTATTAGAAAAAATATCAAAACCCATGAAATTGTTAACAAAAGAAAATAAAACAAAAACTGAAAAATGTGTATGAGCTAATATATAAGCCAAAAATATAAGTGAAAAGAACTTTGTTCCTATTATTTAAAAAAAGAAATTTAAGAGATAGTTTCTGTGGCATTTTAAGTGCAAATATTGATAACTAGCATTTCCCGCGGCTTCGCATGCGTTCTAAAGACCGGAAACCAAATTCTTTCTGAGTCGCGCGGTATGATACCTCGCAGAACTAACGCCCGCCCTTCCCGTTTTTGCAACATTTTTTCATTTATGCTCCGCTTCTATTGGTCGTAGCGTTATGTAATAAAGCCTATAGCCTGAGATAAACGGACTATCCAACAAAAATAATTTTTCAAATCGAACCAGTAGTTCTAGAGATTAGCGCGTTCAACCAAACAAACTCTTCAGCTTTATAATATTAGTATATATAAGGTCTGACCGGCATGGGTCCATTATGGGCGCCGGCGGACCAGTTGACGGCCTCCAGCGCAGGCCGAGACACCTCCACAGACCGCACCGACCCGTAGCCGAAGTCCTGCATGGGAAATACAGGAAACAGTATAGAAAAATGGTAATAAATTAAATCTTCAGAGAACAATTGAATTGATTTGAAAATTTTTCATTTTTTTAGGGTGTGCGAATATCGTTCGAATCGAATAATAATATTCGATTCGAAATTTGAATCGAATAATTCAAATGCTTAGAATAAGTCGAAAATTTTCGAATAATCCGCGAATTAATGAAATATCTCTGGATTTTCAATTGTTTCCATTTAAATTCCTTTAAATCGTGCATCAAAATATTCTTCTTACGAATAATATAATTCAATTCAAAAAAACACTATACTAATTGTTCTATTTGTGTAACTTTATTTCATGGTTTGAATAAAATGTATATTGACTGTTAAAATTATATTTGCATATTGAAAATAAGAAACCCTGAATTTAAAATACTCGAAAATTACTTTATATTTACTAATAACATGATAGTTTACGAATAATTCGGAAAAAATTCGAATTATTTGAAAAAAAATCGAATTATTCGAAAATTTTCGAATTATTCGGGTACTTTCGAATAATTCGAATATTTCAAACTATTCGATTCGAGTTTCAAATCGAATATTATTATTCGATTCGGAACGAATAATTCGTAAGTTCGAATTATTCGCACACCCCTTTTTACTTTATAACACACTTGACTATTTTGACCATCTTCGATTAACCATAAATAACATCGTTCAAAAGAATACTGTTTTTTGTACTCTCCTGCAAAAAATCTCCTTATTAAAATAAGCTTAAACAATATTTATTAAAATAATAAGCACTTACATCTTCAACAGTAGTTTCTTGTTGGGAGTTGGTACTGGCATCAGACAGCGATCTTCTGTGTTCTTTGGGCGCGGGGCCTCTACTGAAAATTATCATTTATATTATATTTTTGCGGTAATAGATGCAACTCAAAATAAGCTAAGGCAATGGTAGTCCAGTGGTGAAAGCAACGGGTCTCCATTAGGGCTTCTCTTTGCTTTAAGGGATCAGTTCATAATCCACCAAATTAGCCAAGTGCGGACAAATATGCCAAGAATCTTGCCAGGTTCTCTTAGACTAGCAAGTTTCTTCACAATTTTCCTTCACCATAAGACAAGTAGTAATCTCGGAAAAGATTCACGCGTAGTGAAAGTTTTTACAAAGTGGTAGTGCCATGCTTGTTACCTTCGGGTAGCAACCAAATGGGCCGGCACGCCCCGTATAGTTCATTAGTACCACTCTCTCACAGAAGACCGGCGTGAAGTGGCAGCTATGCTGTCGCGTTTCGTCCGGTGAGTGAGAGTCCGGGAGGCCCATTCTCCTTCCCCCCTCCCTCTTCCCTTCATCCTCCGCCTTTGTTCCCCCCTCCCTCCCACTTCCCTCCCTCCTCCATCCCTCCCTTTCCTGAAAGGCCGGCAACGCATCTGCAAGCCTGACTTGCAGATGTCCATGGGCGGAGGTGATCACTTCCCATCAGGTGACCCTCCTGCCCGTTTGCCCCCTTTTTACCATAAAAAAAAAATGTAAACACTGTAGCAACTACACCGATTTGAGTGAAACTTGGTATTAGGATAGCTTATATCCTAATTAACAATACCTAAAAAATTGTATACCTTTGCATAGAATCCAGACGCTCCTGCAATTCATATTGAGAAGATAACAGCTTCTGTCGACTTTGTCTCTCCGACTCGAGCTCGTTTCGCAGCGCCCTTTTCTCCGCTTCGTGTTGTTTATCGCGTTCTAGAAATAGCGAGAAATTGTATGTGTGTATGTTTGTTTACGTTTACGTTGAAATGGCTGGATTAATTTAGATCAAACTTAATACTTTCTTAGGTTTACGCGAATATTTGACATTATAGATGAAACTATCTTTTCAGATTTTGTCCCGGATTTATTATGATGCCATCTTGAAATTCTTGTAAACTATGGGTAGTCACTGTCTATACAAATATATAACCCCCTGAGACGTCTAATACCTTAGTCTCTCCCGCGACCATGTGCGCTGTAAAGCATTCGAAACGTCGGAAACCAAAAATCTAAATAAATCCGCGACAAAATCCGAAAAGATAGTTTCATATATAAACGGACAAACATTCAAAAAAAATATAGTTTCAGTCTATGTATCGATAATAATGCCTATTTCATTAAAATTTTCCAATAAATATTGAATGAACACATTCGACTTTGTTGCAATTTCATCATATGTATAGATATAAAATTAATAATACCCTTCCAAAATTGAGCTCTCAATTCATACTCCTTGGACCACAACTCAATGTTGTGATGCGTCGCCTCGTCCGCCTCCACGATGGTAATGTCGTGTGGCAACACCATATTGCTCTACCGCTTTATGGGTTCACATATATATATATAGGGTGTTCATAGATACCACATTAAACCAATTAATTTAAACATCCCGTACTTCCCTATTTATGTATAATTTTATTAAAGCCTTTTTGAAGTCTCGCTAGCGGATAAAAGTTTTCCAAAACTTACGAGGTATATCAGGCGATACCCTTGAGAGGGCTTTACAGGGCTTTCTACAACCAATTAGGCTCTCTCGGACCTTCGGATTTTGATTCCGAATGTTACCACCTTATTATATTAATGTAATATTGTAAATCTTCGTCTTTTTATCACAATTCTTTTCAAAAGTATCATTCATGCATCGTTGAATATTGTCAACAAAATGTAGTATTAGAGTTGCAAAATCGTAAAAAAAGGGTTTATATGGTCAGAAAAAAAAGTAGCTTTCTACTTTACTATCTATCTACATATGCAAAAGATTATTCATGTTCGAATTATATGACAACAAAAATTCCACATTTTTAAAGAAACTTAACTAGTCTAAGACTGAATTTTTTCTTGGATTAAAGGAAGATCTGTGCCTAGCGTTAGACAAACATGGCGTTTTTCATTACCATAGAACGCACAGGCAAATTTATGAAATTACAAAACTACAAAAAGCAGTACTAAATCTAATTTATTTTAATTAAGTTTAATATATTGATTTTTTATTGCTGTAAAGCAAACGTCGGGAACCAAAAACCTAAATAATAAATAAATTCGCGACAAAATACACGAAACGTAAAGACTGTGATTAAAGTTAATGTCAAACACATATCAACTCAAACCCTAGAACTAGAACCCTCGAAGACTGACAGACAGACAAACAAAACACAGTCTAAGCTTTTGGCTTTAGAAATATGTCATTTTACAAAGTCCTTTTTCAATCCATTTAATAATTTAATCGCAAAATATATATAATATTTTAAAACTCGTCATTTTTTGGTTTAGAAACGTGTAATTTAGTGTACCACTAGCGACTCGCCCTCGCTTCGCTCGGGCACTTCCCTAGATTTAGCACAGGCAAAGCCGCGGGTTCCGCTAGTTATGCATATAAACCTTCCTCTTGAATCACTCTATCTATTAAAAAAACCGCATCAAAATCCGTCGCGTAGTTTTAAAGATTTAAGCATACATAGGGATATAGGGACAGAGAAAGCGACTTTGTTTTATACTATGTAGTGAAGCACTAGAAATTAATAAGACAAATCCACGTATCACATATATAACCAAACAAACACTTCAAAACAAGCACTAAGCTATTTTCTACCAAACTTTTTCTATTCAAAATAAATTAAAGAGCTACGTACACTAATTATATCAAGCTCAAAAACAAACTTGAGTTATCTTCAGATAAGTAATATCTAATCGTATAACGATTTTAATTCGCATTTTCATTACACTGAGTAAAGTCATTGCGATAAAATTATTAAATGTTTCATATTAAATTATTGCATTAATTATGCTATGCTCTTTGCATTTAAAACGATAGAAGTCCTAATATTTTGCCTTCTCTTCATCTTTATATATATACTAGCTTTACCCGCGGCTTCGCCCGCGTTCATTTTAATTGCTAATCAAGAATATGTGTACAAAGTTTCATGATGATCGGTTAAGTAGTTTTCGTGTGAAAGCGTAACAAACAAACTTACATTCACATTTATAATATTACTAGCGGAACCCGCGGCTTCGCTCGCGCTAAATCGCTAGTATATTATAGATATAAAATATATTATAGCAAAATACAATTAACACTTACTAAAATTAAATAATAAAAATATTGATAACGCCATCTATTAGAAATCATAACGCATCATTTGATAAGTGAAAACGGAATTATGATTTAGGAGTTTAGAACACATTATTATATTATTATTTTTTTAATAGTATTTAAGGAATTAAATATTTTTTATGTAGTAAATATATTATATTTTATTTAATTATAATATATATTTTATTTAATTATAATATATATTTTATTTAATTATAATATATATTTTATTTTATAGACTTTTGTTGTTTTATTTGTATTTTGTTGTCTGTGACGTTTCGCTAGAGTGGCCAATATGGCGACTACGATTTGTCTGTCAGCATCATTAGAATTAAACAAAATACTCGACAATCCGAATTTTGCGAATAAGTGTAAGTAATATGTTGTCGACTCGAAATCTTTATTTTTGTATGTTTTATTATTCAGTTAAGGTTTCGATCGAGTCTACCGTAACCCTTGACGAAATTATTAATATAGAAGATTAGTAGGGATATAAACGACTGGACCGATTTTCATGTAATTTTTTGTGTGTATTCGAGAATGGTTTAGATTTACAATTCGGTCCACTACAAAATGTATTTTTTAAACTAATTAGTTATTTATACATTTAGACAATAAATGACATATTCAATTACAAATCACTTTTGATGAAATTCAGTATGATGATGGTTATCTGGGTCAACATATATGCTTTTTACTGCGAGAAAATAAATCATATCTGAGAAATGTACCCTAACTCGTAGGGACGTAATCGGGCGGAGCGAGGGTAAGTCGTCGTATTTGTATATATTTTTAGGAAACCAGAAGTGAAATTTCAAAAAAAATAAAAAGACAATCACTACTATTTGTTCACATATACATTACATAACAATTTAAGCAAAAATAAAATAAAAGCTCTAACTTTTAATTTACAAAATAGGCAGGTTGACTTTCCAAACGGACAAGGTTTCCCCTTACACTAGTTTACAGTACGTGAAGTTCGCCTCGAATGAAGCGCGCACAGGCTTATATAAGCTTGCCGTTACCACCACTACGTGATATCCCTTCCACGATGACGTTTTCTTACTATTCTTCCAACAATATTATAACTCTAGTTCATTTAAGATGGTATTTGTAAAATCAGATTCCCTTTTCGAAATCCTTCTCCAGATTAAAAAATCCTTTAATTTTTCCATTTTAAAATTAAACAATCAGGGTGAAAACTAACTATCCCTAAAGTTGGCACTAATCACACATTAAAAAAAGCATTAAAATCGAAAAAGTAATTTCGAAGTTCATCGCGGACCAACATCGTGACACGGGAATTTTATATATTACTATAGAATTTCTAAAAATGAAATCGCAAATAAAATAACGTTTTTTTTTCATAAATTAATAGAAAAATAATAAAAAATTACCTTCAATAGCCAATTCGTAGTGTTCTTTATTACTCTTCAGTTCGTTCGCCAACTTCTCACTCTCTGCTTCGTACTGTTCTTTGTTTTTCTTGTAAACTTCTTCTATCGCCTTCTTCTCTTCTATCAACTTCTTTTTACTCTCTTTCTCTTGAGCTAATTCAGCGCGCAATTCGTCGAGAATATTGTCTTTGGTTGAGATATCAACTTTAAGAGCTTTTGCTTCTATTTCGACTAACCTTAGTGACTCTACTTTAGCCCTGTTAATTAAAAATAAAGTGGAAATTTTATGTATTTATTTTTATCAATTCTTACGTTCATCGACAAATATAATAAAAAATAACAAACTAAGCGAAATCTATTTATGAAATATTTTTTTAAAACAACACGTTCATATTCCAAATACGTACCTGAGCTCTTCTATCTGTGCTTGGAGCGGCTCCACCTTCTTGGCCTTGTTCTGAACATCTTCCAGCTTCTGCTGCAGGCTGATGATCTTGTTCTCCAGACCCTTGTTGAGGGACTTGACGTGGTCGAGGCTGCGCGCTTCGATGCGAAGTCTTTTGTACTGGCGACGTGCGAGCCAACGGCGGACCTGGACATCAGAGGTGGTTATCAAAATTAAAAACAAAAATTAAAAAATATGTTAAAATTCTTTAGCTCCATCTATTGACATGAGAGAAAGAGAGAAAGAAAATGCGTACTCGCACTCTCTCGCGCATAGAGTAATATACGAAACGTTACTGTCTCTCTTTCTTCTCTTCCTTCTAACTTATATCTTCCTCTCAACTTCCAGTCGCCTCGCCCGATCACACTTTTCGCAAATCTCTCGTCACGCATTCACCAGCTTACTGCCCAAGTCTTACGGTGAAGGAAAACATCGCGAGGAAACTTATGTCTAAGATAGAGAACCTAGTAAGTTTACTAGAAATCTAAAATCTACTCGTGGAAACCGTGGCTAACGTCACACTTAACCTGGGGGCGAACCGGAGCGAAGCGATAAATATGAACATAAGCTACTGACCGCGGCCTGGCAGATGACGATCTTGCGCCTCGTCTCGCGCACGCGCCGTCTCACCAGGAAGCCGCGCGCGTAGCGCTGCAGGTCTATAGTCTGTGGGACACGTTATATATAAAAACTAGGGTGGGCCAAAAAAACTTTTAATTTTAATTAACTTTTCCTTAGAAATGAATTAGAATTAGTCCTAAAAAATTAGTCCTTAGAATTTTCCATCAAAATATCATCTGAGATAACGAAAAAAAATCTGGTAAATTTTGAGCCCTTAATATTAATGTTGTGTTGTTATGTGATAAATTATAAGAAATTGTAAAAGTTATCCTTTACGATTTAAAGTCGGTCTTTAACCTCGAATAACTTCTGAACGAGTCAACTTAGCGAAAAATCATCTCAGACCATTTTTGTAGAGCTTTTAATTACTTTGTAAAATACCTAATTTCTCCACCTGTATCGTATACTTTAGTGTATCTGTCACAGTAACGTTGTAAACATTAGATTGTAATCTATCTCTCAAGATTGAAAACTCACGAATAATTGAAAACCGTGACCGTGACTTATAATGTAACGTATTAAAACGCTAAATTATAATTTATCGAAGTGAGACCGTCAAATTGTCAAAATAAAAAGTGTATGTGTCGGAACGAATTTGACGAAAATTAATGCGTTAAATTGTTAACAACATTTTATGGTTCAAGATCCTTCGTCAGTTTACAATCTCGCGATAAAGATAAACTGCGAAATTATAATCTAACGGTGTTTACAATTTCACCGTGACATATATTCTACAATTATATATTATAACTGCCTCTATGGTGTAGCGGCTAGCTTGTACGGCACATCGGAAGGTCCTAGGTTCGAGTTCCTACCGAATCGATGCAAGTTTAGTTATTGAGTATTTCCGTTTCTTAAGCTTTAATAGCTTTTTAGTTAGGAAGTTAGCTGTGTGTCTTACGCCTTAGCTCTCACTGGTCATGTCAAGAGTTGTTCCATCAGAGTATGAGAGTGACAAGAACAGAGAGTGTAGTCCAGTCATTAAAGGGAGTTTGATTTCGGAAAATCGACATACCCAGTATATTATCACGACTTTAGAGTTTGGTTTCTCTGATTTCTACTATGGTTTGTTTTGTGCTTGATCAATGATTGGACTAGTGAGAGAGATGCACATACCAGCTTGAGTATCTTCCTGTTCCGGTATATCCGGCGGGCGAGGTACCCGCGCGCGCGCGCCTGCAGCGCCACGGCCAGCGCGCGCAGCCGCCGGAAGCGCGTGCGCGCCAGCCAGCCGCGGGCGTGGCGCTGGAGGGTGATGGCGGCGCGCGTGCGCCGGATCTCGCGCACTTTCCTGGAGTGGGGGGATTTTATTATTGTTCTTGTGTCATTCTTTGTGATTTTAATGAGAGTTTATCGTGCATCTAATGTTCGTATGTGCGAATTATTTTTAATTAAATTATGAAAGAGAAATAATTTTTCCAAAAAATAGTATTAAACTTCTCTATTGATTTCATGAGGAAGTTGATGTTGAAGTTGAAGCAAGAAAAAAAGGCAAAAAGTTATGTAAAAATGGGCAAGACAAAAAAGACCGAGGGGAAAAAACAGGAAATATAGGCGCGTGCGCAGAGTGATTGAAAGCTACACTTATGTGTAAATGAAAGAGAAAGAGAAAGAGAGGTAGTGTGTCGCTTGAAAGCAAGCGAGTCAACAACAGACCAACACACGGAGCACCGGTAGTGGTAAGACATAAAAGATAAAAGTCGCACGAAGAGCAACGCGAAGGGACTCGGAGCGACTACAACGTGTGCGAACGAGAGAGATAGCTGGGCCCGCTCTCTGCGTACGAGGTAGTCGCACGAGAAGACTGAGCGCAACACTGACGTATGCGAGCGAGAGACACAGAGGGCGCATCGCACGTGTGCGAGCGAGAGACACATACCTGCACACGAAATAGTCGCGCGAGAAGACTGAGCGCAACACTAACGTATGCGAGCGAGAGAGACACACATACCTGCGCACGAGGTATCCCCTCGCGCGCGCCTGCAGGCCCCGCAGCGCGGCGAGCAGGCGCGCGTGGCGGCGGCGCGCGAGAGAGACAGAGGGCACGTCGCACGAGTGCGAGCGAGACACACATACCTGCGCACGAGGTATCCCCTCGCGCGCGCCTGCAGGCCCCGCAGCGCGGCGAGCAGGCGCGCGTGGCGGCGGCGCGCGAGAGAGACAGAGGGCACGTCGCACGAGTGCGAGCGAGACACACATACCTGCGCACGAGGTATCCCCTCGCGCGCGCCTGCAGGCCCCGCAGCGCGGCGAGCAGGCGCGCGTGGCGGCGGCGCGCGAGAGAGACAGAGGGCACGTCGCACGAGTGCGAGCGAGACACACATACCTGCGCACGAGGTATCCCCTCGCGCGCGCCTGCAGGCCCCGCAGCGCGGCGAGCAGGCGCGCGTGGCGGCGGCGCGCGAGAGAGACAGAGGGCACGTCGCACGAGTGCGAGCGAGACACACATACCTGCGCACGAGGTATCCCCTCGCGCGCGCCTGCAGGCCCCGCAGCGCGGCGAGCAGGCGCGCGTGGCGGCGGCGCGCGAGAGAGACAGAGGGCACGTCGCACGAGTGCGAGCGAGACACACATACCTGCGCACGAGGTATCCCCTCGCGCGCGCCTGCAGGCCCCGCAGCGCGGCGAGCAGGCGCGCGTGGCGGCGGCGCGCGAGAGAGACAGAGGGCACGTCGCACGAGTGCGAGCGAGACACACATACCTGCGCACGAGGTATCCCCTCGCGCGCGCCTGCAGGCCCCGCAGCGCGGCGAGCAGGCGCGCGTGGCGGCGGCGCGCGAGAGAGACAGAGGGCACGTCGCACGAGTGCGAGCGAGACACACATACCTGCGCACGAGGTATCCCCTCGCGCGCGCCTGCAGGCCCCGCAGCGCGGCGAGCAGGCGCGCGTGGCGGCGGCGCGCGAGAGAGACAGAGGGCACGTCGCACGAGTGCGAGCGAGACACACATACCTGCGCACGAGGTATCCCCTCGCGCGCGCCTGCAGGCCCCGCAGCGCGGCGAGCAGGCGCGCGTGGCGGCGGCGCGCGAGAGAGACAGAGGGCACGTCGCACGAGTGCGAGCGAGACACACATACCTGCGCACGAGGTATCCCCTCGCGCGCGCCTGCAGGCCCCGCAGCGCGGCGAGCAGGCGCGCGTGGCGGCGGCGCGCGAGAGAGACAGAGGGCACGTCGCACGAGTGCGAGCGAGACACACATACCTGCGCACGAGGTATCCCCTCGCGCGCGCCTGCAGGCCCCGCAGCGCGGCGAGCAGGCGCGCGTGGCGGCGGCGCGCGAGAGAGACAGAGGGCACGTCGCACGAGTGCGAGCGAGACACACATACCTGCGCACGAGGTATCCCCTCGCGCGCGCCTGCAGGCCCCGCAGCGCGGCGAGCAGGCGCGCGTGGCGGCGGCGCGCGAGAGAGACAGAGGGCACGTCGCACGAGTGCGAGCGAGACACACATACCTGCGCACGAGGTATCCCCTCGCGCGCGCCTGCAGGCCCCGCAGCGCGGCGAGCAGGCGCGCGTGGCGGCGGCGCGCGAGAGAGACAGAGGGCACGTCGCACGAGTGCGAGCGAGACACACATACCTGCGCACGAGGTATCCCCTCGCGCGCGCCTGCAGGCCCCGCAGCGCGGCGAGCAGGCGCGCGTGGCGGCGGCGCGCGAGAGAGACAGAGGGCACGTCGCACGAGTGCGAGCGAGACACACATACCTGCGCACGAGGTATCCCCTCGCGCGCGCCTGCAGGCCCCGCAGCGCGGCGAGCAGGCGCGCGTGGCGGCGGCGCGCGAGAGAGACAGAGGGCACGTCGCACGAGTGCGAGCGAGACACACATACCTGCGCACGAGGTATCCCCTCGCGCGCGCCTGCAGGCCCCGCAGCGCGGCGAGCAGGCGCGCGTGGCGGCGGCGCGCGAGAGAGACAGAGGGCACGTCGCACGAGTGCGAGCGAGACACACATACCTGCGCACGAGGTATCCCCTCGCGCGCGCCTGCAGGCCCCGCAGCGCGGCGAGCAGGCGCGCGTGGCGGCGGCGCGCGAGAGAGACAGAGGGCACGTCGCACGAGTGCGAGCGAGACACACATACCTGCGCACGAGGTATCCCCTCGCGCGCGCCTGCAGGCCCCGCAGCGCGGCGAGCAGGCGCGCGTGGCGGCGGCGCGCGAGGAAGCCGCGCACGCAGCTCTGCACGCGCACGCAGTGCAGCCGCTGCAGCTCCGCGCGCAGCTTCTCCAGGTACGCCACCTTCACACACAATAATAACTAGAATACACACACACACACACACACAACACACACACACACACACACACAACACACACTCTCTCACACACACACACACACACACACACAATCTCACACACTCACACACACACTCTCACACACACACACTTACAGACAATCACACACACACTCTCACAAACTCACACACACACTCACTCGCACACACACAAACACTATAATAACGAGAATATCGTCGCTGTAGAATGAATATCTCGTATGTCAAAAATGCATCTTTTTTTTTTTAAATCAAATGAAAATTACATATTTCATATTACTAGTGCCATATTTGGAATAAAACGAAAATACTCTTGTTTGAAAAACATTAACAAAATGAAGCATTTTTTCGTTTCCTGTAAAGTTTGGACATACGAGGTTATCTTTCTACAGCGACGATATACTTTGATACATAAAGAAAAAGAAATAATAATAGGTTAACAGTGTTAGCTTAAAGCGGCTTAGACACCACACAATTTGATTGCCAATCTGGTCAAATTGAGCGTAAAATTGTATTATGTGGAAACCTATAACCTACTAACCGCTTTGATAACCGAGTGATGCTGGTTCGAATCCGGATCTTGTACCTGTCATGTTTTCATATACGAATCATTTAAAGAACGCATCGTAATGAAACCTGTGCCTCAAGTCTGCTATTGCAATGGTGTCACAGTTGTCTATCAATGACATCTTAATTGCTACTTTTTGCAATTTATTTTTGACGTTTTTTTTTATTTATTTATTTATTTAACATAAAATCCACAGCTACATACAAAAAAAGTAAATACAAAAATAAAAAACCTTACATAAGCCAAGTTTGGATTTACATTATTTAGGCAATATAGATAGGCAGACTAAGTTTAAATTTATTTAAGAAATGGCATTAAACTATGCACTTATTTATATATAAAAAAAACATAAACAATGAACGGCCATTCATTATTTATAACTAATGGTGTGTGTGTGTGTGTGTGTGTGTGTGTGTGTGTGTGTGTGAGTATGTGAGAGTATGTGTGTGTTGTGTGTATTATTAATTTTTCTTTATGAATCAGTATATTCTAGTTATTATTGTGTATAATCGAACCTAGCCTAAATAAACGTTTTTACCAACGCTTTTTGAACTAATGGCAATACCGACTTTCAAATGACAATACCATTGATCGACCATTGTAAATTTAGTAGACTACGAAATTTTGGACCAAAGGTAATTGAATTAAAATTGCAGTGTTCGATACCAGAAAGAAGTTGGCGCGGTACTTCGTATTTTTTTATTTCATTATACGTCAAAAAAATGCTCCTCAAATGCTCCAGCGGAATCCGTAATTACTCCACCGCTATCATAATTGGTTAATAATAAATTTTTTTAGAATCCATTTTTTTTTTTAATTTAATTTTTCTGTAAAAGCGCAAAAAATCGTTTTTTCTTCTTTAACTATAACTCAAAAAATTGCTCCTTAAATGCTCCAGCAGAATCCTTACATATAAATTATTATCTATTGGACAACATTTTTAACTCACATTTAAAAAAGCATAAAACTAAATACAGATAAAAAAACATTGCAAACCTGTCCAGCTCTGAAGAATATTTTGGTAGCACCGAACTGGTATTTATCTGGGTCTTTCACGTGTACCTCTAATATTTTGGAACACGTCTTCTTGATGTTCGCGCGGTCGATGTCTTTGGAATGGCAGAGGAGACGGTACCTGTAACAAAGTTTGCATTAAAAACCACTTAAACGATTGTTAACTTCTATATATTTAATGGACAATGAATATGGACTGGTATTGACTATTTTTGTTCTATTATTAATTTACTTTAGAGTAATTAGAGTTGTATTGACTACCTGAGGGCGCTGTAAAATGGGTGGGATAAGGTTTTATAAGTTCTGTTTAATCGGTGAGTGACACATTGCTATTCATTACTTCGGACAGTATACTAATTGCTGTGTCATAATTGTTGAAAGTATAGCTAGAAATATTTGCAGTGGAAATAATTTTAATAAGAATAGACAAATACATATTATTTAATGTGTAATAACGTGTGGTTGGAAGACCATCCAATCCAGCGTTAACACGATGTTAACAGAAACCGATGCCTATCTTCTTCCACCACCCCCTAGAGGAGCTACAGGGGGGTGGGGGTTTAGGTGTCTCTCGCTGATTCTCCTGCCCATCATCAGGGCCGTCGGGATGCTCTGTGAATCGAGGGCATCCTGACTTATGGCCTGTATTCATTTTGATTAGTGCGAGTGCAGGTGATTAGTAAAGGCCTGAATTTACTTTGATTAGTGATTAGTGCAGTTATTTTCTCCTAATCACTAATCACCTGCACTAATCACTTGCACTAATCAAAGTGAACTCACGCCTTTACGCGCAATGGCCCGCGTGGTTCTGCCCGTCCGCAGGGACGTTACGGTCCCATTGTGCTGCAGCGAAGGGTTCCGCTGGAGGTTTTAGTGAGTAATAATCTCACAGTCTTATAGATATGTAGTATATCAACTATCTTCTACTCTATCTACTGGTATCCATAACACAAGCTTCCTTCCTAGCTTACCACTGAACTAGATGGCGCTGTGTGTAATAATGTCCCAACATATTTATTTTATATTTATTTATTTATATCCAAAGTAAATGTATAAGGACATTTTTAATCTTTGGCCATGTTTTTAGGGCAAAAGTTGGCAGGAATAATGATTAAACGTACCGTTGGAAGAAGTCCTGGTACAGCCATCTTGACGGGAAACCGGCAGACGATATTCTTATAGTTTCTAACACACCACAAGCTCTGAAAACAGATAAAATTGATGCTAATACTTTCTTAGGTTACGCGAATATTTGACACTATAAATGAAACTATCTTTTCGGATTTTGTCGCGGATTTATTCGGTCCCGTGACCATGATTGCTGTAAAGCATTCGAAACGTCGGGAACCAAAAATTAAAATAAATCCGCAACAAAATCCGAAAAGATAGTTTCATTAATAACGAGACATGTTACGACGAGTTCATTCCCGTCTCTCGCTCTTACCTGTTTGCGCAATTGTGTTTGATATTTGTATTTCATTTTCTTTGTTAGCGTAAAACTGATACTTGATAGGTTGTCTATTATTTTTGTTTACGTTAAGCGAAAAAGAGTAATTTTTCTCTCTCTTAAATATCATCTGAGTCACTTATTATGTAGGTACATAATGTTATGGCTTTTATATCGTTATAGCTTGTAATTGTTTGTATCTAAACGACGATTGACTTTGAAATCCGGATTTTCGATACAGCAAAACCCCGATTATCCGAACCTCGGTTATCCGAATATCCTATTATCCGGACTCATCCTTCACGGTTCTAATTGCAAATAAAAAAAATGTTTTTTATATTTGTTTACATTAAGCGAAAAAGAGTAGTGTTGTCTCTTAAAAATCATCTGTATCACATATCTCTTTCTTCGGTCTTTATTACCGTTGTAGCTCGTATTTTTTTATATCTAAACGACTATGTACAACTCAATACCTAGTACATAATAAAAATTGAATAAAATTTAAATATAGCTCGATTTGACTTTGAAATCGATTATCCGGATTTTCGATAATCCGGTTTTTAAATTATCCGGATTTTCCATTGTCCAGATTTTCAATTATCCGGATTTTCCATTATCCGGAACACCCCTTGTTTTAATTTCTCTAACCTGAGTTGGTGCACGGCGCGGGCAGGGTCGAACTGAAACGCCTGCTTGGTATCGTTAGGCTTGATACAGCGGACGTAGTGTGGGGTGGTGGCCGACAGCGTCGACATCAGCGCGGAGAGAGACGCGCGGAACTGAGAACCTACTGTCTGCTTCTGTCCGGAAGCTCTCCGGGGGGGTTGCTGGGGGAGAGAGAGAAAGAGATAAATAAATATGTTGGGACATAATTACACACAGCGACATCTAGTTCCGTGGCAAGCTACGAGGCTTGTGTTACGGATACCAGATAGTTGATATACTACATATTATATAAGTTTAAATACATACATATTATAAATATAATTCGCGTCATGTAAAAAGAACGCTGGCTGTCAAGTTGCGCAGAGGCGATTTATCGGCCAATTTGGTGGTAAGACGCGGGGCGCGGGGGGAGAGGCACGCGCCGCATGCGCGCCGGAGAGCTATTGGTTCGTCAGTTCAAAATACCATCGCGCACACAAAAGTTATTAGTTACGAAATGATTTAATATCAAAAATAGAAAAATAATATTTTTGAATAATATTGTTCTATAAAGATAGAGTCTGATAACAATGCAGTTAATAATAAAAAAATATATATAAAAACGAATTAATTTAATTTTTTGTAAGTGGATTAAAAATTCTGCAATGAATCAAACATATTTTATTAATTTATAAAATTCTGTTTAATGACATTCTATCTAATATATTTTTCAACGTATCTACGAACAACCACTATACGTCACGAGCGAAAGGTTAGTTCAAAAATAAATGAATAGGCTTAGTAATTTCGTGTGCGAATGTACCGATGCGCAAACACACCCCCCACCACTTTTTTCCAGCGTTCTTTTTACGTGACGCGAACTGTATATCTATACTAATATTATAAAGCTGAAGAGTTTGTTTGTTTGGTTGAACGCGCCAATCTCAGAAACTACTGGTTCGAATTGAAAAATTCTTTTTGTGTTGGATAGTCCGAGAAGGCTATATTACATCACTCTACGACCAATAGGACCGGAGCAGCAATGAAAAATGCTGTAAAAACGGGAAACAAAAATATTTTGATTTTCAGCGTTTAGAATGCGAGCGTAGCCGCGAGCAAGGCTAGTAGATAATAAAATATATTGTATATACAGAAAAAAATATTTTCTAGACATTAAAAAAAACTATTGTTAAATTCCATTCAGGCTCCAAACCACGCAACTAATTTTGACACACCCTTATATTAACCTATCCAACTGACTCACAGTAAGACTGCCGATGGCCATGGAGGGCGCGGCCCTCCTGCGCGGCGGGGGGAGGGTGGCGGCGTGCTCCTGTCCCCCATCCCCCTGTCCCCCCTGTCCCTCATGGCCCCCATGTCCCAGCATGTCCTGCAGCAGCCGGCAGCCACTGCTAGCGCGGATGCACTCCAGCTGCTCCTCCAGCACAGTGTCCCGGTTCTTCTCCAGGAATCCCCCGCACTGGTACTCTACGTTGTCAGCGAAATGCTTTATAATGAACGCTGTGGAAGAAATAGAGCTTTGTCTATACAAATACTGACAAAATTATTGTATAGAACACAATAATCGATTATTTTTCCGTTTGACGTACATAAGATAAATTATATAAAAATGGCGCATTTACTACTAGAATTGAATAGGAATTATTAACAAAACTTGCATACAAAATATCTTGACCGTCATAAATATATAACAAACTTGGCCAAAATTTCCGCAACTTGGCATAGTTCTCATACCTTGGCTTCGTCTGCGGACTCTGTGGCACTCTTCACCAATGTCAATCTGATTTAGCCATTAGCAGCCATTCAACTTGGCCAACAACTCACCAGCATTCCCAAACCTCGGCTTCGAGAAGTGCGGGTACTTGGCGCACTTGTCGTGCAACTTGGCCACGAAGCCGGGGTCGGAGCCCTGCGGCACTCGGCACTCCTCGTCCAGGAGTGCCAACACGCCGAGCCGGTCTTCGATCAGGTTAATGCAGGGCTGGTTGTCGTAGAAGTCTATCATCTCCCACGATATTTCTTCCTGTAAGAGGGAGATGTAAGAGAGGGATGTTAGAATCTTGGATAAAAAATTTTTGTTGTGTATTTTTTGCTGAATTTTAATTTGTATTTTAATTTTTTAGGAGATTTATTTCTGTCTAATTATCCAAGTTTATCGGGACCGGGACCGGGATAGTAGTGTCATCAGGGAGACCTTCATTCAGCAGTGGACAGCAATGAATGAAAGAAAAAATGAATCTAAGCTTAATGAAGCCATTAATTGATTTGCCGCATTATAGTTTATATTATGAATAAGTTTTCTTGGAACAAAATTTTGGGACTTGCGGTAGGAATCGACAGAACCTTCCAAAGTGTTATTTTCGTGGAGGAGGGGCAATATAAATAAAAAGCATATAGGTGGCCCACTTCGGTTCTAGATCCTGTAACTCCCCATTAAAACGGAGGGAGGTTTTGTGGGGTTTTAGGCTGTAGTAATGGCTTTTTTTAAACCATTGAATCCCAGATGACCACCATGATATATATGGTATGTATTTCCCATTATTAAACAAAGGAGTTATTAGTAAAAATGACTCATCGTAACTAATATTATAAATGCGAAAGTAACTCTGTCTGTCTGTCTGTCTGTCTGCTACGCTTTCACGCCTAAACCGCTGAACCGAATTCAATGAAATTTGGTACACAGATAGAGAAGACCTTCAGAAAGAACATAGGCTACTTTTTATCCCTGTAATCCCACGGGAACGGCAACTACGTGGGTGAAACCGCAGGGCGCAGCTAGTACCTTAATATATTCGTCTTGTTCCAGTTTAAAGACGTGAGAGTTGAACTGTTGCTGAAGTTTCTCATTGGCGTAATTGATACAGAATTGTTCGAAGGAATTAATTTCGAACGTTTCGAACCCGTAGATGTCCAAGACACCTGAAACACACAACATTAAATAAATATTATCTTATAAATGAAACTAACTGTCTTTTTGGAATTTTTACGGACGTTTCGAATGCTTTACAGCGCACATGGTCACGGGAGAGACAAAGGTATTAGACGTCTCAGGGGGTTATATACTTGTTACAGACAGTGCCTACCTACGATTTAAAAAGAATCAAAATGGCATCAAAGCACCTCATAAAATAATTATATACTTAAATTCTAAACATTTAAAATTTTAAATTATATTATAAATATGGCAAAATTATTAAAAAAAAATAAGTTAATTCGAAACATCGGGAACCAGAAATCATAATAAATCT
Organism: Boloria selene; assembly: GCA_905231865.2. Classification (NCBI taxonomy): domain Eukaryota; kingdom Metazoa; phylum Arthropoda; class Insecta; order Lepidoptera; family Nymphalidae; genus Boloria; species Boloria selene. Next base: position 356,225 of record HG993158.1, on the reverse strand, counting down.
GCGACAAAATCCGAAAAGATAGTTTCATTTATAATGTCAAATATTCGCGTAAACCTAAGGAAGTATTATTAGGTTAAAGCGTTTTTCGTGTTATTCGTTAATAACATGATAGTTTACGAATAATTCGAAAAAAAATTGAATTATTCGAAAATTTTCGAATTATTCGATTCGAGTTTCGAATCAAATATTAATATTCGATTCGGAACGAATAATAGGGTACTTTCGGTGGTGAAAAATAAATTATGAAATTTGATAAAAATAAAAGATTATGTAGAAATATACTTAAATATTCTGATTTTGAGTCATAAAAGCTCATTATTGATTTATTATATTAAAATTAAAAGTCGTAATTTTTAACCTGTATATCACGTGACCTAAAACATGAGCTGCTATGGATGTGACGTCAGTCAGGCAACCAGCCACAGACCACTGTCAGCATAGAGCATATTGCTAGTTGCTACATATTATTATAAACTGTTAGTTCTCCTGAGTCAGTGTTCTGTGGTAATATACGCTATGGGTACTACATACAAGACTGTTGTTTATTACCAATATTACGTCACCAAATGGCTGACAGCGTTTTTGCGGGAATAAAAAATGTTTAAAATTAAATTTAATTTTATGGCAAAAAAGCGTTTTTATTTTGCCGAAATATATTTGATTGTGGCTTTTTATTAGGAAAATCAACATTTTAAAGTACTTTTTCCAACATAGTAGAATACCCTATTCGTGAGTTCGAATTATTCGGTATAGATAAATAGTTTAGGCTATAGCGTGCTCACCGATGAAGTGTCGCTTGTCGCTGGGCGTGTGTAGCGCGCGGTTGACGGCCCGCACCAGCCACGCGAACAGCTCGCCGTACAGTCGCTTGGCGAGCGCGTCGCGAGATGCCGCGGCGCGTGTCGCGTGCATGCGCGACTCGATCACCTCGTGCGCCGACGCGATGCGGCGGTGCGTCAGCCAGCGACGCAGTGTTGGCATGGACGTGCCGAGGAGGGCGCACGCGTGCGACAGGTGCACGTCGCGCGACTGCCATGTACATACCAAGTCAAAGTGCGTGTGTACAAAGTACACATGTCAGAAGTAAAACTTCTTTGGCAAACTAATTCTTAAATCTCCTTTATATTTATACTAAATAACCCCGTCTGAGCTCGTTGAGAGAGTGAGACGGCGCGAAGATCACACCCACAAGTTAGACAGAGTTAGAAATGTTACTAACTCGCGGTGGGCGAGATCTAACTAAGGCTAACTCTTCCCCGTCTCTGAGCGCCTGGTACTACGAACTTATTTTTTCGTTTCATCGAGTTTGAAATCACAACGATTCTAAAGAAGTTTCACTTCAAAAACAACAATTGCCGTGTTTTAAGGTAAAAGTTAAAAAATTACCGTGTCTCATACAAATGTAATGAAAATGTACACTTCATAAGGTGCTGATTGTTTTGGGATACGACAACGATTGTTCTGCCGTGTACCGTGTTATTTTTACTAACAGTCGTTATCATCAGATTTTGACTAAGTTTTTTTTATATTTGTTTGTACGCGATACGGCGGTGTGTTAGCCTGCGACGGAATGTGAGTGCGCACGCGTGCGACAGGTGTACGTCGCGCGACTGCAGTCAACTTGGTCTTTAACTCAACTAAACTTGGTTACTCAAGGTTTCAAATAGGTTTTTGGAACATTCCTTATCGCGCGTTACGAAAGGGGGCTAGACGGAATTAAGACTAAAAGTTGTACCGACACTTTTTGCTATAGTTGTAAGCCGTGCGGCGTGCGCGTGTTTCTATGTCTGTCTCTTTCTCTCTCTCTCTCTTTTATAGTTTTTTTATAAATCATAGTAAATAAAATAAAGGTGTTAAGATAATTTTGTAAAGTATTTTTTTTGATTTTTAATGATAAAAAAATCATTAAAAATGGATATACCGCAATAGAAGTAAAAATTAATATTTTTATAATAAGAAAACTTCGTTCCTATCCGGTGTTACCACGACACCACACGTTATACTTTTTTTATATTTGTTTCACGCACGTGATAGAAATTTAGAAATTAAAGAAATAGCAAAAGCTTCAAACTACTCTCTAATACTTAAATAATAAGAGGAAATATTCTTATTGCTGCTTTATTTATATTTTATTAAGATAATTAAGAAATTTAGGAATATTTAGGAATAGGTAAATAAGACAAAAGGAATTCAGGCAATTACTTTTTTATTTACCACCAGTTCGGAAGAATTAGCCTCTGTCCTGAGAAGAACTGGCGAAAGAAACTCAGCGGGACGTTATTATCATTATCATATTATTATGTATCTTTTATATCATAATTAATACAGTCACAATATAGTTTCAACATAATTTAAACATAATATATAACGAAGAAATATTTATATAACATAGAAACATATCAACAAAAGAACTAACTAGATAATTGGAATTCAAATAAATACAATATATGGCTTTACTAAATTACAATTATCAAAATATAAAATAGTATCAATAACAAAGTTAGAGTACTTAACTTGCTCAGTGAAGTGCTCTGGGCTGTAGTCCGTATACGACTAACCGTTTCACAACTCAACAATCCTTTTTATATCATTCTAATAGTAAATCAAGGGAGATTCTAGTATAATGGCATTAAATATAATTTGTTAACTATAATGTTAATTATATTTCTTAAATTCGTTATAATAAATAAATAGTGTTTTTAATATTATTCATTAATAATTTCGTAAAGTTTGACTACCAACAATAATTTATTCAAAAGAATAAAATACAATCAACAACAGTCAACACAACTTCCTTTATAGAACATTTTACTTTTAAAATTGATATGATAATGATTATAAAATAAAGGAAGTATTTCATATTGATTTCCTATTAATAAATAACTATCTATTTTACTATAATTCATTACATATTTACTACTTATTCTATCACACGCGTGCGACAAGTTGCATCGCGCGACTGCAATGTTATATACTCATAGCGAACATATTTAAACTAGGTATTGTATTTTATATGAAGCTATGAATTAAGTTGAATATTGCTTTCATGCATGCATGATTATCGCATATATTCTATTATATTTAAAAATATTTTTGGAAAAGAGGTTTATTCAACGTTGTCGGTTGTATACAGTTTTTCATGAAAATCGATCATATCTCACCACAGTCAATCTGCATAATGTCCAATTATCTACCAGACATCATAAATCTGGATTTATAGCGTCTCCAACCATGGCTTCCATTTACACGGCAATTGCCATATGTATAATATGGGCCATTAAACAGTAAAAATAACACGGTACACGGTAGAACAATCGTTGCTGATCCTAAAACACGGCAACATGATGTGTACATTTTCAATACTTTTGAGGTTTAAGATTCATTTATTTCTCAAAAGAATACAATTCACTTATTGAGAAACATTAGTTTTAAGTACGTAGGTAACATTATAAACTTTAACTTGTATAAAAATAAAAATACATTTGCGGGTACTACAAACTGTTTTACCGATTAGAACTCTGAATAAGAATACTGGAAGTGGCTTTAAGTATATTACTGGACTTTAGTAAATTATAATTTGAAAAATAATATTTAATTTAGAATGATTAGTTAATTGATTTTATTTAGTGTATTTATTTGCAATATATATTTTTTATTAATTTTATCTTAAAACATCGGAAAAACGGCAGTTTTTGTTTTTTTAATGGCAACCCTAGTTCAAACAGCCAACAAGCTGGGTGCACTCACATCGATGTACGCGGCGTCCACATCCGCATCCGCATCCGCATCATCCGGCACCGCACGAAGCCCCACGTTGCCGAGGTGTAGTACCGCGGCGAGGACCGCGAACATGTCCTGCTGCTCGCTCTCCGACACTCCTGACCATACAATATTGTGAGGAATTAGGGGTGTGCGAATAATTCGAACTTACGAATTATTCGATTCGAATTTCGGATCGAATATTATACTGACGGACTTATAAACTGCAACAAGGTTCAGGATTACTTTCGATTTAATCAAAACTCAAAAACTACTACACCATTTTTCATGCTTTTTTCAACAATAGTGATATAGAGTGGTGCACGAGGAAGGTTTTAGTACAATGTTTACATTTACTAGCGGAACACGCAGCTTCGCTCTAAGTAAATAAAAGAAACAATTTGCGTCATTATAAATCCAATATGGCCGAATCTCAAAGATGGCGGACTGATTCTTACGACATGGATGTCAAATGAAAGGATTTGCTAAGAAGAAAAGAAAAAACATCAATAATAACTAGTATTTCTATTCTCACCTCTACCTGCTTTTTAAAGAAGTCTACAATCGCAACCCCTTGAATACATAATTTGTTGCGATTGCTTAGAAATGATAAATTTTCCAGCAGTAAAATAGTTTTCTTGTGATGCAGTCACAAACAGACAGACAAGAAGTCTAAAAACTATAATGTAGCTTCTATATCGATAATGATGACTTTACCAAAAATATAATCAATGTATAGATTATTTTTATTATCTATATATATATATATATATATAAATGAATTGCTGTTCGATAGTCTCGCTAAAACTCGAAAACGGCTGGACTGATTTGGCTAATTTTGGTCTTGAATTATTTGTGGAAGTCCAGAGAAGGTTTAAAAGGTGAATAAATATGAAAATTTTCGGAATTAAATAACAACTTAACCGCCATATAAAATTATTTTGAATCTAATCTTAGCGCTTTAGACAATATAAACATTTTTAATTAACCTTATGACTTTTGACATAGAATTGACAGAAAGGTTTATATGTATAATACACTAGCGGAACCCACGGCTTCGCTCGCGTTAGATCTAGGCACAAGTCCGAGCAAAGCGAGATAAAAAAAAAATATATAATACTAGTGAGTCGCCCTTCATTAGTATTATAATTATTTTTATATAGTTTCTTATTATCGTTTAAAGAAAATAGCCTCACCTAGCGTAGTCAGTGCGTTCTTAGTTTCATTGAAAGCCTTCAAGTCGTCCACCCCGTCGATGTCCGGACATCCGCCTTGGTTCAGGTAGTGGAACGTGTCTTGGTGGTCTGTCAAACCAAAATAGATATTAGATGAGGTACATTTAAGATGTCATCATCATCATCATCATCATCATCGTCATCATCATGTCACCATGAAGAACGGAATGCTGAGTAGGCATGTAATTAACAGACTCTTTTTTTTAAGGACAACAGCGCCATCCAGTTTCGTAGTAAGCTACGATGCTTGTGTTACGGATACCAGATAGTTGATATACTACAAATATATCTTTTTTTAAATACATATATATTTTGAATATAAACACCCATGACTGGAGTACAAACATTCGTGCTCAACAAATGATTACCCCCAGCGGGACTCGAACCCGCGACCGCTGGCGCAGAAAGTACGGTCACTACCAACTGCGCCAAACGAGTCGTCCAAGGGCAAGACTTGATTGTGACGTAGTAAATGTTTTATTCTATATCTTTCTGCAAAATCAATATCTGGCGTTGACATTTTTTATGACTTACCCAATTTTTAGTAATAAAATGCTTAATTATTATAATACTTAATTATTATACTATTAATTAAATGAACATTTAACATTACTATTCTTAATTTAAATTATTGTAATTTTTCTTTGATAAATAACTATTCCTTTATAAAATGACATTATTTAGATTCATTTATTTTTTATTTTTTGTACTTTTAATTGTTGTTGAATGTTGAACACTTTTTATTGACATATTATTATTGTTAGAATTAATTAGAAAATGCTGTATAGTATGTTTGGTTGTAAGTGTTTGTAACTGTGTGATACTATTTATATAATCATCGATTTTTATCATTCAAGAAAATTTCAACTTTGAATAAGTTTTTAATTATTTTTTTTTCTATAAAATCTAAAGCTACCCGCCATCTCACTCAGATGCAGCCGCGGCAGTTATTTCGCGGAGCCACACAGCTGGTAGAAGACTCAAGACGTTCAGTAAGGGGCTATTTATTTGTTATGTAAGACTATTTTCGCTATTTTTTTACCTATTTTCGCTAGTTTTTGACCCCCTCCTCCCTATTATAAGAAATTGTAAAAATTTTTTTGCTGAATAAAATATTTAGATTTTATTTGATTTCATTTGATTTAAATTGATTTGATTAGATTTTATTTGATTTTGTCTCTCACCCAGATGCAGCTGCGGCATGCGGTTGGCAGCAGCACACAGCTGGTAGAACACGTGGTAGTTCCTCTCCCCGGCCGCCTGCGCCGCCACGCGGGAGCGCTCCAGCAGGTAGGTGCGCACGCCCGCGCCCGCGATGCGCAGGGAGGCGTCGAAGTGGAGCTCCAGGAACTTGCCGAAGCGGGACGAGTTGTCGTTGCGGGTCGTCTTCGCGTTGCCCAGAGCCTACATTCATACAAAAGTAGGTGATATACAAGAAAAGAGACAAAAAATACTAGAGTAAATGATGCCCTAATTAAAAGCAACACTGTATTCCTATGACATGACAATATAAATAAAAACTAATAGAATAAAAGAATAGACTGACATTAGTAGGTAAGTAAAAGTTAACAAAGTAGGTATAGGGTCATAATTAATCATCAGCCCTTTTTAACGTGTCACAGCTGGGGATAGGCGTCCCTCAGTACGAGAGATCAAGCCATAGTCCACCGCGCTGGACTAATGCGTGTTGGCGGACTTCACATGTCGCACGAAAACCTGTTAAATTTTCTCAGACATGCAGGTTTCCTCACGATGTTTTCCTTCACCGTAAGACAGCCCTTCCCGTTTTACAACATTTTTCCTTGATGCTCCGCTCCTATTGGTCGTAGCGTGATGTAATATAGCCTATAGCCTATAAACAAACTATCCAAAACAAAAAGAATTTTTCATCTTGAACTAGTAGTTCGTGAGATTAACGCGTTCAACCAAAGCTGCTGCGGTTTTTGTACATTATGACGAATCCGGTGAAGAGGACCAATATTTTTTATTTTTGTTATATTTAAAAAAAAACACAATTACCTCCATAATAGGACTGGAGGCCAACACTTTCCTCTCAATTTGCGTCTCGCTGGCGTTCCCGCCGACCGCCGCGAAGTATCGCATCGCATATTTGGCTGACACTGTCTTTCCTGCGCCGGACTCTCCACTCACTGTAAAATAATATATTCAAGTTACACTCTATGAGCGTGGTGACCGATAAGAAAACATTGTTTTCTTTAATTGAATAAATGAGACGTTAATATCGTTTAAAATATTTTTATTATCTTACAATACATGTAGGTTGTTCAGGAATTTTTATTATTGAAAGTATAGGTTTATAGTAACATACATATTATAAATATAAACACGCATGACTGGAGTACAAACATCCGTGCTTAACAAATGACTGCCCCCAGCGGGACTCGAACCTGCGACCGCTGGCGCACTAATCAGGTTTTCTAACTCAAAACATTTTTTATATTAGTGCGGAACTATTACATTATAAATCATTTCAATGTATCTCTAAACATATTAAAAGCTTTTGTATTTACATTTTAAACTATTGCATAGCTTTTATCGCTTCGGGCTTTGAGCGCGGTGACCAAATCAAGAAATTCCGTAACGAAAATAAAACCTAACACCCCCCACTCCGCCTACCATGTAGCTCGCCCGAGCGTTCGTTTAACGTGTATGTAATATGTATATGGTACGACTGTACGAAGCTCGCACGGATTGAGACGAGCTTAGACGGGGTTATTTAGTATAAATACTAACGAGATTTAAAAATTAGTTTACCAAAGAAGTTTTACTTCTGACATGTGTACTTTGTACGCACTTTTTATTTTTTTTTTACTTACCAATAATGCTTTGATCTCGGTTTTCCCTCTCCAGCTTGGTGTAGGCCTCCTCCGCCACCGCGAAGATGTGCGGGTCTAAGTCCCCCATGGACTGTCCGCGGTACGCCATTATCGTTTCGTCACCTGTGCATTACATTAATATTTCATTAAAACTAGAAAGATATTAGTATTTTTATTGTAAATAAAGGCATTTTTGACAATTTATGGTTTTATTTTGATTAGTGTTCTTTATTGTTATGTTACTCTCTCCCGTGACCATGATTGCTGTAAAGTATTCGAAACGTCGGAAAAATCCGCAACAAAATCTGATAAGACAGTTTCATTTATAACACAATATAAAACTTCCTCAGACTCTAATTAGGGTTGCTATAATTTTGCATAAATATTTCCAAATTTTATTGTGATACCATATTTTGAATAATTACGATTCAAAAGAGCTTGTAAAAGTATATTTTAATGAAAAATAATTTGATTTGATTTAATCGAAGCACCAAGAGCCAAAAAATTAAATAAAAGAGCGAAAAAAAATGTCTCGTACACAAAATAAACTTTTTTTATAATAAATAACTGAACATCCAATAAAATTAATCGATTTTATTTTTTTCTTGTTAGTTGCCATTTAACTAACATATTTAAAATATTACACTTATTTCTCACTAGCATTTCCCGCGGCTTTGCACGCGTTCAAAGAACCGGAAACCAAATTCTTTCTGAATCGCGCGGCTTGGTATCTCGCAGAACTAACGCCCGCCCTTCCCGATTTCGTAACTCTTTTCATTAATGCTCCGCTCCAATTGGTCGTAGCGTGATGTAATATAGCCTATAGCCTTCCTCGATAAACGGACTATCCAAAACAAAAATATTTTTCAATTCGACCTAGTAGTTCCAGAGATTAGCGCGTTCAACTAAACAAACAAACAAACTCTTCAGCTTTATAATACTAGTATAGATTACAATATGTTACATACCGTATATTGGTAGGTCGTAGTAGGGATTGATGGCCACAAGCACGATTCCACAGTACGTGTAAATGGCATTGCGATCACAAAATCTGGAAAAAAAAGTTATCGATGAAGCATTCTCATATAAATTTAAATAAATATACCGATTTCGGCCACATCGGCCAGTCTTAGACTCTACTCCAGTCTCAGTAAGGCTCTGGCTACACGCTTCGTCATGCCTGCGCAGTCTAAAACTCTAGTCATGTATTGTCGACTTCAAATAAAACCCAGCGTTATAATTCAAGTTATATATATTAGTTTTTCGCAGAAACTAGTAAAACAATTTAGTGTTAATTACTTCGTACAATATAATCTTATATCCACTCCCAATTCTCTCTTGTGTTCAATCTGTCAACATTAAAAATTCCTCCTTCTTTTCCCGCCTCTTGTCTTTTGTCTCTATTCTTAGTTTGCCCATAGACTTCTCAAGTCTATGATTAAACTAAAATCCACATTTGTTTATAAAACAATTACTTAGTTTTAACGTGAAGATGCAATTAAAATAATTACGCGATATAGTTCTATGACTTATTAAACATTGCAAGTTTCTTCATTAAATATTAACAATTTCTAAAGTCGGTAACACATGACTGTCCAAAATGACGGAAAACCATACCAGCTCGCGCAAACTGGACTATAAACTGACAAAACCGTACAAATCAAGCCCGCGCAGTCCAATCTTCAGCACGTCAATTGAACAGGCCCTTATTTGTGCACGCTCTTACCTGTGCAAACAGGCTTGTACAGGCAAAGCTCTTGCGAGCTTGACGGAGCTTGTACTGCAGGAGATGGTATAGTGCAGATACAAGTGCACTCTATATTCCTCTCACTCTCAGATGGGACAATAATCAAACAGGTCGTGTCGCAATATGTCTTTTCGGTCAAACACTTACTTTCTAACTCCTCTGGGCTGTTACTGAGACTTTCTCAACAAAAAGAAAAACTAAACTTGGTCCGACACAGGGCTCGAACCCAAGACTTTCTTGTATATCGCTGAAACAGCTGGTTAAAATAAATTGATACGCGTTGACTGTAAACGTTACTGTTATGCGACTACGATAGACGCTACACTATTTTTTTTTCATACATTTTCTGTAACAGGTAATTAAATTTGCATATTCATTATTCATTATTTCTTTTCACTGTACTATATTTTTTTATAAATTACAATTCATTAAATCTAATTATAAGCATTATTATAATGAGAGAGAACGTTTAAACAAAGTGTAATCTCTTCTGAACCAACGAACTTCTGGAGTAATTCTAAAAGTTCAATGAACTATAGAAGACTACATATTCCTGATAAATATAACTAGGTTTTTTTCTCGACTTAAAGCTATAAGATAAAACATAAAATTCAGGTTTCTTTTCTTGCTTAAAACATTTCTTTTTAGAACTGCTTGGAAAATAACCAAATAAATAAATATGTTGGGACATAATTACAAACAGCGCCATCTAGTTCCGTGGTAAGCTACGAAGGAAGCTTGTGTTACGGATACATAAGTTTAAATATATACTTTTTATAGATATAAACACCCATCACTGGAGCACACATATTCGAGCTTAACAAATCAATGCCCCCAGCGGGACTCGAAACCACGACCGTCGTCGCAAGAAAGTACTACAAACTACTACTACTAGGGTCACTACAAACTGCGCCAAACGTGTCGTTAAAAAAGAATAGAAGACTCGCGAAAAGACCAAATTAAACGTGGTCTTCTCGGTAGACCAGAATACTTTTACTTTGTTTACATTTAAAAAGTTATCAACGACAAAAATTTTAAAATTACATACTCGTAGTAATGTTTTGAAATTAATACTGCGTGTTGTTATAAAGTTGTTTGAACAGGTGTGTCATTAGTATTACTAATGAAGAACTGGCTTAAGAATAACTCTAAATACTTAGAAATCGATCATTTCAGTGAGAAAATTTGCAAATGTATGGTATCATCATCATCAGCCCTTTTTTTAACGACCCACTGCTGGGGGTGGGCCTCCCTTACTTTGTGGGGGATCAGGCCATAGTCCACCGCGCTGATCTAGTGCTTGTTGGCGGACTTTATATATCTTTCGAAAACGTGCTAGGTTTTCTCAGACATGCAGGTTTCCTCATGATGTTTTCCTTCATATGTATGGTATACTAACGACTACAACTCGCTTCGATAAGGTTCATAGTAAAGTTCTTTAGAAAAAAAAAACAAGTATCCCGAATTAGTAAAAAAAATGTAGGTAATTATCGTCGTGTCGAGTTCACATATTATGCTATTTGTCATTAACTCCAAATCTATATACAAATTCTCAACATGTGGATGAATGAATGATGAAAAGAGGCACATGTCGCATTTATTTATAACATTTTTCATTGATACTTCGCTCCTATTGATCGTAGCGTGATATAATATTAGGCTATTTTATAGCCTTATAGCCTTCCTCGATAAACTCGATAAACGGACTATCCAACACAAAAAAATAATTCGGATCAGTAGTTCCTGAGATTAGCGCGTTCAACCAAACAAACAAACAAACTCTTCAGCTTTATAATATTAGTATAGATAGATAGATTACGTGTATAAAACCGTTACTGCTTGTACTCGCAAACACTCCATAAAGGCATAATATGACTTAGTTTGGAGCGACTCTGCTTTCTGTGTCAGTGGTCACGGGTTCGAGTCCCGCTGGGGGCATTCATTTATGTGTTTAACACGAATTTTTGTACTTAAGTCATAGTGTTTATTTTTATAATATGTGTGTATATTGTACATACACGTGTATAATTATTGAATTATTCTTATTTTGATGTTTATTATATTATGACCTTATTTTTAAAGTAATCTAATTTAATCTTAATGGTATTTATTAACTACTTTATAACTGCTAAACTAATAACGTTTTTAATTTAAGTTTGATTTTTTATTATACGTTTTCCGTCAAGACTGACTTCTGACTTAATTCATTGCATATGTACGATTTTATTTTTAGATATGAAATATTTTCCCGCAATCATCAAACTAAATGTTATCAAAATCTATCCAGTGGTTTTTTCGTAAAGCCATCACAGACATACATACAGACGGACAGACAGACAGACAGACAGACAGACAGACAGACAGACAGACAGACAGACAGACAGACAGACAGACAGACAGACACACAGACAGCCAGACAGACAGACATACAGACAGACAGACAAAATATTAAAAACTATAGATTCGGTCTCTGTATTGATATTATTGAATCTTTCATAATGATTTTCCAAAACATCTATACTAATATTATAAAGAGGAAAGGTTTGTATGTAAGTATGTTTGTAACGAATTGACTCAAAAAGTACTGGACCGATTTTAAAAATTCTTTCACCATTTGAATGCTACATTATCACTGATTAATATAGGCTATTTTAATTGTAAGAAAAAAATAAGGATCCCTGCTACAACTACAATAACAGGAGAGGAGGAGGAGTGCACGCCGCACATAACATCGGCTCAGGAGTATATTAAAGCTGGAGTAATTTTGGAGAATTTTCAACCCAGCGAGTGATCGAATGAAGTTTAGTAGTATTTAATATAAAGATTCGTCACATTTTTTATATGTATGTATGACTACTATTTAAAGGCCGGAAATAAAACATTGTGTACGTCTATAATTAATTCTTGTACTTGAACTTGTCTTAAGCATGTAAGTTAATTTAATTTGCAATATTACCTACATTGTACCATTGGGATATCTTATGAAATACATAAATTAATAACTGTCATGGTCACTCGCAATATACTAAGACTAAACACTACTAGAATAAATTCAAAATGCATAAATCATACACAACACAGACTAAAATAAATTCAAAAGGCACGGGCACTTACGCCTGTGGATGTTTTCAGCAAAAATAAAAAATATACTAAGACTATGGCGCTTGTAATGGTGGCGAAATATCGGGAAATTTCACAAGTTTATTTACTAGTTTATTTATTTATTTATTTAAAAATCGCTATACATGGTAATTTATCCTGTCCCTTCCATATGATTGCATTTATGATGGTTATCGTGGAATATGTATGCATGTCCGATCCTGTGTTTCCTTGCAAGTTCTAAACAGCTTAACCGAATCAAAGTCAAATTTTTTATTCGTCATTTTTACATTATTAAAATTAAATGTCAGTCTGTAAGTCTGTGAGTAAACTACCACCGGCTCGGAAAGCTGTTCTGCTGAGAAGAACCGGCGAGAAACTCAACAGTTGCTCTTCTCAAAAAATATATTTGATAACAATATTGCATTACAATCTTTATCTATTTATCCCACGTGAGACAAGTCACAACCAGAAATTTATCCCATACATTTATATCTGACGATTCATTCGCCGATTGATTCTTCTTGATATAAAACGCTTATTTGTGTTTCGAAAATAAAATCCTCCAAATCGATTGAGATATCAAAATACAGGTGTTTAAGAGGCAATGACAAACATAGCAATCTTTATATAATAATAAAGTTTTTAATAAGTTGAATTTTTACTTTGAATATTTCTTTTGAAAATGTTATTGATATCGACAGTCGTTGCTATAAATACAAAGGTCTCTCCCGTGACCATGATTGCTGTAAAGCTTTCGAAACATCAAAAACCAAAAATCAAAATAAATCCGCAACAAAATCCGAAAAAATAGTTTAATTTCATATATAATGTCAAATATTCGCGTAAACTTAAGAAAGTACAAAGGCCAAAGTTATAGTATTAAGAAATTCTGTAAGATCATAGCTGGTCCGGGGTCTATATATAGAATACTTTTTACTGAAAAAATATATATTTACTAATTATTTTTGAAGTGAAACTTCTTTAGAATCGTTGTGATTTCAAACTCGATGAAACGAAAAAATAAGTCCATAGTACCAGGCGCTCAGAGACGGGGAAGAGTTAGCCTTATTTTAAATTCAAGTTTTACTTCTGACATGTGTACTTTGTACACACGCCCTTTTTTTTAAGTATTTAATGTTTTATTTATAAGAATACAATTTCGGTTTGGGATATCTTCATGAACGCTTAAAATGTATCTAGGCCCTAGGGACCAACCCGAATTGCTAGTTGTTAATTAAAACCCAAAAATATCAAAATAAAGGCGTTCATTTAAAAAAAATTAGTAAATTAAAAAAATACGACTGCATAAGAAGCGAATTAAATAGATGAGAACTAGTCGGCGAAGGAGAAAGTACATGTTTTGTACCAGCTTCAAATCTCACCGTGTATTATAATTTGTATGACATCTTCCGACTTATACAATGCGTTTCTTTGTCAACTTTATTACATACTAGGAATACGCGCGGCTTCGCTCGCGTTCTTTTTTTTAATCGCTACTAAACTTCATTCGATCACTCGCTGGGTTGAAAATTCTCCAAAATTACTCCAGCTTTAATATACTCCTGAGCCGCGCCTATTTCATATATTATGTGCGGCGTGCACTTCTCCTCTCCTGTTATTATTATTTAAGTAGGGATCCTTATTTTTTTCTTATCTTTTTTTCTATAATAAGAGAAATCCTTGAGCTGAACTGGCTTAGTGGTGTAGTGGCTAGCATGTACGGTCATACATTGAGAGCTCCTGGGTTCGAGACCCGAGTAGAGCCAATTTTAATTGAGTGTTTCTGTTTAGTAAGCCTCAGTAATAGCCTGGAGTTAGGAAGTTGGCGGTGAGACACCCCCGTGCCTCAGAGAGCACGTGTCGCGTCGGTCCTATGTACCACCGGAGTATGAGAGTGATAGGAACAGAGAGTGCACTTGTGTCAGCACTATAATATCTCCTGCGCAGTTGGCCAGTGTCAATAAGATTGGCCACCATGGCCGGAATCGGTCGGAGAACATTATTTAATATTACGAGGTTAATAAATTCCTACAAGTATATAAATGAACAGTTCCCGTGAGAAAGATTTGTTTTTGTCTTATATACATTCTCTTATGTAGCAGTGGCAGTTGTAACGCGCTCGCTTGAATAACCGAGTGATGCGGGTTCAAATCCGGGTCTCGCACCTCTGATATTTTTATGTACCAATCATGACTACCACTTGTCTTACGGTGAAGGAAACCATCGTGAGGAAACCTGCGTGTCTTAGAAAAACCAAGCAAGTTTTTCGAAAGACATGTGAAGTCCGCCAACACGCACTAGGCCAGCGCGGTGGACTATGGCCTAATCCCTCTCGTACTGAGGGAGACCCGCCCCCAGCAGTGGGACGTTAAAAAGGGACTGATGATGATGATGACATTCTCCTATATTTGCATATATAATATACATACCTGACTTTAAGATTGTAGAGAACAGCGGGCTCGTGTAAGTACGACAACGACGTGAGGTCATTTTGACCGATCAGCAACGACGGGTTCCGGAGAGGAGGCAGTTTAGTCTCATCTGTGATCTGAAATATTAATATTTAAAAAAATAGCTAAATAACACATCAGTATAAAAAATAATGTTATCTGCCGTCCATCCTGACACTCCCACTTGTTATCGGACCGGAAAAATCTTTTCCTACGATGATGTTCATAGCGTTTAATAAAAGTCGAAAATCCTAAATCCAAGTCTGAGTTTTATTAAATTACTAGCGAGTCGCCCTCGCTTCGCTCGAGTTCCTACCTAGATTTAACGCGAGCGAAGCTGGGTGAAATAGTAGTAAATAAATAAATAAATTAGTAAGGCACAGAACCCTAAAACAAAGTATTAAAAAATAATACTTACTTTGATCTGTCGAATTTCACCAGTCTGGTCTATTTTAACGATAAGTACTCCAGATCGATAGTCACTAGTGACGGTGGCACCTTCCCAAACTTTCACTGGGTGTTCCACCCAAATACGGGCATCCTGTAACAATATGAACGAGTTAACAATGTTATTTAAATTTAGGGTTCCTTATCATTTTTACATCATAATGTGTTCTTATTTTTTGGAAAAGAGAGAGATTAAGATAAACAAATAATATCAGTCCCGCTGAGTTTCTTTCCCCAGTTCTTCTCAGGTCAGAGGTTTCTTCTTTCCGAACTGGTGGTAGACTCATGACGTTCAGTAAGAAATTGTAACAATTTTTATGCTGAATCAAATATTTTGATTTGATTTATTCTATTATTCTATTATTCTATATAACAATTATTATCAAACAAATATGGTAAAACTTCCTTGAATTGTATTTCTATACCAATATGGGTATTTTTACCAACTTATTTTGGCTTAACAAAAACCTAGGGATCAAAAGCCTTTTAATTATTTATAGCCAGAATATAACATGTATTAGGGATCGAAGGACCAGCTTTTCAGAAGAAAATCGTATAAATAAAATAGCAGTAGAGTCCTTTGAACCGGTGAGAAACAACGGGTTGATAATGATGATGAGAACTATTTAGCGGGAAGAGTGATAGATAAGTATAATATTATGTATAAGTTTATATCAGCAGACCTTATAATTTGGTTAATAATAAAATTTCCAAAGAATGAAATGTCGTTAATCTTTTGGTTAGTTGAATTTCATTTTCGATAGCGTCTAATATTATAAAGCTGAAGAGTTTGTTTGTTTGCTTGGTTGAACGCGCCAATCTCAGGAACTCCTGGTTCGATTTGAAAAATTATTTTTGTGTTGGATAGTCCGTTTATCGAGGAAGGCTATAGTCTATATTACATCACGCTACGACTAATAGGAGCGGAGCCTCAATGAAAAATGTTTCACGAACGGGAAGGGCAGGCGTTAGTTCTGCGCGATATCATACCGCGCGACTTAGTACTTAGAACGCATGCGAAGCCGCGGGAAATGCTAGTTTGTTATATGTAAAATCTTATTAAATTAATTTTATACATATAGGTATCATTAATATCAATTAAAGGTTTCTCAAGACAAGATTGATTAATGAATTAATTACTCTTTTCTTATTGGTACGAGTATGTTCAGGGATTTAGTTAGATTTTAAACTTGACCACAGCAGAGATAAAATCTTAAAAATCAAATTTAAAAAAACAATTCAGAAAACTCCGCGAAGATAGTCTTATTCAAAATACCAAATATTCAGCGTAAATCTAAGAAAGTTTCGTTTCGTAGATGATATTTATTAATTTTCACTGATAAATAAATTATTTTTTGCTATAATTTTCGATATTTCAGTGAATTAATTAACTAAACGTGTTCTTTAGAGTTCTCGATTTCTTTAGAGTAACGTACTTTCGATCTAAATGTATATAACTACATATACATATTATAACATCTGTCTTTATGTATTGTTTAATCGAACCTACACGAGCGCAGAGCCACCAGCGTCTGCGAAATGTCCTCAGTCCTAGTGACCCTACCTTCTGCGCCAGCGGTCGCGGGTTCGAGTCCCGCTGGGGGCATACATTTGTTGAGCACGAATATTTGTTCCCCAGTCATGGGTGTTAATATTATATATGTAGTATATCAACTATCTTGTATCCGTAACACAAGCCAAAATTGTAATTGTAAAAATGTCCCAACATATTTATTTATTTATATACCACGTCAAATTAGTCCATCAAGCGACAAGTGCCGGTCCGCTGAACATAAGTGTACATGATCCAATTAACCGGAATTAGCTCACACACATTGGTAAAATTCAATCACATTACGCTGTTATATCGAGCTCATCATTTTTACAATCACTTGGAAGGAATCCAAGAAATAAGTAAGACGTTTACTGTCTTAATTCTGGATGGACCTTTTGTAAATTGTGGATAGGCACTGTATGTAACAAGTATGTACACCCCTGAGACGTTAAATTACCTTATTTATTAACCTTAGTCTCTCTCGTGACCATGTGCGCTGTAAAGCATTCGAAACATCGAGGACCAAAAATCCAAAATATGCAGGACAAAATCCGTTAAGATAGTTTCATTTACAATACCAGCTTTAGTAGCTGGTTAGTTTGCAATCTCTATTTATTATTCAGGAGGAGGAAAATTATCAGTCAGTTCAGGGGCAGAATCAATAGTTTTTAAAATTTTAGTCCGTCTGTCTGAGAAAGCACCACGAGAAAATCACTGGGTAGATTTCGATGTTTGTTATGAAAATATTAAGCGACCTGGAGAAGGATAAAGGAAAGCTTTTATCCCGGAAAATGATTTCGGGAAGGAATAAGGAACGATCCTTAAGGGGCTGGAAAGGGGGATGAAATTTTGTATGGAATTAATATTTTCTTAAGTTAGGGATGCTAACATATATAATATTTCCCATACTTTCTATACTATAGTCCAAAGTAACTGTTAAAATGTACTTAGGCCTCCGCCTTAGGAATGAAACCTAGCCAAGTGAGAGCCGCTAATGCAACTATGTATAATTTATTATTTTTATTTGGGTTGCTCATTAAGATAATTACTTCAAAGTTAAAAATATATTTTAAGTTGAAAAAAAGTAGGATTCGTAGGTAGTTCGATGAACCAAAATGGAACACATTAAACATTTCTTACTAGTTACGGCTTTTGAAGAAAGCGTAAATATAGTTTTAATCTTTTGAAAGTTAAAATCAATTTTTCTTCAATGAGTAAATATTAAATGGAGAGAACTCAAGAAAATCAACAATAATCGTAATTTTCCTTTAAGAATACGTAAAATTTTGTACATTATGTATGATGTAGTTAATTTAAGGTACTTTTTAAAAATAAACAATTATGTGTGGTGGGAAGCGGGTTCAAATCCGAATCACGCACCTCTGATATTTTCATGTGCGAATCATTTCTCACATGATTACCACTTGCCTTACGGTGAAAAAAAAACATCATGAAAAAACTTGTCTGTGAGAACCTGATGTCCTCCCGATTACGGCCACGGCGGCCAAACTCATA
This sequence comes from Boloria selene, assembly GCA_905231865.2. Classification (NCBI taxonomy): domain Eukaryota; kingdom Metazoa; phylum Arthropoda; class Insecta; order Lepidoptera; family Nymphalidae; genus Boloria; species Boloria selene. Next base: position 337,578 of record HG993158.1, on the reverse strand, counting down.
GAGACTAGCCATCTACAGGAGATATTATAGTGCAGACACAAGTGCACTCTCTGTTCCTATCACTCTCATACTCTAGTGGGACGACAGCTCGACACGACCAGTGAAAGTTAAGGCGCAGGATCGACGGCTTTACGTGCCGCCAACTTTCTAATTCCGGGCTGTTACTGAGGCTTACGAAACAAAGACTCAATAACTAAACTTGGCCCGACCCGGGACTTGAACCGAGCAAATTTTCGAAAGACAAGACTATTTCGCGACCTCGCTCTTTGTCAGCATGGTGAACTATGGCCTGATTCCTCTTCTTGTACATGGCTGAATACATACATATAGTCTAATAATTAATCTAATCAAACATTGCCGCGAAACAGGGAACGTAGCAACAAACGCACTTGCGTCTACAAAAACATTCTCATATTTCGTAATTATTCAGTGGAGTGTGTCCCAAAGTTAATCTACTACCTTCAGGGCTTGGTGACCCCCATAAATTTTTTATCCAGTTTAAGTCACTGACCTCAAATCGAACGGAGCTTCAAGGTTTCGGTTATGTTAACCGGTCAAAACCAGGAAATCGTATTATGATTAGATGACATTTAAATACCACGAACTGCCACTGAGGCAGGGGTAGTCTAACGGTAACGCGCTCGCTTGTATAACCGAGTGATGCGGGTTCAAATCCGAGTCTCGCACCTCTGATATCATGTGCGAATCATTTCTATCATGATTACCACTTGTCTTACGGTGAAGGAAAACATCGTGAGGAAACCTGCATGTCTGAGAGAACCTAGCAAGTTTTTTTCGAAAGACATGTGAATTTCGCCAACACGCACTAGGCCAGCGCGGTGGTCTATGGCCTGATCCCCCTCGTACTGAGGGATGCCCACCCCCAGCAGTGACTGGTCTTTACTATTCGTGACTAATGTTTAGAAGGATATTGGTTTATTTGGGTATCAAAATCTAATACCTTTTTTATCTTTCTCTAAAGTTTACACTTTAAACGTTAACCAAAACTGTTCAATTATACCACCCAAAACAAACATAATATGCATGTACCGTGTATACAAGTGGGAAATAAAAAAATATAATTAGACAAAAATTTCAACCAAACTTTAGTTTTAAGTTATATCTAGTGAGAAATACAACAATTGCTTATTCTAATAATGCTCTTAATAATATTACAGGCTACCGATTTAGCGCGAGCAAAGCCGCGGATTCCGCTAGTTATACATATAAACCTTCCTCTTGAATCACTCTATCTATTAAAAAAACCGCATCAAAATCCGTTGCATAGTTTTAAAGATCTAAGCATACATAGGGACATACAGACAGCGGGAAGCTACTTTGTTTTATACTATGTAGTGATATTATATCAGACAATAATTGCCTATTGCTATGTTTTACCTTCGTAGCACACTCAAGTTCTCCCATTTAGTTCACATTCACTAGAATATCGTCTCTCACTTATACGGGACCACATATTACATACACTCTAGTTATACCATTGAATCTTCTGAATGGATTGAAAAGTATTAACTACCTTTACTGTTAATTGAATTAAAACTCAGCCTCTTTGATCACGAAGAGCAACTAGCTAAATAATACAGGCGACCATACTCTCTACAGCACTTACATAATGGAATGGTAAAGAATAATCTTTAAAATTTCTGGATAGTTTAAGTATATAATATCTAGAACAGATCTGATAGAGGAATACTACTTATCTATCTATACTTATACTATATAGCTAAAGAGTTAGTTAGTTTGTTTGTTTGTTTGTTTGGTTGAACGCGCTAATCTCAGGAACGTCCAGTCCAATTTGAAAAACTGTTTTTGTGTTGGATTTGTCGAGGAAGGTTATAGGCTATATTACATCATGCCACGACCAATATGAGCGGTTTATCAATGAAAAATATTTCTTTTGATTTTCAGCCTTTAGAACGCGAGTGAAGCCGCCGCGCCGGAAAGGCTAGTATTTAAATAGGGATGAACCCGAGCAAAGCAAGGGTGCATTGATAGTATAATATATTAAACATCTCTAATACATACAACACTAAGCTTTGAAGCATAATTAATGTAATTATACCTTATTCTAGACAATAAAGATTATTATTATAACATCTAGGGTGACTTATAACTTAAGACTGTGAATTAGATTATGGCCTTTGGCCTTATTTCATGTGTAGCTCGCTCTAGAGCTGGCTAAATACTTTCACATTAGTTTGTAAAAGTATAATATAATATTAAGTACATACAAGACCTATTTTATAATTTTCATTTGCTTATTAAACAGAAATATTTCTCTAAATATTTGTTGATATTACTTAATTTTGAATGTTTTTAACTTTTGTTCTAATTAAATATAAAGAAGTATAAATATATTGGGAGATTTTACAACAGTGCCATCTAGTTACATGGTAAGCTACAAGGCTTGTGTAACAGAAACCAGATAGTTAGAAGAAGTTAGTACCAGACAAATACATATTACAAATATAAACAGCCACTACTAGAGTATAAACATTCGTGCTCAACAAATTAATGCTCCCAGCGGGACTCGAACCCGGGACCACTGGTGCAGAAAGTAGGATCACTACCAACTGAGCCAAACATGTCATCTGATGAATTGATGAGATAGTGAAAAAAATTGATTTAACTTTTTTTACAATATTTGACAATTTGTAATAAATAAAACAATTACACTAACTTTTTTTACTCGTCAAAGAATGATATAAAATTATTATCTTAATATTTTTTATTTACTATTAACAACACTAACAAATACAAGACTTTGCTTTTTTTAATTAGAGACTTAAATAATAATATATTGGTGGGTACATAAAAATTACTATTTTTCATTAAAAGATTAAGTAAATCAATAAAAGTAATGAATGATTACAATGGCCTATAAGATTCTCATTAGATTTAAAAAGTGAAGTGGTGAATTATTATACAATATAATATTTATTCTTATTTGGCCAGAATATAAATTCAAATTCAAAATATTTTATTTATCATAAAACATTACAATTTCTTACTGAACGTCACGAGTCTAACACCAGTTCGGAAAGAAGAAACCTCTGACTTGAGAAGAACTGGCAAAAGAAACTCAGCGGGATAAGTATTATTTTTTGTCTTAATAGCTTTTTTATTTTTTTAACTTCAATGAAAACTTTAAAACATTGTTATATCTTATTTTTTATGACATTTAATGCATGATATAATGCTATTATACAGGTTCCTCAAACCAAAACATAATAATAATAATCAAGTGCATCTTGACCCAAATTTTATTCATATGTTATGATGCAATCAGAAGCTCGGATAATTGAAAAAACAATAAAATTATACAGCAATGAATTATTCATATTATATGAACAGTATGATTTCATGCATTTGACATAGATAGTGAAAGCGATCGTTATCACGTTAATTTACACCTCCCGTAATCACTAACGTCCGATTGTAATAAAACTTTAATTACAGCTTGTTCTATCCATTTTTAAATTAAATTTTTGACGCAATTCCTTATCAAGAAAAAAACAAAATAGAAACAAATGATAAAAACTTTACCTTAGTGTACAATTCCTTGGTCGTCATTTTTATTGTTTTTATAACTTTTAAATAAAATAAAACACTGTATAATTATTCCTTTATTTCACCACGAGGTCGGATCTTTGAAAATTCATTTTAGAAATAAGGTAGATTCGAAATTGCTAAAATAAAATGCAAAATGCAAAACGTCACTGAATTATTGACACATGTCAAAGTTAAGATTATTATCAATACGCGACGTTGTAGTTGTATCGCAATTAATTTTATTTCCTTGAGAAAAGTTCATCTTTTCCGGGTGAAAATATTATAATTGCAAAAGAATGTTTAAGAAAAACATTATGTACACATCTATTCAGTGCAATTATTAACATCGAGTTCACACGAGTGTTGCCATTTTTTAATATTCATAATTCATATTATGTAGGTCAATTAGAACGTTCCATTTCACGTATTATAAACAAGCTGGTAACAAATAACACAAAATATTATATTACATAATTATTTATTTAAACCATAATATCAGTCGTAGAAGAAAAATGTAATTGGAAACTCTAAATACAAAATATTTTTGCTTTTACTACCAGCATAAGATATTTAGTATTATGTTCTTGAAGCATATACATTATACATAGTAATTTGAATACTGGACTATAGTTATAATAAATCAGGTGATATCCTTGTTCATCGGCCGGGGTCAATATAATTTTCACTTTTTTTCTTGAGAAGGAAACCATGTCTGACAAGCTTCTGCTGCGATTTCACACAAAACAGTGAAGGTTTTTCCTCGGGATTCATAGTCTAAAAAGTAAAGTGTAATTTTAAAAACTTGAAAATGAAATTTATAAGAAAAAAAATTCGAATCTTTTGACAAAAAAGGATTTAAATGTTTGTTACAATTTATTACTTTATTTATTCTGACAAAAAACTACCTACATCTTTATAGGGTCATACAAAAAATCTAACTGAATTGAATCTGCACAATATATATAATTTGGAAAGTTTTGTTTTTGGAAGCCGTATCAACAATATTTTGAATTCTTATTTGTCTGTTTGTCTGCCTTTCTTATTTTTCTATTTCTGTCTGGGAAATGGGAATGCATCACAAGAAAATTTCGGACAGGGTTTGATAAGGTTTAGTATGATGCAAACTTGTGATTTGGATAATTATATTTTTTAAACAATCCCGACTGGATCAAGCAAGAGTGAGTCAATAGTCTATAAAATTAAAAATTTGACTGAGTCGAATTTGTAGATTAAATATTTTTGGAAAATCTTATTGAATGATGATTATCATTTTTGTCGAAATAGAGGCTAAATCTACAGTTTTTAGATTTTTCGTCTGTCTGTCTGTGACCGCATCAATAGGAAACCGCTAGACATTTTTTATGAAATTTGATATGTTTATATCTGGTTATCCGAGGGGGTTGTATAAAATATAAATAAAAATGTAGGTATAAATGTTTTATAAATATATGCTTACCGGATGGTGCTCTCTTTCCAAACATGATGCCATTCATGGGGGCATTCTTGTAGTTTGCTTCACTCAGGTCAATCAAGCTGAATAATATGGCAACAAGAGCGAGTGCCAGCGAGAATCTGCTCAAAATGCCGAACATCTGCAATAAAATGTTATAATTACTAATTATTAATGCCAGTATATAAAAAAGGATAAATAATTTAAAAATTATTTCTGCGTATGTCATTTAAATACTTGATTATGAAGAACTTTTAAATACTTTAGAGCAAAACTTTAGTCTTCTTAGTAACGATATTTTTATAGTTGTTGCTGAACTAAAAAGCAAAATATCAAATGTTCACGTATATAGAAAATATGTTTAACCTTTGTATGGGGAGGTTTTTTATATCTAGTAGCACTGTTGAAGACGAGATGTCAAGTGATATCGAGAAAGATTTTCCCGCCATTTTATACCAGCGAAATTAGGACATGGCGGCGTCCTCTCAATTATAGGATTATTGAATACTGACCACATATTGACGCTGATAAGACTGAAGCTCGGGGGATCAAAACTTCGTTAGTGCCTAAGTAATATGGATATAACATAGAGTGTTTACTTAACATGCCTCATGTATGTTAGACAACGTTAATTTAGTCCATTATGTCATAATTTCCCTTGAATAAAATAATAATAAATGGTCATACTAGAAACATAAAACTTTATGGGCGGAGGTGAACACTTCCCATCAGGTGAGCCTCCTGCCCGTTTGCCCCCTTTTCACTATAAAAAAAAAACAAACTTTATTCTATAATTGTTTTCGATTCATTCGGTTCACTCAGGTTCATCTCTAAGTCACTTTGTGGCAAACGTTCAGGGTCTCTATTGTATATTCTACGTATAGACTTTTTTTGTTTTGGACTGCAGGCCAAAATTATAAGGGAAAATATTCGAAATAAAAAAAAGTTATAAAGATCTGATAACTTTGATATTAAATAAGGATCAACAGCTATTAAAATTATCTTCATTTCCTCTAGTACTTATTGCTTATCATAAAAGATTTATGAAGACAAAATAACAATTTGTTGAGTTTCCCGAGAAGTGCTCTCTCTCTCTCTCTCTCTCTCTCCAAATTCATAGTCCGCTGCATAAATTTTATCGTTTAGTTGCAAATCATTTAAAATAAAGCCAGAAAAACCTCAACAGCCAGATCTTTACGACTTAAGACAAGATTAAAGATTATTTCTGACTTTCATATATTCGACTTATTGGATAAAAATATTGTCAATATCATTCACTTAACACAGATATTAAACATTTTTCAGAAAAATCTTTTAATGATTTTTTTTCATAATACTTTCTTTCATATTCATAATACTTTTTTTCACTCAAAGATTGTTTTAGCCACTTAAAAGTCCCACCAGACCCCAAATTATCCATTTGCATCTACTTTTTTTAAGAACCATACTGAGGCCATTCCTCTGCAGTATTTTTAAGATTGTATCTTGTAGGTTCCTGATTAGAATGATGCCGCAGTAGCAGGCCTAGGTTACCATGCCATTACAATGTCGAATTATTATTAGGTACTCAGCCCTTTTTAACGTCGTACTGCCTCCCTTCAGTACGAACGAGCCCATAGTTCACCACGCTGAACAAATGAGGGTTGGCGGACTTCACATGTCTTACTAAAATTTGCTGTGTGAGACCCGGATTTGAACCTGCATCACAAAGTTAAGCGAGCGAGCTTGTTACTACCAGGAATTAATATTACCGGGATATTCTTTAAACTTACAAATTACAATATGGTCACTGACAATACTATTGTAACGTGAAACGGAATGACCATGTTTATCTTGTTTTAACTAATATTTCGGCAGTACTTAGTAATACGTTTAATTTCTTTCTGATACCGGATATACCGTCACTCGGATTGCTAAAATTTGTTGACAACACGTTTGGCTCAGTTTGTAGTGACCCTACTTACTGTTTCAGCAGTTGCAGGTTTGAGTTTTGTCTGGTAAGCAAAAAAGTTTGTAGTCCAGTCATGGGTATTTATATTTATAATATGTATGTAATTAACTTCGAGAAATTTTACAGCCATCAAAAAGTTTTATTTGTATCTAGTGATGTCATCAACAAAGCGAAGATTTTTGCTATTATGCATATCTTAGTAACTATGATAAATTCAATATAGAAGCTTTTTCTTAAGTTCAGACTTAGAAACCCAATATGAAATATCAATTAATAATCATATTTAAGTAAATAAATATTATTTAATGTGCAATATATATTTTTGGAAATTCAAACAGAAAAGATAAATATAGATATTATGAATAAAATACTACAATTGTGAATTATCTAACAATTAATAATCACAACATAGTATAAAACAAAGTCGCCTTTTCTGTCCCTATATCCCTATATCCCTATGTGCGCTTAAATCTTTAAAACTACGCAACGGATTTTGATGCGGTTTTTTCCAATAGATAGAGTGATTCAAGAGGAAGGTTTATATGCATAGCTAGCGGATCCCGCGGCTTTGCCTGTGCTAAATCTAGGGAAGAGCCCGAGCGAAGCGAGGGCGAGTCGCTAGTATTAAATAATAATTTCCCTTGCCTAATATAATTTTCATTATATTCTTTTTAAATTCTGCTAATAAATCTTATCAGGCGGGATGCGAAATGGAGCACTAATTTAATAGCGTCTCGATCAAGCCAACAATTTATTGAGTAATGCGATTTAAAGATGAAATTATTTTTCTTTGTGTATTGATTTTGTACAAGATTTGGTATAAAACAGCCAGCAGTTGAATGTCTGCATCAGTTCTCCTTGAACCATACTGAAGTTAACTACTACAAGATAACTGAAATGTAAGGATATTTTGGAATATTACTTTTTTTGATATTTTAACTCGAAGCTTAATTTTTAAACTTTTAGAGAGATACATATTTGGGGTTTCATATTATAAACATCTACTCATCTGTTTGTTCGAATACGATATCTTAATTAACAAACGTAGTAGGTAAGTACTTGTGTACAATTTTTGTTTAGGTTTGATTTTACTAATTTAAAAACTTAACAATCCATAAAATAAACTTTTTTTCTTTAACTAACTTTAATACGAATTTACTGTCTGTTTTCAGTATAAAATATGCGTGCCGCCATTTTCTTCGGATTTCTGATCGTGGTGTGCCTCATCCAGATGAATGAGGCCAATTATAAGAAGCTGCCTTTCAATGGCTCTATTTTCGGCAAAAGAAGCAATATGGGCAACATTGGTTTGTATATTTACATATGGCAAACTTAATAGCTTGTATTAAGTAAGATAGTTCTCTTTTTTAAAACCCCACTGGTGGGCACGGGTCTCCTCTTGATAGGCGAGGAATCAGGCTAGAATAGTCCAACACGATGACCAAGTATGGATTGGCGAACTGAGCATGTTTTATAAGAGTAGTGGGCAAGTAGATTTATTGAATTTTTCAAAAATGTCATTATTATTTATTCCAGAGTATGACACGACGGGGCGTGCGTTATCTGCACTTTGCGAGATTGCCTCCGACACCTGCCAGGCGTGGTATCAGACCTTAGAAAATAAGTAAATAATATTAAACTCCATATTTCAGTTATTATCATTGTATATTTTGTGCTTTCAATAATCTCAGAATGTAAATGCTGCGTCGACAATAATTTGTTAATTTAAACATTTATAATCTGTCTTAGTTAATAAGAATTATTAATAATTAAAAATATATAATAATCTTAAAACAGTGTTTTATATTTCATATCATTTAATAATAATTAGGGTTGTTCTAGAAATTCGAAACTTTTATTTGAACTCAATAGAACCAGTCGCTGTATCCATGTATCTTGCCGTGGACTGTTCTGCAGTAATAGTAATCCTAAATTTTACCTGAGTTATAAGTAATCACCACACAAAGTTTAGTTAAAATCGGTTAAGTGTTACTTGCGTGAATCGAATATATCAATTTCGCTAGTCGTTGTTTTATATACTTATGTATGAACCTATAGATTAATTAAAAACTTTTTAAATTATATCATAACTCATAATTACATTGCAAGTAACAGAAAATTATAGGGTTAGTTTTAGCAAATTTACGTAAGTTGACATAGGGCTTTGATCCATTTTGAAGATAAACACAAATGCTTAATAGCTCCTGGGAATGCAGGCTCATGCCCGCACAGGGGACTTGTCTTAATAGTTCCTTAACAAGAAGTGGTTATTGATTGATTGGAGTCTTAGCTCTAAGTAATAAGTTTATACTCCCGTGACGATGATTGTTGTAAAGCATTTGAAACGACGGGAACAAAAAATCAAAATAAATCCGCTATAAAATCCGAAAAGATAGTTTCATTTATAACGTTTATACTCGTTGGTAGTTGGTACCTATGATTATAATTGGGAGGATGTTTTAGGTTTTAAAACATATCTTCGAATATATAATATTAAATATTAATATGAGGATGTACTTATACTACATGACGCAACAATAAACAACAAATCACAAAAATCTTTTTAAAATAAGTGTTTTAGATGGATAGAGCCACGAATGTATTATGTTAGCATGGAATAGAAATTGTAGACTCGTCAAGAAACTTTCATCCCTTTAAAAGATGCTTATGTAGATAAAACTACCCTGTTCTTCTCAGGGTCTCAAACTATCTTAGAACCTCATCTAAATCGGTTCAGGGGATTTTTGCTAATAAAATTAATTTAAATTTATTTATAGTTTTCTCTTTATACTAGTTGTAGAGACATGATAATGTTACTATGGTGGATTATTTTTACTAAAAATTAAAATATTTTAAATATTATGTATTATGCGTTGAACGGAACTCTAATTTAATATGAACAAGTCTGTTTTACATTTCAAAACATAAGTGACCTTGCACGCCATTGGTGGATTCTTTTAAATTTTATAGATTCGACCAATAGCAAAGCAAAGATGGCATTATCATTTCAAGACGTCAACAGAAGCCACGTTTTGCAAAAGAAAACACATCTTGTCCAATGGCTGCTTTATTTTACTAATGTAATTTGTGTGTCGCGAATAATTTTTATATCCTATTTACGTATAAGTCTACCGTATTTGGTTATTGTTTGTAGAACTCGAAGAGTTGTACTGTTTGTTGTGAAAATATATTACGTCAAGGAAAAATTTGTGCTACGATCCGGTGTCGAATGAAGGTAATATATTATTTCATATTTTATTTATTTTTTTGCATGCATGTGGATATTATCAATGAGACGAATCGGTTATGTGATCGGAAATTAGTCATGGTTCTTCGTTTCTATATATTGCTCTGTAAGTCTATTACTTTTATACTTCTAAAACCGTAATTATCTGAAATGTCAACAACGAATATTTTATCATAATGTAGGTACCTTTATAAATTCAATTCTTCTTATCTTTCGATGTCTAGACCCTTAATAAATGTTTCTTTTGGAATTCGTGAATATTTTTACAATATAATTGATATCTTACAATTATCTTATTAGAATCTAACCTAAGATTTAACTGCTACTACCATTACAAAGGAGCAATTTTTATTTAAAACATCTTAATTTAAATTTCGTACACCTATTTTATCATCCATAATATAAAATTTTGAAAACTATGTATTGCTGAATCTGAGTATTAAGAAAAAATCAAGTTATAGGTAATAAATAAAAAATAACAATCTAATACAGATTTGATTAAAAGCTAACAATCAAAAAAAGCATACATACATTTATTATATATTATTAGTAATAACATAAATATATAAATATATCAATTAACTGGATGTTGTTCTGTATAGTGATTTTTAAGTGATTTTAATAACACATATTGTTATTATAGTTATTTATAAAGTGCGCACCCAGTGTTACATGAAAAAGTGCTTCTGTTCTATTTTCAGCAAGAGTTCATAAGAAAAAGTGGAGCAAATAAAAGAGTAGATTAAGAAAAACATGCAGCATGAGTATTGAAGCTGAGCCGTCCCCTAAGAAGCCAAAATTTAATGATATCAATATATTGACTGAAGCCATTGACAAATGCTTAGAAAATGTAAGAAAATCACAAAAAAATCTAAAGGCAGTGTTGGGTAGTGAGTTTGATTTGCCATTACCTCTAGTGCAAGTTTACGTCGGCCATATTACAAATGTACAAGATATTTCCAAAGCAATCCTTGTACTTAATGAAAAAATTCCTTTGAAAGGTCTTCAGCATTTAAAAAGAGTGCAACGGAAAGATATTATTTTATGCCCAACTAATTATTTAACGGATGTGACTATTATTCAAGATTATTTAGAAAAACATGTGCCTGAATTGAAAAATGTGTTTGATTATTTCAAAGAAGTACAAGTGCCATTGGTGCCACCGAAAGTTAGTCGACAATATGAAGAAGTCAAAAAGCTTTGGCCGTGCAATTTTCATCCTAATACTTACTTTGAAAAGTTAGCGGAGAATATGATGTTTCAGTCCGAGGAGCTGTCCGTTCATAGATTATATATGGAAATGGTGTTTGAAATTACCAGATGGTATGCAGTGAATAAAAATATTGGATTTTCATTAGAAAATATGTTTAAAGATATAAATACAATGATAGTTGTCGATCCTGTTATAGATAAAATTGTAGCTCTGGCGTTTGATAATAGACGAAAACATCCGATGCAGCATTCAACCATGTTAGCCATAGATAATGTAGCGAAAACTCAAGATGGCGGTGCTTGGAGTTCTGAGGATAGGGAATTTCCGGGAATCCCAGAGGAAGTGTTGCCATATTTAAAGGAAAAATTTCCATCTCTCAAGTTTTATGTGAAGAATAATAAACTTACAGAAGACAGTAAAGAAGGACCATATCTATGTACTGGATATTATATTTATGTATTAAGAGAACCATGTGTAATGTGTTCTATGGCGTTAGTACACTCTCGCGCAAAGCGAATCTTCTTTTGTATGGACAATAATGAAAATGGCGCGTTGAAATCGAGAGTGAAGTTACAAACTATCACCTCATTAAATCACCGTTTTGAAGTTTTTACCGACTTCTTATAGCTGAGTTTTATATTTTTATCTAACTGGTGACTTATAGAAATGAGTAAGCTGGTAAACTATATATTCTTCAATATATCTTCGATTTTAAATGCTACCACACTTTCATTGATGTGACAACATAATAAAACATTAGCTATCTACGAGTCAAAGTCCCGTGAAAATCGTTGCAGAGTTTAACCGGAACAAACCGACAGACAATAATTTTAAAAATTGATTTTTTGATGTTAGTTTTGTATAATTATACTTGCACATGCATTTAGTGAAAAATGTTAATTTGAAATTAAAAACAGACACTTCAATTTTATTTATATACGTAAAGTATATTGTGTTACTAGCGACTCGCCCTCGCTTCGCTCGGACTCTTCCCTAGATTTAGCACAGGCAAAGCCGCGGGATCCGCTAGTAATGCATATAAACCTTCCTCTTGAATCACTCTATCTATTAAAAAAAACCGCATCAAAATCCGTTGCGTAGTTTTAAAGATTTAAGCATACATAGGGATATAGGGACAGAGAAAGCGACTTTGTTTTATACTATGTAATATAATAAAATAATATGTGAATAATGTTTGTATTTAAATAAAAGTTTATATTTGTCTATAACCTGGTATTTCTTACACTTATACTATTTATGGCTTACATTATTATATGGTATGATTTATATTTATTTGAACGATTTCAATAAGGAACAGTTAAATATGTTAGGTTTAACATACAGCGCCATCTAGCACCGTGGTCAGAGGCTTGTGTTACGGATACCAGATAGTTTACACACTATACATATGTAACTTTCGAAACATAAATATAAACATAATTAGTTCATCACAAATGTCCCAAGTCAACTCTGTATTTAAGAATTTAAAAAGCTCCCAACACACCTCATTTATTGAAATTTTAAATTGAGCCTAAACCAGTTATCTGTAGGTAGTATTTTAGTAAAATGATGAAATGCCTTCCAACATCATGAAACCTGCATGTCTGAGAAAACCTAGCAAGTTTTCGTGCGACATGTGAAGTCCGCCAACACGCACTAGGCCGGCGCGGTGGACTATGGCCTGATCCCCCTCGTACTGAAGGAAGCCCACTCCCAGCAGTGGGACGTTAAAAAGATTTATGTAATGTAGCTTATGTATTTCATCCCAGACTAGACACAAAATAAGAAATTAAACCCCCATCGTTAGGATTAAATTGCTTATCCTCTAAATCCTCTTTTGTCCGCAATAATTCGGTTCTAATCACAAATCAGCGGATTAAAGCTGACCAACAAAGGACAGACAAAGTTATTTTACGTTGCTCTCATTTAAATAACCATATTACGAAGCGACTCGACCTCGCTCCGCTTCAGGTCGTCCCTACGTTAGTATTCATTTCTCAGAGATAAGTTGTATTCCTGTTTAATAAAGTGACCTATTTTTTTTGTTATCCTTGGGAAATGCATTGACGTATACCACCTATAGAGAACTGGTGGTTATGTAGGACTCACCGGCAAGTCAGTACTACCCACTAAGATCCAAGCACCCATTATGTTTATGGGGCGTCGCAAGATCGCTTGGGCATTCTACTACCCCGACGACCCGCCAGCACACAGCCAAGAGGGTTGTTCCTCAGTCCACTGTGCTATACACAGGAGTACCAGGAGAAATCCGCAAGACACATCGTCCACCGAAGTGGGCCCTCCCTGTACAGTCCACCGAAGTGGGCCCTCCCTGCACAGTCCACCGAAATGGGCCCTCCCTGCACAGTCCACCGAAGTGGGCCCTCCCTGCGCGTTTATTAAATTATAAATTTTTTTATGTGTTATGCATAATATTGTATACTAGCGACTTACCCTCGTTTCGCTTTAGTTCGTCCCTAGGTTCCCGTTTCGGCTAGATTAAAATAATAAATAAAATTTCTACCTCCTCCTTTTTTTTAAGTCGGGTAAATAGTAGCCTTAGTCACGCCTTATAAGTTATAACATTGCTATCTGTGAGTGCAAGTCCCGTCAAAATCGGTCAAGCCGTTTCAGAGATTAGCCGGAACAAACAGACGGACAGACAAAAATTTTAAAATTGGTTTTTTGTTGCTAGTACCATATACTTTCATATGCATTTAGTAAGAAGCTGTTAGTTTGAAATTAAAAACAGTCACTCTAATTTTATTTATATGTAATATGTATATTATAAATGAAACTATATTTTCGGATTTTGTCGCGGATTTATTATGATTTTTGGTTCCCGACGTTTCGAATGCTTTACAGCAATCATGGTCACGGGAGAAAACACATAAATATATAAAAATAACGGTCATGGTTCGAAACGTCGGGAACCAAAAATCATAATAAATCCGCGACAAAATCCGAAAATATAGTTTCATTTATAATGTCAAACATTCGCGTAAACCTAAGAAAGTATTATGTAATATGTATATATAAAAAGTTTTAATTTGTTTTTTTTTTTGTTTCAATTAGTTATTTAATTTAATTTACTATTATTAATTAGGATATTTTGTTTTGTTTTATTTTATGTTATTACTAACAAATAACAATGTTGTGTTTACCTTTAATTGGTGTAGAAAAGATGTCACCTTATTTTTATAACTATTATTTTTTTAATGTTACTTTTATACACTGTCGGTAATCCTATTTAAATAAATAAATGAATAATAATGACCCACCATATTTATTACATTACATTTTTTGAAGTGAAACTTCTTTATCGACGTATGGGAGAAATTTTGTAGCAATATAAAAATACAACAAGAGCAATGATATTATAATAAGAACAATGATAAAATAAATTACTCATTAATTGTATGCATGTCTATGATAATAAAATAGCTTTAATTTAATACGGAAAAAATTGTTTTTCTTAAGGCTTAAGCCTTATCTACCCCATTTTCGTGAAGTTGCAAATAGTAGAAAAATGATATCTCGTAAAGAAGTTTCACTTCTTTAACCTTAGTACTCTGGTATACACACATAATATATTTTATTTTTACAAGTATAGGTTGGTATGTATATGTAACACGACATTGATGGTAACTTAATGCGAACACGAAGTGTCGCAGATCGTAGATTTGCAACCGCAAGTAATTGAGCATTTACTATCATATCTAATTTATGTTATAATTGAATCTACATATTATATGAAACACGTTTGGCTCAGTTGGTAGTGACTCTGCTTTCTGCGCCAGTGGTCGCGGGTTCGAGTCCCGCTGGGGGCATACATTTGTTGAGTGCGAATGTCTGTACTCCAGTCATGGGTGTTTATGTTTATAATATGTAAGTATTTAATTTATATATGTGTAGTATATCAACTATCTGGTATCCGTAACACAAGCCTCGTAGCTTACCACGAAGCTAGATGGCGCTGTTGTAATAATGTCCTAACATATTATATTATTATTGTTACATATATTCTTATGAAGTTTTAAATTATCTTCATCTTCTTGTATAGTCTATTTTTTCTTACTTGTCTTAAATAGTAAACAAATATGGCGGACAGGTAACCAGAGATAATTTCATAGAGATTGCAATGACGAATGAATGACAACGACTGAACTTAATGGTTTTTATGCAGTGAACGTAAAGTATTGGGTAGAAATAATACGACAAGTTAATTTGATAATTTTATTACTCGGATATGACCTCCTTACTAATAATAATTTTAATAATTTTATTTTCCTTTTTTTCTTAATATAAAGTCATTTTTAAAACTTTAAACTAAAAAAGCAAATAAGCGATCGAAAGATCTCCGAGAGCGAAGTCCCTCACTCCATTTTATTACACAGTGCAATAAGATAAGAAATAATAATAATTACAAAAACAAATAAATAATCAGTATAAGTTGGTTAACAGCAATTAAAAATCTTCTATATTCTACAGATGACACTCCTATTTTAAAACCTAATAAAATTTGAAGAAAAATGTCGTACTTTGTAATTTACAAATATTGTAACTTTTTTAAAAGGTTCAGTTTCCATTCTCGCCAAATAATTTTACATGTTACATCTCTATGATTCAAAGACAAAGTAGCGTATCGAAACGTCAAAATCTTTTGTTCATATTTTATCTATAAAATTTAGTTCTGTTAAAATTTCAATTTTAGCAAAAATAATGTGTTCAAATCATAAATAAACAGCTTTTATAAGTGTAATTCATAGTGTGTGTGTTTCTAAAATAGTTATAAACGATGAAACCAAGTCTAAAATGCGGGATTTTCCGAAAATAAGTGATTTTCGTTCAAGGCAGTGTTTGTTTACCATTTAGGACAAGTAAGAAAAAATAGACTATATATATATACTTACATATATAAAGGATATAATTTTTAGAATTTTCATTTGATTTTGATCATAAGAACATCACTGATTGTTGAGTTATTGATAACTTGATTTTGAATAATATTCTTAAAAATACAGGTTATATAAGACACTAGCATTTCCCGTGGCTTCGCACGCGTACTAAAGGCCGGAAACCGAATTATTTCCGAGTCGCGCGTATCTCGCAGACCTAACGCCCGCCCTTCTCGTTTTTGCAACATTTGATACATCATTGATGCTCCGCTCCCATTGGTCGTAGCGTGATGTAATATAGCCTATAATATGTATCCAACACAAAAAGATTTTTTCAAATCGGACCAGTAGTTCCTGAGATTAGCGCGTTCGACCAAACAAACAAACAAACTCTTCAGCTTTATATATTAGTATAGATTATTAACACGAATCTAGCGATATATGAATTATCAAAATCGGTTAAGCCCTAAGTTATTTAGAGAACATGATCGAGACATACCTACATACTCCTTTGAGCTTCGCCTCAGTCGGTTAAAAAATATTCCCTCGTAATGAAAAATGAAAATATGTAGTGTAATATCTAATGAAATTGAATGCGTCTTCCTTTTTGAAGTCGGGTTAAAACTAATTTGACTCTCCCAATACCTCCTGGACTTAGCGAGTTTGATTAAATTGGATCGAAACATTGTTCGTATATATACATAATATATATAATGTATGTATGTATGTGTGTATTTAAGTTCATATACACAATGCTCGCTGGGTATTATAGCGCTGCGTCAATGGAACTGATTAATCGTGGAGCTACGAATAAAATCCATTATGGATGAGGTATCTTGATCTTTTTACTCTTTTAAGGCTGTTTTTATTCTAGTTCTACGTAGTCTTTGTCAGTTGTGAACGGATTTAAAGTTAGTAAGTAGTGTTCGTCTGTAAATATACCATATTAAAAGTACCTATCTTTATTTGCCTTGGTGTATTGGCTACCATATATGGAGGATCACATCTGGAGGTCTTGGATTTTTAGATTTACGCAAGCGTAGCGGATTAATCAAATCAAATTATTCTTTATTCAAATAGACTTTTACAAGCTCTTTGAATCGTCATTTTTACATTATTTAAATTAAATCTCAGTCTGTAAGTCTGCGTGTAAACTACCACCGGCTCGGAAAGCTATTCTGCTCAGAAGAACCGGCGAGAAACTCAAAACAGTCGCTCTTTTGAAAACAAAATTTCTAAATATTATAACGTTATTAAATTTTTTAAACAGCCAAAGTTACCATATCCATGAATTAGTAATTCTTTGGTATCTAATCTAGCGTAACAACAAGTGATCTCATAACGTTTGTATAGTGCGATTGAGTGTTTTATTATCGTCACGTCATTTTTTTAACTATAAGAAATTCGCTTATAGTAAGAAAAAAAAAACAGCGGTAGCCCAGCGGTAACGCGCTCGCTTGGATAACCGAGTTCAAATTCGGGTCTCGCACCTCTGATATTTTTATGTGCGATTCATTTCTATCATGATTACCACTTGTCTTACGGTGAAGGAAAACATCGTGAGGAAACCTGCATGTCTGAGAAAACCTAGCAAGTTTCGCACTAGGCCAGCGCGGTGGACTATGGGCTGATCCCTTCGTATTAAGGGAGGTTCGTCCCAGCAGTGGGACGTTAAATACGGCTGATGATGATGATGAAAAAATTCGCTTTCCGCGTCTGTCTGTTTGTCGCCTATCTATCCTAAACCATCGAAACGATTTGATGCGGCATTCACTATAAGATAATTTTTCATGCTCTATACGTATTAAACATGTATGTTATATGTACATTAAAAGGCAATAATTCGTAAATATATAGATTTTGGACGCTTTCAATGCCTGCACTGACTTATTACTTTAAGAGAAGAGACATATATGAAAATATTAAATGATAGTAGAAATTTTTGTATAAATGATTTATTATAACCACGGTATTCGTTGAACAATATGAAGATGATGCGCCATACTTTATAATGGCATACAAAAGAACAAGAAAGAATTGTTTTTGTTTTTTTTTTTCGAAAATATTTATTTCAAAATTGGAATGGCTTTCACAGACAGACATTGTAACAAAAAAATATCTAAAAAAATAAAAAAAGCCCGACTCTTATTCCAACAATCATTCATTTTAAGTTTTATAATTTTGATTCACTTTCACAATCAAGAGGAATCTCACCTCTTCTTCTCTTCTTTATTAAGCTATTTAAGCTAGACAGTGTGCCAAGAAAATAATACATAGGTTCATAGATTACATACATAAATATAAATGTTACACTCGAAAAAATAACTTTTCTGGCGCAGGCGGGAAAAAAAATATTAACATTAGGTACTATTTTATTCTGTTGTGTGTTTCAATCCAAAAAAACTATTAAAAAATACCATAAGTGTCAGAATATAACTAGAATAATATTTAAAAAGGGGTTATTCGAAAATTTAGCAAAAAAAAACAGTTTTTTACTGATGTTATTTAAAATTTATGATATAAATATAATAACTTTATTGTTCCATACTTTGATTATACATGTATATAATCTAAGGTTCCATATTATCGCAGCAACTGTCAAAAATAATTTGAAAATTGGCAACACTCTTTATTTGAATTGTTCCTTCAAGTGATTTTAATGAACCAAATTGGTCCAAAAACGTTCCTACTTCATCGGTCATTGTATGCACAAATTGTGTCCCCTCATTGATCACATGCAATCCGGACGGTGCTCGGATTTGACGGTTCTTTGCCTGTTAGTAATAAAAAAATAAAAATTTGACAGTTCGCGCAAAATGGACGAAATTTTGTGTTTTCGAGCACACGATGCTTTTTGGTAAGTGTAATTTGCAGTAATATAATTAGGATAATTAAAATTAATTAAATTAATTTATTAATTTTTTATTACATATTAGACATTTATGTTTTTTTTTCTATTGTTCTAGAAATACCTATAAATAAGTTTATTCAATTAAGTTTATTTATTAAAATAGGAACTAGTTATTAAACAATTGGACATTACTATTTAAAAACTTTTTTTTCGTAACTCTAGATTAAATGTGACAGTGAAAGTAATTAACAAATGTTTACTCATAAAAAAATATACAAATAAGTTTTTATTGAATTTAATTTAATTTTTATACTATGAAAAAAAAACATTTCTTACGTTTCTTAACTCTATCTTCCAGAACTTAACCGCACCGTTCTTGCACTGACCGGTTCAATCCTACAACAATAAATCCCACTTTAGTTCACTACGAGCTACAATGTTTCTAACAAACCTCAGTACGCAATAATATACCTAAACTCAAAAGAATAAGAATCATTTTGCAAGAGCAACAGCTAAATTAGTTTGTTGGTCAGTAATTGTAAAATAAGTGTCTTCCCTTCACGTGCTATTAGATTTTCGCAGAAGATAATAGTCTAAATGACATGTAACTTGAGTCCAGAATGGATCGAAAATTGTAATAATATGAGTTTTTCGCATATTGCGCTGTATTAAATGTAAGTTTGTAGTTATAAATATGTAAGAAATATATCATTTAACTGAAAAAATACTACATATATTAGAAATTCAAACGCGTGTTTGCTTTAATTTTGTTTTTTTTTGTACACTTATCGTGTTTTTTGCACAAAGATTACAGTTTTCAGGCTGTAAAGTGACAGATGTCATTGCACATTGCTAATGACTTAAAATATTTTCTTATCAATAGAAGTGGATTCATTTTTGTATTTGTTTTTGAAAACACCACGTGACCACATAAACACACATACTCGTAAATATACATATATAATGTAGTAGCACATAAAAAATCGTGTCATAAGAGTTCGTCTATCACTTATTCTTCAAAAAATTCTGTTTTTTTGTTTGAATGTTTCTAAGAATAGAATTAATTAAAAAATATATTATTATATTTGTTTAAACAAAGTAAGAGTGAGTTCCAATCTCAGGTCTCGCCTCTGACGATACTTTTCATGTACGAATTATTTCGAACATAATTACCACTTGTCTTACGGTAAAAGAAGACTATAATATGAGGAATACTGCATCTCTAAGAGAACCTAGCATGTTTTCGAAGATATGTGAAGTAAATCTCCTTTGCCATAAATTTTAAACAAATTACCTGAATAGAAATTTTACAATTTTTTTTTAAATTTCCTTATAAGAATTCTAACTTTTTCAGCCCTATATGTTAAATTCTTGATAACCAATAACCATTTTGTCATCTCTCAATTATTCCAGACGCTGTCACAACCTTAATCGTGTCCTGCCAGAGCGAGACAGAACTAGTGCAATCCACCGCTAATAGACAGACAGACACATTTTCACCAGTCAGTTTAATTCTATTAATGGAAAGAATTGGTCCAGGCATTTCGATGGTAATGAAGATTTGCTTAAGCAACTTGCTGCTCTCCGACTGACGATTCGCTCGTGTGCTCTACCATTAATGGTAAGTTTCTATTTATAAGTAGGTATTATCTTTAAAAATAAGTATTTTAAGCACATTCCTAAACAATTAAATTACATTTGGATAAAAATACATGGACGTATTTGCAGGCTTAGGACAAATACCATAAGATCACGATTGACTTATCCAAAACTATTAGTAGAAGATCCGAACTTAAATTGACCTTCACCGAGCTGATAATAGAATAAAACTTTTTATCATAAATTTAGTATATTAGAAAATAAGTTAAAAATGGGTTTGCTAAAAAATCCTGGACATCAATAAGAAAATTTTATACTGGACTTTTTATTAAAATAAAGGAAATTACAAGTAAACTTAACTATATGTACAAAGCAAATATACACTTAATTATTACTGTACAAGTCGTGTCCGCGTGGAATAGTGGCAAGAATGCTGGCCGCATTCCCCCGCTGAATGGCAATGCCGATTCTTTGGGCGAAAAATGAGCCAGCTCTCCTGTCACCAGTAGAGGTGATAAGACGAGGTGTTATGTCTTTTAAAAAATGCTTAGCACTTACAGAACTATACTGGACTTAAAGTATAAAACATATAGAATGTGAATGACGAACTACTGGGTGTGCCAGGAATAAACAGGTAATTAGATCGATGCCAGTTACTTTCACTTGATTGGATAAAAAAAAATTATATAAACATAAGTGCTGTTTTATTGCGAACACGTTGATATAGGGTTGTTTGCAAAAAATTCGGTCCTAATAGAAGTTTACGAATTTTAAAGATTTAAAATTTCAACGCGTGTCTTCTGTCCAGGATTTTTTTACCTAACCCATTTTTAATATATTTTTTAATATACTAAATTTATTATAAAATAAGTTTTATTTTATTATCAGCTCGGTGAAGGTCGATTTAGGTTCGGATCTTAGACTATATTATTTAAATCTGTTTACAATTTATACGTTCCTCAAAAAATATAGTCCCTCCTCTTCGTTGAATTCAGTCAACAATTATGTTTCTGCGCAACAAAGAGCAAACATTTCCGAAGTTCCTTAGTCAAAAGGCAAAAATGGAACCTTATAGCTTTAGCTTTGCCGTGATTGTTCATATGTTGCAGCCATTTTATTCTACGACACGTTTGGCTAAGTTGGTAGTGACCCTAGTACCATAGTACTTGCTGCGACAGCGATCGCGGGTTCGAGTCCCGCTGGGGGCATTAATTTGTTGAGCACGAATGTTTGTACTCCAGTCATGAGTGTTTAGATTTATAATATGTATTTATTAAAATTTATACATGTGTAGTGTATTAAATATCATGTATCCGTAACACAAGCCTCGTAGCTTACCACGGAACTAGATGCCGCTGTTGTAAGAATGTCGCAACATATTTATCTGTTATATTATTTATTACTTATTATTTTATATTTCACACTAAAAATTACAACCTTGGCGGGCAATCTGATTGAGGATAGTCATACAGCATTAGCATATGAGTTAGTACACAAAAGCTTTTAGTGGGTTCGTTTATTTTAAGTGGAGGATCGATAACTTTATGTATTCTTTGAGGTCCGAGTGTATAACACTGCCAAAAGCCCAACGTTTTGAAAATTTCTTAACAGAAACGGCAAATTAATGTTCTTTAAACGATCAGAAACTCGAATCCAGGACCTTACAATCCGCAGCCAAAGCTATGCTAGTCACTAAACCAAAATCCATCATGACCGAGCTTGCTCATCAAAAATTTTCCGCAAAATTAGCCGTGTTAATTGCCCAGAATGATTAATACTTACATACTTCTGAAACGGTCCCATAGTAATTCGCCGAAGAAACGATCGCGAACAAACTTTAATTGCGTCCAATAAATATCAATTAAAAAGAAACAGCGGTTACACGCGTCTTATTTCAACTGATTATTTTTTATTGTAGTCCGCCATATTTAAATTGAACATTTGGAGACTAAGACTCACTCGCATGATGCCAGCTTATTGTTTCAATGCATACAGTTATTGTCAATGTTGCAATATAGTTAAATTCAAAATTAGTTTTATTAAAAATCAATTTAAATTTTATACTATTTTCAGAATCTTCATCTATACTAATATTATAAAGAAGTAAAGTTTGTTTATTTGTTAAATTGTAAGGGGTAATCTCGGGATCTACTGAACCGATTTTAAAAATTCTTTCACCAATAGAAAGCCACATTATTGCTGAGTGTCATAGGTTATATAAAAACCGAAAAATAAAAAGGCTTTTACGTGGTAGTCCGTTTTGCAAAGCGAATCGAAGAAAGAACGGTCGAATGAAAGCGTTTCTTACGAACGCTGCCTTAACTATGAAAGATATATTTTTGAGTTCTAGAGAAAAGATGTGGAGCTTAAAAATGCCTACAAAAAAGTCAACGACAGCATATGTCTAACTTTTATATTTAAGTGACAAAAAGTAGTTTTTTTAATATTAGTATAGATAATTTAATTTTTAATATTAATAAAATAATTTAAATTATTTAAACACTCTGTACTAAAAAAGGATTATTAACATTATGCCCAACGAAGTAGGCACGGGTCAGCTAGTATATTAATATTCCACTAACTATTTTATAACAAATTTTGATTTTGATTTGATAACAGAATCAATTTCTTTCTTTATGCTGATGGAGCAGAATTTTTTCACAGTATCAATCATGTGTTCTTATTGTACATAGTGTGAAATTAGTTCATGTCAAGGTGGTCTTATCATTTTTTGATTTAATTCATCAAATCAAATCAAAATGTTCTTTAGTCAAATAGACTTTTACAAGCTCTTTTTAATTGTCATTTTTACGTTATTAAAACTAAATGTCAGTCTGTAAGTCTGTGAGTAAACTACCACCGGCTCGAAAAGCTGTTCTGCTGAGAAGAACCGGCGAGAAACTCAACAGTTGCTCTTTTCAAAAAAATATTTAGTAACAATACTGTATTACAATATTTATCTATTTATCCTACGTGAGACACAACCAGACACTAATCCCACACATTTATATCTACTAAGTATTCCGTGATAGTGTAATAAGCCTTATTCAATAACGTGTAACGTTTTTAATTTTACATTTGATTTGCCTCAAAGGCAAGTTCAATATGGACTGTGGAATTTTGTTATACACGCGTACACCTTGCCCCATAAACGATCTATTTACTTTTTGTAGGCGAAAACTGCGTGTTACAAGTTTATCCTTATTTCTTGTATCATATATTTCTTCTATACACGGTATACGTGTTTGTCGCTGTGCCTTGAGAAGCTATTAATGTTTTGACGAACAAACATAATAATATTTTAATAACTATTTCTTTAAAAAGTTCGCGGAGAGCATCACGAGTAAAGAAACTAGGACCAATTGAACATAACCTATAGTCTTCTAAATTTCCAGTTCCATCAGATATGTCACCAATTAGCAGTTCCAAGGTTACCCTGTCTCATTCAATTTGTTCCAGGCAAATTTCTCAAAGCCCCTCCCCACCCCATATGCAGGACCTTGCATCAACGACGTAGCCGTCTTGACCCGGCAATTGTCCACATCTACGCATCCCAGCTCGCCATTGGCCAGTGAATTAACAACAATTCCCCATTTATTCATTTGACCGTCCTGCTACCAATTTAGCAATAGAGTCTTGAGGACTTCGCACATCTCATCGTCTCAACGGCCAGAAAATGGTTGATTGACATGTATTTGAGAGACGGCGGTCGTATCATGGCGATTTTGAAGTGGATTTTCGCCAAAATGGCTGCCGTGTAATAAACCTGCGGTTCTGGACTTGTGTGTGTGTGCTATTTTTTTTTAAATTGTGGACAAGGACGGTTTACAAGGTGAGGGGTGATTAGGTGGCTTTGTGTATTAATGTATTTCCTGTGCTATTGAATTGCGCTGCAGTTTATTGTGTCTGGAGGTAGTACAGTCTGATTTTGACGTTCCCTTTTTTTATTGTTATTGGCAGTGGATACTTAACTATATGCCTAATAGATATAGATAATAATAATGAGAGTTCAATTTCATGTGCTTTGATATTATAGTTTTAAATTATAATACACAATTTTTTATAAAGTTCCTCAAATCTATATAGAAATCCTGTAAAAAAATAACTGTCCGGATTTAAAAAAAATAATTTTTTGGGTAATTTTTCATATTTTTTTTCCAAAAAATCTTAATCGGTATAGTAAAAAGATTTTAAGAGAAATTAGCCAAATCAGTAATAACTTCTTCAAGTTATGTCTTTATACTCGCGATAAGCATTTTTCTTAATTTTTATTCGTACATATTGATTTATTAAATATAAAAATATATATTGTTTTTTATATACATATATCACTAAATATTAAACCAATGTCCTCCGTCGCGTCTGTGTGTCTGTCGGTCTGTCTGTTCGCGATAAACTAAAAAACTACTGTAACGATTTTCATGCTGTCTTCACCAATGGATAGAGTGGTTCTCGAGGAAGGTTTTAGTATATACCTATTAGTTAAGTTTTTTTGCTCACGCTTAATCTAGGGACGAACCCAAACGAAGCGAGGGTAAATCGCTAGTCTTATTATATATATGGCAAACGTTTGGCGCAGTTTGTAATGACCCTACTTTCTTGCGCCAGCGGTCGCGGGTTCGAGTCCCGCTGGGGGCATTCGTTTGTTAAACTCGGATGTTTGTACTCCAGTCATGAGTGTTTGTATTTATAATATGTATGTACTTAAACTTATATATGTAGTATATCTACTATCTGGTATCCGTAACACAAGCTTCTTTCGCAGCTTACCACGGAACCAGATGGCGCTGTTGTAATAATGTCCCTACATATTTATTTATTTATGCTTGAAAATTAAAATAGTTTTTCGTAATCAAAGTTCATGACGTGAACACGAGATGAATTTACGTATATTTAAATGTTTTGTTGACACAACAGTACTAAACTATGTCAAACCATATACGGCGACCTAGATAGTTTTAAGATATATGATGTCGTTCATCAAAGAATTTAAAATAGAAGACATTTCTATTATTTTATTCGAATATAATTATTATTAACTAACGCACAGATTCTTCCCTGAATATTATTAGCGGTTAGAACAGAACGGTCTCAGAGAGTACATACAATAGTAGTTGACCCGTCCAACCGTCATATAAAATTTTAATAAAATCCGTCGAATGGGAACCTCATGATGTGTTACAGACAGACTGACAAAATTTCTAAAAAATATAAATTCGGCCTCTGTTTCGATACAAATGAGAAAGAGAAAATGAGAGAAAGAGAAAGAGTAAGAGAAACGTTAGGGACGAACTCGAAGTGAAGAACTAAGTTAATATTAGAGAAAACTTTAAATAAAAAGTGTTTTACGTTAAATAAAAGTAAAAGAAAAACACAAAAGTGTATTTTAAACGGTTTCTATTTGCTACATCAATGTATAAAACAAAGTCGCTTCCCGCTGTCTGTCCGTCCCTATGTATGCCTAGATCTTGTAAACTACGCAACGGATTTTGATGCGATTTTTTTATAAGTAGATAGAGTGATTCAAGAAGGTTTATATGTATAACTAGCGGATCCCGCCGCTTCGGCTTTACTCTATTTCTAGGGGCGAACACGAGCGAAGTGAGGGAGGATCGCTATTTTACACGCTTTTTATTAGCTTCACCTGTATGTATGTTTGTATGTTTGTTTGTAACCGACTTCTTTGGGCGCGATTTTCAGATTTCGTTCAAACTTTGTAGATTTATTGAGGACCGATGACAATACACTAATTTGATATAATTATTCCATTTTTCAATTTGCAAAATATGATTTTTGCTAGAAAAAGTAGAAAATAAATAATAGTTGAAAAAAACTAAAAAACACGCTTTTTATAGAAAACCGAACTAAAAAATAGAAAATAAAATTTTATTTTAAAAAAAGCGTGGGGTGCTTTTTAAGATATTATCGAAATGATAATGACACCATGCACCCCACGCTTTTTTTTAAATAAAATTTTATTTTCTATTTTTTAGTTCGTTTTTTTTAAAAATATGTATCTACGAATGTGTAAAGTATTTTCCAAAAACGTTAATTTTTTACTTTTATTATTATTTTATAATGTTTATCTAAAAAAGTAATAATTGTCCGTTAGCCAGTTTTGCGTGTATTATATTCTATGGCGCAGTACGATCATCACAGAGTCAAGTTACATTGATCGTAATAACGCTTTATATTTTATATTGTCAGTGAAAGAGACGGTGCGAGGTATTTTGCAGTGTCCTTATAATCTTTTAATATTTCTTAATTGTGAAAACTAAATATTAAATATAAAATCTATAACTTCATCAAGGTTTCATCAATTTCTGGGTAATTTTAAAGTTTTAACTCGTACCGGGACTAAAGAAGTTAATTATTTTAGGTATGCTATTTGTATAGCTTAGAGCTTATATTGCTTAGAGTGTTTGTCTACAGTACAGTTGCAAGTTTGATTCCCATATGGGACAAAAAGAGATTCGAGTCGTAATCTTCTGTCAAGTTGTTCTTATAGTATATATTATCTCTAAACTTACATAGTTGGTCCTGAAGATGTTTGCGTTGTTCCTTAACAGTAATAGTATAATGCGAGACCCCAGATTCGAACCCGCTTCACGCGATTTTCCAAACGAGCCCACTACCACTGCCTCTGAAATATTTTAAGAGTATTTTGCTGACGCCTAAATATATTAAGTTAGTGATAAGTTAATACTTTTTATATCTAACATGATTCTATTATTTTAGGAGCCGTAATATAACCGCCTCTAACCCTCGAGGCGCTCGAGAGAAATACTGACGGTAACGGTCATAAAGAGGCCACATGGAGGCCATTCTCAACTGCCAGCGAACGTATTTGATCGGCAATCGTTTCACCAAGAAAATCTTCCCAGGGTTGATCCCCCACATACAGTACCACATCTGCCGTTCCAGCACAAACATGCTTCTGAAAATTGAGAACCAACTACTTCAACGGCACCGACAGAGGGAGACTACTGGCATTAAGAAACTGTACAATTCATTTTTCGTCTTATTTTAACCAACCAAAGAGTTCTGTTCATCATCAGACCATATTTCATAGTGACTTTAGTGTTGTGTGGGGATGGCCCCAATGTGATGGAATTTTTCGAAGAGAACAAAGACTATATTATGCACGAGGGTAGAAAGGACCTGGCCTGGGAGTCGTCTGTCAGGTTGACTTTAGTGGGTAGTAACGAGGATTTGGGGATGTTTCTAGAAGAGAGGGACGGGAGGAAACGGAAGTGGCAGGGTGAGGGGAAGATGATGAGGCGCGAGGACGAAGAGAGGGAGCAGCGGAAGATGCCGCCCAAGAAGATTATGGGTGAGTTTATTTTTTAATTTAACGTGTTTCCATTTTTTTACCAGGTTATTTGTGTAAATTGGGGAGAAGAAGTTTACTTAAATTTACATTTTAGTAAAACAGTAATTTCCTATGATTTACTTGATTATGTGGTATGTTATGCAATATGTGCTTTTAAACTAGGTTGTGTTATTGAAAGTTTCATTTCCGTCTTCATGTTTTTAATATTTCATTACTTTTAATGTACCAGAAATTATAAAAAATATTGTATTTTAAGAGGCCGTCTCGACTGGCAGTTGTTGTCGTTAGGATGATTCTTTCACACTTCAGAATCTTAGAATAAAGTTCATTATTAATATTAATATGAATGTTTATGTTGATAATTATGACTTGCATAAATCCAGACGGTGATGTGAAACTCACCAGCTAGAAATGTCAGTACCCACTACACACTAAAACCGAACTCATCTTTCTTTATGCAGCGTCGAAAAATTAAACGAAATCGATTCAGTATTAAATTACTACGCGAAAATACTCAGTGGGACAAATTCGCCTGGAGGCAATCACTTCCTAGTTGCCTTGAGCCTACTTGCTGCGCCAGCGGTCGCGGGTTTGAGTCCCGCTGGGGACATTCATTTGTTGAGCACTCCAAAACTCCTGTTTGTACATTGGTGTTTATTATTTATAATAAAAAAAAACTATCTGGTATTCGTAAATCAACCTTACTACGAGATTAGATAGCGCTGTGTGTAATAATGTCCTAAAATATTTATATTAATTTATTTTTTTAAAAAGAGCAACTGTCGAGTTTCTTGTCGGCTCTTCTCAGCAGAACGGCCTTCCGAGATAACCTTCCTCCAGACTTGCAATACATACATACATTTAAACAAGGGATTAATTAACCCTCACTTCGCTCGGGCTTTGATATATTTAGCGCGAGCAAAGCCGCAGGTTCCACTAGTTTTTTTTAACATTTTATTATGTAATAAGTTTAGTTAGAATATATTGAGACATTTGTGAGGGACATTTTTTTACAATAGCACCATCTAGTTCCGTGGTAAGCTACGAGACTTGTATTACGGATACTAGATAGTTGATATACTACATACAAATTTAAAATACGTGCTCAACAAATGAATGCCCCCAGCGGGACTCGAACCCGCGACCGCTGGCGCAGAAAGTAGGGTCACTACCAACTAACGTCTCACAGACGTTATACTTTTGAATGAAAGATGTGTATATTAGTATGACTAACAAAGTAGATTGTGTAAAACGAAGAGTCCCATATAAATATTTGTTTGGTAAAAGGATTTTAATTATTCAATTAATTTTGAATTACTTGAAAACGTTTTTAAATTAGTACAATTTACTCACATACAGTTCGCGTCATGTAAAAAGAACGCTGGAAGAAAGTGGTGGGGGGTGTGTTTGCGCATCGGTACATTCGCATACGAAATTCCTAAGCCTATTCTTTTATTTTTGAACTAGCCTTTCGCTCACGATGTATATTGATTATTGGTACGTACTTTGAAAAATATATTAGATAGAATTTCATTAAATAGAATTCTATTAATTAATAAAATATGTTTGATTCAGTGTAGAATGTTTAATCTACTTACAAAAAATTAAATTATTTCGTTTAATATATTTTTTTAAATTATTAACTGCATTATTATCAGAATCTCTCTTTATAAAACAATATACGTCAAAAATATTTTTTCACTATTTTTTATATAAAATCATTTCGAAATAATTAACTTTTGTGTGCGCGATGGTATTTTAAACTGACAAACCAATAGCGAGCCGGAAAGCATGCGACGCGTGCCTCTACGTCCCGCGCCCCGCGTCTTACCACCAAATTGGCCGATAAATCGCCTCTGCGCAACTTGACAGCCAGCGTTCTTTTTACATGACGCGAATTATACTTTGGATGATATAAATGTATCACTGACCGTGACTATCGATTTGTCAAAGATGAGTTGAAGCTACAGATGCGCTAATAGGGTGTTGGTATTTTTAAATATTAATACCAGTTATGAAAATGTAAAGATTTTTAGTACTCGTAATATTTTTAGTAAAGTATTTCTTTTATAGAAGGCAGATTTATATCATTACCTACATAATTACGAGTCGTTTGTCGTACGTCCCACTTGCAGTGTGGATCGCGGGTTCAAGTTCCGCTGGGAACATTCATTTTGTAAAGAGCACTCCAGTCATGAGTGTTTTAATAGTTTATCACTACATAGTATAAAACAAAGTCGCCTTTTCTGTCCCTATATCCCTATATCCCTATGTGCGCTTAAATCTTTAAAACTACGCAACGGATTTTGATGCGGTTTTTTTTAATAGATAGAGTGATTCAAGAGGAAGGTTTATATGCATAACTAGCAGATCCCGCGGCTTTACCTGTGCTAAATCTAGGGAAGAGCCCGAGCGAAGCGAGGGCGAGTCGCTAGTTTATTATAATATAATATGTATGTATTTAAAAGTTAAACTATCTGGTATCGCAAAACCTCCAACATTTGTTTTTAATCATATTAATAATGTGACTTTTCAAATGATAGTCGGGAAGGTTAAGTTTAGGTCGTTATGGGAAAAATATTTTTATATACCTACTTTATTTTTTATATGCCTACTTTAAAAATTAAGAGTACTTATCTATTCGTAATTGTAGAATTGCTTAGGAAGGATATTGTTTTTTATTCTGAAATGATAGGTCCATACTTATTTATGTAAAAGTCTGATAATAAAACAAATATATTTTTTATTTATGATGTAAAGATAATGTTATTTCGAGATTTACTCGTTATTTACAAAAAATATTTTTAAGTTTGTACCATTTTTTTTAATTTCGCTTGTTTACCTAACTTTTATATTAATCTATTAATACCCTAACGACAGAAAAGAAGTAACCGTGATATTTTATGAGGCACTTATAAAGTTTTATTAACGTCCCACTACTTGGCTTATAATACTTTACTAAGAAATATTACATAATAGTTAAAAAAAACTAAATCTAAAAATAACAGGAAGTTTTTGTCTGTCGATAAATACCACTAACTTCTTTCATTTCTACTACTCTTTTTTTAACTCTTTTTTCCATCTTCTTTATCAGTTTTAAGTAGACATACGTTATTTGTCTACACAACGTAACATATGCATTTCTAAATATATGAGCGATGGTCGTAGTATTTCAACTCCAACTACCTCCGAGAGACAGATCGTTTAAGGTATCATTCGAATCTAATAAACATCTTGTTTAGTCGATTCTATATTGATATACAATGATAAAGTGACAAATTATAAAGTTTTGTATAACCAGTATTATGCGGCGCGTTTTAAAGACGAGACGTTCTTGTAGTGAGTGACTTGCGACTGCTGTGTGTTCAGTGCTTTTTAAATTGTTAGTGTTATTACATATAGGTCATACATAATTGCATAGTATCAAGATGAACGTCTAGAAAGTGCAAAGTTACTAAATATTTTGCTATAACTTTAATAGTTTAGCTCCGAGTTTATATTGTGAACCTTAAATGTATGTAGCGTAAAGCTCATATCGTTAATTACCCATTTGTAAATAGATTTATTTTTAAGCCAAATTATATTGAAAAAAAACGGTTTAAAAGTAATCAAACAAACTAATACATAAAATAGAAAACTAATTCACATAAATGTCTTATTTTTCTTTAACTAACTGACTGAATCTTTAGCTTCTAACAAAAGTTCAAATTGACGATATAAATATAAATAGTATAAATAAATATGTTGGGACATTATTACATAGCGCCATCTAGTGCCGTGGTAAGCTACGAGGCTTGTGTTACGGATACCAGATAGTTAACGTGCTCATTATGCAGTCGGAGACATACTTGTTATGTACATTGTACATGTTTATAATAGTTTTATTTTTTCCGTAATATTTTCGTCATATTGTTTTTCTTTGTCAACGTTGTTCTTATCTTTTTATAATATGGCGGTAAAAACGGGCATTTTATTTTTAAAATTTTAATGGCACTCACTATTAAAACTAATCTATCGACGCCTCGCAAGCTAAAATAGTAAAAACAATTAAGTCGGTTAGGCTGTAGAGCGTGTCTAAGAAATATACAGTATATTCCCTTTTTTGTAATATTTTTCATTGATGCTCCGCTCCTTTTTTGGTCACGACGTGATGTTATACTTCCTCGATAAACGGACTATCCAACACAAAAAGAATTTTTCAATTCGGACCAGTAGTTCCTGAGATTAGCGCGTTCAACCAAACAAACGAACAAACTCTTCAGCTTTATAATATTAGTATAGATGCATACATACATACATACCTACATACATATACCATACATTGAAACACATAACCCTCCTTCTGCCACAGACGGTTATACTCCAGTGATGCGAATTAGTATTTACTTACTTATTTTCTTTATGTGATATTAATAACAATGTTACATTTAAATTTAATATCTTGTTCGAAATAATTTGTACTTTGTAGTATGTTTTATAGACTGTGGTTTTCTTTTCCGAGAAATAATAAAACTAAATATTTGCATATTATGCCATTTAGTAAATATTTACTCGACAAAGATTTTTCTTACGGAGAATGTAGGAAACACATTTTAGTTACTAGTAGCCTAATTTCGTTTAAATTAGTTAAAAGTAGCCTAAGTTTCTCCTTATAACATTACCTATCTGCGAGTGAAAGTCCCGTCAAAATCGGTCCAGCCGTTTCAGAGAATACCCAGAACAAACAGATGGACAAAAATTAAAAAAAAAAAATGATTTTTTGATGTAAGTACGGTACATACTTTCATATACATTTAGTGAAAAGAAATCATTAAAAAAATCAACAGATTTGAAATTACAAACAGACGCTTCAGTTTTATTTATATGTATCTACGGATTATATTAGCTTTACTTTACTTTCATCTTTTCCTCGCCCATAATATTGCTAACTCTGATAGAATATGTCTGATTCGGGATTTCAACCCGCGACCCTCGACTTTACATCACACACCACCTTAATAAGATTTATTTAAACAATAACCAAAGGCATTCTCTTAAATATTCAAATCAAATCAAATCAAAATATTCTTTATTCAAATAGACTTTTACAAGCTCTTTTGAATCGTCATTTTTACATTAATAAAATTAAATGTCAGTCTGTAAGTCTGTGAGTAAGCTACCACCGGCTCGGAAAGCTGTTCTGCTGAGAAGAACCGGCGAGAAACTCAACAGTTGCTCTTTTCAAATATTTGGTAACAATATGGTATTACAATTTATCTATTTATCCTACGTGAGACACAACCAGTCACTCCCACACATTTACATCTACTAGGTATTCCGTGATGGTGTAATAAGCCTTATTCAGTAGCGTATTTTTAATTTTAGATTTAAATTGCTTCAAAGGCAAGCTCAGTATTGACTGTGGAATTTTATTATACATGCGTACACCTTGCCCCATAAATGACCTATTTACTTTTTGTAGGCGAAAACTGGGTGTTACAAGTTTATTCTTATTTCTTGTATTTATACCGTGTTTGTCGCAGTGCCTTGAGTAGTTATTAACGTTTTGACGAACAAACATGATGTTACAATATATATATTGCGCAGCAACCGTAAGTATACCTATTTCTTTAAAAAGTTCGCGGAGAGTATCCCGAGCGCTCATGTTATAAATAGCCCGAATGGCCCTTTTTTGAATTATAAATATTGATTTAATATCCGCTGCATTACCCCACAACAAAATACCGTACGATAAAATGCTATGGAAATAGCTAAAGTAAACAAGTCTGGCAGTATCAACGTCCGTTAGCTGCCTGACTTTTCTAACAGCGAAAACAGCTGAGCTCAGTTTACTCGCAAGAGACGAGAGATGGGGACCCCATTGCAGACCCGAATCTAAAGTCAATCCCAAGAAGACCGTGGAATCTACCGTATTTAACATGTCGTTATTAAGATACAAATTGAAATTCTGCCTTTTTACATTAGGTAATAAAAACTGCATATATTTTGTCTTCTTGGCATTTAAAGCCAGATTATTGATGTTAAACCAGTGAAGTATATGCGATAATGCACTATTTACTTCGTCGTAATTATTTAACTTTCTATCAACTTTAAAAATTAAGGAGGTATCATCCGCAAAGAGTACAGTATCACACAATTTATCGGCATAAAACGGAAGATCATTAATATAAACTAAAAACAAAAACGGACCCAGGATAGATCCCTGCGGAACACCCATTCTAAGACGAGAACCAGAAGAATTGACGTTATTTACCGCGACCTTCTGAACCCTATCAGTAAGATAAGAAGCAAGTAGATCGAGAGCAATACCACGAACACCGTAATGTGCAAATTTAAGTAAAAGAGTTTCATGTTCCACACAATCAAAAGCTTTAGATAAATCACAGAAAACTCCAATTGCGTTCTGTGATTTTTCCCAAGCGTCATAAATATGTCTAAGAAGCGCAATCCCCGCATCAGCTGTAGACTTGCCTTTAGTGAAACCATACTGTTTACTATGTAAAATATTATTTGTGTTAAAATGAATTATAAGTTGACTTAAAATAAGTTTTTCAAAGATTTTACTCATACATGGCAATATAGAAATAGGTCTATAGTTGCCAGGATCATTTTTTTCCCCATTTTTGAAAAGAGGTATTATTTTACTAATTTTCATTAGATCAGGAAATATTCCTGTATCTATGCATTTATTGAAAATAAGAGACAATTGTGGTGCAATGTTTGTTATTATTGTATTAAGTAATTTAACAGACATGCCCCATATATCACCAGTTTTTTTAAGATTGATAGTTTTAAATATTTTAATTATTTCATCCGCATCTACATAAGAAAATTTAAATTGGTGATCACAGTGAGGAGTATGACTTTTCAAAGAAATTAATGCATCTGTAGGAGAAGATTTTAAAGAAGATGTGACCTTTTCAGGGATTTTCGTAAAATAACTTTCAAATGAACTTGCAACATCTTCATTGGAACTCACTGTAGCATTATTAATTAACAGTTGGACAGGTTCACTAGCGGGCTTTGATCTTCCAGTCGTACGAGTAATCACGTCCCAAGTGGCTTTAATTTTATTATCAGAATTTAAAATTTTATTTCTTATGTATATAGACTTAGCCTGCTGACAAACATTTTTAAAAATTTTAGAGTAAGCTCTTACCCGACTATGGAAACTTGGGTCATGATTCCACTGCTTCATACTATATAATTCATACAATTTATCTCTACTTCGGTATATACCGACTGTCGCCCAGTCGCTAAATTTCATTTTAGGGTTCTTAATTACAGTGCGCTCTTTAAATACGTCATTGAATGACTCTAAAAGTATATAAAATATTTTATTATAATAAGAATTAGGACTGTCAACTGCCATGTCCATTTGTAGTAATTGCTGCGTAACTTTATCTTTAAAAAAATTAATTTTATAATGATTCATCGGTCTGTATTTTATTATTTGTTGAGTATTAATAGCATTGCTTGATATTGAAATTTTTTGACCCAAGTGGTCTGAGCTTAAATTTCCTATTATTAATTTATCGAGAACTTCTCCATGATAGAACACATTATCAATACACGTGGAGGAAGAATTTGTTACTCGAGTTGGTTCGCAGAAAACGTTACTTAAGTCGTATGATCTGAATAGACTTAAAAGGCGATTACTGTGCTGCGTTACTTGTAGTATATCGACATTAAAATCCCCGCATACAATTATGGATTTACTACTAGTACATACATTTCTAAGAATATCGTCCATCTTATTTTCGAATATATCAAAGTCACCCGAAGGGGGCCGGTACACGCATAATATAACATACTGTTGAGTCTCAACGCAGGACAGTTCTATAGAACGCTCGACAGAGAGTGCCACTATGTCCTGTCGGCCCTTGCAAACTATATCATTTCTAACTAATACAAGAGAGCCACCGCGAGTAGCGTTCACTCTAACAAACGAACTTGACAATGTAAAATTTTCAATATTTAAAATATTACAATCTTTTTTGAGCCATGGTTCAGTTAGGCATATTACATGAATATTATCTTTCACTAGGTAAAGTTCTAGTTCTAGTTCTTTGCCACCTAAGCCCTGTATATTTTGATGAACAATATTTAATCTATTAGACTTAGGCATTGTCTTGATATTTAGTTTAAACTAGAACTAGCAATTTCTACACAAACATTATTTTTATGTAGTAAATTATTATTAATAATAACAATGTTCTGAGTTGTACAATGTACAACTGGGTTTTGTATATTATAAGCTACTAAAGTAGCAAGTTTTTTCCTATAATATAAAGGCAGATACAAAGTATCCCTTGTCACCTTAAGACTAGAATAATTAATAAATTTATTAATGTCAAAATAAAAGAATGCGTCACTATGACGGTGAGTTGTATTATAAATAGCCATATTAAGGCTATATATGTACTTATTTTGTTCATCAGTAAGGGAAGAGGAATAAGGAAACGAGCAAATAATAAATTTGCACTTAGTCCTATTGTGTAAATTAAGTAAATTTTCTATACTATTTATAACATCCTGTTTCCTTACAGATGAACTATCCCCTTGGAGAAGTACTATAGTACTATCTACACACAATTCCATTGAGGATATTTTTCTAATATTATACTGGAAACTGGCACCAGGTGAACATATATTTTGTACATTATTAATGTGTTTTCCAAGCAAAGCGCCAAAGCCTTGGCCTATTTTATCAGACACAACAATTACATTACCATGGACCGCGGTACTGGAGGAAATATCTATGCTATAATTACTGTTACATTTTACACTATTCATTTGCTTTTGCTCATTGTGTATAACCGAGACATCTTCACCTACAGAATTACTTTGAATATTTTTATCTTCTGATTTTGGTGTGTTACAGTCACACATATGTTTATTAGTAAATGATTCAAATCTTTCATAATTATAATTACAAAGTTCAACTAAATTAGTTGCAGCAAGAATGTGCTCCTGTATCTGTTTTTGTGAGCACTCATACTTTGTGGTAATTGAATTTAATTCACAAGTTAAATTGTCAATTTCTACCTGTAGTTGTAGTGTGTCTCGCTCATACAAAGACCTACTTTCACTGAATTTTATTCTGTACTGTTTTATTTTATTTATTAACTTTAAGCGTTCACTCCTCAATTCACAAATATGTTTAGAAGAATATTTATTATTAATTAATTTCTTTGATTTTTTAATAAATTTATTCAATCTAATATACTTTTTTAATTTATTATGGGTTGAGAAGTGAATAGAGTCTTTATTACAAGAGTCATCATCTTTGGTTAAGTCTATTATGATTTGTTGTTTACATTCCACCAGCTCTGTATATAAAGATTGAGTTTTCATCGACTGATGTGACAATTTAAACTCCTCGAGCTGGAGTATAATACTTTTAGATTCCTCTAAACTTATTTCAAGTTGGGTGATTCGACTTAAAGCTTTCTCATGTTCATCACTGCACTGGCTGAATGTGTTCACAATTTCACTCAAACGGTCTCGCTGTGATACAACTTCTAAATAATTGTCATGTAACTGAGCAAGTTCATTTTTTAAATCTGAATTTTTTTTAATTATTTGCTGAATTTCCTCCTCACTGTCCTCACGTTCTTGCAGAAGCTGTTTGCAAAGGTCCTGAGAAGATTTTAATTCTTTTAAAGTAGTGTTCAATTTGAATTCCAGATCTTTGAACGCAGCCTTGCGGGTGATTATTGATTTTTCCATTGCTAATTTTCTGAAATTAAGTATGGGAAGTGAGATACTGAGGATATAAGAAAGATAAGAGAATTATGGATGAATGTTGAAAAGTGCAAATATATATATAAATAATATTAATAGTTAGGGAAGTAAGACAACAAAGGGAAAGTTCTAAGAGAATTAAGCAATGATTATTTATGTATAACATTAATTTACAAAACATAAGCTTAC
This sequence comes from Boloria selene, assembly GCA_905231865.2. Classification (NCBI taxonomy): domain Eukaryota; kingdom Metazoa; phylum Arthropoda; class Insecta; order Lepidoptera; family Nymphalidae; genus Boloria; species Boloria selene. The sequence continues at coordinate 299,530 of HG993158.1, read as the reverse complement.
AATTTAAATAGAAAGGCACAAGACTGTTTTATCAATGCTTGTAATTATGTATGTATTATGTGCTTTAGCAGTATTCTAAGGAAGTTAAAAGTTAAACTAATATTTAAACTTATAAGCTACTAATTCCTAATTATTAAAAGATACTTAATACTATTAGATGTTATATATAATATATATAGTAAATTGTGTAGTGTATTTGAGTTTATCTGTCTGTGGCAAATGTATTTATCTTCAGCTTTGCTTCCAACTTGTCAAGCAAAGTGAGAATATTAACGATGCCAGGATGTGAGAATTGACGTAACTCACTATCTGTGAGTTTTTGTGGAGTAGTTTAGTGTTTTATATAAAAGTAATTGGTCAAATACTCCCCGGGTTTAATAGTATTTCAAAATCCTGCCGTTATCCATTGACAGCTCCACGACGATTTTCAAATACAGCACATTATTGTATATTATTCGATAGGTACACACATAAAACAACTATTATACACCATATGACTTTGAAAACACAATAAATTAATATAAATATAATTATTTTACATATTTTATACAAATTAAAATACGGAGCTACAATTTTGACGTATCACCTGGGCCAGTGTTGCCAGTCTTGATCATGATCATACTCGGCCATAATATTGGTATTCTACATAGGTTATGACTTATGATTACGCTGTTTGTTTGTTTTCCATTCTAGTACTAAGAAAGAATATGTCTGACTCGGGATTTCAACCCGCGACCCTCGACTTTATATCATAGCCTTAATGAGATTTATTTAAACAATAACCAAAGGCATTCAATTAAATACAATAAACATAGTTATCTATGAGATGGTACGTGTGCTTCTATTTCACTTATCAGTTATGTATGTAGGAACGTGTACAGATAGCGTTTGATTGAGAAAGTGGCGATTTGTTTTAAATAATCTAGTTCTATCTATACAATAATATAATACTAGTGACTCACTCTAGCTTTGCTCGGGTTCTAAGAAGTTCTTTTAAACGATTATGATGACGTGTTTTCCTGTAGACCGAGAGGAACAGTAAACGCGGTAAATTTCAGTCATGTATCTTCACATGCAATAGCTGTTCCCTGGTCTCACTAAAACTAAAAAAGGATGGACTAATTAAAATTTCGATGTTTTATTCTGTGTGTTAAAGGAAAAAATAAATTCTCACTAACCAAATCAATAGGATTAGTTAGTTTGTGTTTATATTAATTATAATTATATATAATATAAAAATAATTTCAGCGTCAAATGTTGGCTGATTACATTTTTTTTGTTCGATACCTAAGGATATCCAAGATATTCATATTCACATTATCACCAAATCAGGATCTGATAATGGGATCCTAGGGAAATTGAGAGCAACTCTCAAATTTTATAGGCATTTATTACGTTTTTCATATATTTTCTAAAGCTGTTCAAGAAATTCCGATGATGTAAGGTATATCTCCTCAACGGTTAGGAGTTGAAAGAAAATTCTTTTAATATTATAACGTACTTATAAACTGATAGTCGTATTCCTTCAGGATATTAGGTGGATTGATAATAAAAGGTAAATCTTATTACCGTCTACGAGTTACGTGGAAAAATAGACGTGGACAAATCTCGATTGACTATTGTCGTTCATTTCAATACTTCGCTGACTTATTGGAGCAGTAGTTTAGTTAGCCTTCCATTATATTATATTTAAACATAATATCTAATTTCCACTAAAAAAATAATAATAAATTATTTTTTAACAAAAATGAAAACCGACTTGAAAACGTTACAAATCGAAATAAAAAAGAAAAAAAAATAATTTTAATTATTTAGTTATTGTTGGAGTCGTTGCCAGCCAAAGCAAAATAATCTTAATACAATTTGATTAATGTATCAATTTGTAAATTGCTAAGCATTTTTTAAAAGACATAACACCTCGTCTTATCACCTCTACTGGTGACAGGAGAGCTGGCTCATTTTTCGCCCAAAGAATCGGCATTGCCATTCAGCGGGGGAATGCGGCCAGCATTCTTGCCACTATTCCGCGCGGACACGACTTGTACAGTAATAATTAAGTGTATATTTGCTTTGTACAAATAGTTAAGTTTACTTGTAATTTCCTTTATTGTAAATAAATATATTTTCCTTTTAGTTTCGATTTGTTCCTAAATCAATTCCGCCATAATGCGTTGTAGTGGAGATAAAACGCCGTAAGAAAGAATAGTAAAAATAAAGAACTTATTAATGACTTCTTATTATGTTATTGTGTATGTGTAAATTAGATAACCGATAAATAACGATTTAAAATCACTTACACCAATATAGGTTTTATCGCGACCAGTAGAAACCGGTATTTGCTTCGATTGATGCTAGTTAGTAGAGTTAACCAAACAATTTGTGATTTGAATGAAAGCAATGTAGTATAATGTGAGATATCTCTCTCTAATCATTCTTTTTTATAAGTGATTACGCAAACCCAATTTTTTATTTGTTTGTTTTGATCTATTAAAGGTAAAGATCTAGACAAGCAAGCATAATCTTTCTCAGTAGCAAAATCTATTAAAATATATCTAAATTATGAGGAACTTATGAGTATATAATGGTATAGGGAAAAAAATACATATCTATACTAATATTATAAAGAGGAAAGATTTGTATGTAAGTATGTTTGTAACGAATTGGCTCAAAAAGTACTGGACCGATTTTAAAATTCTTTCACTATTTGAATGCTACATTATCACTGATTAATATAGGTTATTTTAATTGCAAGAAAAAAATAAGGATCCCTACTAAAACTACAATAATGTTACTCAAGGTGTAAAAAAAAAGCCTATAAAATATCTTTCATCGCATGCGCTGCGAAAACTATTGATGATAGAACAAAAAAATATTAAAGAACATATCAATATCGATTTTGACGGAACTTTCTGAGTAACTTAGGCTACTTTTGTTTTATTATAAAACTAAATTTATTTTAACTTACGCTTAGCGAAGCGGGCCAGGTTTGCTAGTCTAAAGATATAACAAAACCAATTAGCTCGGGAAATATAAAAGAAAACAAAAGTTTGTTTAAGGTCCATAATATATAATCAGCAAGTTAGTCACATCTTCTAAGGAAATATCATGATTTAACCTAAGCCTTTTCATCGTCAAGAAAAAAGAAACAGACATGCATACATATAAAAATTTTCGTTTGATTCAAAATATAATACCAAACTTATAGTTGTTCGTAAACCAGAGCACCGAATCTTAGCCATCTTGTCGAGCCTCACGACCGCCAAATATAATCTTATTATAATCTCATTTCTTCTAAACTAAGATATAAAGATAATTTTCAAGTGGCACAATGCTACGTGTTTATCGCAGACACCGTGTCGCTGAAATTCAATGTTCATTTACGTCAAACTAGCTTTATCGCGTTACGCCAAGCATCTAAGATCTATCAATTCCATCAAGATGAAAAAATCATTTGAATTAATTATACTGTCCTAATAGTGCTTTCTTAGGTTTACGTGAATATTTGACATTATAAATGAAACTATCTTTTCGGATTTTGTTGCGGATTTATTGTGATTTTTGGTTCCCGACGTTTCGAATGCTTTACAGCGCACATGGTCACGGGAGAGACTAAGGTATTAGAATTTAGACGTCTCAGGGGATTATATACTTGTTACAGACAGTGCCTACCCACAATTTACAAAAAAACCAAATGGCACCAAAGTACCTTATAAATTTATACGTTCTAATTCTAAACATTTTTTTAATTATTATCATTTATAACATTTTGACTAAGTTTTAAATCCAATTTTCCTTTTTTTGGTGGTTGTATATTGTTTTTTTGTTTAGGATAATTCGAATTATTTACTGATGTAAGAATAACCATCGAAAAGATTACAGATTTATTAAGGGCTCAAATATTTTTAAAATTTTAAACTCTACAGCCTTTTAAAGACATCTACATCCCTATTCTCTCCTGTGATCGTGATTGGTTATGACTCAAAAATCAAAATAAATCAAATAAAATGTCTAAAAATCGCGAGAATCTAAAAAGTATTATGACACGTAAATCTAGTAAGTACATGTTTTGTTTAGAAGCAGGTCAAATTCGAGTGTAGCACATTTAGATCTTTAGCATATCTCGTATGAATCTCGTAAAAATTAGCCAAGTCTAGACCAAAACGCGTAACGTGTAGTTGGCCTTAAGCATTTTATTGGCATTCAAGTAGCTTTACATATCATAATTAAGTTAAGCTCGCCAATAAAACCGTGCCGTCAACACCTCTCGGAACCGTGTAGTTTATCTCGTAAGAAAGTCTTGCTATTCGGCGAAATCACTGTTTGCTGTCGTAAAACAATTTAGATTATGCAGATGTGTCATATTATATGCTAGATTAGTTTCCTCCTTTGTGCTGAACGTGGTTGTTAAAATCGGTGAAAACACATAAAAAATAACCGTTTAGGAATTTTACCTTCCATCATCAGCTCATCCACATGAGATGATGATTTTCAGACTCAAATGCTTGAACACTTGGAAAATATATCAAAAACATAATAGGTGCCTATAGGGGAAGAAGGGAGAATGGCGTTCACTTAAGGAAAACATGCTGTATTTTCTAAATTATTTATTATATATAAATATTAAGGCAAATAACAAAGTCTTTAACTATTGAGTAATTAAGATTTTAACAACAAAAGCATTTATCTTTGACCTACTAGTAGTAATAAAAAAAAATTAAAAACACATGTTTGAGCGGCATTGCCCCTGACTATGGGTAATGCCGCTCAGTGTATGGGGTAATGACGCTCAAACATGTTTTTTGGAATATTACAAGTATAATACATTTTAATTAAAGAAATATTAATGAGATGAACCTACTACAATGAAAGTAAAGTCTACAATAACAAGTTAGCATCAATTATCGCCATTTGTACGTAAGATAAGCGTTTTTCAATTTAACAAATAGTGAAGTCTTCGATGTCAAATCAACTTCAATTATTATAATATAATATAAAATTATTATTGTTATAAGGAGGTAAGACAACTTAGAAATAGTAATATTTTATTTTTGGTCACATAAATGACAGATGTATTCATCTGGCAAATCCCGTCCTGAACATATAGCATGAGCCCATACTCAGCAGATGGTGCACCGATACTATAACTCGTTATGTTTTCCAAATTCTTTGCAAATAGTACATTTGTATAACTTTCGTCATCCACATTTATATCGTCATCACTGTCATCGTCGCAAAGATGCTCTTCATCATCACTCTCTGAAGAACTTTCATTTGTAAGATATTTGTTTCATATGTTTGTTCTTAATGAACTTTTTTTGGTCTTAATTTATCATCTTTTCCGGTCTTATTGAGTTTCGCGACTTTTTCTTTTTATTATCCTCTAAAATAATTTTCATAGGAGTCGCAGTTAATATTAGCTTTCTTTGACGTGGTTTATAAAATGGTTCAATTGTTGGTGCCGTCGCTATAGCAGCAAAGGATACCGGAGTTCTTCATTATTGAACTAGCTTTTGGTTGCGTGCTTGTGCACGTGCCAAAACAGATGCAGAGGATTGATCCTCATTTGATGAACTTGCCAAAGGAGATGTATGTCCTGAAATTATGGCCGTACCATCAGACTGCGCATATTCGAAATTCTGAACATTTGGGCCTTGGTTTTGAGGAGTTTTAGCAGATTGAAGGTTAGAAGGAAGGAATTTCTTCGGTCCAAGCCGCTTTAGCGGTGGTCCTTTGACGATTTCTTGGCATATCTACAACAAAAAAAAAAATAAGTCACTAAGGGGTAATTGCGCTCAGATGAGCGGTATTACCCCAAACGCTCGTTTTGTAATTGAATTGAAATTAAAAAAAAATCATACACAATTGTTGAAAATTGATTGCATTATTACAAAATAGAATAGTTTTATTGTCAGAAGAAAAAATAATAGTTAAATAAGCATTAAAATTTAGGACTTACCGTCATGAAACTCCTAACCAAAAGTTAGATCAGTTCGGGCGGAAACAAAGAAAAGCACTTCACGGTCACATGACGCGAGCTGACTGTATGTTTGTATCGCTGTCTGTAAGAGACCCCCTCCCCTCACAATTCGCGCGATGTGGTGTGTTGCTACGTATCATGTTTACAGAGTTACAGAGGTGAGCGCCATTACCCAGTGAGCGTTATTCCCCCTTCTTCCCCTAAATTTTGAGAGATGCCCTCGATTTCCCTGGGATCCCATCATCAAATCCTGACTTGGTGGTCCCTCTCGGAACTATACTCTAAAGAACAAAAGAAAAATTTTTGAAAACGGCCAAACACAACAAAACATAACAAAAAGCCTTTTGGACGTCCAATATTTTGTCTCTTCGATGACCACGAATAAGCTGTTGAAACGCCGCGAACAAAAAAAAATCCGTATAAAGAGGTTTTAATTATAATAGATATTTCTAAAATACTACTTTTTGCACGCAACCTCTTGCGTTAGCATATGTCTTATTATTTAACTAATCCGTTAACATTTGAATAAACATTAATGTAATACCAATATTTTTAGGTTTAAAGATTTAGGTAGTCATAAACTTTTTGAATTATAAGTCATCATGTTTGGAAAAATCTACAATTTAATGTTTTTCCTTTTAATTTTTTATTTAAATACCTATGTAATTTGTTTTCTTAGAATTTAAAGAGTTACTAAGAAAAATGTAAAAGAAATGTAGGTACTCTGTATTTTCCATACATGAGACCAAAACTATGAATGCTATGTACTAAGTTTATAGTATAAAAATACTGTCGTTATAAATAGAAAATACGAGTAATTCAATTACACACCTCTATGCTTATTGATTTGCGATGTCGTGATCCTTGAAAAATTATCATCTGTGACGTGCGCTCCGCTTATGTAGAGTTTGTCGCGAAAATAATTGCGTCACGATTTGCTAACTTTGCTAGTTATATCATAATGCTCTAATAATTTTAGTTAAAATAATAGTTACAATTATATTAATACTAGCAATAACATTTCCCGCAGCTTCGCACGCGTTCTAATGACCGGAAACCAAATTCTTTCTGATTCGCGCGGTATGATACCTCGCAGAACTAACTCCCACCTTTTCCGTTTTTGCAACACTTCTCATTGATGCTCCGCTCCTATTGGTCGTAGCGTCATGTAATATAACCTATAGCCTTCCTCGATAAACGGACTATCTAACACAAAAAGATTTTATCAATTCGGACCAGTAGTTCCTCAGATTAGCGCGTTCAACCAAACTCTTCAGTTTTATGATATTAGTAAAGATGTGTAACTTATTTGAGATAAATACTTTTGAAGTTATATTTCCTTTGAGTGATTTTTAACGATGCAAGAGATTTAGACTATTGTGGCAAATTAGTCGTAAAATCACTTAGTATGCAGTCAGACTCACGCAGCTAGTTATTAACATGTACATATATGTCAAAGACTGCCTAAAACTATATTCCTTCGTTCACTTGTTGTCTTGTTCTTTCTAATTAGCTTTTCAGTAAGGCTGTTTGTTTTTTTATTTACACCTTTTTGGTTTTATTTTCTAGTTCGGACGAAAAATCTTTTGCAAAAAGATAAATAGATGCCATAAATCCGCCATTTTGCTTTTTAATGACATCTTTATAGTCTATGACAGTTGTAATATCTAGACAAATCGAAGGACGTATAAATTATATAGTTAATTATTATTACTAAGGAACGCAGAAGCGAACACGTTAAACGTATAACCTTTGGGCTTCGTCTCAATCCTTTGGAGAACCTATAGAATAATCCACAGTGCGAAATATACCTACTTATTACGCGTGCACTGTTTATTTTACAATGCTATTTACACCTTGTAATTACTAAGAAAAATATCTCGGTAATTAATTTTTCACTAAATCCTTAGAGGCTTAAGTTTTATGTAAAAGGCATCAATAGTCAGATAAGTTCTTAGATACAGATGCAAAATAAACATTAATTTATACGATGTACATAGATGCTGATAAATTTGCGCAAACACACGTCTTAATGAATGATCCCGAGTGTATATCACCAGAGACGTCTTGGTATTTAGTGAAATAACACGAATTTAAAATAAAGTGCGAGAAAAGCCCAAGAAAAATGTAAGCTAATGTCAATTTTACTGATAGTATAGACAATGCTTATTTTTTGGCTGAAAATAGTAGAAAACTTAGTCTATGGTTCGAAAATTCAAATGCCTAAGATTGATTAGAATGTAAACTGAGTCTTGATGATCGATATAGTTTAATTTACTTAATTTGAATCATTAATTATTGAATTTGGTAAAAAATATATGTATTTTCTTGCTATTTTTTTAATTTCTTGTACCCGAAGTTTACTGAAGGTTAATTTTAAACGTCGGGAACAAAATGCCTTAATAAAATCGCTATATTTTTTTAAATGATGAATATACCAAAATTAATTTAATTTCATTAATTCTATTAAAATTTGTAGGTTATTTCAAATATTTTTTATGTGTTTCTATATACAGGGTGTCACCGTTCGAACGTATTTGCTTATCGCCGTGGTACGCCGCGTTTTCACTGCCGAAACGTTAGTATACTTCCAGTATTCATTTTCAATTTAAAAAAAATTAAAGTGCGTGTGTACAAAGAACACATGTCAGAAGTAAAACTTCTTTGGCAGACTAATTTTTAAATATCGCTTATATTTATACTAAATAACCCCGTCTGAGCTCGTTGAGAGAGGGAGATGGCGCTACGGTCACACCCACGAGTTAGACAGAGTTAGAAATGTCACTGACTCGCAGTGGGCGAGATCTAACTAAAGCTAACTCTTCCCCGACTCTGAGCGCCTGGTACTATGGACTTATTTTTTCGTTTCATCGAGTTTGAAATCACAACGATTCTAAAGAAGTTTCACTTCAAAATACATATTTAGAAAATTTAGCTCTAACAAGCTGGCTTGATTGAGTAACAAACATCCTTTCAAACAATTAAATTAATGATATACCTACTAGCAAACACCACCCGCTTCGCTGGGCGTTAATTAAAATAAATTAAACGGTTTTTATAATTTCCTAATGAAATAAAAGTAGCCTAAATTGCTCCTGAAGTTCCGTCAAAATCGTTCCAGACGTTTCAGAGATTAGTCGAAACAATACAGTTTTTTTTATATAAGTACCTACCGCATGTACTTTCATATGCATTTAGTGGAAAGCTGTTAATTTGAAATTTAATAATAGACACTTCAATTTTATTTATATTTACTGATGTACAGTTCGCGTCATGTAAAAAGAAAGCTGGAAGAAAGTGGTGGGGGGTGTGTTTGCGCATCGGTACATTCGCATACGAAATTCCTAAGCCTATTTTATTTTTGAACTAGCCTTTCGCTCACGATGTATATTGATTATTGGTACGTACATTGAAAAATATATTAGATAGAATGTCATTAAATAGAATTCCATTAATTATTAAAATATGTTTGATTCAGTGTAGAATGTTTAATCTACTTACAAAAAATTAAATTATTTCGTTTAATATATATTTTTTAATTAATAACTGCATTATTATCAGAAACTCTCTTTATAAAATAATATACGTCAAAAATATTTTTTCACTATTCTTTATATAAAATCATGACGTAATTTATAACTTTTGTGTGCGCGATGGTATTTTGAACTGACAAACCAATAGCGAGCCGGAAAGCATGCGGCGCGTGCCTCGACGTCCCGCGCCCCGCGTCTTACCACCAAATTGGCCGATAAATCGTCTCTGCGCAACTTGACAGCCAGCGTTCTTTTTACATGACGCGAATTATACCTACTGATTATGGAATAAAAGCGCGTACCTAATAAAAGTTTTTACTATTAAATTTCTGTACATCCATTTTTAATATGAGCTTAGCTTAGGTTTGTTTCGTCTAGACCTAAGCCTTGTAGCGTATTTAAAAATAATACCTAAATCCTAATCTACAGTAAATGCAAACACTCATTCAGTTGTTGATTACTTTTTAGTGTTTTTTATTATAGTTATTATTTACTGACGTTTTCCCGCGACTCTGTCCACGTAGTTATATATGATCACTTTATTAGTGTAAACTATAATTATATTACTTTCTTTCATCAAAATCCGTTCAGTAGTTTTTTGCGTGGAGAACAAACAGACACACATCCAAAAATCTTGACAAACTTTAGTTCGTCCCTAGCTAAAACAAAAATAATATCACTACATAGTATAAAACAAAGTCGCTTTCTCTGTCCCTATATCCCTATGTATGCTTAAATCTTTAAAACTACGCAACGGATTTTGATGTGGTTTTGTTTAATAGATAGAGTCATTATAGAGAAAGGTTTTAATATATAACTAGATGAACCCGCGCCTTCGCTCGCGCTAAATCGTTACTAATTATAGCCTATGTGTTATTCTAATGTATGAGCTTTATTATTGTAAAGTTTCATTAAAATCCATTGAGTAGTTTTTGCGTGGAAGAGTAATAAACACACATACATCACTTTAAACTTTCGCGCTTATAATATTAGTGAGTTAGATAGTACATCGTTGAAAATATAAACGACACATTCTATTCACAAAAGGAACTTCATAATAAACAACAAAATGATAAAAACCCGTCGTAAAAATGTTTTACGATTTTTTAATGTATACAAATAATATTTACTGAGTTTACAAACATTTTTGCGCCTCACACAAATGAATGCCCCCAGCGGGGACTCGAACCTAAGACCGTAGGTACAGGAAGTAGGATCACTACAAACTGACAACGTGTCAACAATATGCAATAAATAGTAGTTGACATTTTTTTTTAAATTATAGATACGTGAGACATGCAATGGTGGAATTGCCACACTTACTAAATAACTTTTATCATTAAACTAGCAATAATCGCGGCTTTGCCAGCGTTCATTTTTTTAATCGCTACCAAACTTCATTCGATCACTCGCTGGGTTGAAAATTCTCCAAAATTACTCCAGCTTTAATATACTCCTGAGCCGAGATACCTCTTTCATATATTACATATGTGCGGCGTGCACTCCTCCTCCTCTCCTGTTATTGTAGTTTTAGCAGGGATCCTTATTTTTTTCTTGCAATTAAAATAGCCTTTATTAATCAGTGATAATGTAGCATTCAAATGGTGAAAGAATTTTTAAAATCGGTCCAATACTTTTTGAGCCAATTCGTTACACACATACTTACATACAAACCTTTCCTCTTTATAATATTAGTTATATATCATTAAATATACACTATTGCAGTGTAAACGAATCTACACTTGATGCTATGCAATTTCTCCTAAAACTTCAGTGAACTATTATTTGTGAAACTAAAATGACTGTATCGCGTGACGTTCTAAAAATATTAAAAACTAAACGTACGATGTCGAAGAAGTATATTTGGACAATTAAATGCTGTTGTGTTTTCTGACAGTGAACTAAAGTACTCGCTTTAAAATTAAGAAGTAGTTATTTACATATTATTTAGATGATTAGAAAATATCTAAGTAGCTTGAATCTCTAACATAACCTTAACTTGAAGAGCTTATAGGATAAGCTCTAACATATCCTAAACTTGAAGAAAGTTAGTACTGCTAGTTCTAACATATCCTAAACTTGAAGAAACTTAGTACTGCTAGCGACATCTGGTGACTCAAACCTAAAGGATCAGTGATAATGGTGGAAGACACGACCCAGCACTCAGACAGGGTTTCTGCAGCAGCAGTTTTGCAGTTCGCAGCAAGAGAGGCCAGGGAGGGTCGCAGGTTCGCAGAGTTCGGTGCACATGCTTTTGCCAGCATCACATACAATGCCTATGGTAAATTTGTTGGTTTTCATGGAAATCCATTTAATAAAGTACATTTTCAACGGTTCGTGAGGTGTAAGATGTTGTAATTTGAATTAAAGTACTAAAAGTTTACAAAAATATTATCATAGAGCTGTAACAGTGCCATAGATTAAATAAGAACGTAGAATATTGTAGACTAATCTTACATTGGGAGTAATTTTTATGACGTTAAGCTTTTCACTCACGTAGTAGGTATACGGATAGGCCAAGTATTAATCAGCAATATTAGCTATCAAAGACGACGAGATGGCTTATCTAGTCAGTAAGTACATCTTATACTGTAGCACATCAATCAGTAAACTCTTAGTACGTACTTCGTACATACATACAAATTTTCGTATTGTTATTATCAGGGCCGTGTAGGGCTATGATTCAAAGATGGAGCATCATCAGACGTCACAAACTAGCCATGCCGCCCGTTTTTGAGCCATTCCATAATAAGAAACTACTGCACTGATTTTAATGCTGTTTTCACCAATAGATAGAGTGGTTCTGGAGGAAAGTTTTAGTATATAATTTGTCAAGTTTTTGTTTACATTTACTAGCGGAACACGCGGTTTTGCTCGCTCTTATATATTTAACGATATAACTAATTTAGTTTTCGTATACACTTACTGTGATATATGGACAGAGAGACGGTTTTCGCTTTTGAATTTAGTCTACAGAACCCTAATGATAATTATCTAGGGGCGGCATTTCTAAAACATTATTATTATTGCTTACAGCTTATTGGTCAAGATGAGTCGGTTATATCTAGTATGCTTACTGCTAGCCGCGGCCCAGAGCAAAGTGTAACTGATAACGGCGCATGCCACATATTGTTTGCGTAATATCGTGAAAAATATTTTTTTTTTTATAAATGATAGTAACTATCTTTTCGGATTTTGTCGCGGATTTATTATGATTTTTTCCCGATCCGAGTTCCCTGTGGTTGGGACTGACTCTTTCCCGTGACCATGATTGCTGTAAAGCATTGGAAACGTCGGGAACCGAAAATCATAACGCGACAAAATCCGAAAAGATAGTTTCATTTATAATGTCAAGTATTCGCGTAAACCTAAGAAAATATTTTTTTCTTTGTATATTTTCTATATGTAATACATTCAACCCTTTTTGACTTCCCACTGCTGGGCATGGGTCTTCAATACAAGTGGTTCAGGTTATAGTCCACCACGTTGGTCTAGTGCAGGCGGACTTTACATGTCTTCTTTACCCACTTCACTCTCTTTCTTCACTTCACTTCACCGTACACGATGTTTTCCTTCACCGTATTCATCACATACATTTTTGATTTTACCACAAGCTATAAATTCAATTGCTATAAAATATGTAGTTATAAATAACCGTCGGAATTTATTTCTTTTGTCTATCTTATATGATTAGGTATTTGTGTTGTATTTTCATTTTTTTTTCGTTAAACACTTTAAATTTTTAGGCATGTAATTATTAATCTTTATTACTAAACTTACCTAGTTCGGTAATAATTGTAATTATATTACCTATTTCTAGGTAAGTGATTACCCATAACCTAAAAGCTGTAATCATTCTCACTCTCCCAGCGTGTGTTACAAACAATCACCCACAAAGTTTATCTCAAGTCAAGACATCATTACAGTAAAGTAATTCGTCTGCATCATATCTTCCCTCTTATCAGTCGCCAATGAAACTAACTAACTAGTTTTATTTGAGATGTGCAGTTCAAAGGGCGGTTGTTATCAATGTGTTATGATACTTGAGAAACCATTTTTTTATCTAATTACTGCGAAGTTTTGATTGGTTACATATCTCATATTATGTAGAGTAACGTGCATCACTACGTAGTATAAAACATAGTCGCTTCCCGCTGTCTGTCTGTCCCTATGTATGCTTAGATCTTTAAAACTACGCAACGAATTTTGATGCGTTTTTTTTAATAGATAGAATGATTCAAGAGGAAGGTTTATATGTTTAACTAGTGGAACCCGCGGCTTCGTTCGCGCTAGATCCAATGACAAACCCGAGCGAAGCGAGGGCGAATCGCTAGTTTAGTATATTTGATATTAAAATGTGGCGAAATTGTTGTTTTTAGGTATGACTGAATTAATCTTTAGTGACTAGTGGCCTTGAGTATGGAGCATACACTACTAGGAGAAGTCGATGTTCAAATTAATTAAATATGTTTATTAAATGGTGATTTTTTTATAATTTCTGGTACAGACTATTGTCTTATTATATATAATACTTAAATAATAATGATAATATTACTTTATTTACCGGCAGATGTGACTAGTTTACTTTATAAGTGAAACTACTTTTTCGGATTTTGTCGCGGATTTATTTAGATTTTAGAGACCATGATTGCTGTAAAGCATTCGAAACGTCGGGGACAAAAAAACAAAATAAATCCACGACAAAATCCGAAAAGATGGCTTACTTTAATTAATAAATGACTTTTTTTAATAAAAAAACATGTTTTTCCAGCTACCCTCGGCGAGATGGGCGGCAGCGGGACCAGTTCGTCCTCGTCCCACATGTCCCCTGGCTGGCAGGTCAATGACCTGGACTTGGACTTGCCCGGAGAGCTGTCGATGAAGTTAGTTTAAATACATCTATATTAATAATTTCGGTAGACTCGATCAAAATCTTACTCTAATAATAGAACATAAAAAAATAAAGATTGAGATTGAGAAGACGACAACTTATATCCGCAAAATTCGGATTGTCGAGTATTTTGTTTAATTCTAATGATGATGACAGACAAATCGAAGTCGCCATATTGGCCACTCTAGCGAAACGTCACTGACAACAAAATGGATAAAATAAAATATATTTTAGGTATAATTAAATAAAATATAATACATTTACTAAATAAAAAAAGAATCTTTAATTCTTAAAGTACTGTTAAAAAATAATAAAATAATAATGTCAAATCAAATCAAATCAAAGTATTTTATTCATATCATCTATACTTCTATACTTCTATACTAATATTATAAAGAAGTAAAGTTTGTTTATTTGTTTAATTGTAATCTCGGGATCTACTGAACCGATTTTAAAAATTCTTTCACCAATAGAAACCCACATTATTGCTGAGTGTCATCACTACATAGTATAAAACAAAGTCGCCTTTTCTGTCCCTATATCCCTATATACCTATGTGCGCTTAAATCTTTAAAACTACGCAACGGATTTTGATGCGGTTTTTTTTAATAGATAGAGTGATTCAAGAGGAAGGTTTATATGCATAACTAGCAGATCCCGCGGCTTTACCTGTGCTAAATCTAGGGAAGAGCCCGAGCGAAGCGAGGGCGAGTCGCTAGTAGGTTATATAAAAAATCGAAAAAATAGGCTTTTACGTGGTAGTCCGTTTTGCAAAGTGAATCGGAGAAAAAAATGGGCGAATGAAAGCGTTTCTTACGAACGCTGCCTTAACTATGAAAGATATATTTTTGAATTCTAGAGAAAAGATGTGGAGCTTGAAAATGCCTACAAAAAAGTCAACGACAGCATATGTCTAACTTAAACAATCTGTACTAAAAAAGGATTATTAACATTATGCCCAACGAAGTGGGCACGGGTCAGCTAGTCTTATATATAAAATTCTCGTGTTACAATTTTCGTTGGAGTATGGGCTCCTCCGAAACGGCTTGACCGATTCTCATGAAATTTTGTGAGCATATTTAGTAGGTCTGAGAATCGGCCAACATCTATTTTTCATCCCCCTAAATGTTAAGGGTAGTCCACCCCTAAATTTTTAGTTTTTATTTTTTAGACAATTTTTTTCCTACAAATCAACCCAATGAGGTTGATTAGCAATTAAAAAAATGAACGCGGGCGAAGCCGCGGGTACAGCAAGTATCATATGAAGTTATAAAAATACTTTTATTTCTCCCACAGTGAAGCGCTACTAGCCCTGCCGGCCCTCAGCGGGTTCAAGCAGGAGGCGCCCTCTCCCACCGGCAACGCGCTGTCGCCGCCGCGCCGAGCCTGGCAGCTGCGCCGCCCAGACGACAGGCAGGTGCGTGCTCCGCCCTCACACTTGACACACGACACGTGACACGTGACACATGACACATGACAGTTGACACATGACAGTTGACAGCCTGCTGACAGGTGTCAAGTGGAATCGTTTGGTTATTTCGTTTTATCGGAATGTATTGCGTCTGTTAACGCAAATCAAAGCCATAAGAAAAAAAAGTATTTCGTTTTATTTAATATCCGTTCGTTAATAAAAATTTATAATATTTATTCAATGATTATTTTAAGTATTTAATATTGCAACAACGAAAATTATTAATAAAAAACTGAAAAATATCTTTTTTTAATTTTTCATGCCTGAGTACCCGTTTTCGGCCATTTTCATCCCTCTGAGAAAATTATAAATATTAATCCTACAACTCCGGGAATCGACTGCTGGAGGTGGGCCTTACGAGGGGCATTGGACCATAGTCCACCGCGCTGTCCTAGTGCGTGTTGGCGGACTGAGCATGTCGCACGAAAACTTGCTAGGTTCTCTCAGACATGCAGGTTTCCTCACGATGTTTTCCTTCACCGTAATACAAGTGGTAATCATGATAGAAATGATTCGTACATGAACATATCAGAGTTGCGAGACCCGGATTTGAACCCGCATCACTCGATTATTCAAGCGATCGCATAACCGCTGGGCTACCACTCTAAAAGTAAATTAATAATAGAATAAAAATAGTAAAGACCAGTCCATATTAATTATCCATTAAATAAATAGAAGTTAACTATATATATTATATACAGATAACTAACATGATAGTGGACAACCGCGACGGCATGGAGGAGCAATGCCAGCCCTCGCACCACAACAACATGATGAATACGCATCGTGAGTACTTTTCATATACTGCCTCGGTAGTGTAGTGACTAGGGGCCATTCATTTATTACGTAAGACTGTTTTCGCTAGTTTTTGACCCCCTCCCCCCTATTATAAGAAAAAGTGAGACCCCCTCCCTCCCTGTTTAATATTTATTACGTAAGAGTCTAAAAGAAAAAATATTATTTATTTTAATGTTTACTTTTCAAAGTAACAATTTTTTGAAACGTTTATTTGTAATTTTAAAGGTACAGTACCTTAAGCTCGGTTGCGCGCGCTTTTTCAAAGTATAATTTTAACTTTGCGCATAATTTTGATCTTACGTAAGAACTATCGAGACTCCCTCCCACCCAAAAAAAAAATGGTCGACCCTCTCCCCCCTAAATTGTCTTACGTAATAAATGAATGTCCCGGGTTCAAGTCCCGGGTCGAGCCAAGTTTAGTTATTGAGTGTTTCTGTTTAGTAAGCCTCAGTAATAGCCCGGAGTTGGGAAGTTGGCGGTGTGTCACCCCCGTGCCGAGACAGAGCATGTTAATTCTTCTGTCCTGCGCCACCGCTCTCACTGGTAGTAAAAACTAGTTTTAATTAGAGAAAACGCGTTCTATCTAAAAACGGGTTTTAACTGTAACACAAGTCTGAAGTTGGTCTTACAATCTCTCTGTGTGAAAGAGACAGAGAGTCTTAGTGCTCATTCACTCTAATGGCTCAAGCAGTAGTCTTAGTGAGATTGTATGCCACATCAGAACATTGATCAGTATTACATACTAACTTTTCGACCAATGTTATAAATTAAAAACTTGGTGGGAGTCTCTCTAATAACCAGTTCGACCCCGGTGATTAACTTAAACTGAATCCCACGGGAAAAGATACGGCATTGTACATAATACGGTAATAAGAAATAGACATTTTTCAGGGAAAAAAAATAACTTTGTGCTACTCGTATTTTAGGCTGTAATCTATCACTGTGCCAAATTTTATCCAGATCTGTTCAGCTGTCTGGTCTGATATCGACAAATGTCCATCTGAACACCAGTATTTATATTTACAATATAATTAAGAAGTATGTCATTCTCAGCCGCGGCGGAGAGTATGCAGTGTCAGCCGCTGCAACAAATGCACGGCGCCATCAGCGGGTACCACTCCCCCCCGCACGAGAATAAAAGTGAGTTGCTCTATTTCACTCATTTTTCTCTATTTCTAGGATATCTACTTATATTTAACGACTCGTTTGGCGCAGTTGGTAGTGACCCTACTTTCTTGCGCCAGCGGTCGCGGGTTCGAGTCCCGCTGGGGGCATTCGTTTGTTAAATTCGGATGTTTGTACTCAAGTCATGGGTGTTTATATTTATAATGTGTATGTATTTAAAAGTTAAATCTGTGTAGTGTATCAACTATCTGGTATCCGTAACACAAGCATGCTAGCTTACCACGGAACTAGATGGTGCTGTGTGTTATAATGTCCCAACATATTTATTTACTATATTATATAATGTCGTCACTACAGACGGCGGTCTGCTGATGTGCTCGCCGGCGAGCTCGTTAGACGGCTTCCTGCACTCGCCCGCCGCCAGGCCTGATAACAGCTTCAAAGAGGATACCAGGTTAGTTATCACGCTACTGTTATGATTATTGTTTAGTTTTTGAATTATTTAGTGAGTGAGTGAGTGAGTGAGTGAGTGAGTGAGTGAGTGAGTGAAAAAATGGGTGAGCGAGAGAATGAGTGAGTGAGAGAATGTGTGACTGAGCGAATTTGTGTGTGAGTGAATTTGTGTGTGAGTGAATGTGTGAGTGAGAGAATGTGTGGGTGAGTGAATGTGTGAGTGAGTGAATGTGTGTGTGAGTGAGAGAATGTGTGATTGAGGGAATGTGTGAGTGAGTGTGCTACTGCTTCACATTGCTATGTTCTAAATGTCTGTGAATAATAGTCCGTTCGTTATTTTTTTTACTTCTAAATAATGATAATTGCATTTAAGGTTTTTACAACTATTAGTGAATTAATGTCTATAACATATTTTAACGAAGTGTTTGTAAACGAACAGAAAGTGATAAATAAAAAATGATAAATTGTCTTTTTTTTTAATCAAATTTATAAAAAAGACGATTTATTTTACGTTTTGACCTTAGAATTCCGACATTTATGAATCGATCTAAACGTTTTTTTCCCAGATTCCAATACGTACTAGCGGCGGCGACTTCTATAGCCACCAAGCAGAACGAAGAGACCCTCACGTATCTGAACCAGGGGCAGCCCTACGAGATCAAACTGAAGAAACTCGGCGACTTGTCGCACTATAAGGGCAAGATGCTGAAGGTAGGCACTATTTTATGTTTTTTTTTCAAGTAAAATTATTATTCTTGTTGTATCTAACGTAGGATAAATAGATAAATGTTGTATTACAATATTGTTGTCAAATATTTTTTTTGAAAATGCAACTGTTGAGTTTGTCGCCGGTTCTTCTCAGCAGAACAGCTTTCCGAGTGGGTGGTAGTTTACTCACAGACTTACAGACTGACTTTTAATTTTAGTAACGTAAAAATGACGATTCAAGTGTTTGTAAAAGTCATTTGAATAAAAAATATTTTGATTTGATTGATCCATGGTAACCCAAATCACTATAAAAACATGACTAATAAATAATATTTTCAATCTACAATTTATGAAAATTTATAAATAACCATATTTTCTTCGAAGTTATAAGTCTTTACGTCGGTTTTTTTTAACATAACCAATAGAAGTATAGGATATTATCATAAAAATGTAATAAAATCCGGCTCGAAGGACCATACTTGGTTTTCTGCAGAGAGTAGAAATTTTTGAACTTTGCTTTTTACGTATCTATGTTTCGAGTCCTTTGCTCTTACGGTTGAGTCTTTTCCTATAATCTAAAAAGATATATATTTGGGTTAATGTAAAAAAGGACAACATTTTGATAGCATAACATTATATTAATGCTGTATAATTTGGTCCGCAGAGTATAATAAAGATCTGCTTCCACGAGCGGCGCCTGCAGTACATGGAGCGCGAGCAGATCGCGCAGTGGCACGCCGAGCGACCCGGCGACCGCATCGTAGAGGTATAACTTAACTTAACCTTCCGAGCTAATAATTTATTATTAAGATCCCACCCATTTTTAATAAGTCCAAGAGTTTTTATATGTAAAAAAGCTGGCTCTATAGAGTCGTCCTATAAAATTTACGTTACTAACACTCCCTGAGAGTATGTACCTACATCAAAACAATTTACAAGAAAATGGTATTTTGTAAAAAGTACTATAGAAACGTCCGCAATTGCATTCACGAGTATGTTAAAACTTAAAAAACAAATTGATTTCTCTTTGAGCCATTTAAGAAGCAAAAAAGTCTCAGTCGCGATGTATCAAACACCAATTGTCGGACAAATAATATTTAATTTATTCGTCCGCTTATCGGATGAATAGACACTTCGTAAAAGAAAAGGCTTTAGTAATTTTGTGTGCGAATGTACCATGCGCAAACACACCCCCCACTACCTTCTTCCAGCGTTCTTTTTACGTGACGCGAACTGTACATACACACACATTCATACATACATGCATACATACATACATAATATACATATATGCATATTAGGGTGGCGCAAAAAACCGACTACTTTTTTTTGAGTCTTGAGTGAAAAATGTTAGTCAAAAATAGAATTTTTAATGTTTTTTTAATTTTTTTCTCGTTACGGTATAATCTTATAGATCAAAAGAAATAAGTTTCTGAAAGTTTCAGCTCAAAATTTAAATTTTGAAAGGTTGCTCATTTTTTTTTTAATTATTAGTTTAGCATTACTTTAGAATTTTTCGAGCAACCTTTTAACATTCAAATAAAAATTCCATACATTTTTTTTAATTTAATACAGTAATCGATAAAAACCACGATATGAGTTTTAATTTGAATACCAAAAGATCGCTCGAAAAAATCTAAAATAAATAAAAAAAAAATTTTTTTGACGATTTTTTTAATTAAAAAAAATATTGAAGCAATAATACATACATACACATGCACATGTGATGATGGAAATCACCTCCTCACCGATCGCGCCTCTGGTTCTTCTACAACTTAGCAATAAAGAACTTTCTGCGGTCCGTAGTTACTATCAGAAAGAGCTGAGTATATTTCAACTCTTTTAATATATTTCAACGTCCCACTTATGGGGTTGGGCCTCCCTTATCTAAAAGAGAGATTAGGCCATAGTTCACGCTGACCAATAGTAAAATGTTAATTTTTTTCACCAAAAAGGGAAATCTAAAATGTGTGGCATTCGGATGCAAATTTAAACCTGCTTCACACGGTTTCCCATGCGAGCACGCTACCACTAAGCTACCGTTACCGTATCATAACCAGTATATATACTTTGTCCATTATATTAATGGTTTCTTGACAGCTCACGCCCACGAAGTTTCGTATTTAATGGTTAGCCGTTAAAGTTAAAATGTCATACAAATAATATTGTACTTCATGGACGGGTACCGCCCCCTTATTGATGTGCCACACATAACGATTACTACGATTGTGCCACAGATTACAAATAATCCATAGAAATCAATGCTATTATGTAAATAAGGTGTAATATGTTATTTAATCAGGAAGACAACAAAATTTTAAGGTTGAAACCAATAAATGAAAACATTAACATTATGTAAAGTTTTACTTTCTTCTTATTTATAATCATACAAATAAATCAACAGCTAAAATAGTTTAATTCCTTTTATTAACCTGATTCGTCAGAATCATCATTTATATTAGATTTGTCCAATGAGGAGTCTTCAGTTATATTAATTATTAACTCTTGTGTGCATAAATTATCAAATGCAATGTCACGGCCCGAATCACATTATGATTCTCTTAGTTCTCTCCACCACACTTGATTTTTACAAATAAATATTATTTTATATTTAAAAAAATAAGAGAAATCGATTATTACGTCCTTTTGACATCACTATAGCTTGTTAGTCGGCGAGCTGTCAAATAACCATAAACAAAATAGACAAACTATAGCGTATTATATTTTTCTTTCATATATTTGTTTTGTGACCACCAGGTGGATGTGCCGCTATCGTACGGTGTTATAAGAGTGGAGCAGCCGGCGTCGCTCAACGCGCTTCACGTGTACTGGGACCCCACTAAAGATGTCGGCGTATACATTAAGGTATATATATAATATATATATATACTACCTTATATACATACTAGCGGACCCGTTGCTTAGTACGCATGCGCAAAACAACGTTGCCTAGCAACGACTTATTTACAATTGAATATGTCATTTATTGTCTAAATGTATAAATAACTAATTAATTCAAAATATACATTTTGTAGTGGACCGAATTGTGAATCTAAACCATTCTCGAAGGCTCTCGAACATTTCATCAAAATCGGTCCAGACGGTTAGGAGGAGTTTAATTACATACACACGCACAGAAATGTTTTATATATATAAAGTTTAATTTTCACGATACTACTCCAGGTCATAGTCTATCTGAATACAAAATTTCATCCAAATTCGTCCAGCTATTTCTGTTTAAAAGAGTGTTTATCATAGGAGATAGATTTTGGTCCTTCGAGCCGCTTCAAATCAAGTCACATCAAATCAAAATATTCTTTATTCAAATGAACTTTTACAAGATCTTTTGAATCGTCATTTTTACACTTTACCTTCACATACTACATACATCTTCACTTTTCTAAGCCCCCAAATAGGGGTTATAATTAGTACTAATTATACATAGCTATCTCATTTTTTTATCTCCAGGGGTTAATATGTATTGAAATATAATGATATGATCAACAAAAATGTTACAACACTATTGAAAAATGATTAAAATATTTTCGTCTCGCTCTCACTCCCCGTGTACTGAGTAAAGTGCGACAAGGATAGGGACACGTTCCAAAAATATAAGTAAGCATTTTATTTCCAGGTAAATTGTATATCCACGGAGTTCACGGCGAAAAAGCATGGCGGAGAGAAAGGAGTTCCTTTCCGTATACAAGTCGAGACGTACCTCGCAACTGACGACCACAACCGACTGCACGCAGCTGCTTGCCAGATCAAGGTATGTGGGTTCGATGTTTGTTCGAGTCAAAATTAAGTTCGTTATGAAATTTTCTTTCTTACTGTGTTTGTTAATTTTGGTTAAGCTATTTATAATATTACTAGCAACTAACGTACTTTCTGTCTTTGAAGTCTGTAGCACAAAAATTCGTAATTAAAATCAATAAAAAGTTCTAAAATAAAAGTAGCCTTAAGTTATTTCTTATAACATGAGTTATCTGCGAGTGAAAGTCCCGTCAAAATCGGTCCAGCCGTTTCAGAGATTAGCCGGAACAAACAGACAAAATTAAAAAAAATAGTCTTTTAATGTAAGTACCGTATACACTTTCATATGCATTTAGTGAAAAGCTGTTCATTTGAAATCACAAACAGGCACTTCAATTTTAATTATAGTCTATATTAAGATACGTATCTATACTAATATTATAAAGCTGAAGAGTTTGTTTGTTTGGTTGAATGCACTAATCTCAGGAACTACTGATTCAATTTAAAAAACTCTTTGTATTGAATAGTCCGTACGTAGTTGAAAAAAAAAAGAATAGTCCGTTTATCGAGGAAGGCTATAGGCTATATTACATCACGCTACGACCAATAGGAGCGGAGCATCAATGAAAAATGTTACGAAAACGGAAAGCGCGGGCGTTAGTTCTGCGATATACGCGTGACTCGAAGAATTTTGTTTCTGTTCTTTAGAACGCGTGCGAAGCCGCAGGAAATACTAGTAAATAAATAAATAAATAAAAACTGCTTCTGACTGACAATGTGGTGTTCAAGCTGAAAGGCGTGGACCGGAAGCACAAGCAGGACCGTTAATTTGAAAACACAAACAGAAATTTCAATTTTATTTATAGTGTATATTAAAATACGTATAATAAATAAATTAATAAATAAATAAAGACTGTTTCTTTCGCTGACTGACAATGTGGTGTATGGTGGCAGGTGTTCAAACTGAAGGGCGCGGACCGGAAGCACAAGCAGGACCGCGAGAAGGTGCAGAGACGCGCGCGGGGAGACGCCGAGCGGTACCAGCCCGGATGTGACGCCACCGTGCTCACCACGGTGAGTGAGAGTGTGTGAGTGTGAGTGAGTGTGTGAGAGTGTGTGTGTGTGTGTGAGTGAGTGTGTGAGTGTTAGTGAGTGTGAGTGAGTGAGAGTGTGTGAGTGTTAGTGTGTGAGTGTGTGTGTGTGTGTGAGTGTGAGTGAGTGAGAGTGTGTGAGTGTTAGTGTGTGAGTGTGTGTGTGTGTGTGTGTGTGTGTGTGTGTGAGTGTGAGTGAGAGTGTGTGAGAGTGTGAAAATGTGTGAGTGAGAGTGTGTGCGTTAGTATGTGTGAGTGTGTACGATGGGTAATTGCTCATCACAAACAAAGTAAAATTAAATTAAGCAAATTACGATATGATATTTAATATGATATCGGATCATATGACGACACGTTTGGCTCAGTTTGTAGTGGTACTTTCTGGGCCAGCGGTCGCGGGTTCGAGTCCCGCTGGGGGCAAACATTTGTTGAGTACGATTGTTTGTTCTCCAGTCATGGGTGTTTATATTTATAATATTAATGTATGTATTTAAAAATGTGTATGTATATGTATAGTATATCAACTATATGGTATCCGTAACACAAGCCTCGTAGATTACCACGGAACTAGATGGCGCTGTTGTAATAATGTCATAACATATTTTATTTTTTGAATTGAAACTTCTTTAGAATCGTTGTGATTCAAACTCGATGAAACGAAAAAAATAAGTCCATAGTACCAGGCGCTCAGAGACGGGGAAGAGTTAGCCTTAGTTAGATCTCGCCCACCGCGAGTCAGTGACATTTTTAACTCTGTCTAACTCGTGGGTGTGACCGTAGCGCCATCTCCCTCTCTCAACGAGCTTAGACGGGGTTATTTAGTATAAATATAAAGGAGATTTAAAAATTAGTTTGCCAAAGAAGTTTTACTTCTGACATGTGTACTTTGTACACACGCACTTTTATTTTTATTTTTATAATTATTTTTTTACCACTAGTTGTCTAACGACGCGCTGATGCCACCGCCGTCTCTCGTTACCACTTCGCCGCCATATTCACCGGAAATGTGGTAAGTTTGACATTAAAATAATATAAAATACCTATTCTATTTGGCTTTTTTTACCCTTAAAATTGTAAGTTGTTATTTTTAAGTCTATTCTTTAGATTTGATATAAGTATTAATAAAAATTCTATTTTTTCTTTCATAGTTGTAGGTAATCGGAAAGTATCTTATAAATTTTTATTCCTTTGAAAATGTCGAAATATAGACTGTGTCTTAAACGGCTGTATCTTTTTTCGTTAACTTAAGAAGTTTTTTTACAGCTTCAAGGAACTGTAAACCTTTGTATAATTTTTTTTTAATTTCAACTCGGTATCTCCACGAGTTTCTGAGATAAAGGGTCTTGACAAATAAACAGACGGACCTTTTTTCTTTTTCCTTTTAAGGTACGGATTTCGAAGAAATGTGTACTATTAAATGTCTACCATATGTAAAAATTATATTATTTTGACGTTTCATATGCAAACCTTTTCAAACGTATCAACAATATTTTAAATTATTAATATTTAAATTGAATAAAATATATTAAGTTTTTATATAAATACCGTTACGTTTAATACTTTTAGTATTATTAATTTATATTAAATCTAATTAAAACAAAAATAATATGTCAAATTGTAAATTGTTGTTTTTAAAAATGTATCCCCAATAGGGAAAGGCAAAGGACTATAGTCCATACAGCCTTGTCAAATTGTTGACGTTATTACAATGTTACGTCAATAAGTTCTAAACGGTAGTGTTGGAACAATCTCAATTTAACGATTATCTAAATAATCGGAAAAAATATTGGATAATATAAATTCGAATCGCTTTTTTTGATGGGAATTAAAGTTTCGCGTTTTTTGTCATAATAAAATATTCTTATAGTCCAACCAAAGGAGAAAACGAAGTCTAAATTGAAAATTATGCTATTAATTAAATTGAACTGTTTACACTACCATTTTTATAGCACATTTTTATTTATTTAATATCTTATTACCCGGACTTCTTCCGGACACGATTCTAATTGTAAATAAAAAAAATTAAGCAACGAGACATGCTACGACGAGTTTATGCCTCCCGCACTTATTTGTTTGCACGATTGTGTTTGATATTGTTTCATTTTCTTTGATGGCGTTAAACTGATACTTGATAGGTTGTCTTATATTTTTATTTACGTTAAGCGAAAAGAATAACGTTGTCTCTTAAATATCATCTGAATCACATATTATGTAGGTACATAAAATTATGGCCTTTATTATCGTTGTAGTTCGTATTTTTTATATCTTAACGACGCATGTAAAACCCATTGCCTATTACATAATAAAAATTGAATAAAATTTAAATATAATTTGATTTTACTTTGAAATTTATTATCCGGATTTTCGATTAGACGAAATACCCCTTGTTTTAATTGATCCGGACAAAACTTTCAGTGCTCAATGTCAATGTCGGTATGGTTTTTTTCAACATCTTCATATCTCAAGAAATTCACACAGACCTTCATGAATTATTCACCATTTTGGTTATTGAAAATCCTTTCAGTAGAATTGAATAGTAGAGTAGAAATAAAGTAGGACAGACAGATGCGACGTGGAACTTTGTTTAATTAGACAATTTGAAATTTCAAAAATTTATATTGTTTTGACTTTACTGAATAACAAAAGAATTACGTCCATTGATATCAAATCTCCGGTTAATTGTAGCTCGAATAATTATTATTATAGGTGAATTAAAATCCTACTCTTCATCTTAATTTGCATCTGTCGTCTTCACTGTGATAAACAATGCTGAATTACATCAATTGACTGTCACATGAGACGTGATTGGTGATTTAGTGGTATCTTATTTCGCTTTTAACCTTCTCAGCAGAAATCTTTTAAACCAGTGTTTCCCAAACATTGTTCTGCTATAACCCGGTAATTTTCACACTGTTCCTTCGTGACCCACTTTATATTTTAAACCCTAGCTAGTTCCATAAGGTAAAATTATATATATTTATTAATACTAAAATATAGGTCAATAATACACTGCGATGCATCGATCGATAGTAGGTATTTTTTTAAGAAACAAGGCGGAATCGTTGCGACCCGGTATTTTATTTTGATGGTCCGGTACTGCAATGCAACCCGGCAAATGGGAAACACTGTTTTAAAGCACAGCAGTGGCGTAGCAAAAGGGGGGGGGGGGGGGGGAGGCGGTCCGCACCGGATGTCAACTTTTTTGGGGTGACCTCCAACCCGGTCTCTCAACTTAAAGAACAATGTACAAACAAAAGAAATATAGCTAGCAGAAAAATTTCTTTTTCGGGGATTCCTCCACTAGCACTAGCTCAGCTCTATGTATAATTCGGGGATTCCCGCAAAAGAACCTGAGGCTGTCGCAATGACCCAATCGCGGCTTAGAAATCTTGGTATATTAGCAAGATGAAGTTATTGCTGAGATTGCAGTTGTCAAAGCTAGAAAGAAGAAATTTTAAATGTATTCAATTCTGTTGTTGATGGAATTTTAAATGTATAACAATTCCTTTTCTGTCTTAGTTATTATTGTGTTTTGTTATTTCTTCAATACTATAAATAATAATTGATCCACCAATTTTCCGCACCGGGTGCCACCCAAGGTATAGAAATATCATAATAAAATGTGCTAAATGCGTAGATACATAAATCATATTTTAATGTAATATAATCATTAATCACACTTTTTCCAAATTGAATAAAGTGGCCATCTACAGAAGCGTTTCCCATTTAACTTCTAAATATATCGCATTGCCTTAGCCTTTAATGCCAAAATAATTACTAGAACTTTAATAACCAAAAGTTCCTTGAAAAACAAATAACGTCTATTATAGTCACGTATTTCGGTTATTCTTTATGTAAAGTTATGAAAATTTAAAAGTATAATTACTGCGGCGAGCGTTCACTGTCTAAAATAGAACAATAATATGCACCAATTTAACGTCATTAAAGAGGGCGGCAGCGGTAGTTTATGCGGTCACAGCTCGCGTTTCTAACTCGTCTACAATTGCACTGAAGATATTTCTAGAATTCGTCTATTGTGATTGACTTAAGAATCTTTAAGCTAATACTTGTAAATTTATTAAACCTAAAGACAGTGGTAGCCCAGCGGTAACGAGCTCGCTTGTATAACCGAGTGATACGGGTTCAAATCCGGGTCTCGCACCTCTGATATTTTCATGTGCGAATCATTTCTATCGTGATTACCACTTGTCTTACGGTGAAGGAAAACATCGTGAGGAAACCTGCATGTCTGAGAAAACCTAGCAAGTTTTCGAAAGATACGTGAAGTCCGCCAACACCCACTAGGCCAGCGCGGTAGACTATGGCCTGATCCCCCTCGTACTGAGGGAAGCGGACATTAAAAAGGGCTGATATTAAACCTAAAATACGATTGTCAGTCAGTTAACTAGCGACTTGCCCTCGCTCCCCTCAGACTTTTCCCTAGATTTAGCGTGAGCGAAGTCGCGGGTTTCGCTAGTAAATGTATACAAAAACATCACAAATCATATACTAAAACCTTCCTCGAGAACAACATTATCCATTGGTGAAAACAGCATGGAAATCAGTGCAGTAGGTTTTGAGTTTATTGCGAACAGACAGACGCGGCGGAGGACTTTGTTTGCGAAGAACTTGACATATTAATTAATTGTTCTATCTTTTCACTAGTGTGTAGCGTCACATCACTAATAACGATCAATTCCCTTTCAATTCGAACTTGTGAAGCAATTGACACGCATGTGATGAGACAGCTTGTAACCAGATATTATGCGTAGTTATATTTTGATCATTTGTTTTCTTTTACAACATTATACTGAGTACTGACTGACTTGTCCTCGCATCATTCGAATGCGGTGATATTTGGGGAATTTTTGGACTATATTTGGACTATACCATATTTGTAACCTCATCCGGCTAAAAAGGATGGAGAGATATGGATGATATTTAGCAGAAAGATGAAGCATGATTAGGAGTTACACAGGGTGCTGTGAGAGGCACCTAGTATGTTTCTATAAAATTTTTAGATAAACATATGCATTTGCAGCCCTACCCTTGATAAATTTCATTATTAACAGGAGGGATGACAATATCCCGTGAAGTATAACTACATTTAACTACTTCACGAAATTTATTATTTATTCGAAGCTGTTAATAAACTAAGTGTCACAAGTATAGATCGTTTCTAAACACATTGTGAATGCATTTATTATTATATTATTTTATTATTATGTCTAATGGCATGTGAAAATAAAAATATCGAAACTTAGATGTAGGTACATCACTTAAAAATATTTTATGGAGCACAAGTTCATTCGTTGCGAATTGAGCCGCCTCTCTATGGCCCTATGAACTTAAATTAACATACTGTTTGTTGCTCAATTGAGCCCTTGTTATTCAATTGTCATGTTTATCTCGTCACTGTGAGAATAGACATTATTTTTAGCCGCTGACATTGTGTGAAGTCTATAATAATACAAATATAGGCGTTGACGGTTCGATAACATACGTTTCTTTATATGTATCTTTATATGTTATATTAGTTTTCTTTATAATCTACTAGCTGCGCCCCGTGGTTTCACCCACGTAGTTGCCGTTCCCGTGGGATTACAGGGATAAAAAGTAGCCTATGTCCTTTCTGAAGGTCTTCTCTATCTGTGTACCAAATTTCATCGAATTCGGTTCAGCGGTTTAGGCGTGAAAGCGTAACAGACAGACAGACAGACAGAGTTACTTTCGCATTTATAATATTAGTTAGGATAGTTAGGATACTTACGAGTAATATTATAAAGCTGAAGAGTTTGTTTGTTTGGTTGAACGCGCTAATTTCAGGAACTACTGGTTAGGTTTGAAAAATTATTTTTGTGTCGGATAGTCCGTTAACCGAGGAAGGCTATAGACTATATTACATCACGCTACGACCAATAGGTGCGGAGCATCAATGAAAAATGTTGCAAAAACGGGAAGGGCGGGCGTTAGTTCTACGAGGTAGATACCGCGCGACTCAGAAAGAATTTGGTTTCCGGTATATAGAACGCGTGCGAAGCCGCGGGAAATGCTAGTTATGAATATTTTTTTACTTCTAAGATATGAAATTTATCATTTTTTCTATCGTGAAGAAACGATAAAAATATCACTGTATTTTTATTATATAAGGATTGCAATACATTTATGCGTCTGTTAACTAGGTTGCATACCATAAAAGTGTTAGGTCATACTAAAAAAGTCTGTAAAAGTGTTTATTTTTAAACATGGCAAGTTGGTCGTTCTCATTTCTACAAATTGCGTCGCTTGCTATATTTAGATGTGCGGCTTCATACTTCCGAAGTAGATTCAAACCTGTTCATAGTGGTTTACATTTTGCTGATATTGCAAAGAACTACGACTTATCATTTTCCGTTGCTTTACATGCTGACACTAGAGATTTTTTTATATTTACTAAATCGTTTAAATTTTATGCTTAAAAACTTAAAAGTTTTAGACATTTTTTTTAAAAGAAAATTCCACATGTGATGGTGTACATATTATTATTTTATAAAGAAAGTTTTAAAAGAATAACAATTAGTTTAATTTTATATTTTTTTATTTTTTTTATATTTTATAATTTTATAGTTTGTAGTGAACCTACTTGCTGCGCAAGCGGTCGCGGGTTCGAGTCCCGCTGGTGGCATACATTTGTTGAGCACGAATGTTTGTACTCCTGTCATGGATGTTTATATTTATAATATGTATGTATTTAAACTTATATATGTGTAGTATATCAACAATCTAGTGTCCATAACACAAGGCTCGTACCTTACCGTGGAACTAGATAGTGCTGTGTGTAAATGTCCCAACATATTTATTAATTTATTATACGAAAGTAAGGATGTTATTAAACTTTCTAAAGTAATTTATTATACAACTAGGCAGACGTCCCGATTGCATTTCTATATTATACTAAGTAAGTATAGAGATTTTGAACCGCAAGTTTGTTGAAAAAAATATGCTTATACAAAATACGATAATATTATATCTTAATTTATTCTTCATTATTTAAATGATGTCTATTTCTTCGTATGTATAACACATTTTATTTTATAAGGTGTCCATCCCGACCGGTCTCATTCATAACCGCTATCTAATTGTATTAAACAAGCTTCAACTAACAATGCTATACCGTTAAAGCTGACTCGAAGCTAGTAATAGAAACTGCAAGTGTAACCGGTGAGAACAACATCGCTTCAGTACTTCACCCCTCGAAATCACTTACGCGTTGATTTGTTCTAGACACGAGAAGTTAAGTGACTTCAATTACTAGAATAGATCAAATTAGAGGTCAAAGGACTATATTAATAATAGTCTAGAATTTCTTATATAAGCCTGTTTTGCATAATATCAACGAAATCTGTGAAACATCTTTAAAATTCTTTATATCAGAATGGTACGTGTAGTTACAAGTATATAAAAGAAGTAGGTATGATATTTATAAATATTTTATTTATATGGATTTTATTTAAAATGTATAAAATTATTGTATTATGATTTAGAATGAATACTGTTTATCCACTATGAAAAATTAACAACTAAAGGTCACAGATTAAAAACATGTGATATTATGAAGTAGTCCACGAAAATCGTTCAATTATTTCTATTTAATAAGATTGCGTTACCATTTATGTGCGATTACAGGAGGACTACATAATAAAGGAACTACGATTACAACACAACGTTGTCTAAGGTCACGTCTTTGGCTATAAAATTGTTATCTCAATCTAGTGATGTAAGGTATTATTACTCAGCCGGTCACGAGGAACAAGCGGTAAAGTCGGAATAATAGCAAAAACCGGATCACATCAGTTAGCAACAAATTGGCGTACAATTGACCAAATGCATGCGGTTATTACTATATCCGCTTCGTTGCCGATACGTCTAGCTCGAATCACTCGCTGTAACGGGTGCTTTGTTCTAATAATATCTTACAATAAACCAACTGAGCAATTTATTACCATTTATATTCAATAACAGTGAACGTTAATAATAAAATGGATGTAACATATCGATAAAAGTGAAACTATGTGTCACATCACTAGCCGCCGTGTGACGTGTCGCGCTACACCACTGCGAGCCAGCCGCGGTCAACGAAAACCGACTATAACCGGTTATCGTCCAATCGAGCACCGCGCTTCACTACGACCAATCATCGGCCATTCCGCTCAGTCACTGACTTTCCTCCACTCGTCTTGTATACTTTATTCTTTTTTATATTTCACACATTATTTACCAACTATAAAACTAAATTTCGTCGCGGCTTTAACCGGTGTTATCTCGTAAATATCTAATTGCGTTGTTTCGCTGCGAATCGTAACTCTCGCAAAGCTCGTGAGACGTGCCATTATGTTGGACAAGTGAAGGTGGAAACATACTACATAGTTGATAGACGCTATCGTTTTCGAGACTTTATAAAAGTCCCCAATGGTGTGTGAAGTGGCCCGTGGTACAGCTATGGTGGTAGTTTCCGGCGCGGCGTACCGTACAGGATCTGGCGCGTTCATCTTCTTCAACCTCACCAGACAGGACTATAGCTGACGAGTAGTATGCTCGTTCTAGAGCAGAGACTTAGTGCAAGGCAGCTGGGGCGAGGAGTTGTTCTCCGAGCTCGTCTGATCCATGGTGTACAGACCCAGGGCTGGCGGATGAAGTTCTCCCTTCTGAAGACAGAAGTGGAGATAGATGCTGATCCAGACACGTATAGAGAGTTGGCGAGGAGATTGAGGGCGGCTAACGTCATCGTCAGACCCGGACGGTCGCGTTTGTCGTAAATATACTATTTTCTTATACTTACTTATATAATATAGTATAGTAGGTATGGTATCCGTAACACAAGCTTCGTAGCTAGTGTCTGTAATAATGTCCACACAAACATTATATTTCGTGTCATACAAATTGATATAGCGTTGTTTTTGTGGAAGTTAGGTTAGTTTAGGTAAAGCCCTAGATAATGCTTTATAAGCCGCTTTAAAGTATTCAATGGTATAATAAAACTTCCTAAAGTCACACTGGAAAGCCCATCTATTGCCACATTCAAAGTCAAGTTAAAAGAACATTTTCTTGCTCAAACTTGAAAATCATAATTATGTATGTATATCGCACCTTCGGTAGTACAAGGGCACAATTGTTGGGTTCCCAACTTTACAGGAGAGCCATTTAAAGATTTTTTTTGCATTCAAAATGGTTTTACTCTATTTTATATTGCTCTAAAGTTAAAGTTTTTATAAAATAAAGTATATATTATAGGTGTTCTTGGCATCATGTTAGCAAGAATTAAAAACGTTTAGTTTTTTTTAAATTAATATAGTTTTCAAGCAGGGGGTACAAAGTCGTTTTGGCCAATTTTGACAATCGTGCCCTTGTACTACCGAAGGTACGATATATTTAGTATAATATCTATTATATTGTTTATATATATTATGTATATATGTTTGTGTATATATTGAAGTGAAACTTCTTTAGAATCGTTGTGATTTCAAACTCGATGAAACGAAAAAATAAGTCCATAGTACCAGGCGCTCAGAGACGGGGAAGAGTTAGCCTTATTTTAAATTCAAGTTTTACTTCTGACATATTGTGTACTTTGTACACACGCACTTTTTTTATTTATGTATGTTTTGATACTTATAAATATTTTCAATTTGTCTCTATTTTCTCTTTGAAAAGATATTCTTTAAAGTATGTTGCATTATAAATATATGAGTAGCTATCCTCGCTGGAGGATGCACTCGACCTGACAGAACCTTACACCCTATATGCTTATAGTACTTTACTGATTGCAGATTAGCACGGAAGAAAAAAAAATTGTCTCTATGCACTTTCTCTTTTTGTCCCGTGTCAACACTATTTCTCACCTGCAGGGTTGACTGGAAGATATCTCTCATAGAGATAAGTCCAACTTTGTTCACACATTTTCTATATTTTTGTTTTCTATTTATTTGTTTGGGTAATAAAGAATATAATAATAATAATACAAAATATCTGATAAATATGAGACTTATAACGGTATTATTACTTCTGTGTTACTTTTAATCCTATAATGCTGTTAGAAAATTATACATATTATGTATTTTTATTGGATCAAGCTATATGCATAAGGTCATGCTATCCATGTGTCTACTATTGTTCTTCTAGTAGGTACATAATATGCAAAGTTATATTAATTACAGTCCTAAAAAGGCTTCAATTCTTATAAAGACTGTAGGTCGTAGGGGGAATATTTTGAATTTTAAAAGAAAACATATTTAGTTGTAAATGAATAGCTAGTCAGATGTTAATTGTTAGATTAATTTCAGATCTCAATAACTTTTGACTCAGTTGTTGCCTCAAAATATTTCATATCAAAAATCACCATAAGGGCATATCCACTAAGGGCCGCATCCCATGTACTAAACTTCTTGTACCAACAAGTGACTCATCCTCCTTTCTCCTCCTCACTCCTTTGTTTAGGATTTGTCCTTACTTATAGACAAATGTATTTTATACAAGTCTGTATTTTTTATTTATTTATTTATTTATTTGGTTTATCAAGTTTTTACAAATACAGTACATGTTACACATTATATACCAGGATATATTAAGTTAACAACTTATAAAGATAAACACCACATGCTTAATAATAGATAGGAAACGTTACTATGACAAAAAAGAAAAAAAAAAAAAACAAAATAATAAGAACAAAAACACATGTAAGTAGTAGAAAATAAAAATATGAAAAAAAGCAACAATAAAAAAAAACATACAAACATGACAAGATTACTGTCTCACATCTGGGGCTACTTCAAAGACAACAATATTTTTTTAATTTTGCTCGGGGGATCAGTGATTGTTCCAAGATAAAAAGAAGTCTTCGGCTGTTCTGGTGCTAAAGTGCAAATATCATTCCTTTTTGACTGAATATGTATGTATTTTATTTAAAGTTATATATATGTACCATATCAACTATCTGGTATCCGTAACACAAGCCTCGTAGCTTACCATGGAACTAGATTGTGCTGTTGTAATAATTTCCGAAGATATTTATTTATTTCTCTTATTATGTTATTGGAATTTTTGATTCTCAGCATACTTCTCTCTATGGTTGTTTTGGCAAACTTACTTTTTTTCATACTTCTTACCATTGATATATATACACTAGATTAGCAATTACCGCGTTACGGCATTGACACTGGAATCTTGAAAATATTCAAGATCGTAGCGAATGTCAGTTCAGTCTTCTATGTGACGCCTACCGAAGTGAACCGAGTGACACGCGACAAAAAAATGGGTAAATGCGCAGTAAAAGAGTGCGGTTCTAAATCACAAACACATAATAAATTTAACGGAATTATTTTCCACACTTTAGTTATTGTTTCTGTTTTTATATTGACGTAAAAACGCAATTTAATAAATAAAATGTTAAATTTTATAAAGAAGGTTCAGTGTTACCAGTAAAAACTTAGTTTTAGTTTCCATATTTGTGGGAGTTTTTAATTTACGGAATAAGTGGTTTTAAATATTATTTTTTTATAATAAAAACTAACTTTAGAAAAACACAAAGAATACAAGAGAATTTGCGATACCCCCGGGAGATCATTTATCATCGATACAAGTTGATCATTCCCTTTTATTAATAAATGCCATATTTATAAATACTTAAAAATAAGATAGTAGGTATCCTGAAAGCGAATTATCCACTCAAATTCGCAAAAAAGAGTAGAAAACACAATTGTATACAAAACTAATATTACATAGCGGAGTATGATTAATAATAAATAAAAAATATTTAAAAGAAAATTGTCTTAATAATTTATTAGTAATAAACGTCTATTCAAAAATAATTATTTAAATATACTAAACTTAATTTATTTGTATTAAGTGTTTTTAATTGCTTAAAAAGTAGGTTAATTTTCGTATGGGTAGGCAACCCCCATTCCGTCATTGCAAGTTTATACTTTGGTCTCTCTCTAATCGAAGCGACGGTATTGTTCTTGTGACTTATGTAAGTGAGACAGATATATGTTTCATTACATATTGAGTGGTTTCAAAGCTGCGTCGCAGCGTGTAAAAAGTGGTTACACATTTTTGACAGATTTTATTGAGGTTTACTCCTCTATATATTATAACTCAATGCTTCTTACCAGTTTAGTTCAAGACCCAAGTTGAATAAAATACAGACCCTAAAAGTGACTTCTAAACTATCTTTTTATATTATCTATAGTAAATAATTTCAATCAATCAATCAATCAGCCTATTGCCGTCCACTGCTGAACGAAGGCCTCCCCTAATGAGCGCCAACTATCCCGGTCCTGGGCAGTTCGCGTCCATCCACTGCCCGCCACCTTCCTTAAATCATCGGTCCATCGTGCTGCAGGGCGTCCTACACTACGCTTGCCTAAACGCGGTCTCCACTCTAACACGTGTCGGCTCCATCGACCATCAGTACGTCTGGAGACATGACCGGCCCACTTCCACTTCAGCGAGCTAATTCTACGCGCGATGTCGGTTACTTTAGTTCTCTGGCGAATGACTTCATTGCGAATTCTATGTGCCAGAGAAACCCCAAGCATCGCGCGTTCCATTGCTCGCTGAGCTACCTTGAATTTGTGAACCAGTCCCACGGTAAGTGTCCACGTTTCGGCTCCGTACGTCATTACGGGTAGGATGCACTGGTTAAATACTCTGGTCTTAAGAGATTGTGGGATCGATGACTCAAGGATATGTCGTAGCTTCCCGAAAGCCGCCCAGCCCAAACGTATTCTTCGATTAGCCTCCTTCTCAAAGTTGTGCCGGCCAAGTTTATGGTTTGGCCAAGATATACGTATTCGTGCACAACTTCAAGAGTATCGCCATTCACGACCACTGGTCTCGGAGATACATGGGCGTTTAGCATGATTTTCGTTTTACGAAAATTCATTCCGAGGCCCACCCGTCTTGAAGAATCATCTAGGCTGTTTAGCATTTCTTCCAGATCATGCAGAGTCTCTGCCATGATGACTATGTCATCGGCAAACCGCAGGTGTGTTAAAAATTGCCCGTTGATGTTAATGCCGCGTCCGTTCCAATTGAGTGTTTTGAAGACGTCCTCCAATGCACAGGTAAACAGTTTCGGGGAGATAACGTCCCCCTGCCTTACCCCGCGGTGCAATTGGATTGGCCTTGTGCTCTGACCTTGTACTTGGACGGTCATTGTTGCGGCTTTGTACAGACACCTTAAAACTTGGATATAGCGATAGTCAATGAGGCATCTCTGCATAGATTCTAGAACCGCCCAGGTCTCGATGGTGTCGAAGGCTTTCTCATAGTCCACAAATGCCAGGCAAAGAGGCTGATTGTATTCTTCGGTCTTTTGGATTATTTGCCTTAGTGTGTGAATGTGGTCTATGGTACTAAAGTAAATAAATTGTATAATACTAAAGTAAATAAATAATTTGTTATTTGTAATTTTTTAAAGTTCTTGTTATCTTATTTTGCTATCCATCAGTTGTTCTTGACACATTTTAAACTTATTATATGACCTTCCTAAAATTAGTTCAAGGCTTTCTGAACAAAAAACACTCAATAACTATAGTTGTCTCTGACACAGGATTCGAACCCAACACTTTCACATTGGTAGATTTACTTGCTAGCCACTACACTATGGTGGGTAATATACACTGCATAGTGGAAAGATGTTATATTGATTGAAATCAACTCAAGTGAATGATTATACATCAAGAGGCTTATTATTCCCTATCGTGTCTGTTAAGGTCTTTCCTTGGTGTCTTGTTTAACCAATTTAAAAAATTGAGTATGTTTTTTTCTATTTACTAGTTATATTATTCGATATGCTACACTATAAGGCAAGGCCCCTCCTGTTTAGTACTTTTAATTAATTTAACCCAACAACTGTATTTGGCTTGGCTCGGGACTCGAACCTAAAACCGATGGATTTGCAAACGTTACATGCCAGCCACTAATAGTATAAGAAAGCATATCAATCAATGATAATAATTTGATTACTCCCAAGGGCACATATTACGCCTCATTTGATTCAAGCAACTCGTAATTAAAATATAGCACGTAATTATTCAAAGTTTAACAATTCAGATATTTAGATTAATAAGTCGCCATAGCATAATAAGCATTTGCATTTAAATTCATAGTATAAAAATTTTCAACCATATCCTTGGTTATTATATCATAAGCAGTAAATAAAAATTTGCAAACAAGACCATAACAGAAAGCGTACACCATTAGCGCTACTGTTATGGTCATAGATTAAATTCAAAAAAAAAAACAAAAACAAGGCAGTTATAGCAACATTTGTAGTGATATAGATTTCTACGCATTGATGTCTAATATTACAGAAGTTTTCCGAACCGTTTTTTTTAAATTCATTTACAAACTAGCCTTTCTCGCAGCTCCGCTCGCGTTCTAAAGGCTGAAAATCAAAAGAAATATTTTTCTCTCGTTTTTGCAACATTTTTCATTGGATGCTCCGCTCCTATTAGTTGTAGCGTGATGTTATGTAGCCTATAGCCTTCCTCGATAAACGGACTATCCAACACAAAAATAATTTTACAAATCGAACCAGTAGTTCCTGAGATTAGCGCGTTTAACCAAACAAACAAACAAACTCTTTAGCTTTATAATATTAGTTAGTATACATCTATAGGTATATCTAAATAAAATTGGAGTGTCTGTTTATAATTTCAATTTAACAGCTTTTCACTCTGTCTGTCTGTCTGTTCATGCTAATCTCTGAAACAGCTGGACCGATTTTGACGGGACTTTCACTCGCAGATCGCTTATATTATAAATGTCGTAACTTAAGCTACTTTTTAACCGACTTCAAAAAAGGAGGTAGTGGAAATTTTATTTATTTTTACTAGGCCAATCAATAAGTATGTATGTAAAGAAATGTATTTCTTTATTAAAAAGTTTGTTTATTGTGTTTTAGATAATAACGGATGTCAAAGTTGGCATAAAATAATATTATAAAAGATTGTTATATAAAAAAAATTTAGACTAGGCTGTATGGACTATAGTCCTTTGCCTTTCCCTATTGGGGATAAATTTAAAAAACAACATTGTTATATAAAAATGTCAAGAATTGTAATTTACTGTTGAAGGATATTTAAGTTATTAATTTCTTAATAATTTCGAGGAAATAAAGACTTTAAATGTTGTTATCTTTTGCTATAAGGAAACGCAATAATTAGCTCCCCTTTTAATAAAGAGTAATATAAAATATCATTATATGTATATTAATAGAAAATAGTAAGTATACTATAATATAGATATCAAAATACATGGGTATTATAAATGGGCTCATATTTGTTTCAGCGTTACTCCAAAGACAGTGACCAGTCCAATTCTGGTGAACAAGCCGGTTCTGTCACAACCAGGTTAGTGTTACATAGTTTTACAAGTTTCTGAGCTTTTAGCCTATACTGGAAATCGAACCCGCGACTTGTATGATTTAAGAAATATAAGGCGTTTCACTGTGATATTGACGACACGATGGCTCAGTTTGTAGTGACCCTACTTGTTGCGCCAGCGGTCACGGGTTCGAGTCCCGCTGGGGGCATACATTTGTTAATTATGGATGTTTGTACTCCAGTCATGGGTGTTTATATTTATTTATATTAACGTCTTAATTTAGCTCTAAAAATTTTAATTAAATATATCGTAACCAAACTGTATTATTTCGTAGATATAAATGTAATTTTAACATACCTACTTTATTTCTTTCCAGCGATACTTGCTTCAAACAACCAAATGAAACCCCTATACTGCCAAGAGTGAGTACCTGCCATTCAATAATACTTTCTTAGGTTTACGCGAATATTTGACATTATAAATGAAACTATCTTTTCGTATTTTGTCGCGGATTTCTTTAGATTTTTGGTTCCCGACCCACTGTAAAGCTGCCATTTTACTTACCATTCAATTTTTCTATAATAAAAAATATATTAGCAACGCGACGTACTTCACATCACTAAGCGCGAAGCAGTATGTCTGTTTTGTGTAACTCCAGTTCATACTCCTATCTATACTAATATTATAAGTTGAAGAGTTTGTTTGTTTGGTTGAACGCGCTAATCTCAGAAACTACTGGCCCGAGTTGAAAAACTCTTTTTATGTTGGATAGTCCGTTTATCGAGGAAGGCTATAGGCTGTATTACATCACGCTACGACCAATAGGAGCGGAGCATCAATGTAAAATGTTGCGAAAACGGGAAGGGCGTTAGTTCTGCGAGGTATCATACCGCGCGAGTCAGAAATAATTTGGTTTCCGGTCTTTAGAACGCGTGCGAAGCCGCGGGAAATACTAGTCTTTACACTAAACTCCATCTTAATTTATACAGCCGTTTCAGCACGATGACAAAGACGTACAAACTCTTATTGCTGCCTTCTCTATTTAAATATTTCTATGACTTATTGTCAGTTGACGACACGTTTGTAATGATCCTACTTTCCGCGCCAGAGGTCGCGGGTTCGAGTACCGCTTGGGGATTCATTTGTATGATCAACTCGAATGTTTTCATTCAGTCATGGGTGTTTATATATAATAATATGTATGTATTTAAAGTTTCTGGTATCCGTAACACAAGCCTCGTAGCTTACCACGGAAATAGATGGCGCTGTGTGTAATAATCGCTCGGGTTCGTCCCTAGATATAGCGCGAGGCAAGCCGCGGGTCCCACTAGTTTAAAATATATAGTAATAAAGTATATACACGATAAAATGTCGGTGCTGTGTGTTGTAGCGGCGGAGACGTGAAGGCTCACAGCCCGCAGTGTCCCTCGCCCGGCGCCATCTTGCCCGACCTGCCCCAGCCTGCCGAGGACCCAGATAAGGTATAAAATCAACATTATTAATGTTGTGTTGTAGTTTAGTTCTTTTTTATTATATTTTATAGGTAAAAAAAAAGTGCGTGTGTACAAAAAAACACATGTCAGAAGTAAAACTTCTTTGGCAAACTAATTTTTAAATCTCGTTTATATTTATACTAATTAACCCCGTCTAAGCTCGTCGAAAGAGTGAGATGGCGCTGCGGTCACACCCACGAGTTAGACAGAGTTAGAAATGTCACTGACTCGCGGTGGGCGAGATCTAAGGCTAATCTTCCCCGTCTCTGAGCGCCTGGTACTATGGACTTATTTTTTCGTTTCATCGAGTTTGAATCACAACGATTCTAAAAAACAAGTATAAAACTCTGTAAACTCCGTAATTAAGGCGCAAGAAATAAAAGCTTATTTATTTATTTATTAATATGTACGTCCAACAGAGCTGCGGTCTGTCGAAGGACGCGTCGTCGTCCGACACGCAGGCGTGGCTCGCGAGCCATCGCTTCGCGCAGCTCGCAGCCACCTTCGCCAACTTCTCCGGCGCGGACCTGCTCAGGTCAGGCTTATGTTACGCGCCCCGCGTCCCGCTGCTGGGGGGGCTTCAACACGAGGGGGAGGGCATCAGGCTTAGGTCACGCGTCCCATTGTTGGGGGGACAGGGGGTGGTGAGGGAGTCAGGCTTCAACACGAGGGGAGGGTATCAGGCTTAGGTGACGCGTCTCACTATTGGGGGAGGAGGGGGATGAGGGAGTCAGGCTTCAATTCGAGGGGGAGGGTATCAGGCTTTAGGTCACGTGTCGCACTGCTGGGGGGAGGAGGGGGGATGAGGGAATCAGGCGATCTCACGAAGGGGATCAGGCCATAGTTAAGTCCAGTCCTGGCCAAATGCAGGCGGACTGAGCATATCTTTCTAAAACTTTTCATAATCATCATCAGCCCCGTTTTAAAGTGCCACTGCTGGGGGTGGGCCTCCCTCAGTACGAGGAGATCAGGCCATAGTCCACCGCGCTGGCCTAGTGCGTGTTGGCGGACTGAGCATGTCACACGAAAACTTGTTAGGTTTTCTCAGACATGCAGGTTTCCTCACGATGTTTTCCTTCACCGTAAGACAAGTGGTAATCATGATAGAAATGATTCGCACATGAAAATATCAAAGATGCGAGACCCGGCTTTGAATCCGAACGAGCTCATTACCAGTAAGCTATCACTGCCTTTTTAATTCTATGAATCTTGTATGAATTCCCATTTAATTGGAGTGGTTTTTGATGAATTTTTCAAGTAATCTTCACATTAAGCACAGCGGATGATTCTGTGAAACTTTTATAGCGACTGGAATTTTAAAGTCGGGTAAAGCCGCGGGATACATATTGTTTAGTTTTACTGAAATAATACATTAATTAATTATTAATGTATATTTCTTAATATTTTTTTATATTTTATATTATTAAAAAAAAAACTAACTATAAACAATCAATTTATTTAATTTTGTTTTTTTTCCACCAGACTGTCGCGCGATGACATAATCCAGATATGTGGTCTGGCCGACGGTATTCGTCTCTTCAACGCTTTGCACGCCAAGTTAGTATATAAGTTTTTTTTTTAAATATGTTGGGACATTGTTATAACAGCGCCATCTAGTTCCGTGGTAAGCTACGAGGCTTTTGTTACGGATACCAGATAGTTGATCTACTATGTAAATATATATATATATAAGTTTAAATACATATACATTATAAATATAAAAACCCACGACTGGAGTACAAACATCCGAGTTTAAAAAATAAATGCCCCCAGCGGTACTCGAACCCGTGACCGATGGCGCAGAAAGCAGGGTCACTACCCACTGAGCTAAACGAGTCGGTATTGTGAGTCAGTTCTTCATATTTTTCAAAAGTCCGTGGTTACTATGCCCAAATAGTAATAGATTATTATACATATAATATGTTTTATGTTGCGGGAGTAATTAACACACAATTTGATTTATCTAAAAATAGAAATTTTAATGTTATTATAAAATTAAATAACATAGTAACTTAAATTATTTTAAGTAAAATGATCTACTAACCTAAAAATAGAAAAATCGACAATTAAAGGTTTTTTACTTCCAATGTTTTATAATATATCGACACTGTTCTACTTTAATATACTTAGGTTGATTAACAATTAAGGAAACGTATTAGGTACTTAGAAATTAAATAAAGATAAATTACTTCACGACTACAATTTTACAGTGCTTCGTAGCTACCATAGATTATAGATTAATCATAATGTACCGCGTCATTCTCTTAGGCAGAATACACATTTATCATATTAGGCTACGTACACAACGTACTGTATACAAAGCTTACATACATATATTAAAATTATAATAAATAATTTGTATTAAAAAGTGTTTCTTTCTGAGCCATTTATTTTTAATACTCAAATGAAGTATAAATTTTATGACTTGCTTTTAATGCTTTTGACGACAAGCTTCCTTCGTAGCTTACCACGGAAGTAGATGGCGCTGTGTAATAATTTCCCAACCTCACTGTTATTCGCACAACACTATTCATATCGATGGTCCCGTGTGTGCCCACAGACGCATCGAGCCGCGCCTCACGCTGTACGTGTGCGCGGGGGGAGTGGCGGGGGGAGTGCCGGGGGGTGTGCCGGGGGGTGCGGGGGGTGGCTCGGGGGGTGGCTCGGGGGGTGCGGGGGGTGTGCACTGCGCGCTGTACCTGCACGCGGCGCGCGCGGGCGAGCTGGTGGGCAAGCTGCGCGCGCTGCTGCCCGGGAACGGCAAGGTGAGGGATTCTTATTAGCCCTTTTTAACACCCCACAGCTGGGGGTGGGCCTCTCTCAATTTTTTTTTATTTATTTGGGTCAGCAAACAGTGTTCACAATAAAACATTACTTAATTACTAACATAATTTACACATTTCTAATTGTGACCAGCATCGTTGACCACAGATTAAAAACTGGTGTTGAGAAGTGGTATATATATATCTATACATATTAATGAAATTGAAGTCTGAATCTAGACATATGAATAAAATTGAAGTACTTAAGTTTAAGTTTCAATACAAGGGGGATCAGGCCATAGTCCACCGCGCTGGCCTAGTGCGTGTTGGCGGACT
This sequence comes from Boloria selene, assembly GCA_905231865.2. Taxonomy (NCBI): domain Eukaryota; kingdom Metazoa; phylum Arthropoda; class Insecta; order Lepidoptera; family Nymphalidae; genus Boloria; species Boloria selene. Next base: position 255,773 of record HG993158.1, on the reverse strand, counting down.
TCACATTTCTTTTGAAAAACTTGCTAGGTTTTCTCAGACATGCAGGTTTCCTCACGATGTTTTCCTTCACCGTAAGACAAGTGGTAATCATGATAGAAATGATTCGCACATGAAAATATCAGAGGTGCGAGACCCGGATTGGAACCCGCATCACTCGGTTATCCAAGCGAGCGATTTACCACTGGGCTACCACTGGCCCGCATATACGGACTATAATTTATTTATTTATTTAATCATTTTAATACATAATTTAAATTAAATACTATAAAAACAATACAATAATGCATAACCGTTTGAATTTGTCCGTTTATAAAAATAAAAAAAATAATTTTAAAATTACAATTAGGTTGAATTAATAAAATTAAATACAATAAATTAAGTAAATGAATATCTATGATTTACTATTAATTTTTAACCGACTTCAAAAAAGCAGTAGTTTCTTTCAGTCTGTTTGTCTTGGTTAATATCCGAAACGGCTGGACCGTTGATGAGATTTTCACTAATAGATAGATAATGTTATAAAAAGTGATTAGGACTACTTTGATTTTAGAAAAAGTGTTTGGGTTTCGCTCAAAAATTAAAATTAATCCAGCTATACAAGCGTGATCCACTTGTAAATGATAATATCTATGTCCATGTATTTAAAATTTATATATGTGTAGTATATCAACTATCTGGTATCCGTAACACAAGCCTCGTAGCTTACCACGGAACTAGATGGCGTTGTTTGTAATAATATTCCAACATAAAATAAATAAAATGAAATGTTTTTAGACATCTCAATATTCACTTTCACATAATGTTGGAAATAACTCGCTCTTGAAAATATCTAAAATTACTAGACTCAAGATTAGAACCGGTTTTACTCAATTTTCCAAGCGAATGCGTTACCACTGAGCTACCACTGCTTTTCTATACCTATACTATTCTTAATATTATGAAACTGCCTCGATGGTGTAGTGGCTAGCATGTACGGTCATACATCGAGAGGTCCTGGGTTTGAGTCCCGGGTCGGGCCAAGTTTAATTATTGAGTCTTTCTGTTTAGTAAGCCTCAGTAATAGCCCGGAGTAGGGAAGGGAATTTGTTTGTTTGTTAGCTTGTATGTTACAATTGAACTCAAAAACTACTGGCCCGATTTAAAAAAATCTTTCATCATAAGAAAGCTACATCCTTACTGAGTAACATAGACTATAATATATTTTCAAAAAATTATAGATATAAAGTATAGATATAAGACTATAAATGTCATAACATTTAAAATTAAACTTTAATTAATTTTTGTCAGGATTGTGACATGGTCTTAGTGTCAGGACCGAATGGCGCAAGAGTACGTCTCACAGACGAAGTAGTACGCCATCTTCCAGATAATTCTACCTACCGTTTGGAACGTATCGAAGACAACGCACTGCTCCTCAGTCCCACTGGCAACTGACAGTGGGACTGACTGGCAGCCGCTGACAGACACTGGCAGCCACTGACAGACACTGGCAGTCCACTGGCAATGTGTAACTAACTGGCATTATGAGACGAACTGATACGTCATCTTCTACACGTATGATCTGGAGAGTATTGAAGACACACGCAATGCTCTAAGTTCCACTGGCAGCTGATAGTGTGTGATTGGCAGGTACTGGCAGTCAACTGACAGACACTGTTATTACTGGCATCGAAAGACCAAGTGACAGACAAGTCACTGGCTGGTACTGTCAGTCTAAAGAGAAGTGATAGAAGTTGACTGGCAATTTCACCAGATGCCACAGATAAATATTGACTGGCATAATATTGTGTGGTATTTTTGTTGTAACATTCTTATTTTTGAAAGAACTTTTTGAAATACAAAAATTGTTTGTTAAATGAATATACTGAGGCGTATTTTAAGGCTTTTTATAAGTATGTAATGGAAATAAATTTTATTTTCAAAGCCAAAACAAGATGGCTGACTAACTTATCGGGTAATTGTGACTTTTATTTTAAATATATGTAATATCTGTCACAATAAGATTGTGTTAGGTCATTTTGGTTTGAAAACTGATATAATATCTTTTAAAATACTAAAAAAACTTGATGTAGACGATGCGAGGAGTTTATATTAGTGAAGAAATACTATTTTTATGTTCCTTCGCTTTGAAATTTGTATGTCAAAAAGCTTGCTGGAGATAAAGGTTGTGTCACACTAACAATCTCATGCCGAGACATTTTAATGTTAGTGTGTAGTATACCTTAACGAGTAAAGAAATATATTTTTGTGAGGGGCCATTGTTATGTTTTAATATAATTATTAATTATACTAACATTTTCATCTCATTCGTCACGCTATTAACGTTTTTTTTACTTTGTTATTATACATAGTTATTAGGAAATATGTTTTCTTTATAAGATTTTTTCTTAGTGTTAGTCAAAGTTCTATTTTTTGGCTTTGTTTCTTTGAAAATCTACAACTTATTATGGACGTGTCATTTTTCAGTTCTAGTAATTATTGATTATTACTTATTATATAAATAATGTTTGGTAGCGACCCTACTTTCTGCGCCAGCGGTCGCGGGTTCGAGTCCCGCTGGGGCCATTCATTTGTTAAACACGAATGTTTGTTCTCCAGTCATGGGTGCGTAACACAAGCCTTGTAGCTTACCACGGAACTAGATGGCGCTGTTGTTTAAAAAAATCTCCCAACATATTTAATGTTTTCTGTTTCATTTTATTTTTTGAAATTTAATAAATTTCTTGTCTTATATTTTGTATTAGAACTAGTTGTATTTTTAAGTTTATAAGTTTGTTAGTTTTCTTGTAATTTATAAGCATTGTTATATAAAATGCGTTATATTTACCTATAAAGATGTGTTTAGTGAAGACGGACCAAGCTGTAGTTTATTATGAACTTTAAAGACCTATCTATAGAATATAAAAATTTTATCAAAATCAATAAAGCCATTTTTGAGTGATACAAATGTCCTATTATCATATATTTACAAATATTGCTAGTTTACTTGTAAAGGAGTAGAAGAATAATAAATAATATTACACTTATTATGCAAAAATCTATGTATTCGTTGTCTAGTTCTTATTTATATGCAATATATAAATAATTTGTTATTAAATAAGTTGTTTATGATAAGATTTAATGATAGAAGATATGTGTAAGTTAGTAAGTTAGTTAAAATACTGCTCGCACTATGGATTTGTAAGTGAAAAAAATAATATTTAAATAAATATATACAAATTAAGATTATTATTAGTATACAAGTGACTTGCCCGCGCTTTGCTTGTTAATTTTTTAAGGTTTTTTGTTTTTTGCACTGGAACTCGAAATATTGCCAGAATGCAACACTATATTATTTTGCCCTTTCAAATACTTCGATCTTTTAGTAAATGTTTTATTACAATCGCTAAAGTCCTTACAAATATTGTTCTCAGACAGACGGACATGAAAATTTAAAAAAAAAAGTTGTTTTATTATCATATTATAAAAAAAAGTGCGTGTGTACAAAGTACACATGTCAGAAGTAAAACTTGAATTTAAATTAAGGCTAACTCTTCCCCGTCTCTGAGCGCCTGGTACTATGGACTTATTTTTTCGTTTCATCGAGTTTGAAATCACATCGATTCTAAAGAAGTTTCACTTCAATAATTATGTATTTATTATGTACTCACAGACAGGTGTTGCAATTTTATTGATATTTCTAAGATTATGTGCAATTTTGTGTAACATTAATTAAGAAGCATTCATTATTAGAAATATTTAGGTTTATTTTCGTTAAATATAAAGTTTAAGTACTTTTAAGTTATATATGTTGAGTGTAGATGTAGGGAGTACTTATATGTATCTTATATGCGAGATAAGTTGGAAAAGTGTCCATCTGTAAGGGGAATATAAAGGTTCAAAAATTCTTCTTCTTCTTCTCAGCCCATACACATCCACTGCTGGAGAAAGGCCTCTCCCAAAGATTCCCATGACAAGCATCCTCCCTCTAGTGAGGTCTAGGGATTTTGACCAAGTCTTCGGTGCACCTTGCGGGAGGACCACGCTTTGCTTTCCCGTACGTGTCCGCCACTCTAAAACTTTGTGTGTCCATCAATTCAAATCAAAATATTTTATTCAGCATAAAAATTGTAACAATTTCTTACTGAACGTCATGAGTCTACCACCAGTTCGGATAGAAGAAACCTCTGACCTGAGAAGAACTGGCGGAAGAAACTCAGCGGGACTAATATTATTTTTTTATCTCTCTTTTTGAAATTTAATTGCAAATTAACAATAATTGTATATGTTGAAATAGCCTGGCGGCGATCACATCATTCCCAAGGCGTACTGTCTTCTGAAAAATCGTTAATCCTTTAGTACACAAACGTTCCTTCACAATTTGTTTAAATTTGGCAATAGAAGCTTTTTGAACGTTTTCTGGCATCCTGTTGTATAGACATATACATTGTCCATAAAAAGAGTTACTGACTCGGCGTAAGCGACTCACAGGCTGTACAAGTTTGTTTCGTACATCGACCATCCGTTCTTCGAGCGAGGTGTCCCGTCCACTGCCACTTAAGCTTGGATATTCGTTTGGCTATTTCAGTGATCTTGGTCATTCTGCGTATCTCCTCATTTCTGAATAGATCACGAAGGGAAACCCCGAACATAGCCGTCTCCATTGCTTTCTGTGTGGCTTTGAGAGTTAAGGCGCAGGACACGGGGGAAACACCGCCAACTTCCCAACTCCGAGCTATTACTAGGCTTACTAAACAGAAACACTCAATACCTTGATTAGTTTCGAATCTGGACTCGAACCCAAGGCCTCCGAAAATTAACTCACTTGTTACAGGGCACCGCCTAATTTGACACTTTTTGAGGACATTTTTTTATACACAGTAGTACTCCTTACTGCACTCGTGTTTTTAACTGATCGGTGCCTTTGGAGTGCCTCAAACAGACATCAAACATTGTATACATATATATTTTTTAGGTTTTATACATTGTTGTATCCTAGTACTAGTTTGAGGTCAGTGTAATGTTGTAGTCAATAAATGTATTAGAGTTTGTGGAGTTTTATTTAAGACTAGCAATACGCGCGGCTTCGCCCGCGTTCATTTTTTTAATCGCTACTAAAGTTCATTGGATCACTCGCTGGGTTGAAAATTCTCCAAAATTACTCTAGCTTTAATTTACTCCTATTTCATATATTATGTGCGGCGTGCACTCCTGCTTTTCTGTTATTGTAGTTTTAGTAGGAATCCTTATTTTTTTTTCTTGCAATTAAAAAAGCCTATGTTAATCAATGATAATGTAGCATTCAAATGGTGAAAGAATTTTTAAAATCGGTCCGGTACTTTTTGAGCCAATTCGTTACAAACATACTTACATACAAACCTTTCCTCTTTATGATATTAGTATAGACAAGCAAATCCGACTCGCTTCGCTGGGCGTAAGATGAAATAAACAGTAGGCTAAGCTGCGAAAATTACTATTAGCTATCTGCGAGAGAACGTAAAATCGGTCCAACCATCTCAGAGATTAGCTGGAACAAAGAGTCAAATTTTAAAAATTCATTTTTTAACGCTAGTACCGTATATACTGTAGTAAAAACAGACACTTCAATTTTATTTATATGTATAGATATAGTAGTAGTATAGGCTATAGGTAAAATAGTTCACGAGATAAATCGTAAAATATTGTAAACAGGATGGTAGTGAAAATTATAGCGTAAAATATAAAGTCAATAAGTTTCGATGGCTTGCGAGCTGCGGCTCTCTCAATGGTATTGCTAATGGGTACGTTAGCACGAGAGGCAAAAGTTGATTTGTGTAAATACAATAAAATAAAAGCTCTTTATTCGCGGTTATATCTGTGAATATGGAATGGTAATTTACATGGGATTATACGTCGTCTATGTGAAAAAATAAAAAAAACATTTTAAAAAATCAATTTAATTGAAGTTTTTGAACATTTTGATTAATTATCTTCAGGCTTAGGCAATGCTTTGAAGAATTTTGTTATTTCTCTTGCTTGGCAGTTTTTAAAAGCTCCTTAAATTCAGACTGATACGCAGCAGTCTTATTAGAAATTTATATATGAGACGTATCAATGTTCATAAAAAAATCGCAAAGCCCATTTGCCATTCTTAAACCTTCACTAAGGTTTTTCAAATAAAATGTGACGTTTTCATTGCTTGTTGAAGGCTCTTCTTCAATGGATGGTGAATTTAGCATTTCCTCCAAGTCGGTTTCAGTCAAATCTTCATGTTGCGATTCAAGTAATTCCTGAATGTTACTTGATTCTATCTGTTCGAACCCATCTCGTCCTATTCCGCGAATATAGGAATTGGCTCGCATTTTTTTAATCCGCGAATAGTGAAAGCGCGAATAAGGAGCTTTTACTGTACATGCATTTTAAATGAATTTGTGAGAGTTGTAGACATGTACACTATTGATGTCCTCTATTCTAGCGGATTGAACATGTAACGTTTCTTTTCACTCTCGGAACCAGGATTGTTGATGTTTTTTAAAATATCGGATTTTCGATATATCGATATCTTTAAATATATCAATATCGGAGTTCGATGTATCGGCTTTATTTAAAAAAAATTTGTAAGCCAGCTCAAAAATGATTACACAGTTTATAGTATATTTAAAAAAAAATATAGTTGTAGAAGTTGTAGAAGAATTACACGTTCAGATGCTACAGATGTAGCAAAAGAAATTAAGTTTTTACCAGCTATTTCTGATAGCTCGGGAGTAAAATGCCTACTATCAATCCAAAATTTCAAGGCATTTGATGACCTTGAAATATTTGGCTGATCTAAATACTGCTTTAATTCAGTATTGTACCAAAACTTCTGCCAGAAACTTCATTGGCATTGGCCATATTTTTCAAGAGCATATCGTCATGTCGATCCCATAGTGTTGAAGTTATTTCTTTTTCTCCAAGTGGAGAAGCGCCTACTGTAGGTGAATGATTTCCTCTTATTTTGTGTTTTGCAATTAGATTAAATTATGTACAAAATGACTGTGTAGTAACGTCGTTGCGTCGGAAGGCCATGTGACCGGCAGTGACGTGTTGCGCTTGCGGTCCGGCTCGGACCCCCGCCCGCGCGATGGGGCAGACGTCACGCGCCCCAGGAGTGGGAGGCGCGCCGACAATTATAGTTATTGCATCTTAGAGTGCATCTTCGGTGCTTGTTTGGGGCATAAATCCGTACTGGCTGGGGCTAAGATGTTTGTGGTGCCATACGTGCCATAGTAGTCTAGTGGCTGCCATTTTCTCCAGAATGGGCAATAGTCCTATAGACCTGTAGGATTTTGCCTTGGTGTAGTCATCCTTACTAGGTTTAGGGATGATTCTGATGACCGCTCTTTTTTATCTTTTTGGGAAGTAGCCTTGTTGTAATGCTTTGTTGTATAGAGCGAAAAGAAAGAAACGATGAATTTGAATCTACTTTAGCGGGTGTTGTTGATCATGACGAGAGCACACAAATAAAAGTCTTAATATCGTCACTTGATAAAATATTATATTGCAAAAGTCAACAGTCAACACTTATAAAAATATTCCAGAACAGAAGGTCTACGGGACATACACAGTAATATACACGTTTAAGGTACAAACACAAGAAGTCCACATACAAAAACTAGCGAAAATGATTAAATTATAGAAAACAAGTAATTTGCATCAGCTGGTAAGGTTTCGACTTGTATTTAAGAAAAATCACAAGCTGCCTGTAGAGTAGGAGACAAACAAATACCCATATACAACGGGTTTCGCGCGGCTATGCTTGTGAATTAATTTTTGTATGAATAAATGTAAATAGTATGTGTATGATATATAATAAGTAATAAATTTTTAATGTGAAGTTAATTATAAGTCACCTACATTACAAAACATTTTGGTGAATAGTTCACCTTTTATTGTTGAGCCACTTGTGGCGGATGTGATTGGTCTGATTGAATATCTTCGAGTAATAATAACACCACACCTTAATTCTAAACTTCATTACGTTTGCATATTTGTGGGATTAGGGTTCCGTAACTACTTTCTCATTTGCTCCTCAAATAAATTTTCTACATCTGGCAATAAACTTAGTAAAAACATTTACACTTACATACATAAAAGCACTGTCAGTCTTTGGTTCTTTTCGTTTTATCCATTCGATAAATGCTTTATCAGCTTCTTTTCGTTATTAACTTTTATTATTTTTGGCTTTTTGAAAGTGTTTGTTGTTTTGTTGTTGTGTTTCCAATGTATTCGATTGTATTGGTACTTGGGACTGAGTCAGTTGTAGAACTTAATTCAATATTTTCGGTGTCCACTTCTGACGGAATAGGTACGAGGGAGCGTTTTTATGTTCGCGGAATGAAGGGTAAGGGGTTGAAATAAAAAAAAACAAATTATTTTTCCTTTTCAATATATCCACCTGCAAGACGGACACATTTTTCAGATCTTTCAATTAATTTATTTATACCGTCATAAAAAAAATGTTTTGTCTTTGTCCTCAAAATAATAGAACTGAAACTGCCTCCTTAACTTCATCATCGGTGGCTAATTTTTTACCCCACAGCTCCTTTTTCATTTTTGGAAAGAGGTAATAATCACTCGGGGCCAGGTCTGGGCTGTAGGGTGGGTGGTTCTGTAATGTATTGGTTGTCTCATGCGCCTACGACACGTCAGTGTCAACTGTCAACTGTCAGTCACAATCTAGCGGTCGTCCGAGACGGTCGTTGTGTGCGTGTTGAGGTGTTGCTGAGCCGTAAACTATACCAATGACGAGGACACTACAAATGGCGACGAGGACAAAACATGTGAGTATTCACAATTATAGTTATAGAACATAATAGAAAAATCTTATTAAAGTAGTACTATAACAGTCTAAAAAAAATGAAAAAGAAGGGAAGGTAGTTGCATAAAATTACTTACTTCTTTGTTCACCTTTTGAAGTCCTTAAAACAGTTTTAACTTGTTAAAATGTATTTATTTGTGATTAAATAAAAATATATAAACATTTGATATGCTCTAATTTGTAAAATGCAAATTGAATATTGTATAATATGTTCTATATTTGAATGAACCAAAGATGTGATAATATTGTAAATACACTACAACTTTCAGATTTTGTGCTTTATTTTGCGCATTATAAAGTTCCAATTTACAAATGATTTGTTTTGAAATAATAGTGGAATTAAGATGTTATGAAACTTCTAAATTAGAGATTCAGAAGGCAGTTATAACATCTTTTCATTATGAATATTTAAATTTTGCATTTAAAAGCCTATGCCTACGCGCAGCATGATCGACGCTGCCGCTTATGATGCTAAGCTGCATAACACGAATTACGTTACACTACTACGGAGCATAAAGAATTCTATATTAGTAAAAAGCTGCCTTTGGATTTAGTGTATTTAATTGTAACTAAACATTATAATAATATAATAGTGATATTGAAATTGTTTTTAAGAAAAAATAATTATGAAATATAAAAAATAATTATTTAGTAGAATAATCAATATTATTAAACTATGTAGGCAATTTGGAAGTGCCTACCGATTCATGCTAGTGATACTATCGGTGCGTAAGCACTATACATTTAAAAGAATTAATATGTACCTAGCTATTGATATCTGCCGCACTAACAATCGGTATGACTAAATATGCATCTTTTATGAAAATATGAGCGTGTGTTTATTTTGTAAGGAATTACGCTGGTATTCTTAATTGTGGTCAAAATATAATCAATGATCTAAGTGAAATAAAATACAATCAGTACTTTATAAGTAATTTAAGCAGATTAAATTATTATCTGATCATTTAAAAAAATAAATGATTTTTTATATATGAAAGCTTAAAATTAATTATATTTAGTTGTACAACTATATAAGAACGTACCTAAGCAGATAAAAAAATCTGATCATTAGATTGATACTGTACTATGTGTATAATATGTATAATTATAATATTATGAAGCATACAAACCATATTTTATAAGTTATTCATCTTCAGCCCTTTTTAATGTCCCACTGCTGGGCACGGGCCTCCCTCAGTACGAGGGGGATCAGGCCATAGTCCACCGCGCTGGCCTAGTGCGTGTTGGCGGACTTCACATGCCTTTCGAAAACTTGTTAGGTTTTCTCAGACATGCAGGTTTCCTCACGATGTTTTCCTTCACCGTAAGACAAGTGGTAATCATGATAGAAATGATTTGCACATGAAAATATCAGAGGTGCGAGACCCGGATTTGAACCCGCATCACTCGGTTATCCAAGCGACGCGTTACCGCTGGGCTACCACTGTCTATAAATATTATAAGTTATTCAAGCAGACAAAATTATTTATTCGATTAATAACTTGAAAAATAAATGAATGAAAATGTTGTAACGAAAATTGGTATTGATCAATACTATTTAGTTTATACAAGTATATAAGAACATATTAAGCAGATTAAAAGTCTGATCATTAAATTGATACTGAACTTTGTGTGTAAAATGTATTATTAATTATTATGATATATAGGATACAAGGTGTATTTTATAATATCTGATCATTCAATTGGCACAAGGAATGAATTGTTGTATACAAAAGGTTGATATTGAACAATACTAAGTATTTAGTTCGTACTACGTTTACTTACGTTTATATTTAGTTGGTTATTAAGCACATAAGCAGATTAAAAGTCTGATCATTAAATTGATATTGTATTGAACAATACTAAGTATTTAGTTCGTACTACTACAATATTAAGCACATAAGCAGATTAAAAGTCTGGTCATTAAATTGATATTAGTGAGTATGTACGTAATATAGTACATAGATTTGGGTTTAATCGGAACAAAATCTAGCGGAAATATCCGGTCATTAAATTGACATAGCATTGACATTTTATCAATAATTCAAGCAGATAAAATTATTTATCTGATCATTAGATTGAAATAAGATATGAATTGTTGTTTAAGATTTATTTTATAACAACATAAGCAGATTGTGTCTGATCATTAAATTGATAATGGAGAATGCATGTAATGTATTGTATATGTAATATATACATATTTAGTTGGAAACAAAACTTAGCGAAAATGTCCGGTCATTAAATTGACATAGCTGTATTTTATTAATAATTCAAGCAGATAAAATTATTTATCTGATCATTAAATTGATAATAGGTAATGTATGTAATATATTATACAGGTATATATATATACATATTTATTTGGAACCAAAACTTTGCGGAAATATCCGGTCATTAAATTGACATAGCTGTATTTTATTAATAATTCAAGCAGATAAAATTGTTTATCTGATCATTAAATTGAAATAAAAAATGAAATATTATTAATTTTGTAACAACATGAGCAGATTATGTCTGATTATTAAATTGATACTAGAGAATGTATATAATATATTATATTATATAGGTACATTCATGATGAGACAAAAGTTGACGGAAATATCCGGTCATTAAATTGACACGTGACCATTATAATTGGATGGCAATATTAAGTAGCAGATAAAAATATCTGACACATTAAATTGATCATTCCAGATAGCCTCATTATGCCAGGTTCACAATGGAAGTGCTGGAAAAAAAAGGCATTCCTAATATTATTAGAAACATCCAATATTGACAATAATGTAAAAGGAAAAAAAAGACATAGCCTTCTTTATTTAGACGGCTTAGATATGCAGGAAGTTTTCTGCAATATGTATTTAACGTCCTACTGCTGGACACGGTCTTCCTTTCAATGCGAGAAGGAACAGGCCATGGTCTGCTGCGTTGGCCGAGTGTGGGTTGACGGACTTAACATGCCTTTCGAAATCTTGCTGGGTTCTCTCAGACTTGCGGGTTTGTCACACCATGTTTTAATTCATCGTAAGAAAACTGGTATTACTGGTAGATATGATTCGAACATGAAAATATGGGAGGTGGGGACCCGGACTTGAACTCGTATCACATATATAGATATACCTGGACCTAAAATCAACCCTTGGGATGAAGTAGATGTGCTCCAAGATGTATTCCAAGATATATCTACGCTATGTCTAAGCTTGATACATATACTAAGTCACCAAGATAGAGTTAAGCCGAGCCGAGAAGAACCCGATGAAGAGTTTGTGAATGAGTTCATAATAAGATTAATGCCACAAACCGGTAAATGGCAATTTACAGATCGGGACGAAAATATTATCGATCAGGTAACATAAACATGTTACCTGGCGGAATTAGTGAGCAAAAGAATCTTATACCTTGGAGATTAAATAACAGTAGACGGAGAAGTTATGGAAGTGAATTCGTTAGAAGCCTTTAATAAACATCTAGAGAAATTAAGAAACAACACAAAATCAAATGGAAAAGAAGAATGATAGAAAGTTGTAAAATAATGATACAATAAAATATATTTTATAAGTATAAGGCTAATCAATCAGGGTACACAAGAGCCACACATCGAGAGGTCTTGTGTTCGGGTCCCGGGTTGGGCCTAGTTTAGTTATTGAGCCTTTCGGTTTGGTAAGCCTCAGTAAAAGCCCGAAGCTGGGAAGTTGCGGTGTGTCACCCCCGTGCCCCGAAGAGCACGTAAAGCCGTTGGTCCTCCTCCGGTTGGTCTTAATTCTCACTGGCCTTGTCGAGTAGTCATCTCACCGAAGTATAAGAGTGATAGCAATGAAGAGAGCAATATTGTGCTCTATAACAGCGCCTGCGCAATTGGCCAGTCTCAATGAGATAGACTGCCAGGACCGAAATCGATCAGAGAACATTGTTATTTACAGAATATGGTAAACGTACTTCATGATGTTAAATGTTCTGCGAAAGACAATTTCGCTGACAAGTTTATAAGATAATTAGAATTTAGAATGAGGAAATAATCAAAGGACAAAGATAAGCTGCATAAAATCAGATGAAGAAGTTAATCAAGTAAGTAATAAGATATGAAATAGTAAAGAAATCCAGTACGTCTTTCACATTGAAAATCATAATCACAGAAACCACTTGTGATTTTTTGAAAATGAATAAGCTTCATTAATTATATAAACATCCGAACCCTTATTAAAATAAAAGGATTATTTGATGGCACGATGAACCTTTTAGGTGAAACTTTGGAATGGCTTTAATAAAATTGAGATTAGGATGTTTCCTATATTCAAAGGAACCTTGATAAGTTTACTTATGGATAATTACAACCTTACTGGAGGATTTCCATACCTTTAGAATCTCAAGCTAATAAAAAGAAAATCAAATAGCTTAAGCAAAGAGACATAATAAATCCTGTTGTGGGTTATTGAAAATTGGTGTTCCTGTAGTTCCGGTGTTGAACGATAATGGAGGAGTGCGTTTTTGTATTGACATGCAAAAAGCAATGAAGCAATTATATTTGTAAACCACCCACCACGGACAATGGACAATGTTGCCTTAAATTAGGAATGTCAAAGTTCACTTCACGTAATCAGATATAAAGGCGTCTTTCAAGAAATTGAATTATATCTAAGTTTTAGGCACATCACTTGCAAAGTTTTAATAAAGGAGCTGATGTTTGGCTTATCGTGTGCCCAAGAAATCTTTCAAAAACATTAGAACGCGTATTGTTTCTTGGTAAAGCTCTCGTTTTTGGTAAAGATCTTGAAGAACATGACGCACGATTACAGAAGGTATAGTCTGTTTTAAAATAAAATTATGAAGTAATAAGCGAAGACAAGTGTTTGCTTTGGATGAACAACGTAACAAAAAGTGTTAAGCCATACAGAGTTTTAGACTATTGGAGAGTTAGAATGATATCTAGAACTTATAAAACACGTCAGCAGGTGGATGTCGCCAATAAAGCCCATACGAGTATTATGTTGACAAGGGCAAAACTTAGCATAAAAGTTTGGTGGCTTAAATTTAATTAAGACACCTAGAATTTAGAAAAACTTTTGAAGGATGCACCCTTCTCTATGCGATAATATTCACCAAATCCAATGAAGAGGATTGATTTTGCAGAAGATTGATATTTATTGGGATTACTTATTATTAGTTATTAATTATTATAGCAGCTATAAAAAAATAATATTTGGCGTAAGATTACATCTTTAGTAATGGTAGTAGAGTTGAAATACAAATAAATCAAACTTTAATTACTGATGCAAATTAATTAATACCAAATGATACAGATGTTAGAGATAGAGATCAAGAAAGGAAAGAAAAAGAAAAGGAAAAAGAGATACAGGAAATGGACAAGTGTGATCATGAGACATGGAGATAAAGTATTAAAATATATTGAATTTGGATTATGACCAAGTTACACACACAGTGTAAAATAGAATTAGTGGAGATATCACAGTTCAAAAGAATGAAAGTGTTCAAATCCGTAAAAAGAATATCGTTCATTTAAAAATAATTCAAGGATAATGCAAAGTATGCGATAATTAAGATTTAAATGAATCTAACATAAATGAAAGGAATTTGATACATAAAAGTTTGATAAGTAAAATAATAAACTATAATGGTCAAACTCAATAAATTAATTAAGTAACGAAAGGAGAGTATAATTTATTGAAACGCTATGAAACCATTAAAACTGTATGAATGGATATAATTAAAAAAAAAATATTAAAACAAATAAGGGATGTAATGTATTGGTTGTCTCATGCGCCTACGACACGTCAGTGTCAACTGTCAACTGTCAGTCACAATCTAGCGGTCGTCCGAGACGGTCGTTGTGTGCGTGTTGAGGTGTTGCTGAGCCGTAAACTATACCAATGACGAGGACACTACAGGTTCAAAATATCGAAGCCCACTTTAAGCAGGGCAGCCAACGCAACGCGGCTCTTGTGGACGGGCGCATTGTCGTGCAAAAGCAGCACACCTTTCGTCAATTTTCCCCGTCTTTTCTGTTAAATGGCTTCTTTTAGTCGCTCTAATATTGAAGCGTAGTATTCTCCGGTTATAGAAACACCTTTATCTTTATAATCGATCAATAATATTCCTTCTGAGTCCCAAAAGACCGTTGCCATGAGTGTCCCAGCTGACTGTGTGACACCTTAAACTTCTTGGGGGGTGCTGTGCCCTTTTTATGCCACTCCAAGTTTCGTCTCCAGTAACAATTCGACTCAATACACCATCCTTGTCTTCATTGCAGAGGTCCAAAAGTGCACGTGAACACTCTACGCGTTGTTATTTTTGCGACGGCGTGAGCATTCTCGGTACCCATCTTGCGCTGACCTTAGTCATGCCAAGATGACCGTGCTGGATTTAAAAAATGGTTGTATCGGATACTCCAACCATTTCTGCGAGTTGTTTCTTCTTTAGTCGAGCATCGTCGAGTACAAGTTTTCCGACTTTTTGAATAAGTTCTGGCGTGGTCTCCTCGATGCTCCTGCCCGGCCTCGGGTCGTCTTCAAGGGATTCCCTTCCTTTTTTAAACAAACTGTGCCACTTGTACACCATGGTTTTTCCTGGACAAGAGTCACCGTATACCGATGACATCTCATCCATTATGGTCGAAACTGATTTTCCTTGCTTGGTAAGGAACTTTATAACGGCATGATATTCGATTTTTTCCATATTTCACTTTTCACTCCAGTAGTGCTTTTCTGTAACAACATTTTCGTGTCTCGAAAGCCGAATCCGCGGTGAGATATCATATTCGTATTCTCTAAATCTCGACAGTGCCGGTCGCGCCACACTTGCGGGTGTGGCGACGAGATGAACCGTGTTGCGTGAGAATGTTGACATTACTAGTATGAATTTGGTATTCTGAAAGGGAATTTACCGCATCACTCATCGAAACCCGATACTTCAAACAAAGAATCCACTTGTCATTCTTAAAGTGGTCTAAAAGGTTATCGAGATTGGATGCGAGTTCATTTTAAGCTCATTAGTTCACGGTAAATATACGTGTTACAGTATTAAAAATTATAATAATTCTATAGTAATGGATCGTTGGTTTTTTTTAAAACGTTTATTAGAAGACGAAAATTCTATAGATATATATGATAGTCGTCGTCAAGCTGGAGAAATTCGCAAATTTCAAATAGTTAATAGGCACAAAGACTTTGTTGAAAATTATCGTTTGTCTGAAGAATTGATAGATAATGTGTTACAAGACATTAAACATCTTATGAAAAATCCACGCCGGCGAAGTCGCAGATTCTCTATCAAAACAAAGGTAAATATTTTTTTTACGTGTACACTATTCATTTACAACTTCTCAAAGGCTTTTTTCTTACAAAGTGTAATTATTTTTCAGTTATTATGTGCCCTGTCAATCTTGGCCAGCGGTACTATCCGTGAATTTGTAGAAAGTATGTGAACACTTATCTATCACAAACATCTGTCTCACGATATGTTCGCGAGGTAGTTGATGCCTTAAATCACCCTAATGTTGTTAAGTAATATATAAGATTACCTCAGAATTCTGTGGAGAGGCTCAAACTAAGAGAAAGGTCCGTATATGTATTATATTTATTTATTAATCAGAAAATCCACAGCTCTTAAAAATACCATTACACATTTATTGTACTACTATTACAGCCAATTATGGATTTTCAATTTAGGTACTAAGTTTACAAAAAATAAATGTGTGGCACTCGGGGACTGCCGCGGTAAAGCTATTGCATAGCATTTTTTATCAACTTATGCAATTATAAAAAACGACACTAATAATAATAATAGAAAAGAGTATTTAATACATTGAAAGTTTTATTATCTAGTTAAAGCATATTTAAATATCATGAAAAAATATTTTACATAATTGAAATAATTATTATTTGTATCTATTATTAATTTATTTGTACATTTGCTACATATTAAATAATAATGTAAAAATTTATTTTATTTTATGATGTAAATAAATAATACATACCGGCAACTAACATCAAATTCTACAAACGTACTCAAAGTAATATGTAGAAACAATTTTTATCACTTATAATCACAGTAAATTATCTTCAATATTTTCAGTCAATAGTTGAATGCATAGGTTCTCGTCCGATCACCGAAGTTAAGCAACGTCGGGCGCGGTCAGTACTTGGATGGGTGACCACCTGGGAACACGTGACGTTGGCTTTTTGTTTATAATTTTGTAAAAATTCATTTTATTTCAGTCCTCAAACAATATTGTCATATTAAATATGTTGTTTTATACTTATTTGTTATCCAATTAGTAAGATTTGTAATAATATCTTATACTATTCCTCTTGTACATATGGAAACAAAGGTAGGTAACTCAAAATATACCTAATGTAATTTTTTTAGTTAGTGTAGTATATATTATGTAGTAGTGTATCTAAAGAACTATTATGTATAAAATAAAAATTAATACTATCTAAAAAATACTATGCAAATTAAATAATTATTAAATATAGATTCAACTGTTAAATTAATCAGAAATAGAGCAATTTTGATGAATACTTTTGTAAATTTATAAGTATAACTTATAAATATAGTTTCTTTAAAAGCAAACTATTCTTTTATAATATAATGCAGGAGAAGTTAAAACCTATTGTTTGCAATATGAAAATTTTTAAAGTAAAAATTTATCGTCTCTCCTAATGAAATAATGATTATAATCTCAATATTTACATTAATGAAACCAGTGTAAATATATGTATAACCAACATATAAATACTTTAATTGTTATAGGACATTTAAGTGAGTTTTTTTCCTTTTTTTTCAGGGGATTTTGGGTATACACCACAATGCATATTTAATAGTCCAGCAGCCTTATGTAGAAGGGGATACACCTGCTGCACACTACAACAAACTCCATGCCTCAGTGCAGAATACCATGGAGAGATAATAAGCATTATGATATAAAAGCATTATGATATAATATAAATATGTATAGTATAAATTATTTCTTCAAAGTTTCTGAAAATAATTGAAACCCTTCTCTAATGCTCTTCATTGTTTCTTTCACGCAATTTATTTGGATTTATTTTTCTATCTCTATCGCCAAAAACCACTCGAAAAACTTGTGAATTGCAATGTAACAACTATGAGGAGGTCTTGTTATTGCTAGAACAATAAGAAATGGTATAGTAAATTATTTTTCCTAATAAGTTACAATACATTATGTATGAAATCACAATTAAAATATCTTAAAATGAATAAACTCGCTCATATGTTTGTTTATCATAAGTGCTTACTTACAATTATTTAAAGGGGACAACAAACTAGGTATCTAATGAACGAAAGGCCAAACCTTGATTCATTTAACAAATTTTGCTTCTATTACAAAATTAGTTAATTAGTATATTAGCTATTATTATATAATAGCTATAGAACTATTTTATGGATATATATTACATAATTTTGGGATGAGTTCTTCAATGTTAGATAAGTAAAATAAAATGAAACATATATAATTACTTGTATTGGGCAGTGGGGGATAATGCACAGGAGATCCAAACAACTGGCGACGTGCATTTCTTAGCTGACATTGTGGGCCTGAACCCGAAGGAGTTAGGAGACTTGCAGGCATTTTGTTAACAAAATACTTTTGTCTATCGTTTCCATGTTTTAACACAGCCCCTAAACTATTTAGTTGAAGCGCCAGTTTCTCCAACGGTGCTCTCCAATCCAAACTCCAATGCTTTTACGGGCTGCGTCCCTCGCACTGGGAACTTTTGAAAACCCTTTCGCAAGGCTTGGATTCTTCTCCAAATAATTTAGCAGACCGTGAATTTGAGCTGTGGAAGGGTGTGTCGCTCTTTACTTGCCTCTCTCTACATTGCTATAATTAAAACAAAACAATTACAGTAGGGGTTGGCTAAGTATCATAGAAACTAATATTAATAATAAAATTATATACTTACTACATGTTTTATTTAGTATTTTATAAATTAGAACGCCAAAACAAACTTAATTAATAACTTTAAACCAATTCACACTAATTACGTTTGCAGCAGGCAGGAGATCGAAAAAAAACCGATAAATTGTAAATTATTTATTAATTAATACAATAATTAAACTAATCTTAAACTAACGACCGCTTTATTCGAAGTGTGAACAAAGAGTACCCTAAAATAATCTTACAATTAATAAAATTGGCTTTAACTGAAACAATGGTTATTGTAAAGCTAATACTAAGAACTCGCCAATACGGGAAACTCGCGCGGTGGTCGCCTGGGAAGCTTCCATCGATTTCTACCAGTCAGCATATCCGTTGGATTAGGGTTCCGTAACTCCTCCACCCCTAGAGGGGCAACTATTTGAGAATGTTGAGCGAAAAAGTTGCCGGGATACTTGTGTCCTTAAGATTCTCTGGGTTATCTCCATTTTCTAAAATTTCTTCCTTCTTTGCAGTAGTTTTCTTATACTTTCTATAGTGTACTAAAATGATAAGTGCACCTGCACTGAATAATATTACGTAGACTGGTATGGTTGTATGGTATACTGTAGTATCTTTTTCGTGATCTATTTGTAGCGGTGATTGTACCATAATTTTGTCCTTGAGTTTATGGAGTCCTTGGATATTTATAGATGATATATTAATAGTTGTATCTAGGTGTGCAATTTCATCGGATATCTTCATCAATTTTAAGGGCTGTCCTCTCATTTCGTTGTTGTCGTTAATTAACGTAAATTCTTCGGATATAATTTTGCATCCTAGGGGTATAGTTATGAGGTAGCTGCCTTTTAATGAAGTAAATTCCTGTTTGCCGCATGATATTTCTATCTTTTGATGCTGGGGGAACGATATAAGGTAGTGCATATCGTCCAGTTTCTCCATTGATTCTCGTAAAAGATTGACTGTAGTTAAGTGACAGGATTCCTTCAAAATCTGTTTATGAATTAGCTCGTGGATACAATCTGGATTTGTACGAATCTGATGATTGAGTTCCATTTCGCAGAGATACCAGCTGCTATGTTTCGGGCATTCGGCCTCTATGTACACGAATGAATTCTCGTTAGTTGCAATGAAAGGAGAGGATGGGATGAGAGCCTGGGATTTTCTATTAGGGACTACTGCTAATCTATATAATAAAAAATTATCTCTAGAAATAATAGGAAAGCGGAATATAAAAACTATTTGATTATTAGCATAATAAGAAGCTGGTTGGATTATATTATAATATTCTCTTAATTCTAAACTTAAAATACTCTCTTTTCCGTAGAGATTCTTAAGCTTATCTATCATTGAACTTAATATATTTATACTAATCATGGAATGATGCATGCTTGATGCATGTATAAAAGCTAAACTATTTTCTATTCTTAGTAATTCGTTCATTAAATCGTCTATGTTCTCACTTAGTATTACTAAAAGTTGGGCAAATTTGGCATATTTAATTAAAGTTGTATCATTTATACGGTCAGCAAGTATTAACATTAAGGTATTATTAATTTTACTTTAATTTTCTACTAGCTGAGTCAAAACGCTATTATATTTAGTGATCCACTCTTTGCTTATGCTTAACTGATTATTAAGTTCATTTGTTATCTTTTCCTGATTACCTTCTAATAATTTTATAGCTTCATTATACCTTAAAGCATCCGTATAATCTAAGTTTCCTGTAATACTTTTTATAACTGTTCCGAGTCCATCAATGATCCCTCTTTTAGACCTGGTGGGTTGTAAGGATTTAATTTGATATAATATCTCGTCTAATTTGTTGAGCAAGTAATTTATTTGAATTTCATATACTGAATATGTGTCCTTAGGTAATTGATTCTGATAATTGTGTAAATGATTTTGTAGGCTGTGTGTTTTATCTTCTATGTCGTCGAGTTTTATGTATTGTAAGAATGTGTGATAATGTGTTGTTACTTTCATCGGTCCAAGTTTGTAGGGAAGTATTCCAGGTCCATCATCAAGACTCTCGAATTTAATTTCCTGAAGATGTACCAGGGGTAGTATCATGAGCACCAGGATTCTGTAACAAATTCGCTGCTTTAGGGATTCGCTTTAGTCGTGACTTTGCTATAGGGCCTCGTTTCTTTTTAGTGTAAATATGTACAGGTAAATCGGCGAGGACAGTGTCCTGCGTATATCTTGGGGCTGTTTTTTGTCTTTCGGCTAATGGGTTCCTTACAAAGATCTGCTGACCGGGTGCATATTCTATCTCAGGTTCGCGTGTCCTATTCCTATTCTCGATTAGGGTCGTTCGATTACTAAGGGACGATTGGTTAACGATGTCATATACTTTTTTCATCTGCTCCTTATGCGTCTGTGAGTATTGCTGTAACATTTGTTGAGTAAGGTCAATGTCAAGACAGTCTCTAGGGTCAAAGTGTCCGTTTAACAAATCAAAGGGTCTACATCTCGTGAAGCTATGTATAGAACTATTGTAGGCTATTAAAGCGTAGGGCATAAGATTTACAATGGGTTCGTCTTTATGTTGTAATTTTAAAAGTCGTATATGCTCAAGGAGAGTCGAGTGAAATTTTTCAATATTTCCGTTGCCATTAGGAGAATGAGCTAAGGTTTTGTGGTGGTTAATTTTGTGAAGTCTAGTAAATTCGTTAAATAATTGGTTAGCAAATTCTGTTCCGTTGTCTGTAATAATAGTCATAGGGACGCCATGGTGGGTACAATATTGTAAAAGGGCTTGTAGTACACTAACAGCTGTTCCGTCACGTAAGTAATAAGCTTGTCCGTATTTGGTAAAACTGTCAATGAAAGTCACGTATTTGATATTCTGTACTGTCAGTAAGTCTATGTGAATAATCTCAAATGGTTTTGTCGCTGGAGGTACAATATTAAATTGAGGTCTGACCGGATTTCGATCGTACTTAGCTTGTCCGCATATAGTACATTCTGTGATGAATTTAGTTATGTGATCCTTCATTTTTGGCCAAAAGTAAATTCGCGATAATGATAAATAGGTTTCATTGATTCCCCGGTGATTTGTTTTACCCTCATGATAATGACGAATAATTTCCTGCTGTCTAGGGTATTCTTTAACGTTCTCTATTTCAGTTTTTACTAAGACTAAATTCATTGCAGATGATTTAAATTTACTTTGTAAAATTGGAATTATTGTATACATATCTGAAATAGGATTAACTAAAATACCTGTCTTAATTGTAGGACTAACGTATTCCTTTACGGCGTTAATTAAATCTTCCTCTAAATTAGTTTTACTCAACTGGATGTTGATTCGAGTGTGTTTTTCGAAAGGCTTTGATGCTGCGGGTTTTCTTTTTATACCGTCAACTATAGTAAAGATTACTTGTCTATGAAATCTATTAAGAGGTTCATCAGTAATCGGTATTTCTAAAATAGGGTTTTCGTGACTACTGTGTGCCGTTAATGTAGAAGAGTTAGATTGGTGAGATGCGGTAATTGTCGAAGCGTTTGAATTTTCAGGAACAGATATCGTAGAAGAATTTGATTCTCTGCGTAAGCTATCCGATGGATTACCTAATAGTGAATTTAACTCATCGATTTCTTCTATTAATTATTTTGTTTCTCCCGCGTGTATTTCTATTCTGGAGAGAGCGTCCGCGTTAGTATTATTCTTACCTTTTTTGTATATTACTGTATAATCATATTCGCTTAAGCGTAACCGCCATCTTGTAAGTCGTGAATTCGGTTCCTTTAAATTCATCATCCATTGCAATGGCTTATGGTCTGTGACTATCTGAAATTTTCTACCAAATAAGTAAGGCCTAAAGTATTTTGTAGCCCAAACTATGGCCAATAACTCTTTTTCTATGGTGCTATAGTTTTGTTCACTGTCGTTAAGAGTCCTAGAAGCATAACAAATTGGTCTATCGGATCCTATAGGGCCTTGTGATAAAATAGCGCCTATGGCCACGTTAGATGCATCGGTTGTCAGGTTAAATTCTTTATTAAAATCAGGGTATTGAAGTATTGGATCATTTGTTAAAACTGTTTTTCATTTTTCAAAGCTTGATATATATTCATCATTTAAAATAATTTTCCTACCCTTTTTTAGACATTGTGTAAGCGGTTTTGTTAGTTTTGCAAAATCCGGAATAAATTTACGATAGTATCCAACTAAGCCTAGGAATTGTTTTATTTCTTTTGGTGTTTTTGGTATGGGGTATTTTTCTATTGCAGCTATTTTTTCGGGGTTAGGTTTTACTCCGTCTGCGCTTATAATATGACCTAGAAAAGCTGTTTCATGTTTTAAGAATTCCGATTTATCCATTTGGATTTTAAAGTTGGATTCTCGGAGTCTCTGAAAAACTTTTTGTAAATTTACTATGTGCTCTTGTAGGGATGTACTATAGACAATAATATCATCCATATAGACTAGGCAAATAAAGTTTTGTAGGCCTTTCAGCACATCATCCATTACTCGCTGAAAGGTCGCCGGAGAATTTTTTAATCCCATGGGCATACGAAGGAATTCATAATGTCCATGCTCTACGTTAAATGCTGTTTTATGTATATCTTGAGGATCTGTCTGTACCTGATAAAATCCGCTAGCTAAATCTAAAGTTGTAAAATACTGGCATTTTCCTAATTTATCTAATACGTTATTTATGTTAGGGATTGGATATTTGTCATCTATCATTTTTTCGTTTAATTTGCGAAAATCAACTACTATTCGCCATTTTCTTTTACCGGATGCGTCGACCTTCTTGGGCACAACCCAAATAGGTGAGCTCCAAGCCGAATTAGAGGGTCTTATTATTCCCTGATCGAGCATTTTACCTATTTGTTCCTGTACCTCCTGTCTATGAACGTATGGGTATCTATAGCTTTTCGTGTGAACGGGGACTTCATCGGTGGTTTTAATTGAGTGATTCTAGATAAAATACATCAGCGTACTGAGTACACAATAGTTCTAAGTTTTTACGTTCCTCGACGTTAAGATGCTCTGTACGAAGTCGCGTCAGAACGTCTGTTACACGTTGTGATTGTTCAGTGCAAGTGAAATTTATATTGTTAATTTCAGCAGAGATGGCTTGGTCCATTGAAAAAGTCATGAAATTTGTATACATAAAATGTTATATTATTCGAGTCATTAAATTCATTAAAGCTTGGTATGGTTATTGAATAGTTACTTCTAGTTTTGGCATGAACATTATATACTTCGAACGGATCGTAGTTTAAAGGGAAATTATATAAATATTTTTCCACAACTGCTGGACTTAAAAAGGATTGGTTGGCTCCCGTATCTATTAATAATTTTAATGGTGGCGATAATATCTGAATATATGGAAGGTGACGTTGTGTATGTAGATTTATTTCTATTTTAAGGTGTCGGATTTGGAGATTTTCTGAAAATCCTGTTCATTATCATCAGGTGTACTCTCATTATTAGTTTCTATTCGGGACGTAGTGTTATTATCGTCATAATTTTGGGAATAAATTTCATAGTTATAGGGGCGTTCCATGTATTCATCACTATTATAATAAGGTTCAAAATCTGTGTAATAATCGTACGAGTCGTAATCGTATTCGCAATTATTAAAGTTTATTTCTCTTGGTTTAAAATAATTTCTTGGGGGAGGGTTACCATAATTTTGCCAATTATGTCCTGTAGGTGTATGCTGTGTTGGAGGCAGTGGTCGAGGCACAAAGTGGCTCCCGCCACTCATAGGTCTAGGAAATCCATTGCCTTGATTAGGCCTCTGTGTAATATTATTTCGAGGCGGTAACCTAAACATATGACTGTTAGGGTTGTAGTTCGGAGGTGGTGCACCGAACATTCTTTGTGTGTGTGTGGGTTGTCTAGGGCGTTGGTGTTCATCGTTGAGTTTAAAAGGCTGTGTGTTAGGTCTAAATAGTCTCTGTCCTACATGATTGCCAGTGCCCGGCCAGTTATTCTGTGTAGGTATACTTGGTGGAAATATGCGTGGTGTGAATGTGTGGTGAGAAGCGTTGGGTATAGTGGTTATGGTTTTGTTAGATTTTGAAACCTCGTAACGGCTATGCATGTACATAGTATTAAGTTCTTCCTGTACATATTCGAGAGCTTTTTCTATTGTTGGTGGTCGCATACAGCGAATGCGGGACCCTAATGGTTCCTTGAGACCACGAACATAGGCCTGCATAGTTACTTTTTTATACAAATCACGCTTTGCTTCAATAGTGGTGGATAGTGTCTCATGCAGTGTAACGTAAGTCATTAACGTGCTAAACAAATTTTGACAATGGTCATAGAATTCTTGAGGGCTTCTATTGCCCTGTGTGGCTAAGGAGAGATCATTGTAGAGGGCGGTCTCATCCCTTTGATCGGAAAAGTTATTAATTAAAAGTGTTTTAATTCCTAGCCAACTGTCGGGTATTCCGTTTGAATTAATTTTACTTGCTGCTGTGCCTGTTATTTTATTTAAAATTCCATTCAGTAGGCATATGTTAGAAAATTCACTACCTGGTAATTCGCTAAGATATTGGATCGCTAACTGGTCACAAATTTGAATAAATCGAGTTAAAATATTTGGGTTCCCGTCGAACTCCGGGACAAGGCGGAGGGCCTTAAATATGACGTCCGGATCGTGAGACATATTAATTATATTAATTAAATTAGAAGAACTACAATCTAAGTTAGAATCTTTAATTTCTTCCGAATTAATATTTCTTATGCTATCTATACCTAACCGACGGGCCTGCCTAGATTGAGGCTCTCGGATCCTAGATGCTTTAGGATGGAAAATTTTGGTAACTTATGGATAGGCTTAGGTCTAGAAAGGAGCAACACGAGAACAATTCTTATGTACTCACATAAACTGCATTATCTGGTCTCTTTTCAGTTGAATCGATTGTTGGATTCCACTCCCGGCTGCCACAGGTCCGTAGATTCTGGATTCTGAACGGTGCTCGATAGTCACCCGGGCGGCACGCGACGATGATAATTATCGAGTAATTAATTTAAACCGATCGCGAACCGGCCCGCGAAAATCCTACCGACTGCGCCAATTACGTTTGCAGCAGGCAGGAGATCGAAAAAAAACCGATAAATTGTAAATTATTTATTAATTAATACAATAATTAAACTAATCTTAAACTAACGACCGCTTTATTCGAAGTGTGAACAAAGAGTACCCTAAAATAATCTTACAATTAATAAAATTGGCTTTAACTGAAACAATGGTTATTGTAAAGCTAATACTAAGAACTCGCCAATACGGGAAACTCGCGCGGTGGTCGCCTGGGAAGCTTCCATCGATTTCTACCAGTCAGCATATCCGTTGGATTAGGGTTCCGTAACTCACTTCTAAACGTCAAATGTCAATCGGCGTGTAAACAAATTTCTTTTTTTCAAAGGCACGAATCTCACAACATACAGCCAAAGTATATGTATTTTTCTATATTTCAACAAAAACAAATGTTTATTTATCAAATATCGTATATTTGAGATATTTATGGATTTTATATACCAAATTTGTTGAAAGTTCATGCACATATTTTAAAATAAAGTCATATGAAAAGAATATCGATAAAACGAACACAGCTCTAGATTCCGCTCTTCGATTCGACACTCACTTCACTTCGCAAGTGCGTACCTAATGTTTACAGAATACCAAAACAAGGTCAAGTGAATTGGCTTTCGAAGTGAGCTCACTCACGTGAAGCTCGATATCGAAATAGTTATTTACAGAATAGCATTGCTGATTATGTTGCTTGGTTGGCGATAGCTCAAAGACTAATAGTCTAATAACAATGAAATCTCGTATTTATACTAATTATGAGTCACAACACGTTACGATCCTAATGAAAGGCTCATTAGGATCACCCCCTCCAACTCTCTCATTCCGCGAACTTAAAAACGCACCCTCGTACCTTTGAGAAAATTTTGTTAAACCTTACCTTTGTGAGTAGAAACTCATATATGTAGATATAGTAGTAGTATAGATTATATGTGTAATAGTTCACGAGATAAATCGTAAAATATTGTAAACAGGATGATAGTGAAAATTATAGCTTAAAATACAAAGTCAATAAGTTTCTATGGCTCGCGAGTTGCGGCTCTCTCTATGGTATTGCTCGGGGTGTACCTTATAGTGGTGGTTCATAGTATGAATGAAATTCAATTTTTACAATTTTTCCTGGTATGAACTTCATATTGGAAAAATGGATGATAAATCGATTATTAAATAATCGAATTTTCTTAAGAAAATAATTGATTTTATTATATAAATAGTTTTTTCCTAATTTTTCAATTAATTTCAAAATAAACGCCATATACATTAGATCAATAGATTTATTCATTAAAAATAAACAACAGAAACAGTAAGTTCTTATACAATCAACACAAAATAAAGTTTTAAAACAATCAAATTTTTTTTTCACATATAACTCAAATTTAAACAAAACTCAACATAAATCAACAAAATTAAATTATTCAAATAAGAAAAAACTAGATATTCGTACTGAAATAGTAAGTTCTTGTAAAATCAACACAATTTAAAGTTTTAGAATAATCAAATCATAAAATGTTCAAATCAAAATAAATCAACAAAATCAAATTATTCAAATAAAAAAAAAAACTAGAAATCCGTAGGCAAAGAGTTCAGAAATAACAGCTTAAGTAAGCGCTTGGTTAATATTCGGCTCCTGGTCTTTGTTAATATGGCGCCAGCTTTCGAGAACAATCTCTCTGCTGGAGCCGAAGAAGCCGGTACCAATAGGTGCTTACACGCCAAATGTGTGAGTTTGGGATAAGCTCCCTCATAGCTTTCCAGGATTCGAAAGCGTCTTCTTTTAATCCTATTAGAGGCGCAGCTATGTACAAGCTTAATTCAGATGTCTGAATGTGACTTCGACTGGTTCGCATAGTCTCTAACAACAGCTTGTTGTGGGTTTCCCAAATGTCATCATTATCGACATCATCAGCGGCCGAAGTTATTGACAGTGGGCAATCCTCAGGTACTCGGTTTTAAAACATATTTATTGTAGTTACTACTTAATGACTTTCTGGCCTATTAACTGTTCAGCTGTGATAATGCACCTAGTATAAGAAATTAACACAAACCCACCTCCTTGACAAGTACAGGTAGCTGGTCTGCAGTGACATAAGCTTCAGAAAAGTAAAAGGCTATTGGCTGTTTCTAATTTTTTCGAACCCCTATAACCATAAAAGTTAAAGCTTTACTAGCTATTTCTGAATTTCTGCCTTGTCCTGCATGGTCCTGGTAGTCATCAATATGGTCGAGTTTCGAATTATAACTCAGATTTTTTCTTATTGACATTTCGTCAAAAGCCAAATTGACGAAATGTCAATAAGCCACACAAATTGTCATTGACAGTTCTCTGTTCAGTGATCTCTTTGATGGTTTCAATAACTAGTTGGTTTATTCCGCACATCATTGGTATTTTGTTCAATAATCCCTTTAGAGACCTTATAGTAGGCAAACAAAATAATCTTCTCAATAGTCTATAACATGAGCTGGACTTCTTGTAAATGCTCTGGGCTAAAACCTTGTTATCAAGTGTCCATCTCCGCTCAGCCAACTTCCTTGTATTATTTTGTATCTGGCTTTGTTGTCCCGGTCTGTAGCTACTGCTACGCTACTATATCCTACTCAACCATAGGCATAGGTATTCCTAGGAGGATATTAAATAAAAAATAGGTAGGCAGTAAAATCGGAACATTTAATGTATTAGAAATATAGCTCGGTAGATAAAGGATCTTTGATAAGATGGGTTAGGGCCTATGCAGCGATTAACACTCCTCATTGGTCTAGCACTCCCCTGACGTCACTGGTCGCTGCTGGAGACGTGCTCGCGTGTCGATTGACACTGTCCACCGCGGGGAAGTAGGTAATTTAAAGGTGAACTTGTAACCCTGTAATGCGCAACAAGCGAAAGCTTTACACACTGGCCGCAGACGGTGAGCACCCACAGCAACGCTTAATAGGGAAGCACTAAGTATGTAGATGTGATGCCGTGGATGTTCACTATCAGATACGGAGATGACAATAATTTCGGTTACTTAGCAGTTAATTAACATTTGAATTTATAACGGAAACTAAAAATTTGAATATATTAAAATGATATAAAAACGAAAATGTGGGGTTGAACTACAAAGGAAAGAAAGTAATGAGTGTCTAATAGAAATAAAGAGTAGCGTTAACACAAATAAGAGATTACAAAAGTTAAAGCAAAGCGGTAGAAACCGTTACGGTTTGCTAAGCAATCGGGGTTTAATTCACACACAGAATATGTTAAACAGTAATATATGGTTGTATTATGGAATTAAAAGGTCAAGGGAACGATAGTGACGTCTTAATTAGAAAAAAATCTTAAAATATCGATTACGACGTTAGTAACTCGTATTAGGGACCGAGAAAAGACTGACGCGCGTTCGCCTCGACAACAAATATCGCTCTGCCACTACGTGGTTAGCGTTCTGTCCGTGGTCTGGGATGCCCCCCCCCCTGCGCACGCGCCGCGAACTAAGGAACTCGTTCCTGGGTGCCTAATATGTCGCTTCTTTCAAAACAAACGTGGTGATAAATAGTTTGCTGGTATAAAATCTGATTTGATGCGTTCATTTTAATTTATTTTTTATTTCAATATTGTAAATAGTTTTTTTATTGTAAATATTATTATTGTAAATAATTTCATGTGTTTATTTTTTTATTATTATTTTATTATTAACAATTAAGACATGTAACAATTAATGTTACATTGTAACAATAAGTAAAAGGAACTGCTCAATTTGCTTTTGTTTAATTCATTTACAGAACTGTCAGATTGTAGTGAACTCAATAGGTCTCTGTTACAGTTTTTACTTTTTTAAATTTTCTTCGTAGTCTTAAGATTTCAGAAAATTTTTTTTTACATCCTTTATATAATTTCTGCTTTTTGGGTGTTAATTCGGCACATGTTTTCACTCCCATTTCCTTAATGCCTTTTACATTGTTCCTGTACAAAATTACATTATTAATTATTTGTAGGGTTAAATACAATATACAACTTTTAAGTAATCTATATTAACTAAATTACCTTGTTCAATATAATTGGGCTCTGAGGGTTAGGCTCATTTATGTGTTCTATAGAACACTTAGATGTACTGGCTGTAGCTTCTGGCTCTATCTGAAATACATTATTGAGAAACTTATTGATCGATGAAATTTATTTAGAATATTTAATTACTCATTCCGAAATTCAGTCAAGACTATAATATAAGCTGCAGTAAACTAATAATAATACTCACAGGGCTTCCGGGTGTGTCTTTAGGTAGATAATGCAGCTCTTCTCGTAATAGGGCCAATATTTTATGAGCCTCAGTAGGATTAGCCAAATTATTTAATCTTTTTCTGTCACTGCTGGTAAATGATAAACCATCAAAATGTTTACCACATAGCATCTTATGCTGTTTATAAAAATTAGACAATGATAGATCAGTAGTCCAATCATCATTGGGAAAACAAAACTTTGCCCAAATTCTTGCCATAAAACACAAAAATAATATAAAATTACGTATGATTAGTGTAGGCTATAGGTATATGATATTAAGTAAATCAATGCAAAACTACTTACTTTAAGGAGCCATGTGTAGACGGGAGAGGAAATCTATGGAAGGTCAAAGAAAAATCTACCTTGCCGAATACCGCACTTTGCGCACGTTATACTTCTCTTTCCAATCATAGTGGAAAAGCAACGTTATAGCGTCCGTATCGCACATAAAAAGTATATTGTATTCACAAAAAAACGTCAATTTCGCCGCGGAATTTCACAAATCACAATACTTAAACTAAAGCGTCAATTTCGCCATGGAGTCTCTCTCTCTCTTGGTATTAAAAACACAAAAAGCGTTTATTTCGCTTTTTTATAAGGTATCTACCCGTAATTGATAAAGCAGTAAACACTTAAGAATACGAAGTAACCAACCGGCATTATCAACACAACAAGAAATTAGAAAAGAAAATAAAACAAGTTATAAGTATCATCAACCATTTTCTAAGTTCTATGAGCGTTGCCATCTCGCAAAAGTAAATCCCACTGTGTTTTAGTATAAAATAGTAGTTATCAAACTCCGATCATAATATAGCCTAACATTAAAAATTTCCAGAAGCTACATTTTATGTTAAGCATTATAAAATTAAACAAAGCTCTTAACACAAAATTTTTTTGTCATCGTCAAGGTCCATTGTGATGTTTTATAAATAAATTTACCATAATGTAAGTTTTTAATTGGTAGGGTAAGTAAATTAGTTTTCTCTTTTGTATCGCCTTATCTCGTTTTTACGAATCGTGCCATTGCTGGCATTAGTCGGTTCTACAGCTGCCTCCCCCTGGTTACGCTTTTAGACCATACCTTTGAGAAAATTTTGTTAAACCTTACCTTTGTGAGTAAAAACTCTATATGTAGATATAGTAGTAGTATAGATTATATGTAAAATAGTTCACGAGATAAATCGTAAAATTTTGTTAACAGGATGATAGTGAAAATTATAGCTTAAAATACAACGTCAATAAGTTTCTATGGTTCGCGAGTTGCGGCTCTCTCTATGGTATTGCCTTGGGGGTACCTTAGCAGTTAGCACGAGACTTGTAATGGGCGTCGTCTAGCTGGGCCTCCCTCAGGGTAACTGAGGGTCTTACCTGGCTGGGCTGATCGCCCGTGCGGCAACTCCTCTACTCCGACGCCTAAAGGGTCCCGGCAGGACCCCCCAGGGACGCGCCCATATTAGTGGGCGGCGGAAGAACCCACGGCCAGAGGGCTATGCCCTGAAGCCGTCACCCCACTCCCCTTGCGGGGTTTGTGAGAAGACCACGGGTTGTAATGGGCGTTTTCGTATTTTGTTGCAAACGGTTATGTATTGTATTTGAATGATTTCTAATGAGTCTAGTATTCTAGATCCTATTACTTGCCAACCCATGGTAGCTTGCACTTCCAACTCCCTTATTCTGTTCTGTTCTCTTCGTATGTCCGTGTAGTCCCGGTGTTGATGCAGTTTAAATTTCCTCCAGTATTCATCTGCTTGGAGGAAATGTTGCGCCGCCTGCTCTGTGTGTGCTAGTGTTGGCCCAAGTCTTCTCCGAGATGCTCCTCCTCTAGATATTGTGAGCCCAACACGGCGAGGAGTAGTTTGCCCACTCAGAGCAGGCTCGGGCCGGACTACACGGACTGGTGATGTTGCAGAAGGCCTTGCTGGTGTGAGGATTTCCTGACCTGTAAAAATGTAAAGTTATTACATTATAGGTACTACTAGCGACCCGCCCCGGCTTCGTACGGTTGAAAAAACTATCAGTGTTCCTCTACTATATTATGCATGTATTATACATATAAACCTTCCTCTAGAATCACTCTATTTACTAAAGAAAACCGCATCAAAATCCATTGCGTAGTTTTAAAGATCTAAGCATACATAGGGACAGACAGACAGCGGGAAGCGACTTTGTTTTATACTATGTAGTGATTAATAAAAAAAATTAAGCCTCGGTAGCTCATTCTTAATAGAATCATTATTAATCCTTATGTATCTAATATTATAAAGGCGAAAGTTTGTGTGTGTATGCACGCAAACGAAGTATGACGGGCATCATCTAGTCCTTAAATTAAGTCTATATTACCTTCCACTTGTTGCTCCACGAATGAATTGAGACCTTGTCTGCGGTGTTGTTGGTGCTGGGGCAACATGAGCTGCTGTGGATGGGCCAGGTTCATTCCAAGGTTGAAATCCTTAAATACAAAAATATTGGTAATACTTCAGTACTACTTCACTGATTCCTGTCTTTTTTGTAAGTTTCCGAGAATATTCCGCCTTCGTTCGTACTCACCCAGGCCCATTAAGAAAAGTGTTTGTATTTATAATTACAAATAGGTATTGATTAAACCTTAACATTGTAGTCTCAATCATTTTTAGTTTAGTTTTAGTTTACTTTAAATCCACATTTAATAGTACTTTCTTTACGGTGTATCATTTACTTTATAAATTAGGTACTCGACTCATGAATGATCCCTTTTTTATACTATATTCTCACTACCTATAGTCAACAATTATAATGAGGCATAGAAATAGAGGGTAAGTCTTGACTAAGTAGTCAACCCTTTGGTCCCACTGCTGGGAGGCCCTTTCTTTAATACGGAGGTGATTAGGATATAATTTATAACGCTGGCCAAGAACGGATTGGCGAACTGCACATGTCTTGTCATGCTCATGTCTCTTAGACATTTTTCCATCACCGTAAAACAAGTGAAGAGATATAAGAAATAATTAGCACATAAGAATTTCAGAGGTGCGAGACCAGGATTTAAACCTGCTTTACCACTGGGCTACCACTGCCAAGTCGTTACTGATACACAAAACCTTACATTTCACTCACAAAAACTTACCTCATCGAAAAAAACAAAAAAAACTTACCTGTCTTTTTTGTAAATTTTTAAATTATATTTTGCCTTCGATCGTACTCACCCAGGCCCATTATTATGTCGCCAGGCGTACGCTCGGCGTTTAGTAGCAACGGGTGGTTGGGTGAGTAGAGGCCTTTGGGCAAACATGGAAGACCCATGCTACGCTGAAATATACACTTATATCTATATATTTTATACATAAGCAATAAAATTACTGTAATATAGTATTTAACGATTTTTGAAGTCCCAAGTTGAGCAGGAGCCGGGATCAGATCATAGAACCCACGTTGGCAAAGTGTGGGGGTAGGCGGACCTCACAGGTCTATCGAAAACTTGCTACGTTTATTTAGACATGAAGGTTTCCTCACTATGTTTACCTTCACTGTAACTGGTAATCATATCGGAATTTGAAAATGATTGACATATTATAAAAATATTAGAAGTTTGAGATCCGGTATTTGAACTCTCTTTCAAACGCGACACCGCTAGGCTACCAATACACACTTTTTCTACACCATAGTATAGTTTTCTATGTTAACAGTTAAACCGATTTTGGTGAAACTCGGAAGAAAGAATCAATTTAAACGTGGACAAAGCACTGCTCAGTAAATAACGTGAATCCTTACTTTTAGTAGGTACCTATAACAGGTAGCAGTAGTATTAAAATTGCATAACACTTTTTAATTTTATGTTACCCAAATGATTTTAAAATTAAAAAAACAGTAATATAATATACCAATCGGTAGCTTCTTCTTCTTCTTATGGTGCCGTCTCCTTCCGAAGGTTGGCAATCATTAGGGCTATTTGCAATCTGGACACCGCCGCACGGAAGAGCGATCTAGTACTTTTCCCGTACCATTCACGCAGATTTCGCAGCCAAGAAATTCTTCTTCTACCAGGCCTTCTCCTGCCCTGGATCTTCCCTTGTATAATTAGTTGGAGAAGGTCATACTTGTTGTTTCTCATTAAGTGTCCGAGATATTGGAGTTTCCTAGTCTTTATTGTGGTCAGAATCACTTAAACCATTTAACAATAAAGCTTTATATGCCCCTTTAAAAGCCACTGTGTTTGGGGAAACGTTTCTGCCGCTAAAACTCCTGATGTTCCCAAATAAATTTTCTATAGGGTCCTGATTAAAATTTCTAGTTAACATTGCATCTAATTTATATCTTTTAAACAACAGTTTCCATACATTTTCTATACCTTCAATTGTTTTAATTAGATTAATTACTGAAGGCACAATAATTTCAGTTTCTGTGGAGCCATCTTTTTTTAAAAATCTTACTATTTTTAAAATAGTTTTGGCTTTTTGCCACAATTGGTGGTGAGGCGAATTATGTTTTATTGGACCCTTATAAATTTTTCCATCAGGAATTAATAAATTACTTATATTTAAGGAATCAAATCAATTATTAATTAATATAGTTAAATCAATTAGATGTTTGCACTCTTCAGGAAGATCGCCCCTAGTCGTTAAATGTTCCGTTACTACGGCTATACTATGGCTAAATAGCTGCGTCGCCAATTTGATTCGCATTTTATTAATTTTTTCAGGAACAATGTGTTCTTCTGTAATTTTGTGTAATAATCTTAATTCTCCTAATGATTTGTCTGCCGCATACACCATTTGATAGTATTCCCATGTAATTCTTTTTTTTACATCATTTGATGTATATGTAAGATCTTTTGTAATAACTACTAGTTCACTTATAGCTCCTACATTAACGGTGCTTTGATCACGCACTGTATTAACAACAATAAGGACAGTTTTCATAATATGTGAAATCACATTTTTTATTATATGTTTTAATTCAATTTTTTGTAAGCTATTGGTGTAGTAATAGGCTGCTTGAAATTTCGTTTAATACCCTTCATCATAAAGCACATGGTTCGAAAATAAATTATCCTTGTTAGTGGAAAAGCCCTCAAATGAATCTTTTCTAGCACTATATGATACAAATGGTGTAAGCGACATTTCGTCAAAGATCAGACTGCATAGTCGATCTCATCTTTGCCTTCTAAACCATTTTTCAATTTCTGAAATACCTGGACCTATTTTAATTTGATTTAATAGCTGCTTCATGGTTTTCGATGATGGCAACGTAAAATAACTACTTAATAATCTGTAGGATTTGGACTTTTTTATATAAAGAAAGGGATAACACCTTCTGCTCAATCGTGAATCGTCTACCTTTAGACTTCTTTTTAGTTCGCAATTGCATGTGAGTGAAAATTTTCGCAGCTTGTGTCATATGTTTTGTCACAAAATTGAAAGCAACATTGTCCGCTAACTTTATGACACTAAATAATCTTTCTTTTATATGTACGTGACTTGCGGCGTAATTAGGAAATAGTATCCCGCAGATTCTTCAACTTTTGTTGGTAGATTCCACCTTGGCGAAAAATATTTTCTGAAAAAAAGAAAACAATATATTTTAAAAAGGAATTTAAAAAACCAACAATGCTGATTTGTATTGTTAAGATCTGAAAAAAATAACACACAATCACATACGAGCGTTTGTATGGAAATCAGAGCGGAAAAGCGGAAGGTTCCGAGATATTTTGCTTCGCCAAATAAACAGAAGCATGTGCTCTTTTTAAATGAGAGTTCAAATTACCGGTGGTTGATTTTAATGAAAATTTGTTACTGCAATATTTACAAACAGCTACACCAACAGCATTGTCTTTTTTATCAAAATGAGTTCATATCTCACTGGTTTTACGCGACATTGTTTATACTTAATTATATACTATTTATTTACACTAACACAAATGTACACTGCGTAGATCGATATTAATTTAAAAGCTTTATACACACTAAAAGTAAATTTAATACTCACTAAAAATTTTATATAACTTTTTATTTACAATAAGTACCTAAATACAAACTGTAAAAGTAAAAAAAGGCAAATAATTTTCGTTAAGTAGCGCACGTGTCACCTGCAATTCAAAACAAAACTGTCCAAAAAAATACAAATCAAAATTAATTCGATACAATTCTTAATCCAACAACATAAATTCAACCTTAAATCTATTGAACGTA
Organism: Boloria selene; assembly: GCA_905231865.2. Taxonomy (NCBI): domain Eukaryota; kingdom Metazoa; phylum Arthropoda; class Insecta; order Lepidoptera; family Nymphalidae; genus Boloria; species Boloria selene. The sequence goes on along the minus strand of HG993158.1, from coordinate 219,559 downwards.
GGTCTAGTTTAACGAATGAATTTCTACCTGATATCGAGTAGCCGCCGGAAAGTTGCAAACTTAAGGAATCTTTGTTGTAACTATCTAAATAGAAACTAGACCTTATTGCTATCACGTTAAGATATAGATATTACGCACGCACTATTATTAACCAAATAACCAATCACTAGCCGAAGTTACGTAATATTCGCTTCATCACTTTTACGCCAGTACAAAATTGAATGGTAAGACAGAGACAAAGCGAATAAAAACCGTCGATGTCATATCGCTCGTGTTGTGAAGTTTGCGTTTTGTTCGTTCGTTATTCGTAGTTCGTTCTCGTTGTTGCGCTTTGGATAAACCATTAAACCATAACTCGATGAAGTTTTTGTGAAAACGGTTATGTATATTTAGATATCGATATGGTATGATATTAAACACATCTAATATATAAAATTCTCTAAACGGCTCTACCGATTTTTATGAAATTCAGTAAGCCTGAGAATCGGGTACTATCTATCTTTCAAAACCCTAAGTGATAAGGGGTGTCCACACCAACATTTTTTTTATTTTTTTTATTTTTCAATATGTGGCATTAAAAAGTACATAGAACCCTAAATTTTGACCCTTCTACGATCAACCCCTATTTTTAATTTGTTAATTATAAACTTTATTTTTTTGTAATATTTTTTTTGTTTTTAGTCATCACTTTGTCATCACTTAAAATAAATAAAATCATATTACTCTCAATTTTTCATCCTTCTATGATCACGCGGGCGAAGCCGCGGGTACAGCTAGTGATAAATAATAATTTATAAATTAAATGAGTATACTTTGCTATATAAACGTAAAATTTACATTTTTAGATGCTATCCTGCCATCAATTAAGAAAAGTGTTTGTATTAGGAGTGTCTGATCAAAAGTGGACATTTACTTCATAAACTTTCTTTAGAAAACAGCAAAAAACTAATAAGTAGTGAATCAATTTTTTAAATGTAGTAGCAACTTGCTGTTTGTGTAGACAGTAGTAAGTAGAGGCAGTGTACCAAGTTACCTTCGATTCGTATGCTTATCTTAGCCATATTGGCCAATCGAAAATTGTAAATAGATAGTTTTGATGCAGTCTGATGTAGATATACACTTTTGTTACAGACCAGTTTGTAAATATCCAGTTTTGAATTGGAAATCTTAGTAAATATCGACTTTTGAATTGAACTGACTGTAAATAGCTAGGTTAAGAGATAGTATAATAAAAAAATCAATTTAGTGCTTATTTAAAGTATTTTTATTAAATTTTAAATTAACTACTAAACCCTGACTTCACCAATGTCTGGTTCCACACAAATGCAACCCATCGTGAAATTCTTCATACTATTCATAACATTCTTCAGCCTCATTAACAGCTGGATCATTACAGATAATATTTTTGTACCATGGTAGTTCAGGTATCTCATGCCACCCTTCACCGAATTGCTTTATAAAAAGATTTTTTATATCCTTTTTTTAGATGTTTTAATGACACAGACGCGCTGCTCTATTACAGACATGGCCAATGGAAAACGTTTTCCTTTTTTTAGTAATGATTGAAAATTTTCATTTGATTCAAATTTGTAATTAACCAGTGCTTTTACTTCAATATCACTACGTCTTCCAGCTTTTTTCCTTAGCTGTATCCTTTTCATCGACTGAATACCGTTAAGTTGTTTTAATGATTTGTCTAAGCTACCCTTAATCCTTAATCGGGCCGAACAAAAAAAATAACTTTTCATGGTTTAAGTGTAAGTTCTTGTATCATGTTATATAGCAGTGTACATAAAAAACAATATAAATTACTGAAACTGAAAAAAAAAAGGTTTTTTTTCGTGTGGGAAATTATTTCCCTTTGCCCGTATAAGGATAACCCCAGTGGGAAATTATTTCCCTTTGCCCGATTACGTCTATAAATTTTAATAGACTAGTAACTTACCCTGACTTTACTTTTGAATTTATGTTCCTCAATCCTCAGATAAATGTGCAATGAGTTGTTTACTTGGAAGTGAGGTGGAGGATCAGTGTGTGAAAGAGGGATTCAATAAAAATAAAAACAATGTGATAAAAATTTACTCAGCCAAATGAAATAGTTTAAAACATTCTTGCGGGCATAAGGAGACCTTGCATGCGCAGCACAAGATGTTGGTGCGTTTTTCTTTAATTTTTGTGCTGCAATATCGGCACCTTTTGTAGGTAGCCCCTTTTTCGGGCAGATGCACACCGACATTTTGGAGCCGAATTTCATTCGGAACTCCAAAATTCCCCCCTTTCTTATTTTTAAAAATAATTGTACCCCTTTTCGTCTCCGTGTAATTATTTAGTAACCCTCGCGCCAGCCGTAGCCTAAAGTCCTTATGTGAATCGCTCGTAATTCTATGGATAGTTGTGTATGTTATATAAGAATTTATTATTGCAGCATCAAACAAGAAAAAAAATAATCTCATCCAAAATTTTCTACTTTTTCGGTTTATGGGATATGATGATCTAAAATGATCGAAACGATCGACACCTCCCATAGCTTGCGTATAATCAGCTATTGCTTTTGGACACAAGACGTCTGCTTTGGTGCCATCTTTTTGTGTTCTTTTTATAAAAACAACATCCTTTGGATCGTGTGCTGTGGTGAGCACGGATACATCCCGGGTATCCACCCATTTTATTGCTGATACCGGAGATGCAGTTACTGCTGCGAATTCATGTTTCCCTAAACGCATATTTCTTGGCCGAGTCTTCTTGATTATATCTGGTAGTCCCTTCCGGTTGCTACGTACTGTTCCCACAGCATACACATGTTTCATGTATAAATCATCCAGTAAGTTTACTCCAGTAAAAAAATTGTCAAATGCCAATAACGTGTTCATTGGCAAGTTTTGGCTAAATTTCCAAACAACATTGTAACCTAAACCTTCATGTTCCATGTCAAATTCATAGAGATACCCAGTTTTAGCGTCGCATCTAGCCCACACCTTGAATCCGCGCTTAATAGGCTTCTTCGGCATATACTGTCTTAAAGTAGATCGCCCCTTAAATTTCACCATACATTCGTCTATGGATTGAATACTGGAGTTAGCTGTTTGCTTCTGAAAAATTTCATTGAGTTCATTTATAAATGGTCGTGGCTTGTATAGTTTGTCATAATTCGGAGAGTTTCTTGATGGTTCCAGAGAATTGTCATTTAAATGTAAGTTTTCGGTGATTTTCTTAAATCTTTTTAGCGTAAATACTTTTGATATCTCGGAGTTATTATAGAAGGGATCTGTCGACCAGTAATATTCCATATTAGGTAATGGGTTAAGTCCCATCATAATTAATATACCTAAATAAGCACTCATATCGGTATCTGTTACGTCAGACCAGTTTCTGCTCGATTTTTGGTGTGCATATTTATTTGTCTGTTCTGCAATTTTGGCTATAAGATATCTCGGAAAGAAGTTGTTAAATACTTGGACAGGTTGTGTTTTGTGAGTATAGATTGAATGGGGTATAATTTTATTGGTAAAGTTTGGAATGTTATGAATCTGATCTTCAATTTTCCATTCACGAGGATTATTATTGAGTCTTTCTATTCTATCTATTCTTATAGTTGGTCTTGCAGGGGTGGGTTGATCGTTAACCGGTCCTGTTGGTTCGTCCGATGGAAGCAAATGTGGTGTAGAAAGCGGCAGCTCAAAAACTGAAATTGTTGGCGTAGTTGGTGAAAGCAACGATGGCGTATTATGTGGTGGTGAAGAAGCAGAAGTATTTTGCCTGGATGTTGGTTCGTTCGATAAAAGCAAAGATGGTGTAGTAAGCGGCGGCTCAAAAACTGAACTTGTTGGCATAGTTGATGAAATCAATGTTGGCGTAGAATGTGGTGGTGAAGAAGCAGAAGTATTTTGCCTGGATGTTGGTTCGTTCGATAAAAGCAAAGATGGTGTAGTAAGCGGCGGCTCAAAAACTGAACTTGTTGGCATAGTTGATGAAATCAATGTTGGCGTAGATTGTGGTGGTGAAGAAGCAGAAGTAGTTTGCCTGGATGTTGAAGGTCCTTGTAAAATTTCTACGAGTGAGGAAGTAGGTAGCTCTGTTTTGTTTGTAGTGTCATTTGATACAGGGTCTAAAGTTTGTTTACCAAATATTTCCTCTAAACGCCTCTCGACTAAGTCTTCTGAGTTTGTACGGTAAAATGAATCCGTTGGACTTATCAGGCAACCACCATAAATATCGTCATCATCAGAAGTATCGATGTCTGATAAATCAGAAATATTCTCTAATATATTTTCAATTGTTTTATCATTCATTCTTCTATTATAAGACATGATCTAAAACAATTAAAACCAACAATTAAAAACGATAAAACAGGTCAAATACATAATTCTCCTTTTTTGGCTTCACCGCAGTCGTGTAATAAACAAAATTACAAAAATAAAAAGTCGACAGAAATAAATCCCTACATTTTATATATATTGACGCAATATGGAGTTCAGGAACGGGCAATCGCAACTATTTTCCCACTTGCAAGACAATATTTCAAATGAATATAATCCACACAAATATAATATTTTTGTATTCAATATCATAACAATGTTACACAGAATATAATATAATATACTAGTCAATAACGGATCAAATATCTACTTACCAGAATCTTTCTTGAAGAAACTTAACAGAATGATGTCTCCACTACATGAAAAACGAGCAATTTTTTCAAAACTGACATTAAGTTGATTCTGACGTTGACATTTGACATTTGAAAGAGTGGGGTTGTCAATAAAATAAATCAGTAACTAATCAAGAATATATTTAGGAAAAAAATAGACTGGGGAGTTGCCATTTTAAAAATATACGACTGTTTATGCCTCGGCTGTCGGGGTGGGAAAATACTTCCCTGTGCCCGATTAAGTTGTATAACTGCCAATCCTGTCCAATAAGTTTGACATGGCCATGGTTTGTCTTTGCCTTCTTTCGAACAAAACTTACAGATTATAAGTATAATAAAACAAAAACAAAACAATATACTAATATATAAAAATTAACTAAAGAATCATGAAAAGTAAATAGCACGATTTTGAAGCAGAAATAAGTCCAGTAATCAAATTACTTCTAAAAATGTTCTGTTTTGATGCGGATATTTTAATCTTACATTTTTAAATATATATTTTGTTGTAAATAGCTAGTTTTGAATAAAATTAAAAAATTTGGGCACGTTTTTTAATTGCAATTGACCACTTTTATGTATTCTGAGATCGAAAACGCATAGGATTTAAAAAGTTCTACCTTAAACGAAAAAAAAGAAGAAAAACTTATAAAGCGTAATTATCCACTTTTGATCAGACACTCCTCATTTATAATTACAAATAGGTATTGATTAAACCTTAACATTGTAGTCTCAATCATTTTTAGTTTAGTTTTAGTTTACTTTAAATCCACATTTAATAGTACTTTCTTTACGGTGTATCATTTACCTTATAAATTAGGTACTCGACTCATGAATGATCCCTTTTTTATACTATATTCTCACTACCTATAGTCAACAATTATAATGAGGCATAGAAATAGAGGGTAAGTCTTGACTAAGTAGTCAACCCTTTGGTCCCACTGCTGGGAGGCCCTTTCTTTAATACGGAGGTGATTAGGATATAATTTATAACGCTGGCCAAGAACGGATTGGCGAACTGCACATGTCTTGTCATGCTCATGTCTCTTAGACATTTTTCCATCACCGTAAAACAAGTGAAGAGATATAAGAAATAATTAGCACATAAGAATTTCAGAGGTGCGAGACCAGGATCTAAACCTGCTTTACCACTGGGCTACCACTGCCAAGTCGTTACTGATAAAATATAATGTATTTTTATTATATATATATATAACCTTCATATTCGTAGAACACACAAAACCTTACATTTCACTCACAAAAACTTACCTCATCGAGATATTCCTGTCTTTTTTGTAAGTTTCAGAGAATATTCCGCCTTCGTTCGTACTCACCCAGGCCCAGTAGTATGTCGCCAGGCGTACGCTCGGCGCTTACCAGCAACGGGTGGTTGGGTGAATACTCCCCTTTAAGCATAAAGGGTAGACCCATGCTACGCTGAAATATACACTTATATCTATATATTTTATACATAAGCAATAAAATTACTGTAATATAGTATTTAACGATTTTTAAAGTCCCAAGTTGGGCAGAAGCCGGGATCAGATCATAGAACCCACGTTGGCGAAGTGTGGGGTTAGGCGGACCTCACAGGTCTTTCGATAACTTGCTACGTTTATTTAGACATGAAGGTTTCCTCACTATGTTTACCTTCACTGTAACTGGTAATCATATCGGAATTTGAAAATGATTGACATATTATAAAAATATTAGAAGTTTGAGATCCGGTATATGAACTCTCTTTCAAACGCGACACCGCTAGGCTACCAATACACACTTATTCTACACCATATTATAGTTTTCTATGTTAACAGTTAAACCGATTTTGGTGAAACTCGGAAGAAAGAATCAATTTAAACGTGGACAAAGCAATGCTCAGTAAATAACGTGAATCCTTAAAGTGTTATGCAATTTTAATACTACTGCTACCTGTTATAGGTACCTACTAAAAGTAAGGATTGCTTATGTATAAAATATATAGATATAAGTGTATATTTCAGCGTAGCATGGGTCTTCCATGTTTGCCCAAAGGCCTCTACTCACCCAACCACCCGTTGCTACTAAACGCCGAGCGTACGCCTGGCGACATAGTAATGGGCCTGGGTGAGTACGATCGAAGGCGATAATATCTCGATGAAGTGTTGACTATAGGTAGTGAGAATATAGTATAAAATCACCCAACCACCCGTTGCTGGTAAGCGCCGAGCGTACGCCTGGCGACATACTACTGGGCCTGGGTGAGTACGAATGAAGGCGATAATATCTCGATGAGGTGTTGACTATAGGTAGTGAGAATATAGTATAAAAAAGGGATCATTCATGAGTCGATTACCTAATTTATCTAATAAAAATAATAGGCAATCACATACGAGCGTTTGTATGGAAATCAGAGCGGAAAAGCGGAAAAGGCCCTCAAGTAGTATGTACATAATTAATCCAGCTGACGTATTTTTACTGTTTGAAAGGTTTTTGATGACTATAGTTTAGATATAGGAAGTTGATACTAATGGCATACATTTAGGTATTTATATTTTACCCAATAATCATCATCATCATCATCATGTCATTTTTTTGTTGATTTGTTACATTTTCGGCCAGTGTTAACATTCTTTCTTTTATTGTATTTCTAGATAGAGGAGTATCTTTGATGCGCTATAATATCTTATCTTATTACCGAAATCATCAAAAAGAGAAGGCGTGCTAACCAGGCTTCCTTCAAAAACTTTCCCTCTTGGTTGGTTTACTATGCTGAGCAATGATATTTGCAGCCGCGTATAGTTGTTCTATTTCACGAAGTCCGCTCAGCCTTGTATGTAGTAGTGAAGTGTACCGATAAGCGCTAATGTGTGTGTGAGCGTTGGTAAAGTTAGCAAAAAAATCATCTTTTATTATTATAAATATAATTAGTATACCTATTTTTATTATAAATATAATTAGTATATTTTTATTATAAATATAATTTGTATTATGAAATTGGTAGTAAGTAAAAGTATTATTAGAACCATCATATATTTTATTTTACGTACAAATGATTAGAAGAATAAATGTATTGCCTATTAGGATGAAAATATAAAAGTAACTTGCAATAAAACTTAAAACAAATAGATATAGAATAACGGTAATTCAATCGCTATCTAAAGAACAATTAAATTCGGATTCTTCGTCGCTGTCATCAGAATCATCTTGCAAATTAATGATTAATTCGAAATCTAGGTCGAAATATTTTAAATATTCTTTTTCGATTTTCTCGATATGGCTACAAGTATTGAGCCAACTGGGATTCGATCTCAGATTCGTCGCGTTCAACGTCAGTTTTAAGCCACTGGACCAACGAATGACTTAATGTTCTTTGCGAATTTCTTATACTGTATGCGCGAATAAATGGGTCTTATATAGGGACATTATGCATAATATAATTTATTAAGGAGGTCACTATCACTTAGGCACTTAAGTTTAATTGTCACTATATCACTTTTTGAGTCTTGATTTAATGCTAGTCACACAAACTTTTTGTACGTGATTGAATTATTGTCACAACACTAAGTTAAACCTTCCTTAGACGAACTTTGCACTTTGTCTGAAGTATTTATATTATTAAAAATACAATAGTTTATGCCATGTTATATGTTAAACACTTATAACTGTAAGTAACACCATTTTAGGTTGTAAATACTACGTTAATTAAATTTTAATGATTTTTAATAACGGAGACAACAGGACGCGTGTCGCTTCAAACTACCCACTTGCTTTCTGTAATCAGCTTTTCGGTGCTTATGAGATTTGGTTCTGTGTTCTTTGATGCAATATAATTTTTTGCAATACCCCAAATATTTTCGATTGCATTCAGTTCCGGGTGATACGGAAGTCGTAGAACTTCAAAGCCTTTGTTCTTTATGAAATCATCGATTTTGTATGTGATGTAATGATCTTTGTGTTTTTTTATGATGTCATATAACTCCACTTTTCGGAAGGATTCTTCGAACATACTTCGAAAAGGTAAACCTTTATCTTTGAGCCATTGTTGCATATCTTCTTTTTTTGATGCCGACGTTGGTAATTTTTCAGCTCTTGTGTTATGATAAGACGCATTGTCTAAAACAATGACAGCACCGGCAGGCCAATTGGGTAATAACTTTTCGTCGAGCCATTTAACGTAATTAACATAACTCATATTGGAATGATAATCCCCAACCGTCGAATTGGCCTTATATACTAAGCATGCATTTGGAATAAATCCTTACTTGGTGCCCGCGTGTACTAATATAAAACGTGTGCCGGTGCTAAGTTTTTTCATAAATGGCGTGGACTCTTTTATTTGAGCCCAGGTGTTGTTCCGCACGTGGTTTGAAAGCACATAACTCTCATCGGTGTATACAATTGGTCGACCTTGAGAACGGTATTCCGACATCGTTTTTTAAATATTTGAAACGCCACATATGTATGTCATGACGCTCGACCAAAACTTTACGGTTGTTTTCCGTTTTACGCCACTTGTAGCCTAACTTAAATAATAACTTGCGAAGCGTTTCGAGACAACCGTCAAAGCCGATTTTTTCTTTCAAAACTAACTTTAACTTGGCTAGAGTAGGAATTTATTTATGGTCAATATGGAAATTTTGGATGGTACGCCGAACAACATCGGTTGAGAAATTGTCGATACTGCTCTTATTATCTCTTTTACTTCTTTTTTTCATAGGCGAAGTGAACTTCGTAGAAGAGTGTGGTAATTCTTTCTCTTCTTTTAATATTCTTTGCACAGTTTTTGTGCTAACACCGGTAGCTTCAGCTGTACGCTGACAAATGTTTCTTAAATGAGACATATCATAGTTTGGCTCAGCATTTAAAACAGTAAATTCATATTCTTTCTTCAGAAAATGATAAACGCTAGCTATTATGCTTCGACCCTAAAACAAAACCAATTATTAATAAAATAATTTCACAAAGGCATTTGCATAATAAAAAAAAATTAAAACTTACCTCACTACGACCAACTTTTCTGCGCTTTGTTTCCATGCCGACAGTACTCAACGTAAATAAGTAGCGTGAACACAATAAGCACTAGTGACCCGCACCGCGTCGTGGCCGAGACTGAGCGCTCCTGAGCTTACGCACACTAAAACAATATGCACATGCATGCACAACCACAAACATAGCCAAACATAGACTTCGTGAAATAGAACATCTATAACTTGCCGCACTCGTAACTAGTAAGCCAATTTTTGCCAACACATTTGGTCATAGACGTTGAATGTATATTTCTGTCTTTCATGGCCCTTGTAATTAAATCCTTTTGCTCTGCTTCACTTTTTTCACTAACAGATTTCTCAGATTTGTGATTTGTTTCAAAATGCCGTTTCACAGACGATGTTCTGATGCTGTTTCTCAGTCCAATAAGTTTGAAATTCTTTGATACAGTTACTATATTGCACTTTTTGTTTTTTTTTGCTGAACTAGCCATTTTAAATAACAGTCAAAATCATAAACATAACTCAAATAAACTTTAAAATACAATTATATCAACGAAATTCACTATTAAGCTATGCGTAATTCGCGTAAACAATTTGCCGCGCTAAACGTAACTACAAAAACAAACAAGCGCCGTGCTTGTCTTCCGCGCACGGGGAGGCGGCGCGGCGCCCCGCACCCCAACACACCGTAGCGTAGAATCACTCGCGTTCGCTCGTCATAGTAGAGATGAACATTTAAAATATACATCGATGTTTTTTTCGATGTAATGCATCGATCGCTCACATCGATGGTAATACGATGTATTGAGAAATACATAGATGTTTCTTAAACATCGATTGTTTTCGCCATGACGTCTTTAAGGTTAGGTTAGACCTTAATTAAAACAAAAATATATTTTTAGGAACCAGAAGTGAAATTTCGAAAAAAATAAAAAGACAATCACGACTATTTGTTCACATATACATTACATAACAATTTAAGCAAACACAGCCTACAACAATAAAATAAAAGCTCTAACTTTTAATTTACAAAATAGGCAGGTTGACTTTCCAAACGGACAAGGTTCCCCTTACACTAGTTTACAGTACGTGAAATTCGTCTCGAATGAAGCGCGCACAGGCTTATATAAGCTCGCCGTTACCACCACTACGTGATATCCCTTCCACGATGACGTTTTCTTACTATTCTTCCAACAATATATTAATAAAAGCAGGAAATATATTTATTCAAATTCAAAATCACACAACCAACACATTTTTCTTTACATACTCCAATATTTTTTGTCAATGCTAGGTAAAAACAGAAGTTTACTTAATCTCTTCCCCTTCAGTCGGTTCCTTCGTTCAGTCAAAACTAGCCCTGCCTGTGAAAAAGTCTTTCTGAAGATACTGACGTGCCAACTATTGTCAAATATTTGAAAGCTATTTTGTATAGCTTAGGGAATTGTATTTTATAATCCCTCTAGATTTAAAGCTATTTGGCGGCTATACAACACTATACTCATTCATAATTTGCTTGGTCGATACATCGAATAAAAAACATCGATATATATTCGATGTTGAAGTATTAACAATACATCGGTTTAATATCGTCGTTACTATACATCGAGTGTTTTAAATAAATCGATGTATATCGTCCATCTCTACGTCATAGCACAGTTGTTCTGTATCACGCCCTGGTTGTAGTTGTATCGATAAGCGGATAAATATATGTGTGCGTAACTATAGGTAGCGTTGGCCTTGACTGATTGCTTCTATGATATACATAGCCCAACGGACTGTACTTACTTCACACTTTTTTTGTAAGTGTATTATGAGTTTTTGTGATAGGTGACGTGCCCAAAATATTGTGTCACGTGCTATTCATGGCACGCGTGCCATTGGTTCGCCGTCCCTGATCTAGATCGTCTTTCTGATATAGTATATCCCGCTTTGGAAAAAGCCTGTTCATATGGGACTGAAGTAACTATTATTACAATTTTGAATAAAAACTGTGCTCAGAACTGGATATAGTGACTTGCGCTCCTTCCACCATCGCAACGGACACTCTGTACGTGGAATAACAGATTCAGTCAGGTATATATCTAGTTCTATCTTACATTTTTTCCGTTGTTTTTTGTTATTTGGACGTCGCTATTTTACTATCAATTCGCCCCCATAACGAAGTTCCAGATAATGTTGGTGCAGTCCCTGATGATGGTCCAGCGAGTGCATCGGATCGACTTTCTGCTGAACAAATAACCTTCATTTTTTCCACAGTAATGTCTTTGGCCCAAACCATTGCTGTTTGATCCTCAAAAGGATGTTGCTTGAAACGTGGATCAAGGAGTGTACTGATATTTATTTATTTTTCTCAATATCGCCAAGTCGAGAAGATAAACCAGATATTAAATTTCTTAATAATGTGTGTACAGATTGATTAAATTCACGTCTCAATCGATCCTCGCACATGGTTATTAGTCCAACCGTTAAAATTACCGCTTTACTGGCCGTGAGATAACTCTCCGCACTCATAATTCTGGTCACCTCTTCAAAAGGCTCCAGTATTTCACAAATTTGATCGATGTATTTCCATTCTTCTATGGGGATCACCGGCAAATCAGCATTCAGATTTGGAATCGTAGCTCTTAAAGCTTAGGACTCTAAAGCAATGTATAATTTGTGTTTATTTTACTAACTTGGAATGTTAAAAAATATTTCTATAATATAGTCGACAAAACTTGTAATTGGCAAGAGAAGCGTAGGTTCACCTCCTGCTAGATAGACAGTTGACCAGATAAAGATTGCAGGGAGTTGCTGGATGCAAGCGGATCAAAATTAAAGAAAATAAATTAAAAAAAAATCTTATCTATGATCGTGATTAAAATAAAGATGTAAAATTTTTTCTCATAATTAAAAATTGATAGTTCGCCTCGCTGCACGGGTCGCTGCAAAGTAAAATTAAGAGAGCTTTTGAAATTTTTTTGATGTTGAACTTTAATAGAAAATAAAATTACGAAAATATATTAACAACAAAAAGAAGTTCTTTGTAACAATGTAACAAGAACATTTTCACTTTTTTTTTTAAATTATGACTTTAGTTTCGTCGATAGTCGATAATCATCAACATTATTTTTTTATTGGATAAAAACTATTATGTTTTGATGAATTAAAATTAATTTTAATGAAATATTATTTTATATTGGATAAAACCTACATACATAAATACTATTCGAACAATTTACTATTTATTTTTATAAATAACAGTTCGTTGATACGTTTGGCACCCAGACGGTTTCGGCGGTCTGTAATTATAAGACCGGCTTACAAAAAACCCTTTCCGCTGGAGTTGAGCTTCCAGGAATGCACAGGTATTTTAATGCTATGTGTTTCAACTGGTTTTCATGATGAGACCAATACTCTATTGGATATTCGGAAAATGAAGTTGTAGGTTTTTTTAAATATTGTCTCATGTCTACTATGACATCTGCCGTAACGGAAGTGTAAACCTTTGGCATTTTGGTTGTCGACAAACCACAACAAGCTGTTAAGCCTGGATATTTTTGTGGAAGGGGAACTTACAGCTTCTTCAGATACTTCAGACGTGTTTAAAGGTGATGAAATTTGGGGTCTTGTAGAAGATAAATATGCATCTTTCTTGGTGATTGAAATGGCATTTTCTGCATCAGTATTTTAAATCCAACTCTTTTAAAATGAGGATTTAGAAGGGTAGCAATCATACATGGACTTCTTGTTTCATAACATTTCTATTCTTTTTTTTTGAACTGATATTTTCTTTGATGCAATTACTGATACGGAAAAATCAGAACTGCATTGATTTTCCAACGCGACCAGTTGTAAGCCAAGTCCTTTTATTAGTGCAATTATGAGAGAAATCGTGGCGTCATCTTCACCCGATATTCCAATAGTGCAGGTCTCCAGTGGCTCGTGTATATTTTCTAATTCTGCAACGATTGCATATTCACTTGCGGGGAGATTTTCTGGTGCATTTGGAAGCTCGTTTAATACTAATGTCAGTTCCTGTCTTACTAATAGAATTCGTTTAAGCACGTAAAATGCAGAATTCCATCTGGTTTCTACAAATTTTATTAATTTTAATTCAGGTTTATGGAGCTCTATTTGGACGGATCGTAATTTGTCTGATGCCAGTGTACTGTTTAAAATGAGTGACAATTATATTACATTTTTGTATTAGTTTCTTCAGGCCAGGTTCAGCAAGAACTTCTTTAATGACTAAATTTAGTGAGTGCGCAAAACATGGAATGTGGCGTATTTTTAAGATCTCCGCTACTTTTAACATTGTAGCATCGTTATCAGTAACTAGAGCTATGATATTATCGCGACATCTCCATTCTTGTAAAACTCCATCCAAAATCGGCAACAGAAGAATTCTAACAATGGCCAAAAATACTAAAAAGTATTGCGTAATATGAAACTTAACATTATAAATGTGAAAGCTGTGCGGAACATTGGAGACAAATGAGTTTTGAGCAAGAGCAGCAAGTGAACCTTGTTTGTCTTTTTAGTTTAGCTGGACAAACAGCACAGCTTTCGACCTGATCCTGCTTCCTTTCAGGATCATGCTTCAACAGCAGGGGCGAGAGCTGGTAAATCCCGTCCTAAAACACGCCGAATATGACTATTCGGCGTGTTTTAGCACCGCAGTTAACTTTTGTGTAGCAACAATGCTACCCAATAAAATTTTATAGATTTCCACAAAAAATACTAACATTTTTCTATTTATTTTTTGTTAACTATTGGACTGGGCCCATAACCTATTGAAATGCAGTTTGAATTTTCTGCGAGTGACATTAATTGGTTTAATCTTTTTAAGGTGAAATTTTTAAATTTTGAAAATGGCCTCCACTTGCTTGCATGCATGCATACCTGACATCTTTTGATAATAGTTTAAGCAAATTTTTCATTTATATTATTATGGGTAACCATTTTATTTAATTCATTAAATGCTTCAATAATTTTATCTTTTAATTCTTCATTCGTGGTCACTTCTTTCTCGTAGACACGATTTTTGACATAACCCCAGAGAAAAAAATGCATTGGGGTTAGATCTGGTGACCGGGCTGGCCATCTCAAAGGTCCGTATCAGCCTATTGACACCTAAATATGTGAGTTAGCCGTTGTCTGGTAGCTACGACCGAGTGAGCTGGTGCACCATCAAGCTGGAACCACAGACTCTTATATGCAGCTAAAGATAAGTCATCTACGTAGTCTGACATTGGGCCATTAATAATTTCTAGAAACTTCGCCGCATTAAGGGTACTATCAATAAATATTGGACTAATAATCAAGTTACCGTGAATCCCAGCCCAGACATTTACTGAAAATCTGTACTGATGTTCACTTTTACGTATTAGGCGAAAATTCTGTCGACTCCAGATAAGCAGGTTTTGTCTGTTCCATAAGTTATTACGCGTGAAAGTGCTTTCGTCGGTCCACAATATGTTCAATAAAAAATTAGTCTCTTTACTTACTTTCCTCAATACCCATTCACTATATGCTGCTCTAACAGGCTTATCTCTATCTAATAGAGCTTGTAGTTTAAAGTACTTGTAAGCCTTTTGCTTGTCTTTTTTTAATATTTTATGGACGGTTTTGTGGTGTACTCGATGTTGGTGAGCAGCCTTACGGAGACTCGTTTTAGAGTTACGAGCGAAGTCTCGTAATATGTTTTCTTCTTTAGTGCTAGAAACTTCGGGATGAGGTGTGTCTCTGCGACACGGTACTAAACATAGACTTTGTACTGCACGTAAAATGACTCGTGGGTCTGAAGGACATATCGCACCTTTAGAACTATAGAGACTCAACAAGGAAACGCAAATTTTTATTAAGCGTGGTACAAGATTGATAGATTCACAAATCTATCAATCTTGTAGAAAACAAAAGATATTCGACTGAATTTTGAAAATATTATGAAATTGTTATTTTTTTATTTATATTTAATTTCATTTATTTAAATCATTTTAATTAAATAAATGAAATTAAATAAAACTATAATATTTAAAACATTTTTAAATCATGGTGCATTTTAGGTTTTTATTTTAATAAAATTTAATTTTTTAAAAAGACCTTTTATGTTTTAGGTGTCTATATTTCTGAGTTTTATTGTAAGATGCGTTACATTCATAAATGAGACACTATAATAGTTAAATTATTTAGGGTAATTTTATATTCGATACATAAAAACAACATTTAAAAAATAAAATGTTTTATTATAAATTAAACTTACAAAGAGCTTTAGCTTAAAAATCTACTTTTATTATTATTATCAATCATCATAACCATGGTAAATAATTTACTAATAAACTTTGCATAACAAAACTTAAATCTTTGATATAAATTGCCTATTAATTAGGTATAGCTTATCACAATCATTAAGGAACTTGTTTGGAACTTAATACTTAAAACTTTCATAATAACAAAAAATTACAGTATCTATATAGTAAAAATCTGCGTAATAACTAGGAATTAGGTTTTTATTAATGAGGTCGCGCAAGTCTTTTTTCTTACCTTCATTTAACTCTAGTCTTTGTGAAAATGCTTTGGTCACAGTTATTTCTTCTGGACTCATCATTTTCTTACGTTTGTTCCTTTTGTTAACCTTTGTGAACTCACTTTGACTGTACGAAGTTTTATAAAAGAAGATAAATGGTTCGGCTTTATTAAACTACAAATCTTTTACGTCGTTCAAAATAACATTGTTTTTATCATCATCTTCATTGAAATTATATCCCCATAGTTCTTGAAGTGCCTTTAAATTAGTAAAAAACTCGTATGTTAACTTTTTAACGGTAAAAGGTTTTCCATTCTTACGTGCATTTTTAATCAGAGTTACATATTGATATGGTGCATAAATTGGTCCAGCTTTTTTTGTTTTTTTTTTAACTTCTTTCTCAATCAAGCTATGAACATTATCTCCTTCGTTTTGTGTATGTCCCTTGAATCTCGATGAAGTATTTGTGAGTGATGGTTTCTATGTTTACATAGCTAAACTAGTAGTGTAATAATAGTGATTTTCTATGAGTGTTACTTGAATAGAATTGTACTACTAAGATAGTGGTGAGATGACTGAAATAAGTTATACCTACATTTGTAAGTGAAATAAAAACGACAAATTAATAAAAATATTTTACTACATACCACAAAACTTGAAAACAGTAAAAGAAAAAAAATACATATTTAGTACTAGCCTTAATCTAGGTACCTACCTGCAAAAACTTACTTTCACTTTACCTATTTAAGACCAATGCTCTTTAGACAAACTTTGCAAAAATAAAAGTTTACTTAATCTTTTACCTTTCATTCTATTTCTTTGTTGATTGACTATTTGAGCAGCCTTTGAAAATAAACGTTCGGATGGAACAGAAGTTCCGACAATAGTTAAGTATTTGAAGGCAATCTTATAAAGCTTAGGAAATTGAATTTTTAGATCTTGCCAAATCTCTAAAGGATTCTCATTGAGCCTTCCTGAACTGGATTTATTTGCGTTACCGCCAAACAGAAGAAGACGACGCAAGAACAAGAAGAGTGAAGTGTCAACTGTCAAGTGAGTGTAAGTAAATATAATTAACCTATAGAATCCACAGACTATACATACATTGAGAGTGAATAGTCGATCGATCTGTCAGGATAGATTAGATAATTAAGATGGTCACTCACAGATGTCACTATCTTAATGAACCTTATTTAAAATTATTTAGTTCGTTAATAGATTCGACAAGAAAATAAAAAAAGCAAATATTCGATGTTTCTATAAATAAATATATCGATATATCGAATACAATAAATGTTAGTCAAAACATCGAATCAATCCGATATATCGTACGGAATACATCGAATAAATTCGATATATCGATGTTAAGTGAATATCCCTAATGTATGTATCATTGATGTTTTGGCGGTCTAGGCGTTTTTCTTGGCGACACAAATCTTTTTCTTCAAGGTGCTCATCGTATTTATCTTTTATTTTTGTTTTCCCATCCACCGTTGCAACTTCATAGTCTAGACTAGGGCTTTGCAATCCCGCAGCCTGAATTCAATCTCGGTATTTGCGGGACTACGAATTTTCAATCCCGCGGGATCTCGGTATTTGCTGGATCCCGCATATTGAAAATATTCATATTTATATAAGGCAAATAAAACAATGAATTAATCAACTAACTCCACATTTATTTAAGTATTACTATTAGTATAAGATTAATCAAATTACACCGTTTATTTATCACAAAAGAATAATGAATTTATCAACTAAATCCACATTTATTTACGTACGTATTATTATTACTTGTATGAGATTATGAGATCAATCAAATTTCACCTTAAATTATTTAGAAAAAAAAGTAACAAATAATGATAAAAACAAAAAATCTATCTGCTTCAAATAATACACCAACAAATTAAAAAAATCAATCAAAAACAAAACATATTTTCAACTGAAAATTTATATACTCGTATACGGTACTTTAATTAATTATTTAGTTGGTCAGCTTTCAATTTCAATTGAAAATGTTTGCGAAGGAAACGTTTTTTTTCGTCTATCGTCAGCCAAACTACTGCGTATTTCAGAGGCAATATAGCCAGCAGCAGAAAATGCCCTTTCGGCTTCCACGCTTGTTGGTGGTATTCCTTTTAAGGCTTTATATGTAAATGTAAGATATTTTTCCATTGACCCCCCAGATTCATAGAGTCCCGCAAATCCCGCGGATCCCGCGGCCGTAATCCCGCATCACGCGGGATCGGAAAATGACGCGGGATCCCGCAATACCGAGATCTCGGTATTTCGGGATTGGAAGCCCTAGTCTAGACATAAATCGCATCTGTCTTTTTTCGGTTGAAAAAGCTAATATTAAATATTTTTGTAAAAATTTCATAGTAGACCCAATAGTCAAGAGAAGGTTTACTTTCTTGTTTTTGAATTTTATCAAAATCTTTCCAGATGTCAGTTATTGTTCTATCCCCACTGATGTATTCTCTGGAAGTTGCTGCTCGCAGCTCTCACTAGAAGAAGAATGAATTTTTATGTATTTTGTATTTGTGTGTATAATAATGAATTAAAATCTTTGCGTATGCTTCAATTGGTTGAACGATGTTTAATACATTTGTATTTTATGTCAGGTCCAGTTGCTTATTCGTTCATGGTTTGTACTTTGTAACGCCGCATCGCTGCATACGACGACGACGCTGTGTGCGAGTTGTATTTAAAAAGACGTAATTACTATGATATACGTATGTTTTTGAGATCTTTCTGTAAAGGTATTTCGAAAAATAACAGTTTAATATTTTATCGAATTATAAATAGTTTTAAGATACAAAAAATACTAAAAGTAAATGAAATAAAATGAAATTGCTACGGCCACACTATAATGGCGGCATTTTTGCTTTACAAAGGCGGTTTGTGTTTGTTTTACTTTTAGATAACTTTGATTTTGGTTTAGTAAAGTTTAGAGACAAGTTATTTTTATTAACGACTGGGATAAATACTTCTCCGTAATATTAAGTGAAATAAATTGTTATCTAAATAAAGTGCAAGAGTCTGTGACTACTGACTACATATTCTGTGCTATGACAAAATATTATACCTACTCGTAAGACGTACTCGTAGGTGCATTATTGCCAAAGTGGATGGAACTAGAAACATATTTCAGTGGTTCGCACAGTGTGTCGCCTGGAACAAGCTAGGTGAACAGAAATATTTTATTGTATATATGACTTTTTTTGACCATCATCTTTAATATTTTATTGTTTAAAACACCCGTTGACCTTCATGAATAGGATGAGCATAAAGTTCATTATTTATGGGATATTTTTAATGAAAATTCATTGTTGCGTACAATAAAATATTTATATTTCAACAAAGACACTTAAAACAAGGTAACTTCATATTGAATTTTTGCTTTATAAAAGTTATTAAACGAGTGTTTTTATCTTCCTTGGCGTATTTCAGCCATTCTTCAAAAAAAACCATTTTTGAAATAGCGTACTCATGTTCTGAAAAAAAAAACAAAACACTGTAAATTGTATGGGTCGTAGTTAACAAATTATATAGCATTTTAAAGCTAAATAATATAGCTATAGCATATAAAAAATAGACTGGATACCTCTGGATAAAAATTAACATTCGATGAAAGTTAAAGAAATATGAAAATTAACATGGTATTGGAGAACTAAGTTTAAATAATTATACAATAATCACTACAAATTTTAAGAGATATTTTTGAAAGCACTGCAAATTTGCAACTAAATTCATTTCCTTATCACATATTTTCAACCCTTATTACTCATGAGTGTGGAATGTTTGGCTTATTTTTTTAGCTGGAATTATGACTTTGGGGGTGTTGTTAATAACATGTAATCACTAATTAGAGGATTAGTTAAAATGACTTTTGTCCACCTAGCTTGTTCTAGGTGTATCGCTGTGGTTCGGTGTCAACGGTTGTTATGTGACAGTGTTCTATTACAAGTAGCTCTGCGTATCTGGGTGTAGGTGTACATCTAGCATAATGTGCGAATAACCTACCTATCGCGCGTACCTACTACCTATTTTTTGTTTGTCGTTACTGATTTTCACATTCCAATGTTACATTATAGAGAATTAAGTAATAAATACATAATATGAAGAAATGTATAGCTTAGGTTACAAGGGGAAATATACACAGAATAACTACCTAAGTACTGGGAATGTAATAAAATACCTTATATTACTTAACTTCCGTCCTGGTCGACTGCTCGTCAGAGAAAAAAGGACTTTGACAAGCGACATGCGATATTTATATCCTAGTATAGGTCGTTATGTCAAGTCATCATCTACATTTTACTATTTTAAAGATTATAAAGAAAGTGAACTGTTGCCACTAGAAAAACTGAGCACAATTAAATTATACAACATTATAAAAATAATATTATATAAAGAAAATATATATTAAAATTAATTATTATCTATTACGCGCGTACATATGATGGCATCTAGGTCTCTCTGCAAAAGCTCAGTATCATCAACAGATCGGATTACTCTAACAAACTTCAAATCATCAGCGTACATGAAAACTTCGGAGTAAATGAAACATTCAGGAATATCATTAATATAATAGTTAAATAATAATGGGCCGAAATGTGATCCTTGGGGAACACCAGAGGTGATTTTACGGGTTGTGGATTGATATCCATTCACTGCAACATAAAAAGTCCTGCCTGTAAGATATGACTGTAGCCATTTCAATAAAGATCCCGCTATTCCGTAGGCATGTAGCTTACAGAGTAGAGTTAAATTTTGATCTTGAACCAGCTAATGAGCCTCCTATACACACCGTGGCGAGCGTACAGAGACCACTGTATAGTGACTTTATACTCCGAGAAGAGCTAATTCATATTGTACATGTATTCGACACGAATGAACGTGTGAAGGGTTTTAGCAGAAGTGGCTCTTCCCATCGAGCACTTGCTAACAGCTAAAGTTCTAAACCCGGTTGATAAATCGAAGTGTTCCAACCTATGCAATAAGTAATCGGCCTTCGATTGTTCGCTGAAAAATACATCAGCCTTCGGACACCCTAAGATGGGACTGACGAAGACTTCTTCCAATTTGAAAGATTTTCCTTTGTTGTTTCCTAAAAATGGATGACAGTCTATGCCAGCCATTGTTGCTGTATAGTGATGTTCAGCACTACGCCTTCCTGTTTGGGATAGTGCTTGTGTAACCTTACAAGTTGACGTCTCTGCCCAATTTAAGTGCCAAACAGTGGCACAGTCACGGGGTGCTATCTTTATGCTCAATATAGCGTAATATCTTATCATCGTTTCTCCCTCTTGACTTTTCGTCAATGCACTCCTTAGAGTGAAATCTCTTATGATTATGCTCGGTAAGGTAGGATCACCATGGACGTCATCGATTTCAGCTTTCATACGGAGGAAACTACTTACGATATTGTCGGAGGTGAAGCGTAATGGAATTACGCATAACCATTCGTTTGTGTTGGGCTCTACGCTTTTGCAAAGTGATACGCTTGGCAACAGATCGTTGATGGATGGGATTATTTCCTTTATCCGTATTCCAAAGTTAATATATGACATAGTTATCGTTCTTCTGAGAGTCACTTTATCACGAAACACAGATGCCTCAAGTCAAAGTGTATAGATTCAAGATTTCAACCAATATTTGACCTGATTTGGAAAAAGTCCTTTCAGATTGTACCCAGGTAGCCATCACTAATAAATATTTCTCAATAAGTTTTGGGGTGTAGAATTGCCCGCGCCTGCCTCCATTTAAAAGGACACTCATTTCGAAGAATAATGTGTTCTTCTAGATATAACCTCATGGTAATTATGCTGCTGCTAACTGTGGAGTTTGAAGCAGACGCTGACATTGCCAAAGCGTCAAAATCTGTCTATTGAGTCATTATCAGCGTCGTTGTCGCTATCGATATTATTGTTATCTACTATATAGCTAATGTCGATTCGTTCTCGTTAGGTTTTATTAGTTGCTTGTGAAAGTTGAACTCGCTTTACAGCTCGGTTTTCAATGGATCTTTGGCATACTCATAACTTGATGCATCAAACCTAAATGCAAGTTTCTTAAAACGCGGATATGGGTCATAATCAAATGAGAGTTTAAAAAACGAATTAGTTGGTGAATTAGATATAGTAGAAGCATCAGGTGTAGCTACTCGCACATTATGATTTAGAGATAAACTTTCTGTAGAGGCAGAAGTATGAGGACTTCTTAATAGTCTCTCATACTCAAGTTTTATCTGCCCGATTTCAAAATGTGGACATATTCTATGTGCTTCTTATACTAAGCAACTTAATCGTCTAGCATGTAAAATATTTGGCTCTCGGCGACTCCAAGTAAGTGGATGTACCTTAAATGTACCCTTAAAAGGTTTTGTTTTACTTCTTTTAAAAATTTCTTCTATTTTATAAACATTTGAATATTCAATTTCGTAAATTTCTCTATACCTTTACAATTGTCTCTTAAGCACGACATAAGGGAATCATAATTAGAAATATCCTTCCCTATAGCAACAGAATTATCACACAGTCTTTTGATAGTTTGCAATCAAATGAAACATTGATTTGTTCCTATATTGACTGGATGGACCATCACTCAATTACCCGGACTTAGTTCTTTTATTCTGCTCAAAATAGGTTTAAGATGGGCACATATCATAACAGGGTAATTTCCGACACTGTGCACATTGGGGATACCTTAAAATAATTATCTGTACATGTATGCAATGTTAATTGATCCTTAGATCCACCGAAGTGAGAGGATTGTACTTCTGTACTATACTTAGGTCCGATTTCACCAAAGTAGAATAAATTTTATTCCTAGGGTAAAGCTGTTATTTACTCAGATAACCATGTCTTCATTTCACCAACTAGGTACTTATCCTGAGTATAACAAAGTTATACGAGAGTAACTCTTATACCGCCAATTTTGAAGGAATAACCGGCTTATTCCTCAGATAAAATCAAAATGGTGTCAAATTTTATGTCAGTAAACTGTTGTTGTAATATTTTTGCACATTGAATTTTAATTAGGAGAAAATATTATTAAAATGCAGCGTTTGAGAAGAATGTTATCGGATAGTGAAAGCGATAGTGAAGATAACTATTTTATTTTAAGACGTCCAAGGTGGTTTTTATTTTCAATTATGCTATAGTGGTCTGTTACCAGATCTAACAACAACATTTTTTCTTGAATAAGCCAGTTGGCACTTCGTTTCCTTCCAGACATTTAAAAAAAACACAAAGCAAACTAAACGAAATTAATAACTATGTTTTGAGCACGAAGCGCAATTAACGACTTTACAGATACAGTTGGTTTGAAAAATAGCACTGACACATTGACACAAGTTCAAAGTGACGACTAAATTAAAAATGTCCTGTTATGCTATACTGTACTGAGATAATGACAAGTCTATTTAGTTTGACTGCATTTACATTCAATTCTCATTCAGGTGTGCCACAGGTAAAAAAAAACATTAATCTAAGAATAGTTATACTAGGATTAACTTTTTGTCTTTACAAAGCGGTGGCGTACTACGAGTTATTCTGAGAGTAAATGCAGCGAATAATTTTATACCTGGTATAGTTATTCTTGGATAACGACACCATTGGTGAAATCGGACCTTATAGGTGTAATTTTCGGAAAAGTCTATGTGTAATAAACCTTCAGAAGGTGATAGTTGTTGTTTTGAAATTTGTATGGATCTGATTTGGTGAAGTAAATTAGCTAGATGCTGCATATATCCCGGTAAGTTTAGGTAAAATATTTGTACTAGAGGTTTGTTTTTAGTTTTAACAGTTTCTTTAAAAGTTTTTTGACTTGTTTTTTCTTACCTTTGACTATTACTTCCACATTTTTACTTACCCATTTTTCGTAGCTAATGTACTCGTCGTCGTTATAAGTATTAAATAGAATTTGTTTATTTTTACAGACTAAACACGTTCTCTCTAAGCATTTTATATTCAAAGTATTGTATTGTATTCAATATTCAAAGTATTGTAAAGTATGTATTTCTTAATGAAGCTTTTGGGAAAAGTACCCAAGTAATTTTAATGCCTGTTTTGTTTTGAAAAATTTTATGTAAATTTAATAAAGTGTCATTAATTAACGGATTTGGCGTTTACTCTTTTTGCGGGTAATAGTTTTCTTTTTTCCAGAAGTCAGTCGACTATATTCATCTTCTAGCAAAAAATCATGCACGGCTTTTCTTACATCAATTCTCACTTTTATTTGACAGTCATTCACATTATTTTGTGTCACAGCTTTATTTTTTCTTGTTTGTAATCGTTTTAAACGCATTCTGTACTTATTTAATTTATGTGACATTTCTCAGTTTTTTAACCTTAACATATTATTTTCTGCTTTAATCTTTTTTTTATTACGAGCAGCAATAGCTCTACCAATAGCTCGAATCTATTCGAGAAAATGATGAAGAAGGTAGAGTATTTTCTTCGAGTAGAGTTGCAGTAGCTTTTTGCAATTTAAAAAGTTCTCCGCTTTATTGCTTTCTCTCGCCATATTTGTCGTATTTTGCGCTGCTCTCTTGGACTATACTATACTGATCTATTGTCTTTATTTCTCCTTTTGCTTTTTTTCTATGGTATCTTTCCCTATCTTTCTTTCGAATTTCCGCAATAGCAGTCTCACTTAACTTTTCACGTATTCGGCGCATACATAATTTTTTTTTCTCACGTCGTCTCTTCTTTATATCATCCTCATTAAGTGATCTACTTGCTCTAGGCATGATACCTGGAAGAAGATGCGAAAATTATAAAAATACAGTTTTATACACCAAGCATACAAAAACTTAAGAAAAATAGGTTAATGATTAATCACTTCTGTGGTCATTTTCTCTTCTGTGGATGATTAATCACTTCTGTGGTCATTTTCTCTCCTGTGGACGATGTGTCCACCGAAAAGATTTTCCACGGAAGGGATAAATAGCTAATTAAACAACTAACAAGCATTGACTTTTGAGGTTAGAAAAATGGCGTTTTTATTTTTATTAATAGCTCCGCGCTTCGTATTACACTTTAATACAAAAAATATTTTTTATATTGTACTTACTTAAGATATTGATGTAACAGAAAAGATGCGATGGACTTTTACAAAAACAAACTAAAATCACTATGAATTTAAAATAATATTCACTTTTAAAGGCAGCTCCAACGACCCGGGTATGAAGTTGTAACTCCGACTGACAGCTCGGTAATGCCAGTTAAGATTAAATTACTTAAGCTATGCCATATTTAGAAACCAATAAATGCAATCTTGTATTAGACCACAGAACGCGTCATTACGACAGAAAAGTTTATGTATTTTATTTTATAAATAAGATATTCTCATAATTAGAAGTACCTAAAATTAATGATTTGTTATATGTTAAGACATGTTTACAAATGAAATAAATATTTTTTTTACGTTAAAACTATTTTTAATCATTACATAAACACATTGACACTGATTGGGAACTGTCCACGGAAAGGGATGAAATTGCTATTTTAAATTATTTATAAAATATAACAAATGATTTATTTCAATAATTTGTATTTTATTTCAATACGAGGTACAAGTATTTAGTAAAATTAAATATTTAATACAATATAGTACGCAGTAATAAGTATATTTCATAGAATATACAATAATTTTATATGTTCTGTTTACGACCCATATAACAGTGCTGCTTTAACACTACGAGTATATACGATAATACTGGGTGCCTGTAACAATTTTTGAATCTACTTTTAAATTCCGTGAATATTTTATTTGCCAGTTTCTTTTCTGTATCTGTAGTAATTTTTGTATCTTAATTGTGAAAAATTCTAATCATACTTTTCGTCTAAGCTTCGACAGAAATTATTGAAACAGTCCCTTTTTTGGTGAACACATTTCTTCTGTGAGCTGCTTGAATGGCTTCAGAATTTTTAATATGTCTGGCTGACTGCCATTCGCCTTCCGAAAGATTTTCTATCGGATTGGGTAGGATTCCAAGAGACGCTTCTAAAGGTTCTTGAAGTGAACATATCCTCTCAATCATAAGAGAGCAATCTATTCAGCTCATTTTTAATGTATTCAGCCGTGTGTCGCTCATGACATTCAAAACAGCCTAATAAAGCCGACTTAAATTCCCAATTCGACAAATAATGAGCTGTTACAGCATGATATGAAGTTGTGGCTCTTGAAGTCTATCCGTCTGTGGTGAACGATACATATTTTGCACTCTCCAGTTCTTCTATTATTATTTTTTTTGTACTTCGGAGTATTTAGCATCTAATAACGTATTGTTCAATATGTACCTTGAAGGCATTTTGTAACCTGGTTCTAAATAATTGATAAGATCTTTGTAGCCCGCGTTTTCAAGTACAGAAAAAGGCTGAAGAGCTTCAACTATCATTTTAAAAATTAAGTCAATATTTTTTTTCTTTCATTATAGCTACTGGACGTTTAATAAAGTCACTTAACCCGGCTGCTCTCTGCTCTGCGTCGATGTCCCGGCTGCTCTCTGCTCTCCTGTAAAAATGTATTACAGTAAGTATTAACCCCAACTATGTTTTTACATGGATGAACACCTCGGAATTGAAAATGTTATTTGCTTGCTTACCATGATCTTCATCATCATCATCTCAACAACAACACATCTTGTTTATCTATGTCTTTTAAAACACTTATTAAACTTCTTTGTTTACACTAATCTAAAGAATATCTGTAATTTTTTCTAATGAGTCTAGTGTAAGAGTAGCACTCACAATAAAACACTTACTTGTATAAAAATATCGTTTATTGGCAGGACTGAATCTCCGAATTACAAATAATTAATTATTAGCACACGGGGACACTCGTACTATCACAACAGTCCGTCGCACCTGCACTGACATTTGACAGTTGCACGACTATTTATAGAATGAGAATATCGATATTGCCATCACATGCATTGTAATCAAAATAATAAATAATTATAAATCAATAAAATATTATTTCCCGAATAATTTATTTTATATTAAAAAAATTGATTAGATAAAACGTAAAACTATGCTGATACAAATTAAATTGTTAAATACTTATTAATTAATAAATTGTTTCTGCCTTATTACTTTCAAATATTATAGAAAAAAATTGTTATTATATTAGAAATTGATAAAAAATTTAGAAAATATAGTAAGTATGCTAACACTAGTATTCTAGATCCTATTACTTGCCAACCCATGGTAGCTTGCACTTCCAACTCCCTTATTCTGTTCTGTTCTCTTCGTATGTCCGTGTAGTCCCGGTGTTGATGCAGTTTAAATTTCCTCCAGTATTCATCTGCTTGGAGGAAATGTTGCGCCGCCTGCTCTGTGTGTGCTGGTGTTGGCCCAAGTCTTCTCCGAGATGCTCCTCCTCTAGACATTGTGAGCCCAACAAGGCGAGGAGTAGTTTGCCCACTCAGAGCAGGCTCGGGCCGGACTACACGGACTGGTGATGTTGCAGAAGGCCTTGCTGGTGTGAGGATTTCCTGACCTGTAAAAATATAAAGTTATTACATTATAGGTACTACTAGCGACCCGCCCCGGCTTCGTACGGTTGAAAAAACTATCAGTGTTCCTCTACTATATTATGCATGTATTATACATATAAACCTTCCTCTGGAATCACTCTATTTACTAAAGAAAACCGCATCAAAATCCATTGCGTAGTTTTAAAGAGCATACATAGGGACAGACAGACAGACAGCGGGAAGCGACTTTGCTTTATACTATGTAGTGATTAATATTTTTATTAAAATAAAATTAAATTAAGCCTCGGTAGCTCATTTTTAAAAGAATCATTATTAATCCTTATGAATCTAATATTATAGAGGCGAAAGTTTGTGTGTGTATGCACGCAAACGAAGTATGAGGGGCATCATCTAGTCCTTAAATTAAGTCTATATTACCTTCCACTTGTTGCTCCACGAATGAATTGAGTGGAGACCTTGTCTGCGGTGTTGTTGGTGCTGGGGCAACATGAGCTGCTGTGGATGGGCCAGGTTCATTCCAAGGTTGAAATCCTTAAATACAAAAATATTGATAATACTTCACTACTACTCTATTTATCTAGTTTCATCAAAATGAGTTTAGTAAATTGAAACACAATAGATTCTCTGGAGATATACAAATCACTGCACATAGCCATCAATGTTTTCACAATTCATATACTAATACCTGTAGTTGTAGCACTATTGACTTTGTTAAAACTCAGCGTTACCTTGGTATTACTATAGACACTAATCTCAATTGGAAGGAACATATAAACAATGTTTGCGACAAACTACGTGCCCTTTTAGCAAAATTAACAATAATTAGACCCAAAATTCCAATCTCAATACTATTCATGTTTTATAAATCTTTGGGTGAATTTATTATATCTTATGGACTAAGCACCTACGGTCTTACATTTAAATCACATCTCGATAGAATCTATCAGCTCCAATTAAGAATATTAAAAACAATTGTACCCAAATACATAAGAAATAAATACAAAAACAACTCATTAAAATTATTTAACTACTGCAAAGTAATGCCAATACATACTAAAATAAAATATGTATTATTAATAGAACAATATTTTAATTCAAACATTCAAATAAAAATGAGTCACAATAAACTAACAAGAAATATTACAAATCACACATTAAAACTCCCTAGACATAGTAATTTTTATGGAAAACGTATGCTTGAATATATTATTCCTTTACTAATAAATAATTTACCTATAAAAACATACTGAAAAAATTCTTTCTAGAACGACATAGATAGAGTGAAATTTAAATTATTAATATTATTAATAATTATTATTATTTTAACCAATTTATGTTCATTTTCTTTTCTTTTTTTTTCCCAATTAGATTAAAATGTAGGTATATCATAATAATTTGTATATTGTAATGGCATATTTTAATATTATTTTCTAATATAATTTGTAATTTAATAGATATTATTACTATAGAAACACAGTGCACTGGTAAACTGAAAATTGTTGTTTTGCACTGTTTATCACATAACTTGATGTATTTTTTTCTGTAATAAATAAATAAATAAAATAAACAAGTAACAAACACAGTTTGATCTTACTATGAACATCTTCCTCTACAAAGGCAAGAGGCGGAGAATATACAGCCCTTCTTTGTGATGGGGGTTGTAATGGAGAAGAGGAAACATTGCCAGGCTCATCTTGAGGACAAACTGTAATTAAATAAATAGCATATATGTAAACAATTTATTTTAATAAAATAATATAAAGATAACTCTTAACTGCAACTTACATTCTACAGCTACCATTTGTGTAGGCTGTGATTGTGGTGGCTGATCGTTAATAGCCTATAACAGAATACAATTTAAGAAAAAGCAGTCAAGTTAGTTAAATAACAATCAGTTGGTGTTGTACATATAATAATTAACTAATTAAGTAAACAAGTTAAAACCTGTGTCAACCCAGCTTCTTCCACTCCCAAGCCTGTTGCCACTTGCAGACCAATTAAGCGAAGTAGTCGTTGCTCTAAGTCCGACAACTTCGCTAAATTGGCCGGTCCACTACCAGTGCCAACCACAGCCCTATGCAGGCGAGCAGCCTTTTTTTTTGGTATTATTATTTTTATAGTCACTCCAAACTTTAAATCATGCAAAGCAAAGATTTTATGCCCATTGCCCATATTTCACAGCCCATTGGCTGCATTATATCACGACGCGAGCGTAATTCGATAGTCACAGTGAGTTAACATAAATCGAGTAGTAAGCGAATTGCTAACCTACACTCACTTGTTTTCGATTGTCGATGCGTGTGGCGTTTATTCGGAATACGCGGTGATAAAGTTAATCGAATAACGTTGTGCAACTCGCACTAGGCACTCTGATCATCATCAACTTGTTTTTTTCCAGCTAATATATTGTTAATATTTTACAATAATTAAAAATCAGGCAACGAATAACAATGTTAATTAAATATTCAATTAAAGTTAAAATAAAATCAACTGTTAGAAAGTTAAGCATGCTTATAGCAGTTTTGACAATTTTCTTTAAGTTAAATGTTTCAATGTTTTCTTTTACTATTTCATTGATGATATGAGTACAGAGCCATCGTTTACCTGCATATTCTCTTTATTTTCTATATTCTAGCTCATCTTTCGAGACTAAATCATTATTATAATCATCACAAGATTTAAAAATATGCGATTTCGCTTTTAATTTTATTTGGTTTGGTTTCATTTTATTTAGTTTTTCAGGGTTGACATTGCATTCTGTTAATTTAGGGATTCATCTGATGCCACTGTAACATGGGTTTTCATTATATAATAACAACCTTAGATGAGACCCTTTCGCGATTTTAGTAACACCATTTTTTAAAGTATATTTTAAACTTTTGGTTAATATATTCTTTCTTAGTTTCTCTCCTTTTCTTAAATAGACCCCCTAGTCTTATTTAGTAGCAATCTGAGTGCCTGTCTGTTGTTAGTTCCCTGGTCACATATTGAGGCCACGATTATCAATCCTGCTTTTTGTAACTCTTTCACAAACTCT
Organism: Boloria selene; assembly: GCA_905231865.2. NCBI lineage: Eukaryota > Metazoa > Arthropoda > Insecta > Lepidoptera > Nymphalidae > Boloria > Boloria selene. The sequence continues at coordinate 188,893 of HG993158.1, read as the reverse complement.
TTTATTTGTTTTGCTAATTCAGGGCCTTTGGTTGCACTTAAGGAAAATGTGTATGACACTGCTTGTTTGTAGTTATAAAATAGTCCGCGTATTATAAAACTACAACATTATCTGCAAATTCTGCCTTCCTTTGCTGTCCATTGTCAACAAGACCTGTTATTACATCTTTTCTTTCGTAATATGTGACATTCGTTTTAAGTGATATCTCATCAAATAAAAGTACACATAACTTTTCTTCTGTTTTCATTGATTCACATTTCGTTTTATATTGTGAAAAAATATTTTTTTTAATCCCAGGCTTGAGATTAATCCTCTGTATAAGTTTGATGAGAGTTTGCTTAGTGGGCAAAATAAATATACTCCTAAGAAACTTATGTCCTTTGGGACTTTGTTTCAAGATAGATAAAGCAACAACCTTTTCTTATAAGGTACATCTTCGGCCTTTATCCTTTTTTTGGTTCTCTGTAAATTGTATTTACATTAATAATTTTGCTTCACTTGAGCAATTTTCCAGAATATCACTGCAGGATTATTAGCAAAATTTTTTGCTATTTTTATGTTTGCAGACTGTTTTGTCTTTGTTTTGCTAAGTTTTATTCTAGCAATTACAAGTTGTTTGTAGAGTTTATTTTCTACTTTGGTGAGGAATATTTTTTTTGCAATTTTTCTTGCTCTCTTCCGTTTTTCTACACAAATAAAAACAAGATGTTTTGAAAAATTGAACTAATTAAATCTTATAGTCCTTTATTGTGCACCATACCCAAGTTTTTACATTCATAAACACTCATCCTCAAAATAAAAAAAATTTGCTTGCTTACCAAGATGGTAAGCAAAGCATCATCCTATTAGTATTTCTTTGGGGTTTGTATGAAGATGAAGAAGCCATGGTCTGCAAATAATAATATATATGTAATTCACAATAATTTTTACTTAAACATATTATTATGAAAATCTAAAATCTGACTGCAAAACTCTAACTGCTTCACATTTTTTTTGAGTGGATTATTTTTATAGTTAAGTGTAATATTATACTTACCAATACTTTCTTTTTGTTTGGCAATAGATTCATGTGCATAGTATAGAAGTATAGATATATCACCTGGCATATTTAATGTTGGTATAGCATTCTTACTAATTCCGTTGTAACGATAGGTTAGTTTAAAATGTGTGCGGCACACACGGCGATACTTAAATATATCTTTAATTTTTAATAATGTAAAGGCGAATCATACTGAACTGTATATTGTAACATTAATTATAGTTTTTTTTTTTTATGGAAAAAAGGGGGCAAACGGGCAGGAGGCTCACCTGATGGGAAGTGATCACCTCCGCCCATGGACATCTACAAGCCAGGCTTGCAGATGCGTTGCCGGCCTTTCAGGAAAGGGAGGGATGGAGGAGGGAGGGAAGTGGGAGGGAGGGGAGAACGAAGGCGGAGGATGAAGGGAAGAGGAAGAGGGAGGGGGAAAGGAGAGTGGGCCTCCCGGACTCTCACTCACCGGACGAAACGCGACAGCATAGCTGCCACTTCACGCCGGTCTTCTGTGAGAGAGTGGTACTAATGAACTATACTAGGCGTGCCGGCCCATTCGGCTGCTACCCGAAGGTAACAAGCATGGCACTACCACTAAATAATTATGATAAGTCGATGGTGTGATCTTTCTAAATAAATAAATAAATAAATATTATGCTCTCATTCTCCATACCCACAAGATCTTCTCCAATTGCATTGAACCACATGTTGAATGAAACGCTGTATGTCCTTTTCTATGTTAGGGAATACATGAAGCACTTGACGAACACCTAAAGTAAAGTTGAAGTTCTTAAAATTGCGAACATTTTGCTACTATTTTTCTAACTTAATATTAAAGATTTGAGCAGACACATGAAAAGTTATGAATTAAGACTATAGTTTGATAAAAAAGTTTCTTTTGATCAAATTAAAATTTAATTAAATTAGTACATACTAGCAGTGCCCATGGCTTCGCTCGTGCTTAACCTATTAATGGTCAAATAAGAACTACAACGATTAATTTGAAATTTTCTTTATTTACTTATTATATGGGATACAAAAAAATAAATAAAGAGGAAAAGAAACCAGATTTTTTTTCAGTATTTTAAAGGGGTGTACCCAAATTGGCACAGGGGCCACTTAAGAGTGAAATTTTTTAAAACAAGGCTATTCTATGAAAAGCGTTTTCTTGCATTTTTGCAGCCCCAGCGGCTTTTATTATGGCATATGACACAGCGTACTCGTTTCGGAAGCTTTTCAGGTACGTTAACGTCTAGTTGCAAACCCTCCACATTAGATGTTGATGGACGAGCAGAGTGTCTTTGGGCCGGTTGCTTCAGATAGAATCTGGATTCAGATAGAATGTTTCGTCGAAATAATAATTGGTCTTGTGGCTTCTTCTTTAGAATGTACGTGCAATCGCCAAGCATTTGATATAGCCATATCAATCATGTAGGTAAATAATACGCACCACCATTTTTTGCCATGAATGCGGATTCTATATAGTGAAATATAATGTTGAAATAAATGCGGGATCTTTATATCAACGTTTTGCTTCTTTTCTGTAGACCATCTTTTGATATTTTCTATCGGCTCGAATGAATCGTAATTCGTTGCCATTGTGCAGATACTGTTGTCTTTCCAGCGAACTAATAAAACTTTATTATTTTTGTCGAATCGGTAATCATACTCTCCTCTTGGTCTTTTCTTCATTTCCTTAGCATTTGGCAATGAGCATTTCTTGGTGCGATTCTCACGAATGGTTCCTGTAGCACGAAAGCCTTATTGGCGCAAATCATTTAGCATTTGTCTTATCTTAGCAAGTATCAAATTTGCAAGAAAGGTCTTCCCTGTGCCTCCGGGCGCAACTAACAAAATATACCTGTCCTTTATTATTATTTACGCTACCACTATCGTCTCAAAAGCATGTCTTTGATCTTCCACCAATTTAGGCTGATTTTCGTTGACAAACCCTGTCATATCATTGGTATTATAGAGACATACCATTATATTATTCTGTGTTCGAACAGAAGTGGGTAATCCAGAATTACTTAATTTTTTATCATTTAATTCCAATAGCTAAAAAGAGTATTTTCCCAATGATTATAGCTTTCAAGCAAACCTCTTTCACGGCAAGCGGCTTGATAGGTCTCTTCTCTAAAAACAAAACCCTTTTTCCAGTAAAATAAAAACGTTACAATAATAAAATTTAATTAGTTATAAATAAAAGGAGTTTTGAGATTTAACGTCTAATTGGAACCATGATTGAAATAATGTTTCTAAGCTACGCTTTATAAAAATTAAAAAGATGGCAAAAGTAACATGATTACATAGGTTTGCCCATAAACATTCTACCATCTCCCTCAACCCTAACGTTTTCTAATATGTCTCCATAATATGTCTCCATGTTCTCCTAATCTCAGTGTCGCCCAATCTCTCCATTCTGCGGTTCCCATATCTATTTTTCCCTTACACTTTTTTATTAAATCCTGTAGCTCTACTAATGTGTTTGTAAGGATCGAAACAATATGTGGAATGGATTTTCCAGATCCTCCAGTTACCACTCTCTTTTCCAAATGTTCAAAGAAATCATCACCAAATATATGAGCTCTCTTTCCACTAAAACATGGAACGGTACTTACTTGAGAATAAACTCTTGTCAATAGAATACCAAAGGTTGCCTGGTCCGAACCTTTATTAATATATTTGCATATGTATTTTATTGCTTTAACAGAGTGGCAGTAATCCACCTTTATGTGGGCGTTAAATGTTTTACGTAGTAGCGGGAAATATGGGACAATCCACCTATTGCCAATGGTGACTCTACTTCCCCTGGTATTCAATGTAGAGCTCCTACCTCTTCTTTAGCTTTTTCATTTTTTTTTCTTTGATTTTTGTTGATCGACTAGATTTTGATGGTGTGGCTGTGAATTCGACTTCAACATCGGGTGAATCTTCGGGTGTGAAGCTAAATGAGCTACATAAGTTTTTTCCAGCCATTATACTCCCCTGTTTTCATCATCATTTGTGCTAAAAACCTTTTTCTTTAATCGAGGATCTAGGATTGTAGCGAATACCGTTGGCGTTCTCTTTTCATATGGTTGAAGCGTGATATCAACCGATTTCTTCATTTGTAACATTACTGTCTTTCCATCGTCGTAAGGTTATTTTCAATTTCTGCCAATTAATTTTTGATACCACGAATTAAAGGCCAAATCAAAGGACAGTGTCACATAGGTCTCTCCTGAGATCTTTGTCGTGGCTAATTCAAAAGGTTCTAATATTTTGACGATTTCTTGAATTACGATATACTCGTGGGTACTTAGTCTAGGTGGAGACATTTTTGACACTCACTTGGAATTATGAAAATAAATTACACAACGCATTATCGGGTTCGAACGGAGGGCTTTCCTTTATAATATAGGACTCGACTTTGTTAGGGCAAGTGTCACGCGGGGATATTGGAATCGAAGTGAACTGAAAAAGAAAAGGTGTAACCCTATTAATATAATTGTGCTGACTATGCAGCGTCTCATGCAATTTACCTTGCATTAAACATATATAATAGTTCGCATTCAGTAAGTGCAAGTGATAGTTCTTCTCTTACATCTATGATTCGCTGAAGCATGAGGTAAGCGCTATTCCACCTAGTGGGGACTTCTAGTCTCCTTTTGCCTCCTTTTTATTTCATTGGCGTACATGCTCTCGTAATTAATCTGACCTATGCCTATTTTTCTTGACCTCGCCCGTGACCTTTCAGACCTTTCTAGTTTACTAATTAATAAGGATATTGGCCTCGCCAACTCAGAAATCTGCTGAGCCATGTCGTGTACTCTGGCATCTGAGATGAAGAGGTGCTTGCTACCTGCGGCGATGACGGTGCAATCTCATGCACCTTGTCAGCGAGTTTTCCTAACTTTTCCTTGTCAAGGTTCATCTGTGTAGCAATGACGGTCTGCATGTTCTGCGGTAACCTACTAGACCAAAGCGTAAGTAGAAAATTAGATGGAACCGAAGGACTAACCAAACTACACAAGTGACGCAAAAAATGCTATGGCTTTCTATCACGCAGTCCCTTATGCATCAGCAATTGCTTGAAGCGTTTGTCCTGAGAAGCCGAATGCCGTTTAATTAGTTCAGTTTTCAATTTTAAATATTTTTCGGTTGAGGGTTGATTATCTAACTGTGCTACTAAATAATAAAATTTTATTTCATCAGTAGTTATACGGGATAAGGCAAACTGAGACTCCACCTGCGTTATGGCAGGTTCTTCTGGCCAAAATGGCGGAACTCTCACACTGACTCCCAATATTTCCTCCTAGCTTTCATGCAAATTAATATTTTCCTTACTCATTATAAAAAGAAATACTATTTGGCACCGTCTAATTCCTAGATTCCAACCTTTAAGATCAGAATACACGGTGAAACGCAACTGCTACGAAACCCTTTTGAAATTATTGATTTAAAACCAGTTTCAACCATTTTCCACACACGCTGCAACCACAATCATTTCGGTTTTCTTTGAGAACAGACGTCTGCAAAATGAGTTCTTCGAGTGACGAAGAAATTGTGGTTATGTATTTGTATCTTCGACAAAGAAGAAGGTGCAAAAGGAGAACTATGTGGGTACATCCCTACATCGAGAAGAATATCAACTGTCGTATGTTTGTGGCTGCCAAAGAATTAAAAGAAAGTGATAGAAAATTTTTGGATTGTTATCGTATGAGCAAAACTATATATCTTGAACTTGTTGATATAATGTCACCTCAGTTGCAGAAACGGAATACTAATATGCTAGAATGTGTGAGTCCCCATGAAAGGCTATTAATAACACTTATGTAAGTATTTTAAAAGATTTATTTTTACCAATTATTAAAAATTAAGTTTTAGAATTAAAAATTAAATGAGCTTAGACATTTTAGGTATGTAAACAAAGCATTCATACGAAGTTTCCAAAATTCACATCTTGGTTCACAAGAGTGTATTCTGTAGAGGATGTTCCGTTGAAATCCTGAGGATTAGGTGTTTGTATTGGTTGCATATAGAGTTTGATGAATTTCCTGTAGATATTCCGCTGAAGTCCAAGGGAATAGGTGTTTGTACTGGTTGCTCATATGGACTACCATGTTTTGTATACTGCGATATTGGAGAATATATTGTTTGATGGGACGTTTCATTACTTAACGTAATAAATTGACCCGTTGCTGCACTTTCAGGCGTAGTAGAAGATGGATTCAGTATGTCATCAACAAGTAGTCCTTAACATTATTAGACAATCTTATTCCTTATCAAACTCCTCGAATTTTTCAGTATCATCTCTAGCAATACACTTCCCAGTAGACAGAACACCAAGAGCAGAATTGTATTTATCCAGTTCTTCAGAAGACATGTCGACATCCTGTTTCATTACCTCCATTATGGCTTTTAGATGTTCTTTGAGCCCACAAGATGATTTAGGATCTTCCAAATAGACAGTTGGATCCAATAATTGTATAACTTTCAACACAGCCGCATTACTTTTCTCTTTTTCTGCTTGCGCTTTTTTCTTTTCATCTCTAAAAGTTCTATTTGAACGCTTGGTATATGTGAACACATTTCTTGGTGCCTCTACTAAATCTAACACCAATTTTCCATGTTCCTTTGAAAAAGTCATCTCTTCTTCTGGTTCTTCAATAAAAGGAGACTCAGGGTTCATGATTCTGTAAAAGTATTCTTTCTCTTCCTCAGTAGTTATCAACCTCCTTTTCATCCCTATCTCACTCAAATGACAATTGACACAATTCCAAAGATTGTTTCCTCCGTCCTCTATTAGTTGAACATCCAAAGAAACACCGTATCTCTGATTGGACCCAGTGTCTTTCATTCTCCATAATCTCTTACAGGCAGCTATACCCAGCCTAAGTCTTATAGCCGCTCCCATATGGTTTATTGTTAGTGTTTGCACCGCTGTTGCTGTGCTCTTTGCAGTAAAATATAAATCATCGGATGGGTTCTTTCCTTGAGGTCTAATACTTGGCACTTCTGTCCCATATTGCGACACAAATTTTGAATAAAAGTACCAAGATGTGTATTCTCCAATGTTCTCAGGAAAAAAGAATGTTTTGTCAGGGCTCAAATTAATACCTGCTAGAGACAAATTCTGCTTATTCATTATGACACATCTTTTGTTATCTTCCGGATTGTTCGCAAGATATTTGGTAGTAGAGTCATCACTTGATCTCATACAAACTGCTTTCATCTTGCTCCCCTCACAATTCATGTTCCCAGGCAGAAGACCTACAATAGTAGACGTCTCTTGAACATTTTGAATTGTTGGAGATTCATTTCTCTTAACTCTGGTGCGAGACTAATTAAAAAACGACATAACAGAGTCCATGGAAGTCTGAGATACAGTCAATATTTTAGATTTCTGTTTTAAATAATTAATAAAATGTTTATCAGTATCTTGCAATGAATACTTCTTCCGTATTGGGTTGGAAGAATGTTGGGTTGGATTATCAATATTATCTTGTGTACTGGAAAGGGAAGGTTCTATATCTCAGTAGGTTGCTCGGGCTCGGTAGGCACGTCGTCTGGCAGATCGTTTGACATACCAGATGTACTTTCTAATGAAGTGGATGGCAAGTTCCTTGCCTCAGGTGGATTCTTGGGTTTTACATATGGCATTAAAAAATGCATATGATCAAGTAAATAGTACGGTTTTTTCCTTTTTCTTCCAAAACCACTTGGCAAAAGTTTCAGATGTCTCATATAAACAACACGTACACGTAGATTTCGCCATTTTTCTTTGCAAGCAGCACCTGCGAAAAAAATGTAGTAAAAAAATCTATGTTATCTGTTGTCTGCCATTGTTGTTTTTGTGTTTATTGGTTTTACCGATACGTTGCTTTATTTGTTTACAGGTATTTAGGAGGTACATCTAGTACATATGTGGCATTGGGCTTATACTTCGCTAGAGGAGAATCCAGAATTGCATCGATTGTGGCTGATACTACAAAAAAAATATGGGATTCTTTAAAGAATAGATTTATGCCGGTTCCAGACCAAGATAAGTGGAAGCGAATTGCTGAACGATACTATACTTTGTCACTCACTCTCTCCACCTGGACTCCGTATAGTAGACTGAGTATTCATACTGTGAATCAGATGTGGATTCATGATCTTATAAAAAACATTTCATTATAATACCGTAAAGTAGGTTGGTATATGTCGTCTGCACTAGATCCGGATTTCATCGACTGGAAGTGTTTCTTGAGCTCCTTTCGGTAGTTAGTTCTCAAAGAGTCTTTAAAAGAGTCTTTTCTTCACATCATCTTTGCTGTCCTGTGGAAACATCTCTTTGTATTTAGACAACAATGTTTCGTAAGCAGCATTTTTTTTATTACGGTCATAATATTCTTTATTCTTGACATTCCACAGAGATGGTAATTCTCTGTATAATTGGATACATTCGACGATAAACTCTCTCTCCTTAACTTTTAAATTTTCTTTTTCCGCCATTTTGCGTGCGCGCGCGCGTGTACTTCACGTCTGGATGAAACACAGACTAAAAAAATATTGCGCAATACTGACCCTACACGATGCAATGTAAAAATATGGTACAATAAAAATTAATCTCGCTCACACTTTTGTTTAATCATTGCGCAATCTTGAATATTTAGCCTAATCGGTCAATTATATTGCAAAATTCTAAATATTGCGCAATATATTTGATCGTATAGGGGCCGCCTTAAAAGATGATAAGCCTACTCATAATCGATCCCTGTAGTATGGGGATGTAACATTCCCCCCGATAAGAGGAAACTTACATTTTTATGTTAAGTAATGTAAGTTTCAGATAATTATTCTGAGTCAGAGATGGTATTTCATCTAATTCTTGACTAGGTCCGACTGTTGTATTGAGATTTGTAATAGTTGTTTTAGGTGTAAAGATTGAACAATTGCCGAATTTCTTGTAAATTTTAAAACATACAAAAAGCAAAATAATTGTTTTTTCTTGTGAGACATAGGTAAACGTCACATTTACCACACCGTATCTTGGACCTACATTCACAGCCTTCCACTCTGCACCTTCGGGGGCTGGTAATTTCATCAAACTCAGGGACGTGTTCGTATCCGTTATAGCGTTTCGGTTCTGAAAGTGGGTTGGCCGGCCGGTACCTCCCCGAAGGGAAATTTACGTCTTGTTTATTAATTTCCCTCTCATCATCGATTTGCATTGGTCTTGGACGGTTTGGTGAACTCAATAAAGCTTCTGCCACTTGCAACTTGAATTCAAGCAAATCCAGTACCTGACCTTTTTGAATTCTTGTACTTGCGCCAAGCATTAGCGACTGCCAAATCGAATAAATGGAGAATGACCTTTAGAGTCCATTTTTCGTCTTCATAAAAGTTCGATAATGCTCGATACTTTGTGTTCAATACATGAACATGTTATTTTTAATCTGTGGATAATTTTCTAAATTGCTCTGTGTTCTGTACTCTCTCTGTTGTAAGTTGTAGTCTATATACTAGAAAAATGTGATTATATTGCATTTATTGAAAATTATTAATTCTTTTTATTTTCCTGTTGGCTCTATAAGTTAACAAGTGGTCCTTCGAGTTAAATAAAACTTAAAAGTTAATAGACATTGCGAGTGGTTAATCTATATTAACATCGTATTAAAAGAAAACAAATAATATATTTTTGAGCAAATATAATACAAAATAAAAATGTCTGCAGAGCGGCTAAAAGAACTACGTACAAAACGTGTGACTTTAAAAAGTTCAATCACGCGTTTGGAGACTTTTGTAAATGATCCCCCTAAGGATTTAAGTGTAGAGTTGCTGGAGGCGCGTAAGGAAAGGCTAGTGTCAACCTTCCAAGCATATGAGGAGACGCAGATCAGCATTTTAAATTGTGATGAAAAAGACATTGAGGATGTGTCAATAGTTGAAAATAAATACTTCATAGTGCTATCAAAATTAAATAAGTTACTTAAAGAAGCCAGTGTCTCAACGTCTCAAACCAGTGCTGATGTGTCAAATTCCAAACTACCAAACATTGTGTTATTACATCATATGCAGACGATACAGTGCTATTATTCTCAGCAAAATCCCGTCAGGAGGCCTACGCGGAAGCACAAAGTGGTTTTGATGTAGTATCAAAATGGCTTCGTAATAATCTTCTCACTTTAAATACGGACAAAACTAAATATTTATTATTTACGATGAAAAATACCAACACTCTACTTACTAATCAAAACATTTACGCGCATGTTTGTGCAATGTCAGCTAACACTGCATGTAATTGTCCTACATTAACAAAAACTGACTTTATTAAATATCTAGGCATTACACTTGATTCTAACCTGAATTTTCGACACCACACTGAAGTATTATGCAATAGAGTTCGAAAGTTGACATATATTTTTAAATTTCTACGTAACATAGCGGACTATAAATTAATCAAACTAGTATATCAATCTTTGTGTGAATCCATCCTAACTTACTGTATAACCGCCTGGGGTGGTGCTGCGAAAACTATTCTACTACCACTTGAGCGTGCCCAAAGGGCGATCCTTAAAGTGGCCACAAACCGCCCATACACTTTTCCCACTAACAGGCTTTACTTGGAATGCAAGGTTCTAACAGTCAGACAATTATTTATACTGCATGCTTTACTACAACAGCACACTGAACTTCCTTTTAACCCAATTCCTTCAGACAAAAGAAGAAAAGATTTAGTTTGTTCTAAGCCTAGAACGATACATGCTTTTGCTTATAGATTTTATATATTTTTAGGTCCATATTTGTATAACAAACTCAATAGGATTTTGGAGATACACTGTATGAGTCACAAAAAATGTAAAATAGTAATATCGGAATTTCTGCAAAAGTTGAACTATACAGACACAGAAAGCCTGCTTGTTATATTAAAATAATGTATATTTAGCTTATATACCTACATAATATAGGTTAAGTCTAGTTATGTAAGTAGCCTACTTGTACTTAATGTTAAATCTATGAAAATTGTAATATATCAAAACTACTTTTTTACAAATATTTAAACGGTAAGAAATGCATGTTTAAAACCAAAACCTGAAACACAGGATGTTATCCTAGTTCAGGTAGGTTCCAAACACATTCTATTGTAATTTAAGCTCTTTCATTGTACTTTATGGATTTTTGTAGAAGTATATAAATAAAAGTTATTTATTTATTTATTTTATTTATTTTTGGTAATATTCTCCGGAAAAGACTTCACACAGTTCAAACCGTTTATGGAAATGTTTGCAGCATTAATTCATAACAATAAGTCATTATCAAATGTTCAAAAAATATTTTATCTTAGAAAATACTTAGCTGAAGAAGCACTTAACTTAATTATAAATTTACCAATTATAAATGACTCATATGAAAAGGCTCTTGAGTTGCTCAACAAAAGGTTTGACAATAAGTCACGCCTAATTACCAACCATGTAGGGTTGCTCCTCGACTTGCCTCAGCTACAAAAGGGTACAGCTGCATCTATTAGGTCATTTATTTCACAAATACAGCAGCAGTTATATGCTCTAAAAAATTTAGAACAACCTGTAGAACAATGGGACATGATCCTAATACCAATCTTAAGCAGAAAGCTTGACTTATACACACATAGGGCTTACCAGTTGGATAGGGACTGTGATAAGTTACCCACAGTATCTGAATTCATGACATTTTTATAAAACTACACTGAATAATAAAACAGTAAATAATATGGTTATGAACTGTAACCAAAACTGTAAATATTGTCAAACTGCTCCGCATCAGCTTTATACCTGCCCCAAGTTCAAGTTGGCTTCAGTTAGTCAGAGGCAATCATTTGTCGCTGACAATAACCTTTGTCAGATATGTATGAAGTCTCATAATGGAAAGTGTAAGTTAACACTAAAATGTAAAAAGTGCAAAAAAGTGCTCCACAATACCCTGTTGTGCAATGAAAAGCCTGGTGAGCAACAAAATTGTGTATCAAGTCCTGTAATTAACAACAACCAAGAGAATAACTCAATAGCTAATTTTTGTTCAAATTCACTGTCTAACACTGTTTTGATACCTACGGTAAAAGTGAAAATTTATGATTCCTTTACAAATAATTATATCATAGCAAAAGCAATGTTGGACAGTGGTAGTCAAACATGCTTTATAACAAGTTTCCTTGTTAAAAAATTAAAGTTGAGTCCCATTACTCAACAAACTAATATTATAAGTATTGGTAATAAAAATAATAAAATTGATAAATCTGTCAGTATGTTTAAACATATTTTCATGTGTTTATGAGAATATTAATTTCAGAATACAGTGTCATGTTATTGATTCTATCACAACACAGTTACCTCAAAGACACATTCTTTCAAAGTTTATTTTACCAAAGGAGGTTATACTGGCTGATGATGAGTTTTATGTACCATCAAATATTGATATTTTGTTGAGTGCAGATATTTATTTCAATTCATTGTTGGAAGGCAATGTTAAAATAAAAAATGGTCCAGTGTTACAAAACACAATTTTTGGATATATTGTTGGCGGCATTGTTCCAACTATGAATTCAAATAATTATGTAACAAATAATTTGGCTATTGGGGATAGCAGTAAATTGGAAAATGTAATGCAACAGTTTTGGCTCTCCGAGGAGATACCTCAAAATTTAACTTCAGAAAAGAACTCTAGTGAATTTGCAAAAGCAGAAGACAGTTTTAAAAAATCTGTAATACTTGAACAGAATACATTTCATGTAGACATACCTCTTATGTTCCCCTTGGAGGATTTGAATCTCGGAGATAGCTTTTCTGCTGCATTACAAAGATTTTTATCCTTAGAATTAAAGTTTAAAAACAACCCCGACTATTTACAAAAATATAAACAATTCATTGATGAATATAAATCTCTGGGTCATGCTAAAATGGTTGATATTAATTCATATGATATTTACAATGGTCCAGTATATTTCTTGTCACACCATATGGTGACGAATGAACAGAGCCGTACTACAAAAAGCAGGGTGGTATTCAATGGGAGTATGAAATCAAAAAATAAAATCAGCATCAATGATGTCATGCTTAATGGTCCCATAGTACAAAATGATTTGTTTGACATCTTATTGCTTTTTAGAACCTTTTTATATACATTGATGTCTGACATTCAAAAAATGTTCAGGCAGGTAAAAGTTAATGAACATCATAAATGCCTTCAAAATATTCTCTGGAGGGAGAACCTTTCGGAGCCCATCAGTTGCTTGCAGCTGCAAACTGTAACTTATGGTCTTAAAGCATCCACATTTCTTGCAACACGATGCTTGTTAGAACTGGCATCTCGTTATGGTCATATGTATCCTCTTGCAGCTGAAGCTTTAATTAAACACACTTACGTAGACGATGTGATCTTTAGTGCTGATGAAGAAAAGCAATTGATAGAAATAAAGAATCAATTAATCGCATTAATGAAAAAGGGTGGTTTTACTCTACATAAGTGGTGTTCCAATTCTAAACAGGCATTAAATGAAATTGACAATGATAGCAAATATTTTGTGGATGAAGTAGAACTCAAAAAAGAGAATACAGTAAAAACTTTAGGTTTAAAATATAAAATTGCATCAGACACCTTTACATACGAATGTCCTGAGTCTAATGAAAAACCTTTAAACACAAAAAGAAAAATATTGAGTTTTATTAGCAAGATGTTTGACCCATTGGGTCTTATAGGCCCCATTGTAGTAGTGGGTAAATTATTCATACAGCAACTGTGGCAGTTAAGAATAGATTGGGACACTATATTGCCCCACCAGCAACTAGACACTTGGAATAAATTTCTATTTAAATTAATGCAGATGGGAACTATTTCTGTTTCTCGGGGAATCACATTTCCAAATATCATCAAAGCGGAGTTTGTTGGCTATTCTGATGCTTCTATAAAAGCATATGGCGCTTGTGTCTATTTGAGACACATTGATAGAGATAACAAGGTTATAGTTAATTTATTATGCTCTAAATCAAGAGTAGCTCCACTCAATAAAGTGTTAACTATACCCAAATTAGAACTTAATAGTGCTCTATTACTTTCACAGCTTGTTAGCAGAACCAAAGAAACCTTACAAGGTAGGTTTCATCTTGAAGTGCATTTATACACAGATTCCCAAATTGTCCTTAGCTGGATAAATTCTAACAAACTTAAGTTAGACAAATATGTTTCTAGCAGGGTCTCTCAAATTTTGTCATCAACAAAAGAGTTTCAATGGTCTTATGTAAAGTCTTGTGATAATCCAGCAGATTTACTTTCAAGGGGTTGTGACCCTCAAAAACTTCAAAGTAATTTGTTGTGGTGGCAGGGGGACCTCAATATTTATTGGATAGGAATTTTGAACATCCCATATATAAAAATGATTTCAGTATTCAAAAATACCAAACAAATGATACTATTGAAAGTGCTCCGGCTGCTAATGTTTGTATTATTGAAAATTCATTCTTGAAAGTGTTTAACAAGTTCTCAAAGTTGGATAAATTGTTAAGAGTGATGGCATAAATTCAACGGTTTAAACATAACTGCTTAAAACCAAATGAAAAATTATATGGAACTATATCTCCAAAAGAATTAGAAAATGCACTAACCTTTGTTATTGTCACAATTCAATCAAAACATTTTGCAAAAGAAAAGCAGGCAATAATTTCTAACAAAAATGAAAAGCATAGCTTGGGTAGCCTATACCCCTTTATAGATCAGAATGGAATAGTTAGAGTAGGAGGAAGGTTACAGAATGCCAAAAATATTCCGTATAGTAAAATGCATCCCATAATATTGCCCAAGTCATGTCACATCACTGACCTTATTATAAATAGAGAACATTTACGACTTTTACATGCAGATCCTAAGCATGTTTTAAGCTCTATCATGCAGAAATATTGGCTTGTTAATGGCATTAGAGCTGTTAAAAAGATAATTCACAAATGTATAAAGTGTGCTCGCCTTAAGGCCAAAGCTGCTTCGCAACTGATGGGATCTCTTCCTCCAGAAAGAGTTATGGCTTCACGACCTTTCCAATTTGTAGGGATAGATTTCTGTGGACCCTTAAATATAAAAATAGGTAGAATACGCAAACCGTTAATCAGCAAAGCGTACATTGCTTTATTTGTGTGCTTTAGCACTAAAGCTCTTCACCTTGAGGTAGT
The DNA here is from genome assembly GCA_905231865.2 of Boloria selene. Lineage (NCBI taxonomy): Eukaryota > Metazoa > Arthropoda > Insecta > Lepidoptera > Nymphalidae > Boloria > Boloria selene. Next base: position 173,701 of record HG993158.1, on the reverse strand, counting down.
AAGTGATCTCACTACTGAAACATTTTTAGCAAGTCTGAAAAGGTTCATAAGTCGGAAAGGAATGCCTACACAGATTTTCTGTGATAATGGAAAAATCTTTGTTGGAGCGGCCAATCAATTGCATGAGGCATATTCATGTAATAAACATAAAGAGGAGGTAGAAAACTTTTGCTCTACCAACCTCATAAAGTTTAAATTCATACCGGGTTATTCTCCAGAATTTGGTGGCCTGTGGGAGGCTGGAGTAAAGAGTGTTAAGTCACATTTAAAAAGAGTAGTTGGCGATTTATGTCTCACTTTTGAAGAGCTCTATACTGTAGTTACACAAATAGAGGCAGTACTTAACTCAAGACCTCTACTTCCTATGAGCCAAGACATTTCAGATCTGACATACTTGACTCCAGGACATTTCCTGATAGGTGCTCCATTAACAAGTTTTCCAGAAACTGATCTTACTAATACTAAAATTAATAGGCTGAAATTCTATAATGTTTGCACTAAAATAAGTCAAGACTTCTGGAAAGCTTGGTCTAAAGACTATTTATGCCAGTTACAAAACAGACCTAAATGGGAATATCCCAATCAGAATTTAAAAACTGGAGACTTGGTCATTGTAAAGTATGACCATTTGGCTCCATTACAATGGCCTATGGCCAGAATTGTAAAGGCTATTCCCGGCCAGGACGGAAAAGTTAGGGTGGTTGAATTAAAATTTGCAAATTCTGATAAAACCTTTATTCGTTCTTATAAGAAAATATGTCCTTTACCTGTAAATGAATAATTTTATGTTAATAGAATAGATTTTATTGTTGAAACAGTATCTTTATAGTTCAAGTAGCAATATAAAATTAAAAATTGTATTTTATATGTTTCAGTTTAAGTACTTACCGCAAAAACAATATTTGTATTGTATACATAAAAACAATCATAAAAAATTCATATGACTGGATTCTTAAACAATACTGGTTTAGTTATTTGTTAAAACTCATTTAAAAATTGAATCTAAGTTTATTTTTACTCTAAAAATATGTTATACTTCCCTGTGTTAAAAATTTTGGTAATAATTCTAATATACTTAGTTATTAATATTATAATAATAATGGATATCCTTTACCTTCTGGGGTGGCAATTATGTTCAATACATGAACATGTTATTTTTAATCTGTGGATAATTTTCTAAATTGCTCTGTGTTCTGTACTCTCTCTGTTGTAAGTTGTAGTCTATATACTAGAAAAATGTGATTATATTGCATTTATTGAAAATTATTAATTCTTTTTATTTTCCTGTTGGCTCTATAAGTTAACACTTTGATCAAACATCGACTCCGCCCATATGTCTATTATATTGGGCAATCGCTAATGGTTGGTTCACATCAACGAATGCGTTTTGTACTATTTCGTTTGTGTACCATTACAATAATATAGGTAGGTATAAATTTATTGCACCCAAATTTAATAGAATTAAATTTCCACCATATGGTAACGTAGTTTTAGCGCGAAATATGATATTTTGATTCAATATACTATAATGGATTCGAAATATGTTTTATTCTAAGACTTAATAATAATAATAATAATAAAACCTTTTTATTTCCTATGAATCTTATAAAATATTACAATATGCATATTTTTAAATCTAATGTTAGTAAGTATGTGTGCATATATCTTGTGTTAGTAGTAATTTGTAAATATGTTTTTAATTAATGTTTTCATAGGAATCCCTTTATAGGGTATAGGCCTCCTCCAATTTCAACCATTTTTCTCTGTCCTGTGCTGCTCTCGTCCAGTTTTTCCCCACCACCGATGTAATGTCGTCTACCCATCGTTTACGAGATCTTCCCACTACTCTCTTTCCCTGTGGGCCAGTCCACTTTGTTGTTTTGAGAGTCCATCGCTGGTCAGAACATCTTGCCACGTGTCCGGCCCAGCGCCATTTTAGTTTTAGTGCTTGGTGTAGTGCATCTGTAAGTTTTGTTTTCTTTCTTATTTCTTGACTTCTAACTTTATGAATTTTCCTTAGACTCAGTATACTTCTTTCCATGGCCCGCTGACAAGTTGTTATTTTGTTTTTTATCTTATTTGTGAAGATCCAAGTTTGAGAGCCGTAGGTCAAGGAAGGAAGAATGCATGTATCCATAACCGTCTTTTTCATCTCTAGATCGTAGTTCCCTTTCAGTATTTCTTTATGCGCCCAGTAATTATTCCAGCTTCTTGTGATTCTTCTGTTGACCTCCTCTTCGTTGTTAGATTTACTGAATGACACTTGTTTACCTAAGTATATGTACTGCTCTACATACTCAAGTTCAACCCCGTCTATTTTGATATTTCCTTTTTTGCTGTTTGTCATAATTTTTGTTTTATTTATATTCATATGCAAGCCTACATTTTTACTTGCTATGTTTAGCTCTGATATCATTTTTTCCAGCTTAAGATAGGTTTCAGCAAACACTACGATATCGTCAGCAAACCTAAGATGGGTTAGCCGTGTACTGTCTATTGGGATGCCTTCGGACACCCAGTTCAACTTGGAAAAAATACACTCCAGGACTGCAATAAACAGTTTTGGCGATAGCGGATCTCCTTGCCTAACGCCCCGGGCTATTTTAATTTCATCACCTCGAGTTTCTAGTTTAACTCTGCTCACACTATTTTCGTAAATATTTTTTAAGGTTTTAATTATTATTGGATCTATGTTGCAGGTGTGTAGAGCTTGCCAGATAGAGTTATGAAACAGACTATCGAATGCTTTTGTGTAATCAATAAAGCATATATAAAGGGTTTTGTTAAACTCTGTATACTTTTCTATGACTTGTTCTAGTGTGTGGATGTGGTCCATAGTCGAAAAACCTGCGCGAAAGCCCGCCTGCTCTACCGGTTGCATACTATCTATTTGAGGGCTAATTTTATCAAGTATAACAGAAGTAAATAATTTATATACACTTGAGAGCAGGCTTATCGGACGATAGTTAGCGATATCGAGTGGATCTCCTTTTTTATATAGCAGTATTATATCTGATTTCTGCCATTGCTCTGGTACTTTTCCTGTGTTTAGGATTATATTAAATATGCGTGTTAGCGGTCCGGTAAGTAGTTCCGCTCCTTCTATGAGTGCCTCATTTGTTAAGCCATCTGGTCCTGGGCTTTTCTCACGTCTCAACTTTTTTATATTTTTCAGGACGTCTTCTTCTTTTAAGATAGTTGTTTGACTCGTGTTTATAATTAAGCTGTTTGTTTCTTTGACTGATGTTGTGTCCTGTAGCTTAATAGCATAAAGATTTTTGTAGAAGTTTGTAGCGCATGATAATATTTCTTTCCTTGATCTTGTTTCATTTTGACCTTCTTTTAAGCTCTTGATCCAATCAGTGTGAGTGGTTAGTTGTTTGTATGCTCTTTTGGCGCTTCTAAAGTGTGTTAAGCTATTTTCAATCACTTTTTGCCTATGTTGCTTGTAATCATTTCTTATTAACTTGCTAATTTGCTTAAATAAATAAGAAAGCTCTTTTTTAATATCTTTTGTTTTATTCTTAGTTTTTATGAGTTCGGCTCTTCTTAGTATTAAAAGTTTGGTTGATTCGTTATAGAAATTACGGATTTGCATGCTCTTTTCGTTATTGCTAGCAGACTCCAGTTTTAAACTGTTTTTAATGTAGAGTTCGAGTTTATTATAGGTTTCTTGTATATTATCAAAATCAAAGTCGGTAGGGTTTATAAGGTTAGTTCGTAGGTTTGAAAGATAAGCTTTTACTTGTCCTTCTGTTTTAAGTGATGCTACCGAGCTTTGGAAAAGTTTTCTGCATTTTTTGGGTTTTTTTAGGTTTAGTGTTGCTCTTACTATTCGATGATCTGAAGGGAATTCTACGTTGTTTAAGATGTCAATATTTGTAATATTTTTAGGGTAATTGTACATAATAAAATCGATTTCATTTTTTGTTTTTTCGTCTGGCGATGTCCATGTCCATCGTTGACTGTTTTTCTTTTTAAAGTAAGTACTCATAAAGGATAGTTTATATTCAAGGGCGTATTGGACAAGCCTTTCTCCTCTGTTATTTCTTTTTCCGTAGCCGAATTTTCCCATGATAAGATGTTCATTTGGGTTTGGTAGTCCAATTTTGGCATTAAAATCCCCCATTACCATGATGTTTCTGCAGTTTTCCGATAGCTTGTGAGCTTTTTGAAGTGTTTCATAGAATTTTTCTATGTTCTCTTCATCTGAGTCTTGCGTTGGTGCGTATACTTGAATAATTGTCAAGTCTGTATCATAAAATTGAAGCTGTAGTAACGCAACTCTCTCTGATAGTCCGTTGAAGTTTGTAATATTTTTCTTATACTTTTTCTTGATGAGAAACCCAACACCATACAGACCGGGAGTTTCACCCACATAACATAGTATATGACTGTTATATTCTTCTATCTTGCATCCCATTCTTCTTACTTCAGCTAAGCCCAGAATGTCTATGTTTGTGTTTCGGATAGAGTGCAGTAATTCTATATATTTTTCAGTTGTTGAGAGTGATCTGACGTTGTATGTTGCTATTTTTAAGGTATTATTTTTATTTCTTAATCTGGGAGTAATATTTGGAGGGTTGTGGTCATTCTCTTCCACGGGGACCAGCCGGTTTGGAAGATTGAGAGGGGCCGTTGATTGCTATTCTATATATGTTTTTGTTTGATTGGTGTTCTGCTCATAAGAAGCATTTTGTATAGGGTGTAGAAGCGTTGGTTTTTTTGTAATGAAGTTAGTCATGTTATTTTTCTTATTTATTTTTGTAGGTTGTTTTTTGTTTTGATTTTCATTTTTGTTGCAGTTATTTGACGATTCGGGAGATTCTGAAAAGTATCTTTTTTTGTTAGATTTTTGTTGCTGACTCGTTTGGGTATCCTTCTCAATAATCACAAGCTTGTCGTATTTTATGAAGGCTTTTTTCCCCTGTGCTTTTTCCTTCTCTAATTCAATTTGGAGTTCTTTTCTCTTGATAATTACATCTTTGGGAAAGTCTTCTTTTATGTAGTACGAAGTTCCATTTAATGTTCTCTTGGCTTTTTGAATTCGTATTTTTAATCCCATTGTGAGTAACGTTACCACTATGGGCCTGACCTTTTCACTCTTCTTCCCTAGTCTTTTTACAAATTCTATACACAATTTGTCGCATTTTACATTTAATTTATTATTTATGATGTCAAATACCTTGTTCTCTAAATCGAGATAGTTCTTTTCAGTTTCTTCCACACCGAAGAATACTAGATTCTTTCTTCTTAGCTGTCTCTCAACATTTTCTATTGCCTTTTTTTGTGTATCTATTTTTTGTTCCATTAGCAAGTTTTTATTTTCTAGAATCTTGAACTTTTCGTTGATGTTATTGTTAATTGTATTTTTGATGTCCTCTTTCATATTTAACATTTCCGACTTTTGCTGTCTTATTTCTCCCTGCATATTTAAAAGCATACTTTTAATTTCATCCATAGCGAAGGTATGGGTAGCGCCCTCTGTTGGTAAGTAGAAAGAAAAGTAGTAGTGCAGTCGATAAAACAGTGCTGTGTCTTCCTCTATTCACACCTAGATGGCGCTGTGTTGTGTTGATTTGAATTATTTTACTAACGGTGTATTTATATTATAAAAACCACTAATTTGCCGATAATGTGTTTTAGACTTGATACAGTTTACGTTTAATGCGACCAAAGGATTAGAGTCTCATTAAAAACTAATTTCACTGCACATTAATCACAAATTCGACAGTGAAAGTCACTAAACACTGCGTCTGATAATATTCGGTTTTGGCACTATTTCACGAGATTTTTCTTCACACTTCAACTTCAGCAGATGTTTTTGGTGTCTGATTACTATTTAATAACTTTTTAATCACAAATTTGCAGTAAGTAATTTTAAACAATAACAATTTTACGGAGTTGATGTTGACAGTAGCACAGCTGCGCCCTCTAGGTGATGTATGTACGGTTAAATGTAGAATCACGCCAGAACACCGCGTACGTACCACACCTTATCATTGCAGTTTAGAATGCAATGAAAAGGATCAAGAAGTTTTAAACGTAACCTGCGAAGATTGTGCCGCCAGCAGAGGTGGCTGTAAACATACTATAGCATTTTTAATGTGGCTACATCGTCGAAGCGAGGAGCCTTCAACGACTGCTACCAAGTGTTATTGGAAAAAATCTAAGCTCTCAGGTATTCGTACCACACTGAAAATGATTAAAACTCAAGATTTTGGTACAAGTGGTATAACACTTCATTTAGCCTATAGAATAGATGTTGTTGCACCTTACCCAGCTACTATATTTAATGGCTGTATAAAACATGGTGTGTTCCCTGATCTAATGAAACACAGTAAAGTTATCCCTATTTTTAAATCAGGTAGTACCCTAGACCCTAATAATTTTAGACTTATTTCGGTACTCCCAACATTTAGTAAAATTTTTGAAAAAATTATACTCGGGCAAATGTTATTGCATTTTAATGCACACAATCTACTTCATAAGAAACAGTTTGGTTTTACGAAAGGTCGCTCCACAGCAGATGCTAGTGTTGAGTTAGTTAAAAATATTTTTGAGGCTTGGGAGAGGTCACAGGATGCTCTTGGGATATTCTGTGACTTATCCAAGGCCTTCGATTGTGTGCATCATGAGACATTGATCAGGAAACTACATCACTATGGAATTAGAAATAAGGCACTCAGCCTCCTGAATTCCTATTTGAGTAATAGAATTCAGAGGGTTGATGTAAATGGTAAGAGATCTCCTGGGGCTCCGTTAGATATGGGTGTTCCACAAGGCTCTATTCTTGGTCCATTTCTTCCTAATTTACATAAATGATTTGGCATTCTTTGTACAGGACAAACATGAGATAGTATTGTTTGCAGATGACACTTCACTTATTTTTAAGGTGAAACGTAATTTACTAATGTACGACGATGTAAACGATGCTCTCTCAAAGGTTGTCTATTCGAATAATTTATTATTAAATAACCAAAAAACTAAATTAATTACATTTACAACACCTAATGTTAAACTTGTTGATAATGGTGTAGTATTGGGAGGGGAAATGTTAAAACCAATAACATCAACTAAATTCCTAGGCATTATCATAGATTCGAAATTGCAGTGGAATCTCCATATTGAGGGGCTAGCAAAAAGGCTCAGCTCTGCAGCGTTCGCGGTAAAAAAAATTAGACTTATTACAGACGTAGATACAGCTCGTATAGTATATTTTAGTTATTTTCATAGTGTTATGTCTTATGGAATCTTATTATGGGGAAACGCTTCTACTGTTAATACTATTTTTGTCCTGCAGAAAAGAGCTATTCGTGCTATTTATAGTTTAGATTTAGAGTTTATCATTAAGAGAAAAGTTTAAAGAAATTAAAATATTGACTGTTGCTTCTCAATACGTGTACGAAAATGTTATGTATGTTCATAAAAATATACACGAATTTCCCAAGAATTGCGACATGCATAGCATTAATACTAGGAGCAAACATAAACTTGTAATGCCTGTAACTCGCTTACGCCGAGTTGGTAATTCTTTTTATGGACAATGTATACGCCTTTACAACAGGATCCCAGAAAACGTTCAAAAAGCTTCTATTGCCAAATTTAAAAAAATTGTTAAGGAACGTTTGTGTACTAAGGGTTATTATACGATTAACGATTTTTTAGAAGACAGTACGCTTTGGGAATGATGTGATCGCCGCCAGGCTATTTCAACATATAGAATTATTGTTAATATGCAATTTAATTTAAAAAAAAAGAATGAGATTAAGATAAAAAAAAAACATTAGTCCCGCTGAGTTTCTTTCGCCAGTTCTTCTCAGGTCAGAGGTTTCTTCTTTCCGAACTGGTGGTAGACTCATGACGTTCAGTAAGAAATTGTAACAATTTTTATGCTGAATAAAATATTTTGATTTGATTGATTTGAGCCGGTCAGAATGGAAATATTTTTTTTGACAAAGTAGCATTAAAGTTGAAAAGATGTCTATTCATTATTTAATTAATCGTTTCAAAAAATCCTGTGTTGATTTTGACGTCGAAAGTTTTATAACATTTTGTAAGAACGAAGTGACGAAGATTCAAATTGGTGGTTTGAGATGCGCTACCGACGTATAACAGCTTCGAAAATGCACGAAACTGCTCAGTGTACAACAAAAGATGGCTCTTTAGTCTTTAGTTTAATGAAACGAATGCTATCAAAAGAGGAAAAATATTAGAAAAAGATGTCATAAAGGAAGTCGCGAAGGTACACAATATAAAGATAGTGGAATCTGGTCTTTTTGAAAAGAATGAGTGGCCTATGATTGGTGCCTCGCCTGACGGGCTTACTGATGACTTAGTTATAGAAGTAAAGTGTCCAACCAAGGCAAACACTTAGTACGTATTATAGTAAAGGTAACCTAGGCAAAAAATATTATGCTCAGATACAAACACAAATGCAAATGACCGGAAAACGAAAAGCCCTATTTTGTATTGCACACGTTGACTTTGAAACCTCGAGGAATGTTGATAAGCATGAAGTAGTTTATAATAAAAAATATTGTGATGATCTTTTTGAAAAATGTGTAAAGTTTTGGAAGGAAAATATTTTTGAAAAATTAATAAAATAACATTATCCTAATCCTAACTAATATTATAAATGCGAAAGTAACTCTGTCTGTCTGTCTGTTACGCTTTCACGCCTAAACCGCTGAACCGAATTCGATGAAATTTGGTACACAGATAGAGAAGACCTACAGAAAGGACATAGGCTACTTTTTATCCCTGTAATCCCACGGGAACGGCAACTACGTGGGTGAAACCGCGGGGCGCAAGCTAGTGTAATATTGTTTTATTAAAACTCTATGAATAACACAAACATTGGTGGAAAATGGAACGTACGTAACCTTAAAATTTTATATTTTTAATACAATAAAAATAACTAAATGTATTTATTTTAAACACTAGGAAGTTACTTTAAATGAAACAGACTGCTGTAGTAACGGAACGTTACAGATATAATATGTCAATGTTGATGACAGTTGATTTACTCTCTCTCTCTTGGGGTATCGCTTGTGTTGAACAGACGTGTGAATAATATATTAAGATAAAAGTAAAGATTAAACAAGTTTGTACTTAAAATATTAAGTTAATAAATTACACCAAAGACCGAAGAATTGTTTTATTACCAAGAAAGTAAATAATACATGGCGCAGTCGCTGATTCGAGCTGATTTCAATTAAAAGGTATAAGGAACGGGTCGTCCACGTTGCGAATGGATGCACAGAAGGTTAAGATGTCGGAAGATTTTTCAATGGAGGTCGATAATATGTGTGCCGTGGAGTATAAAATGCCGAAAGCATTTAATTTGGATAATATCGACAATTGTTATCCGCAATGGCAGCGTTTTAAACAAAGTTTTAAAATTTTCATGATGGCGGCAGGCTTTGAAAAATTAACAGAGACCAGAAAAGCAGCGATATTACTTAATTGTGTGGGTCAACAGGCTCAAGAATTATATTTTAATGTATTAAAAATGGAAGAAAAACCTAAATTAGAAGATGTCATAAAGGTGCTGTCGTTCGACGCATTTTACTCAGTAATAAGAAAAATGGCAGAAAATTGTAATTTTGGTGATCAAAAGGAACGCATGATACGGGATAGAATAGTCATCGGAGTCAAGGAGCAACGGATACAGCAGAAGCTTCTCGAGGTGAAGGACCTTACGATGGCCAAAGCAGTGGACATCTGTCGGTCTGCTGAGCTGTCCAGAGAACATTTGAAGGTGCTGACCAGTCCGGAGGTTCATGCAGTTCAAGTGGGGAAGTCTACGCAGCAACAATCATATAAAGCTAATTATAATAATAATAAATCAAATAAAGTTAGGTCATTTAATGATAATTATATAAATAGTAAAAGAAATTTTAATAATAATAATAATATGAGTAGAAGTAATTTCAGTAAAAATTATTATAAATGTAAAAAATGTAATACTGTTCATGGACCAAGGCAATGCCCAGCCTTTGGTAAGCAGTGTAATAATTGTAATAAGATGAATCATTACAGTGTAGGTTGTAGGTTTGTTAGTGATAAAAAGAGAGTACATGAAGTTGATAAAAAAATCTCACAAAACAATATCAATGACTTATGACTAATATACTCTTTAGATTTAAAAATTAATGAATGGACAGAGATGTTAAGAGTAGAAAATAAGAAAGTTTGTTTTAAATGTGATACCGGGGCACAAGTAAAGGTAATTTGTTTAAGTGATTTGAAGAAAATAGTCGATGATGATAAACAAATAAGATTTTCTGAGACTAAAACAATAATAGAGGTCTTTGGTGGGGGTAAATTAATACCTCTTGGTGTAATCACCTTAAAGATTTATAATATTAAGAATAATGATGAGACTGAATGTCTAAACCTTGATTTTTTAATAATAAAAGAACAAGTTAGGCCGATACTGGGCTTAAATTTATTAATAAAACTTAATTTAATTAATAATACTAATATTAATACTATTAAAACTGAAAATTGTTGTAATAAAAGCAAGGAAGACATAATTAAAACTAATATAAAACTTTTTCAAATTGTGGGAGAGTTTAAGAGTCCGCTGCAGTTGCGCATTCAACCAGGTGTGGAGCCTGTAGTGAGACCGCCACGAAGAGTGCCTAACGCGCTAATGAAACGACTCGCTGACGAGTTGGAAGCTCTGGTGAAGCACAAAGTCTTAGCGAAAGTTGAACACCCAAAAAATTTTGTGAGTAATCTGGTGATCATTGAAAAGAAAGATGGTTCTTTAAGGTTATGTTTAGATCCAAAGGATCTTAATAAAGTTTTAATTAGAGAACATTATTTAATACCTACTATTGATGAAATTGTTTCTAAATTAGGAAATAAAAAATGTTTTTCTGTGTTAGATTTATCAGATGGTTTCTATAATATTAGACTAAGTAAGGATTCGAGTGATCTTTGTACTTTTAATAGTCCATATGGATGTTACAAATTCTTAAGAATGCCTTTTGGGTTGTCAGTGGCACCTGAAATTTTTCAAAAATACAGTGAAATGGCCTTTGGGGACATTCCAGGAGTCATAGTTTATTGTGATGACTTATTAATTTGTGGAGAATCAGAAAAAGACCATGATAGAATTATGAGAAAAGTATTTGAACGTGCAGTTGAGCATAATGTTAGGTTTAATCCAAATAAGTTTCAATATAAGTTAAAAGAGGTTAAGTATTTTGGACATATATTTTCTGAAAGTGGCATGAAAATAGACCCTGACAGAGTAAATGCAATATTAAGTATAAAAAGTCCTAATAATAAAAAACAATTGCAAATATTTCTAGGAATGGTTAGTTATTTAAGAAAATTTATACCTAATATGGCTAAGATAGCATCACCATTACATTTATTATTAAAAAAAGATGTCGAGTGGTTGTGGACTGATGTTCATGAGAATGTTTTTAAGAATTTAAAGAAATTGGTAACAGAAGCTCCCATATTACAGAATTTTAATAGTAAATTACCTATTGTTGTACAATGTGATGCATCCAAGGATGGTATAGGTTGTTGTTTAATGCAAAATAATAAGCCAGTTTGTTTTGCATCTCGTAGTTTAACACAGGCTGAGCGCAATTTTTCACAAATAGAGAAAGAATTATTAAGTGTAGTTTGGGCTGTCAAAAAATTTCATTATTTCATTTATGGCTATAAAATAACTATTATTAATGATCATAAACCCTTAGAAAGCTTACTTAAAAAACATTTACATGAAATACCATCACCGAGATTACAAAGATTAAGATTAAAACTATTAAAATATAATTTTGAATTTAAATACTTACAAGGTAGATTTTTGTATATTGCAGACTTATTGTCTCGTGCTTATCAAGAAAATAATGAGGATGATGAGTCATATATGTATGAGGTAATTCATAGCATAGGTCTTGCACAAAATTTAGAATGTTCACCAGAACAAAAAACACAACTAATTAAAGAAAGTGAAATTGATAGGGAATTGGTAGAAATAATAGAATTTATTAAAAATGGATGGCCTAGTTATAATAAAATTCCAGATTATTTACATAGTTATCACAGGATAAAAGATGATCTTTCATTTGATAATAAGTTGGTATTTTATAAAGAGAGGTTAGTCATACCAAAAAATTTAAGGTTAGGAATAATAAAATTATTGCATGAAGGTCATATAGGCATGTCTAAGATGAAACAGTTAGCTAGAAAACTATATTTTTGGCCTCATATGGATATTCATATTGAAGAGTTCGTTAGGAAATGCTTTCCATGTCAAACTTATCAAAATAATAATATTAAAGAGCCGTTGATGCCTCATAAAGTTCCTAGCTTACCATTTTTAAAAATAGGCATAGATATAATGGAGTTTAGAAAGAAAAGTTATTTAGTAGTTTATGATTATTACTCAAAGTGGTTAGATATTAAGCCTATTAATAATAAAAGTGCTAGTGCTATAAACAACAGGTTAATAGATATTTTTAGTAATTTTGGTGTACCTTGTGAAATTGTTTCGGATCATGTACCTTTTGATTCAAGAGATTGTCAACAATTTGCTAAGGAATGGGGTTTTAAATATATTTATACTAGTCCTAGATATCCTCAGTCTAACGGTATGGCTGAAAGAGGTGTACAAATAGCTAAAAAAATATTATATAAATGTCATGAAGACAACACAGACTGGAGAGTAGCCTTATTAAAGTATAGAGTATCACCTGTAGCAGGAACAAATTTTTCTCCTTGTGAACTGATGATGAATAGGAATTTAAGAACTAAATTAATATCTTCTAAGAAATACTTATTGCCTAAGATATATAATAATGTAGAAGTACAGTTTAGCAAGCAAAGGGATAGAAACATGAAAAGTTATAACAAAACAAGTAGATTCAAAAAACAATTTAATATTGGACAAAATATTTGGTTTAAAAAAGATGTACTTAAGAATTTGTGGTTACAAGGTAAAATTATTAATTATGTAGGTAACAGGTCATACATAATAAGAGATAAAAATAATGTAAATTATAACAGAACCTCTTATTATATTAGGCGAGCCTAGACTTTGTGGTTCGCCAGACTTTGGTTCTCACTGGTTGAAGGTGTATCTGTATTTGTTGTATTTTAGTATCTGTAGTTGTATTTTAGGATATTGTATAAGTTTATAGTTAAATGTATTTTATTATAAAACATTAACATCATAAGAAACATATTCTAGATTATACTTGTTAGGTTGTTATAGTGAAATTAAGACTGTAATATTATATTTATTTTGTTAAAAAAAAAAAAATATAATTTGTTAATAAAGGGGGATGAAGAAGATACAGTAAATATAAAATTGTGTAAAAGTTTTGTAATATTAATAATAATTTTGTTTAAAACTTGAATAGTCAAAGAAGATAGTTAAATTTAAATTCTGTATAAAAGTCTTGTAATATTAATAGCAATCTTATTTTGTTTAAGTATTATATAATATTGTCACTGGGAAATAAAGTTTTCTTTTTTTTTTTGTTTATTAAGGGGGATGATGTAGTAACGGAACGTTACAGATATAATATGTCAATGTTGATGACAGTTGATTTACTCTCTCTCTCTTGGGGTATCGCTTGTGTTGAACAGACGTGTGAATAATATATTAAGATAAAAGTAAAGATTAAACAAGTTTGTACTTAAAATATTAAGTTAATAAATTACACCAAAGACCGAAGAATTGTTTTATTACCAAGAAAGTAAATAATACAACTGCTTTGAAGATTAACTATTCCACATGCAGAAAGGCAACATGAACTCAAAGAATCTAAGTCTGCCGATAGCTCTTTCTACGTGTATCCGTAACGCTGCAATTTTTTTTTTTGTCTCCAAAACTTCTTTTTTGGTCGGTTTTACTTTAGTGCTCACGCTAGGAGGTCTGATCAGAGAACGTCCATTTTGTTGTAGCAAATGCGCAGTATTTTTAAAACCTCTGTCTGCTAATACTGCTGATCCTTCAGGTAAAGTTTGCAAAATACCACAATCTTCAAAATTAATCTAGAATCTGTTACTCTGCCGCCATACCCTGGTGATATAAAATTTATTAACCCGTCGTGTGTTGTTGATATTAAATATTTTATTGTGTTACAGTTTTTGTAATCCCACCACGTAAGAGCTTGCTTTACGGCATCAACAGGCTTTTCAATTTGAATCTCAAAACAGTCGATAATGACCTGAACCCTGAACTGAACTGATTTGAACCTGATTTTTTTCTTAATGGAATAGGTAGGTTCATCTGGACATCGGATGAAGGTGGAAAGTAAAATATAAAATCCAAGGCCAGAATAATATTAGGTTGATACAAGCGTATTTTTTTTAAAGTTATCATTATATTTCGCGGAGTACATTTTGTTGTTTCTGATAACATATTAATACAAAAATAGCATTCTTTAGGTATACCTAACAACAGTTGTGGTTCTCTAGATATGGATAAAAGAGCAGCCTTTTGCATATAGTTTCTAAAAAAGTGTTTCGTATTCCGGTTCCGAATCTGAATCTTCATTAGGGTTCTTTGATTCTTGATCAAGGTTAAACATTTCATGTGAAGAGGCGTTTGAAGATGCCGTTCATACTACCAAAAGATACTGCATCTGGTGAAAATATTATTTTCCCTTTTTTCACTTTCACTTAGGCGACATTAAAAACTCCCAAAATAAGAAAAACAAATTGTATGTTTATCCAGTATACACCGATTTTGAGGAAGATGTGCAAAACAAAATGGTTGCACAAACATCTACTAACGTGATTAATACTACAGGCAATTCAGACACTGATAAGACTGTCAAGAACGGGGATTTTGTACTTGTGGAATATAATATTAATGCTTATAATTATGCTGGCCTATGATCGTCAGTTTTTGATGAAGAAGAAGGAGAGATCAGGATAACTTTTTTAACGGTCTCCAATGAAGATGGTACTCTTTTTAAAATAAATGACAATGACATGTCTGTCACATGTGTTAAATTGTTCATTGTTTAGTATTGAAGTAAAAAATATTTAGTTTCGTAGAAATTATTGATTATGTTCTTTGTAAGAAATGAAAGTTTTCATTTATACTGTGCACCAATAATTTTTTAATTTATTTGTTTAACTCTTTCAGGAAAAGATTTTTTATAGCGATGATAGACAGTTATCTTTGATTTTAAAGTAGTGTTTAGGACTAAAATATAATCAACTTCCCAGTGAACACAATTATGTCAGACTGATGTCTGAATGACGTCATGCTACGTCATGATTTACGTAAGATGTTACTCATATATGAGTCATATATGACTTTCAATTTCCCACTTCCTGACGTAAGATTCTTACGTAAGATAGATGACGTAAATATGACCTCTGATTGACATCATTATGATTTACCTGGCGTCAGAATGACTTAACTCTGATGTCATAGGAAAGTAAAGATGCTACGGGATGTTTATAAAAATATGATGTCCAGCTGACGTCAATATGATATAAATTTGAAGTAATGGTCTAAGAGCCGGTGGGAGATCGACCTTCACCGATCTGATAACCAGATGAGACATATTTTTTATCAAATATAATTTATAAACAAATATGCCTATTGCCTATAATGACTTGCCTATCGGAAAGTGCTCATGGCTATTTTTAATTAAATTAACTTTAATCGATTTTTTTTTCATCACTTTCATTCTTTTGATAACCAAATGAATTTTATTTCACTGTTAGTTTTTAACACATAATATGCCTCAGTAGGCTTGCCTACTCATTGTAGTGTATTTCTATTATATACGTCTGTGGTAATTACGTTAGTCTATATTAGTCTGTGGTCTTAGCGTCCCTTATTCTATAACTTATGGTTAACATATAATGTCTCAGTCTTGTGGAACTTAAATAAAACTATTATAATTATTCGGTTGTATTTTATTAATATAATAAACTCAATACATAACAGTTTTGGCGACGAGCAAATACGAACTACGTGTGTAGAATACAATGTGAAAAGGTCAGTAAAACATTGTATAAGTCTAGTCTACAAGTCAAGTCGAAGGTTCTAGAAAAGTCTCAAAATGTCTTTGATTGGCAATATCGAAGCATTTAATCCAAAAGAGTCGGATGCGGACGCGTATATAGAACGTCTAGAACAGTTGTTTAAAGTTAATATAATCTAATCATAATAGAGTCAATTCAAAGCCAAACCAGTTTAAGTCAAATCAAGGTCAAGTTTTGTCTAAAAAATGTCAAGAAAATTTAATTTCAGATATCAAAAGTCAGTTTGCATGTAATTTTCAAAATGATCCTAAGTCTTGCATAAAGCAATTTAAGGCTGAAATTAAACTTAAAGATAATGTCAAATCCATTTTTCATTGTGCTTATGAAATGCCATACTCTCTGAAGCCTAAGGTTGAAGAGGAGTTATCAAAAATGGTAGAGTCGGGTATTATTACTAAAGTCAGTCATAGTCAATGGGCGAGTCCAATTGTAGTAGTTCCCAAAAAGAATTCAAATGATATTAGAATTTGTGTAGATTTTAAAAAAACCTTGAACAAAGTAATAGATATTGATCACTGTGTCTTACCATTACCGGATGACATATTTTCAACCCTAAGTGGGAGCAAATGTTTTACGGTGTTAGATCTAAAAGGAGCTTTTCAACAACTAGAAATTAGTGATTCGTCTAAAGAGTTATTTACAATAAATACTCATTTGGGACTTTTTCGTTGTAACAGATTAACATATGGTATAAGTTCAGCTCCAGGAATTTTTCAGTCAGTCATGGAAACAATTTTATCAGGATTGTCTAATGTCAAATGTTATTTAGATGATATATTAATTTCTGGTTCTTCTGTTAAAGAATGCCATGAAAAGGTCAAGGCCGTTATGCAAAGATTAAAAAAATATAATGTTAAAGTTAATGAGAAAAAGTGTGTTTTCTATAAAAATTGCATAGAATTTTTAGGTCACAAAATTGATGAACATGGCATCCATCCTACAAAAACTAAAATAGATAGTATTGAAAAAGCACCCTCTCCAGAAAATTTAACTCAGCTGAAATCATATTTAGGACTTTTAAACTATTATGGAAAATTTATTCCAATGATTTCTAGTAAACTCAAACCACTTTATGATTTATGTAAGTCTGATGTTGAATTCAATTGGACAGAGGAATGCGAAAATGTATTTCAGTCAAGTAAAAAGTTACTAACTTCAGATAATTTCCTTACATACTTTTAATCCGTCCTTACCTATTTATGTTACTTGTGATGCAAGTGGTTATGGAGTAGGAGCAGTTCTGAGTCACCGCATTAATGGTGAAGATAAACCTGTCATGTTTGCCTCAAGCACACTTTCTCCTGCAGAGAAACTATTTTCTAATTTAGAAAGAGAGAGTTTAGCCATAATATTCAGTTTAAAAAAAATTCATAAATACATTTATGGTAGAAAATTCCATTTAGTAACAGATCACCAACCATTACAGTTTATTTTTGGTAGAAATAAAAGCATACCTGTCACTGCAGCTTCGAGAATTACACGTTGGGCTATTACTTTGGCTGCATATGATTATGAAATTCATTACAAAAAAGGAAAATTTATTGCAAATGCTGATGGTTTGTCAAGGTTGCCTGTACCTAGTAACACTGATATACCTTGTTCTTTGTATTCATTTAATTTGGTTAATGATATACCTTTGCATTCTGATGATATTTCAAAAGCCACACATAAAGATTCTATTTTAATTAAAGTCATAGATTTTACTAAATCTGGTTGGCCTAATTCTATACAGGATGAAAAATTGAAACCTTTCTTTCAAAGACGACATGAATTATGTGTTGAAAATAATTGTCTTCTATTAGGCAGTAAGGTTGTCATTCCTGAATCTTTGCAAAATGATGTGTTACAACTTTTTCATGAACAACATTTAGGCATAGTGCGTACAAAAATGTTAATAAGGTCTTACTGTTGGTGGCCAAATATAAATAATGCTATTGAAAAATATATTAGTTTATGTGAAGTCTGTCAAATGTCTCAAAATTTCTTAAACAACAGTAACTTGCTATCTTGGCCTATACCAGCAAATAATTTCTATCGAGTGAATATTGATTTCTTTCATAAATATGATAATACTTTTCTTGTTATTGTGGATGACAAATCTAAATTTATGGATGTCAAACTTATGGAAAATGGCACTAATGCTAAGGAAACCATTATTAAATTAAAAGAATTTTTTTCTATATTTGGTTTGCCTGTAGAATTAGTATCAGACAATGATCCACCATTCAGTTCTTGTGAGTTTGTTGCATTTTGTCAAGCAAATGGTATGAAACCAATAAAATCTCCACCATACCATCCACAGAGTAATGGCCTTGCTGAAAGAAGTGTGCAGACCATTAAGAAAAATTTAGAAAAAGCTTTATTTTTTGAGAATAAAAAGGAAATAAGTACTTATTCTTTAAAAACTAGATTGTATAATTTCTTATTCACTCATAGAAACACTAAATTGTATTCTTTATATCAACCCGTCTATGTTAAAAATACACAACTTAAAGTTTGGCAAAAAGGTAAAATTGTAAAAATTGTAAGTCATTCTACATATTTGGTTCTAGTTGATCATAATATAAAGTTTGTTCATGCCAATGATATAAGAATGTGTCCTGAAAATATTTCTAATGAAAACTTTACACAAGTGTCATTACAGAACACACAGCGTCAGAAAGAAATTGTAAATTGTGAATCATTGGATAAAAATGAGTCATTAATTCCTGTAGTCAACACTGATAAGGATAAAGTATCAAGACCTTTGGAAAATTGTTCACCTGTTAAATTTAATACACCTAATGTTTCTAGAATGCCAAGAAAGAGTATGGAAGCACCAGTAATTGAATTGTGTAGTAAAGAATCATTAAAACAAGATAAGTCACCAGTAAAAGTTCAAACTGGTACTCCCAAACTCACTCGGTCTGGTCGATTGATCACCGCCACATAGATTAGATCTGTAAAAATAAAATATGAATTGTTAAAAAAAAAACATTAAGTAGGAGGAGAAAATGCAGTGTATTTCTATTATATACGTCTGTGGTAATTACGTTAGTCTATATTAGTCAGTGGTCTTAGCGTCCCTTATTCTATAACTTATGGTTAACATATAATGTCTCAGTCTTGTGAAACTTAAATAAAACTATTATAATTATTCGGTTGTATTTTATTAATATAATAAACTCAATACATAACACTCATTTTTGTGTATAGCTACCTGGCAAGCCGATGTGAACAGGTAAGTCAATATAGGTGACTCCATCGTTCTGCTAACTTATCGAAAGTTATATCAAATTTTAGATCATTTTATTACAAAATCAGTCATATAGACTTGCCTGCAAAAAATCATACTAAAAGCACTGTTGCCTAGCTAAAAATAGCCATGAGCACTTTCAGATAGGCAAATAATTATAGGCATATTTGTTTATAAATTATATTCGATAAAAAATATGTCTCATCTGGTTATCAGATCGGTGAAGGTCGATCTTCCACGGTCTCCTCTACTATTTGCAAATTTATTTGAAAAAATAATCGCTAATGCTCTTTCAGTAAACTCTTTGCCATTAGCTCCTCCAACTTGATTGACTTTTCGAATCTAGATAGAAATTGAGTAGGCGATAATGTAATAAAGAGAAAGTGACAAATAATTCCAAAAATAAGTTTATATCTCAACAGAAATCTGCCGATTTCCCCTGCTTATTAATATATCACTAAATAAATATTTTTAAACATTTGTTTCTATATTGTTTTGTTGTTTTTCTTATCAAAATATAATTAAAGTCGCAGAAAGTATGAATTTTTTTAACCTAATCGAATCAATGTGATAATAAATAACTTACGAATTCATTTTCGAACTTCTTGCAAGTTTTAAGTCGTGCTTCAAAAGATGTCACCCCGTGTCGAGTATCAAGTTTCAAATGGGATTCTACTTCCGCAGAAACAGCAGAGTCCAATCCAGAATTCCCATTATTATTAGACGCGCTTCTTTGCTTCAAGTCCTTCACTTCTGTCACGAGTTTACCCAGTAAATAAATGCAAGTTTCTAATTTATCTGAAATAATAATAATACCGTATAAATGTTCCGCCAAAATAAAACAATTTCATCATTTTAATCATCCATTAACTTATAACAGAAAAGCAGTAAATATTCAAGTGATAATATATATTACCGTCAAGAATTTCAAGCTTATTACTGTGTATAACTTGCACATCTGTACTCTCATCACCTACTCCGCTACCTTTCGGAGCTGTTGCTCTTGGTTTGTCTTGTTTAAATTCATAGTCCTAGTATAAGAATCCTCAGAATCTTCTCTATCATAATTTCTACTGAATTCTTCTCGGTTATTTATTTGTCGGGCACTCTCTACAGTAGAGTTTTTGGGAAACTGAGGCAATGTAGGAGCTAACAAATAGAATTACAATATTTATATTCATGAAAATCAATATATATACAATGCATTGACTTAAGAAAAGATACTACTATAAAAATATTAATTACCAATAACTTTAAGAATAATAAATAATTTTATAAATTTTTCGTATTAAAAGCAAAATAGTTTTTAAATAAAGAAATACTAATTATTTTATACATTAAAAATTTCTACCTGGTTCAATTCTTTCATTGTCATCATCAGAACTCGAGGAAGAAATTCGATTTTTTAGGCCAATTTTTTTTAAAACATCTCGAACTGGTGAAGTGACTGTCCTTCTTCTGTGCCCTCGTCCAAAAGTCTCCGACGCTGATGAGTACTTAGAGTCTTCAGCTGCTTTTCTTGCGCTTTCCAAAGAACCTACGATTATCACAAAAATTATTAATAGTTATTTGAGTTTCAAACTAATTCAAAAGTTTATTAATTAATTAGTAATTCATAGTCATCTTCACGATATTTTTAAGTATTATTATTTATTATCAATAGAATAATTTTAAAATGAATTATATCTCATTTCTATACAGAATTTATAACATGAATAAATAAATGTCTCGGTTCAATAATTGACACGGAGGTTAGCAGAGATCTTTTTTCATCAGTAAATAATTAAAAAAATACAGATGTAGATATCTGTTGCTTTCAGTGTAATTAATAACTATAATACTTACTGCAATATCTCAAAATTTGTATCTCGTAAGTTGTCCAGTCCTTTGCTGGTGGTTCTCTGTTCTTTATCTTTTGGGTAATATTTTTCACCCTTGATCCTGGCCACAGACATGCAATCTTGTCTTTGAATGTCTCTTCGTACAGAAGCCAATTTGTTGGGATTTCCGAGTACGAATTGAATTCCTTAAAAAGTACAACAGCGTAATTTTGCCATAGGCGGCCGCGGCTTCGCGCTAAAGCTAGGGATGAACACGAGCTAAGCGAGAGTGAGTCGCTAGTCAATTGTATTTTCTTTCAGATGTTTGCCGCTCAACGTAAGCGTGCAAAGCAGTTAATTACCAGTGTCTCGGAGAATCCGAAGTCGTCTGAAGTTAAGAATAAAGAATATGTTTCCCTACATACAATACCTGCAATTTCAGAACAAGATCTTGATTTAACCATTTAATCAATTTCTAGTGAAAACAATGAAGACCAAAGCTTTCATTTACTAAACATGTTTGTAGTAGATTGTGATATTGACTACCCATTACAGAAGTTGGAGTCAACTACAGAGTATGATCGAGGTGTAAATAATAATACAGATTGTGAAATAGAAGATGTTACACAATTAATAATTGATAAAGTTGAACAAGAGCCATTAAATAATGTAGACGCAACAAATACGACCCAAAACTTAGAAGATCCTGATTATATCCCAGTAGAAGACAATGATGATGCAGTAGTTACAGCTATAACCAGCAAAAGACCAAGCAGGGGACGTAACCGGAACAATATAGATCAAAACAGAGATATAAGAAAAAGACGAGCTAATACAAACCAAGATTACGTGAGTGCTAAAGGAAAATTAGTAAATAGTAAACCATTTTTGGGACATTATTCATGTGGATGCCCTAAAAAATGTACCGAAGTTTTATCTGTAGAGGAAAGAAAAGCTGAATTCGATATATTTTGGAGCGCCGGTTGTTACGAAGCTCGCTGTGCACTGATTCAAGGGTACGTCAGAGAAATAGATAAGAAAAGGTCTTACTCAGTGACTTCAAAACGTATGTATACCAGGAAATATTTTATAAAAAACAAAGAAATATGCAAACAAGCTTTCTTAAAAACTTTAAGAATAAGCCAGGCTAGGATAGATAGTGCGTTAAGGAAAAAACGCAATAACAAAGTTATAAATGACATGAGAGGAACCAGATCAGGAGGTAAAAATTCTATAAGCGGTGATAAATAAATTATTGAGTAAGTTTTTTGAAACTGTTGGGAACCGGTCCTGGCTTCCTGGCCGAGAGAGGGGATGAGCGCACTGCGTCGACCGGCATTGAGGCAGCGCAGCCGACACTCGCTCTCACGACGTCCACCGCAAACGGGCGCTTCTATTTATTACGTTTACGGCATTAAACCAGTATATTAATACAGTCCACTTTTATTTTAACGTCCGGCGGACGTCGTGAGAGCGAGTGTCGGCTGCGCTGCCTCAATGCCGGTCGACGCAGTGCGCTCATCCCCTCTCTCGGCCAGGAAGCCAGGACCGGTTCCCAACAGAAACATTACCTAAATACGTCTCTCACTACTGTAGAGATAATGTTGCTGCTAATTACCTAGCTCCAGATTTAAATTTGCCTATTTTATATGACATATATAAAGAAAAATTTAATGATGCTGTTATTTTATCGAGATTTAGAAAATGTTTTATAGAAGACTTCAACCTTAAATTCAAAAAGCCTCAAAAGGACACTTGCCTTCGCTGCAATTACTTTAAGGTTAATATAGCAGCAGCAACTTCTGACGAAAAAAATATTTTTGAAAAACAACACTCAGAACACTTAGAGCGTGCACAGAGTTTGCGGCGAAAAATGAAAGCAGATTTGGCTAAAGCAAAGGAGGACATATCCACAGAAACCCTAACTTTTGACATGGAGAAAACTCATAGCTTTCCAAAGCTACATACAAATGTTGTATACTACAAAAGGCAGCTTAATTTGTATAATTTAGGAAGCACTGGTCAAGGTTTTTTTACGTATGGCTAGAGCATGAAGCGGGACGTGGAACTCAAGAAATAGGGTCGTGCCTGCAAAAGTATATTAAAAAAAACTGAAGCCTAAGCCAGATTCATGTGGCGGCCAAAATCGGATTATCAAGATGATTCTAATACTTTTACACATTCTTCAAAATTATTCCACTCTGGATAAAGTAACTCTTCGTTTTTTGCAACCTGGACATACCTATCTACCTAATGATTCCGAATTCGGAGATGTGGAGTGTGCTCTTAAAACTAATTGCCGTCTCTACACTGACGAAGATTTTATATCTGTAATGAAGAATTGTCGGAGAAAAAATAGATTTGATATTACTAAGCTAACAAAAGATAATTTCTTGTCGATTGAACCGATTCAGAAAATGATAACTAATAGGAAATGCGATATAAATAAAACAAAAAAATCTTGGATGAACACGTTTGAAATAGAATTAAAGAAAAATGAGCCAACTATGTTATACATGAAATCCAAACTTTCGGATGATCCTAAAACTGTGGACATCAGCAAAGGAGCAAAAAAGCAAAAGAAGGATATTGATTTTAACGTGGAACTACCTGTTTTACACCCTGATGGTCGTGAGTTATCGGCAGCAAAGATAAAAGACCTCAAAGATATGAAAAAATTAGTACCGTCAGATGCTAAACCCTTTTATAATTTTCTGAGAACTGTACGATCGGGTACTTTTATTGATGATACCGATGGGTTTGGTTGTAACATTGATTTTGAAATAGAAATAAATGAGGATTAAAAATTATGTACAAGTAGCAACTTTTAATATATATATATATATATAATAGATTAATATATATATATATATATATATATATATATATATATATATATATATATATATATATATATATATATATATATATATATATATATAATAGATTTATTTGTAATTGTAAAGAATAATCATTTTAAAAAATGTTGCATACGTTTTTGTGTCATAATTAAGATTAATGTTTATCTAAATTGTTTACTTTATTAAATGCATAAGTGTAATTGAAATGTTCTATTTGTGTAATATATATTCCTATAATAATACTCGTAATAATTATAAATACGTATGGTTGATATTTTATTTTATTTGCTATGTTTATTGAAAGCTACAGCTCTCTTAGAAGATATGTTAAGTTTTCCAATACTATATTATGCTACTTAGAACCAAATTCTAGAAGAATACCAAAGTATTCAAGTTTTTTTAACATTGTGTTAAAACATTTGAATTGTTTTAATATAACAAACAAAAAACTGTATTGATATTTGCAATAAAGATTTATGTGTCTTAAAATGTTTTATTATTTAAAATTACCTATAGAGAATTTCGCAAAACAATTATTTTAATTTTTTTTGAATATTACAATATATTATAAGGTATTTCATATAAAAAAATAACTAAACGTACACATATCTAAAATAAACATTTATATCAATAAAAATCGTTTAATTTCTATCAAATTCAATTTATTAAGGTATAAAAACTTAATACTCAAATTTCTCAAAATGGCAGTCGTGTGGCTTGACACAGTATTGCATATGTGCGTCCATATATAAATCCCTTATTCGATCACAATTAGAACATGCTGTACCAGTGTGGAATCTCTATTATGCTAAGTACGTGGATGCACTTGAAGTTGTGCAAAAAAAGTTTTTACGCAATATGTATTATAGATGTTATCGCAGTCGTTTATCATATGACCAACTATTAATAAAATTAATAAAACACTACTAATAAAAGAAACAAACAAGGGAAGAGAGGTTAGAAAAAAAGCTGAAAAATTACGCTATCAAAGAAAAAATGATCCGGTTAAAAATGCTGAATTAAAAGAAAGAAAAGCAGCAATATAAAAAAAAAAGTGACAAATTAAGAGCATCAATGATATGACTAAAAGGGAAGGGAATAAGGGGGCTGTTAGAGCAGTAGCATAGAGATCGCATAAAGCTACAATCTACCAGAAACTATCCAGTAACACCACCTGCGTCTGATAATTAAGGCCAACCTCCACTTCCACAAAACAATATCGCTCTGGCTGCTAAAAGGTAATCAGAAATTTAGCGGAAAATACGAAATAACTTTTATCAAGTTATGAAAAATCAAAAATATGAAATTAAACAGTTACGTCAAAAGGTACGCGACTGTCAAAAGAAACTACGGCGCATCGGAAAACAGAAAATGACTCCAAACTCAAAAGTTACCAATCTTTTACAGAATAATAGGAAAGAGAATGTAGTATGTAAAAAAATATTAGTTAGTGAGGTGATCCAAAATCAACTCAAAGAAAATATAAATTTGACAACGAATGATAATGAAAAAAGTATTAAGTGGCAAAATAGTCAAGAAGTATGAAGTGTTGAATAAAATTAATATGAAACCTATAAGATAGTCATCTACTGCAAATAATAGTTTTTTAGATATGACACGGAAGACTAGAAACGATAAAACGAATTCGATGTTAGAGAAAAAGTCGCAGAGTTTTTTGAAGAAGATTGTAATATCATATTATGCCCAGGTAATAAAGATAGCATTACAAAAGGTAAAATAAGAACAGAAGAGACTGTTACAGGACACCATGAAAAATCTACATACCAGGTTTATAAAAACAAAAAATATAAAGTTAACTTACACACTGTTTTGCCGCCTACGACCTTTTTGGGTTGTAACCCCAAACATCAACCAAAGAGAAACTTGTTTGTGTGTAACTCATGCAAACATGGAGCTAACCTTGGCTTCCCTTAAACAGGCAGACATCGTAGATTTTCCAAACTATCATATGCTTAATTAATTATGTTGCGACCGATACAATGAAAAATGTCTTATGCGAGAATGTCTTAACTGCAAATCACGTTTCATATGTTATCGTGAGTTCGACAATTCTGTTTTGATCAAATAAAAACTCTCGATGGCAATATATTGCAGAGGAAATTTTAGATACTAAAACCAAGAAAAAGCGCAGGGTTCGAAAATATAAAAAAATAACATTAAACTGTGCTCCAAGAGACATTGTGATGAAACTTGAAGAAAACCTTGATATTTTTTTAAAGCATGAAACAAGTGCATTAATATTTCCACCATTTACCATTAAAAATCTAAAAGATAACTGAAAAAAATGCTGTAATTCATATGGATATTTCCCGAAAATTATAATACAAAATATTCTTCAGAAGAATCATTCCATTTTGGTGGGTCACGTACCTTAATAAGTTTGCATACTGTGGTCTTAAACACCAAGGGAGACACAAAATGTTTCACCACAATGTGAGAAAACCTAAACCATAATGTACCTGTGATCTGGGCTCATTTAAAATCTGTCATGAAACTCTTTCCGTCCTCGGTAGAAAACGTTTATTTCTTAAGCGATGGTCCTGTTACTCAGTAGCGTAACAAAGATATGTTGTTTTACTTACTTTGTAAATTGACTGAAACCTATCCGAATATTTATGATTTTACCTGGAACTAGCATGAAGCCGGTCATGGTTGAGGAGCTCCAGATGGTATCGGAAGGACATGTAAACGAACAAAAATGTAGATTTATATTCGATTTATAATCGACCAAACATCAAACCTTTTACTGGTACACTAAAAGTACATCAAGTACGAGGAAACTATCTCAGCAATACGTTATACATAAAGAGCCTCAGCTGCTTTTGTAGCAATTCTTGTCCTCACTTTCACTAAGGTGACATTAAAAACCCCCAAAATAAGAAAAAACAAATTGTATGTTGATCCAGTATACACCGATTTTGAGGAAGATGTGCAAAACAAAATGGTTGCACAAACATCTACTAACGTGATTAATACTACAGGCAATTCAGACACTGATAAGACTGTCAAGAACGGGGATTTTGTACTTGTGGAATATAATATTAATGCTTATAATTATGCTGGCCTATGATCGTCAGTTTTTGATGAAGAAGAAGGAGAGATCAGGATAACTTTTTTAACGGTCTCCAATGAAGATGGTACTCTTTTTAAAATAAATGACAATGACATGTCTGTCACATGTGTTGTGACAATGGGAACAGATCTTGACCATATTACCAGTGCCAAATATACGTATGAAGGGTAACAGACTATTCTACAAGTTTCCAAAGCCAGTTGATGTATTTGAGAAGTAAATTGTTCATTGTTTAGTATTGAAGTAGAAAATATTTAGTTTCGTAGAAATTATTGATTATGTTCTTTGTAAGAAATGAAAGTTTTCAATTATACTGTGCACCAATAATTTTTAAATTTATTTGTTTAACTCTTTCAGGCAAAGATTTTTTATAGCGATGATAGACAGTTATCTTTGATTTTAAAGTAGTGTTTAGGACTAAAATATAATCAACTTCCGACTTTTTTTTAAATAATCACTAAGGGGGTGAGTTATTTAAGGTTGCCTAGGATGACCACTGTGAAATATACAGAATTTTATATAAAAGTTTATGTATTTTGGATCACAATATTGAGACCATAAAACTTAGTTATTTAATACAAATGGCTATGATGATCTTTGAAACAAGTTTTTCCTTCTCGATAGCAAAGAGTTACCTTGCATATTTTGCAGCTCCATACAGTACGCATTGGCATGATTTTCGTACTGCATACACTACAGCGTCTTGAAGTACCTCTAATAGGCTGATGATTAGCTACAGCAAGTCTTATTGCGGCTGAAACTTCCGGCTTGGTCCTTTTGATAGAAGCACATGTAGGTGAAGCAGGTTTGCTAGAAGAGCGCGACAAAGCTCTTTTATTATTTACATAAGCAGGTGCCAGCATATCTTGATAAATATGTCGCCTAAAATCTTTTAGACACAATTTGTCTAAACACGATTTAAGGTCTTTTTGGAGATCTTTATAAATAATAAAAGCATTCACCACCGTGGAATCCAGAAAATATGCGATGCCACCATTTCTTTGATTTGCGATCATTAGCGTAACTCCTTTTCAGTTGGTCAAATTTATCCACAAAATTCATATTTTCATTATATTCCTTTAGTGCTAAAGGGGAATGGGATTTCAACCATTTCCTCAGTTTTCTCAGTTCTAGTTACATACACTTTTTTATTCCGAGGATCGTGAAAGTTAGTCAAAAGGAAAACACAACGTTTATCTTTCCATTTCATATAGGACACCATGTGATTGTCACTTACTCTATAATCGTACTCCCCACGTCTCAGTTGCTTGTCAGTTTTCAAAATCGGAAGATGTTTACGATTAGACTAATTCTACAGTGAAACAGTTTTTTAAGAAATCTCCTTTAGAAGAGGAAGTAAAAAAACCGAACTTAATTTTTGTGCTATGCTAGTGGAACATAATTTACCGTTTCGTTTAATGGATCATTTGAGCGAAATGATCTCAAAATGCTTTCACGATTCTGAAATTGCCAAATTATTTTCCCGCAAGAGAAAGCAGCAGCGTTAACGTATAATGTTTTAAAACCTAATCTAGAAGCAGAGATGCTTGCCGATTTAAAATCATGTGAAAACATTAAAACTGGTACACCAATGTATTCCTTGGTTATAGATGAGACAACAGATGTCACCACCACATCAACACTTGCATTAGTTACCAAATATTATTCTGAAAAATATCTTCAGGTAAGCTTCAGCTCTAGCTTTGTTTAATGCACTTTCTAAAGCTTTAACTAATGCAAACCTTGTGTTAAAGATGTAATTGTTTTCAGGGCTGACACTACTAACGTTATGTTTGGCAATCAAGGTGGTATTATTGCTAAAATAAAGTACATCCGAAAAGCATTAAATATTTAAGCATTATGAAATTCGCTGGCTATGTTTACAAGCATGCATTATAAGAATTTTTGATCAATGGGATGCCCTCAAACTTTTTTTTCAGTCGCAGTTTTTAGAAGACAAAAATATTTCAGCTGAATTTTTATATAATAGTTTGAATGACATGGTATTTAAACTTTATTTTTATGCTTTAGATTTTATACTACAAATAGTTTAACAAACTGAACACTATATTTCAAGGAGATTATACAACAATCCACACAGCATATAAATACATTTCTCAGGTATATGTGAGCCTTTTGAGTTGTTTCATGAAAAGATGTTATTTAAAAAGAACAGATCCACTTCGTATAGATCCAAAATATAACGAGAACTTTTTACCTCTTAAAGATTTGTATTTAGGTGTGAATGTTAGTAAAGAGATCAATCTCCTAATTACAGATAAATCTAAAACCTGCAAAAAGATGCGAACAGTAAATGCAAACAGTTTTGATCGAACTTTATGATCAGTTAAAAACACGATTGACACTGAGCAATGTTTTAAATGTTTTAAATAAAGATTTTGTATCAACGGTTAACACTGCAAATAAATTTCCCTATATAGTAGATAAAAATAATCTTCAAAAAGTTGACGACAAATTTCGACAACTAAAATTCGACAAGTGATAGTGATTTATTGGAATGTGGTGGAAGTAGCACCAGTCCAGATTAAAGTGTGAATGAATTCTGGGGAGCGATTAGGAAAACGCGTGATGCAAATGGAGCTCCAAAATATCCCAATAATGCAAACTTTGCAAAAGCTCTCTTAACTTTGACAATAAATGCTTCATGTGAAAGAATATTCTCCCAAGTAAACTTGAATAAAACAAGGATAAGAAAGAGATTCTAAAACAAACATGTATCTGCTTTAGTCACCTCAAAAGAATGTATAAAGGAGCACGGAGACTGTACTTCCCTTAAACCAATGCAATAGTTAAACATATGTATGTCTCTAAAATCAATGTATAATGAAAATGAAGAGTTTGAAACAAATGTTGACACTTGACACATAGTTTATTAGTGTGGAAAATGAAAAAAAATATGTTTATATAAAGGAATTCCTTTAACACGTTGAACGCTTTACGAAAATTTGAGTACTTCCATTCAAGAGCCGTGTGGCCCTATAGCCGATACGGACGGCGTGGTTTTCAAATCCATTAGAAACTTGTAGTTTTATAAAGGCTTTTCTAATGACGTTAGGGCTGTTCTTAAATATAAGGTAGAAAATATTATTTCAATATAGGTAATATAATAAATAATAAAACTATAGAGTAATAATCAAATATTTATTAGAATATATACAAAGTTACGACATAAAAAAATAAAAACATTATTTGTGAATCTTGTTAAAACAAGGCAAGCAAAAGAAAGGTTTAGTGTTACAGCTTTGACAATAAGTGGCGACCTTTTTCGACTTCTTTTAAGCCTGTTTGTTACCTATGACTGGTACATTATCTGCATAACATTGGCGACATGTCCTATTGACTTTTCTAGCCAAACCGTCTTTTTTTTCTAAGCAGTGTTTCATTCTGGACGGTCTCTGGTTAGGCACAGGCACAGCATTTTCTTGGACTTTGCAAAGATTCATCATTATTGATCTTCGGAAATCTACCATTTGAATGTTTTTTTTTAGTAACCGACTTTTATAGAGTCAAAGCATTAACCATCGCAGTATTTAGCAATAAATCAACAGCCAACTTCATGTACCACTTTACAGATTTTCTCAGCGTGGAGGAGTATGCTGACATCTGTTTAGATAAGTCGACTGCTCCTTTCGCTTTGTTGTAATCAACTATTATCTGCGGTTTCATGACCATAGTGCCCTGACGTTTTTTTATCATACCAAACTGATCAGAGTGTTTGGTTGATAACACCAATACGTCTCGTTTGTCCCTCCATTTCATGGCAGCTATACCGTCTCGACTCTCTCTGGCAATAAATTTCCCTTCTTGAGTTTACTACTTACGACAGCCTTGGGTAAGTGCCTTTTGTTCTTACGAATTGTTCCCACCAAGTAGGTTTTGTTATCTAGCAAAGTCCTGGCTAATGCTGCTAGATGAAACCACAGGCATTTTCAAACTAAAGCTACAACCAGAAGAAACTAAAGATACAAGCGAGCAACTGAAGGTATTGACTCAAAAAATAGAAACAGTAGATATGTCACAAATAGGTAATGTGCATGAAAATACTGAGCAAGATGAAGGCAGACCATCTAATGACATGAGTAAAAAAAATAAATGTGATTTACCTGAATTAATACAGTATCCATCTTCATCATCAAACGACAATTTATTTAACGATGATATTGATATAGAATCAAAAGAACCTAATAATACTATATCACGCCTCAAGCCCGGGGATTTTGTGCTAGCCAAATTTCCGAATCAAAGAAACAAAGAGTATCGGTTTGTTTGCAGAATCGAAGATCACAAGACAAAATTGTGGTACAAGGATTCAAGTCAAGAAAGAAGAAAAGTATCTATTCTGTTATTAAGAATGATATTTCTATAATAGAAAAAGAAGACATCGTCGAATACCTTGATCGACCGAAAGAAGAAGGCAATTGACAACATTTCAAAAATATGAAGACCCTAAAATAAAAATACCATTTCTTTATTTTCCTATTATGAGTTCAAATATATATTTTTTGATTTTTTTAATGCTCCGTTTTGGAGAAAAAAAATAAAATCTGAAAATATTGTGGTGACGTCACAAATACGGTTGAATGAGATGATTGCCTTTGCCTACAAAAAATTAGGATGAAATTATTTATGTAACGTCAGTGTCATGTGTCATTTCTGCATAATTGACATTTGAATTTTTAAATTTTAATTGTTCCTTGAACCATTACCATTTTATTAGTCATCTATGCCTTGAACTTCGAAGTAAAGAGTAAAAATAGCGCTTGAGCAGTTTTTAGTGTCTTTTTAGTTTTTATTAATTCATATTTTGTAAAAAAATGAATCCCCATGAAGCGTGGACACCATATAAGGATACAAAATTTTGTTTTGTACCAACCTGCAAAAACAGTTCTAAAAATACTCAGAAGACATTTTTTGGGGTACCAAAATCAACAAAACAGGAGTGGTGCGATGCAGTGGGTATTGAATGCCCCAAACGTTTTCTATACATATGTGAAGACCATCTCAATGTAAGTTATTTTTACCATTTAATTACGTACATAAATGCACATGGCAAAACTTCTCTAGTACTCTTTATACATAACACATATTATTATGCTTAGCAATTTAGTGATAGATAAGTTGGCCTCATTTTATTTTTTGTATCTTTTTTAATTAACTTTAATAATTTACTCAATAATTTTAATTATTTTTTAGTTGAAGGAAGATGTGGAAAACTACTTGTTTTGGAAAACAGTGCAAGGACGTCCTAAATTAAAGTCTCGGTTACCACAGTCTCTTTCCAAAACTCCCTCACAAGATCTCACTTCAATGAATGAACCTAAGCCTAGCACATCATCAGCATCATTAATGGAAGTAGATGTAGTAGCTTCAACTACTAAAGCTCATAAAGGAGTACAAGTAAAGCCTAAAACTGCAGATCGCACAACTTATTGCATAATTTATAAAAAGAATACACAGACACTCTTGCTAAAAGAAGAAGAAACCACAGATACCACTATGGAAGAAGAATTACCTTCAACACAAGGAAGTACCACTGGAAGTATCACATCTGCTGACATATCGGAAATCTCCTCTGAAATGAATGTTCCAGCACCAAACCCGAACAAAACTTTCATGTTCAGTATTATAAAAAATAAACCACACAGTTACATTGGTTTGCCAAAGACCTACTATTGGTTGATTGAATATTTAGAAATTAATCTTAAAGTAAAATTATCACACATTAATTTAAAAATCGATCTTTTTGGGATAGAATCGCCCGTCCATTCATCTATATAACCTCAAATTGTTTACCCGCCGCACCCACAACGTTCTTTTGTTTCAACTCTCTCTCAGTTGCAAGCGGTCACCGATAAGTACGGACGTGATTATTATTTATTTTTGAAATTAATCAACAGTACCTATTTATTATTATGTAATATTATTTACAATAATAGTTAATATATATTTTTAAATAATATAATTGAAATTTAACAATAAGTAACAACTTGTTTATCTAGATAGTCATGGCTCCCCGCGCTCATGAGATTAGAATACTATACCTCAAGCCTGTTTTATACCTACTTTTTTTCAATTTTAGATAGTAGCCAAACTTTAATAAATTATTCAATGGAAGCACTCTTTGAAAATAATTCTCAAGACTTGAATGATTATTATCAAACACGTGAGATGTCAACATACACGAGTTTAGACTTAACCGACAGCAGCACTCAAACTAATACAACAACTAATATAAAACATATAGAAATAGCTAACGAAGCTTTTGGTACATTTATTGGACGTGAAATTAACAATGTGCCATTGTGTAAAAGACGCTTTGTTATGTATCAAATTATTAAACTAATTGAAAACAATTAATAATTCTTCATGGCATAAAAGTATAAATTAAAAAAAGGTATTAATAATTGAAACGAAATTTTAGTGATTGTTAAATAATATATTGACTAGTTACCTAAGGTCCTTAATCGGTAAGACTGAGGTTGTCTAAAGGCTGTTGTTGCAGACAGCGAGAAAACGCTACGCGAGATTTAATAATAGCAAAGGGTACGGTAAACTACCATGGACGGCGCGAGCGAGACGGCGAAATACGTAGCTATAAGCATTAGAGTAGGACAGGACATAGGCTAAGCTTTGTACTTTGGTATTTGTTATTTAATTTATTTGTATATTTTATTCTATTATTATTGTAGTGAATAAAGTTTTGAAATTTCGTGTGCTCCCTTTACATATTAAGTAAGCCAAGAAAAATAAGTAAGGCTAGGCACAAGTCTGTGTAAATAGGAGAAATTGCCACGGCAATTTACGAATATTGACTTTTTTTACAGAAATGTACAAAAATCTGGAAAAGTATGTAAGTAGCTTAAGTAGAACTAATGTATATACTATATATGTTGAGATCTTTAATTAATGTAAAACTTTGAATTGTGTAACTTTTATAGTTTAAGCGCTAGACGCAAGAATGTTGTAAACTGATAGTGAAAATTGTTGTATAACTCGCGTCAAAATACAGTGGCTCTCTTTAAGGTCTTGCTCAATGCAACGGACCCACGCATTTTGTAACGAGCAGGTATTCCGTTCGACTGAGAAATAAAGAATATAAGAAGATTAAAGAAAACCTGGAAAATTCCTGAACTCTGGTGTCTCATTACATTCTTGGAAGTCCCCGGTCATCATCAGCTGTGTTAACAAATAATTATCTGTAATAATGGGTTTGTTAAGTAAATAAAACATATATAATTTAAATCAACTTTTTTATTTATTACATTTTTGTGCATAATTGTACTTTTATAATAATAGATAAGAAAGACCTTTACGCCACCCCGTCCACTATTGAGGTGTTGGCGTAAACGCTCTTATTAATATTTGTGGTACGGTCTAAAACATTCAACATACAAACCTGGTTGATCGGGACAATCTTGGCATGCGAATAGGGTTTGAACCCTTTTTTTTAATGTACGCCAGCATTGATTGCAACGCCTTCGCTTTGTTTTGCCCTTATTGTCTTTTGGTAATTTCATTATGCTGTGAATTTTATTTATCAGACATTTTTAATTGGGAAGGCAAATGAGGTTCTACTATCGATTTAATAACACTTAGGCGGAAATCGTATAAAGTAACATTTTGAGTACTATATTTATTATATAATAAGAAGGAATTGATCAATATTACTTGCATTATGTGTATAATTACTTTTTTATACCATCTTCATATTTTAGTTTTGTGTTCGCATGAATATTAAGACAACATTTGGTCGTGACGATCTAATACTCTCTCCCTCTCATATTTTTATTATATTTTACTATCATTTGAGGCTTTAATTTCAAAATGCCTCGTCGATTTCGCGTATATTTTAAATCTCTATCATATCAGTTACTGGATATCGCTCGTATTTCCCTTTGGTCGACCCATTTTATTACACATATATTATTTTTGTGAGCTATGCATAATTTTCCTTTTTTTAATTTTGCCTCTTCTGTCGGAGCGTTCCCGTACAAAAAGTTTTATTGGAATATAATCTTTCAACAAGATTAACGCTTGTATAAAAATTGTCCACGAACAAATCATGTCCTACATTAGTAAAATCGTGAAGCAAGTAGTGGACTACACTACACGTTTTGTACATGATTTCTGCCACCTACTAAAACATCAGTGCATTAAAATAAGCAATAGGCTCGTCACCAATGTCTTATTTTCGTCCGGGGGTCTTCAGAAATGGGAATTCGGTTGAATCGCAGATAGGATTTCCGGGCAACAGTTACATCTACCTAGGCAAACAAATATCATTTTCAAAAACGCACAATGAATATGAAATTGAAAGAAGAACAAACATAGCCTGGAAGAAATTTTGGTCACTCAAAGAAATTCTAAAAGTAGACTACTCGATAAACCTTAAGAAAACGGCATTAGACACTGTATACTGCCTTGTCTACTGTATGGCTGCCAAACTTATATAATACACGAAAAAAGCAAAACAAAGGATCACAAGAAAACAAAATTAAGTTTCATTTCATTTTTCTATTTTCAATTTGTTGTTTTTGTTTTAAGTAGTTATTTAATTTATTTTATTGACTAGGATATTTTGTTTGTTTTATTTTATGTCATACAAATGTTGTGTTTACCTTTAATTGGTGTATAAAAGATGACCCTTTATTTTTTTAACTACTATTTTTTAAAAATTATTACTTTTATAACACTGTTGGTAATCCTATCTAAATAAATAAATAAAGAGCTATGATAAGAGAGAAGCATCCTAAACATAAGAAAAATACTAAAAATCAGGAATAAAGTAATCAGACAGAAAATAAAGATAACAGATGCCCTCACACAATTTCTAAAATTGAAATGGCAGTGGGCAGGTCACGTATCAAGATACACAGACAGTAGGTGGACAATCAAAACTACAAGGTGGATAGGGCCAATCGGAAAAAGAAGGCTAGGGAGACCGAAAAGACGATGGGCTGACGATATAACCCAACTAATAGGAAAGGAATGGCTATCTATCAGCATGGACAGAGACAAGTGGAAAAGACACCCGAGGAGGGGTCCATATCCAATAGCAAAAACTAACTCTTACTAACATTTACACAATAAGTTATTTAATTAATAACTAACTTAACACTAACAAACAATTAATATAAGCATTTGAAATGTAAATTAAGGATAAGGAAATACAGGCTTTTTTATTTATTTCTTTTATGTTTATCTATTTTTATCTCGTCGTATTCGACGTTCAACTTCAGTTGAGAGTGGTAGTGTTGTTCTTCGTCATTTAAAAGTTAACCAATTACTTCATGGTATCATACAGCTGAAAATCGCGTGTAGTCAGTGATTAGATTCAACATTGGAATATTCTCGCAAGCGCAAACAGCCCGATAGCAACTTGGACGATAGTTATTGTAAATTAATAGAACATAAAGTTGATAAACATATTTCACAATTGAAAAATCAGATATCTGACATCGTAGCGGCTACTGTTAGTTCCTCTCTATCCAACGAACTTTCAAACATAACGCAGACTTTGTCAGCTCTGAACAATACCATGCTCAAACTAAGC
Source organism: Boloria selene (assembly GCA_905231865.2). Lineage (NCBI taxonomy): Eukaryota > Metazoa > Arthropoda > Insecta > Lepidoptera > Nymphalidae > Boloria > Boloria selene. The sequence continues at coordinate 137,070 of HG993158.1, read as the reverse complement.
GATGAAAATGTAGCAATTAATAACTCTCAAAAGGAGACTAATAATAGACTAACAGACATGGAAAAATCCCTGAGCTATTCCTTAGACAGGCAGGACTCTTTTGAATCCCATCTTAAGGCAGTCGAAAACAACAGTTCTCAAGCTGTCGATGTATCAAAACAAATGCAAGACTTAGAATATAAACTATGTTCCATGGAACAACAGGCGAGACAGTGTAATATCGAAATCTTAAATGTACCTGAGCGCCGGGAAGAAAATCTCTTGTCTATCATGGAATCAATCTGCCAGGAAATTAAATACCCAGTACGTACGTCTGATGAATCTCTTAGAATAGGTGTTCCGCAAGGATTTATCCTGGGGCCATTTTTGTTTTTAGTTTATATTAATGATCTCCCGTTTATTGCCGATAAATTGTGTGATATTGTACTCTTTGCGGATGGTACCTCCTTAATTTTTAAATTTGATAGGAAGACAAATAATAACGACGAAGTAAATAGTTCATTATCGCATATACTTCACTGGTTCAACATTAATAATCTGGCTTTAAATGCCAAGAAGACAAAATATATGCAGTTTTTATTACCGAATGTAAAAAGGCAGAATTTGAATTTGTATCTCAATGACGACATATTAAATACGGTAGATTCCACGGTCTTCTTGGGATTGACATCAGATTCGGGTCTGCAATGGGGTTGGGACCCCATCATCTCTCGTCTCTTGCGAGTAGACTGAGCTCAGCTGTTTTCGCTGTTAGAAAAGTCAAGCAGCTAACGGACGATTTTATCTTATGGTATTTTGTTGTGTGGTAATGCAGCGGACATTAAATCGATATTTATTCTACAAAAAAGGGCCATGCGGGCTATTTATAACATAAGCGCTCGTGATACTCTCCGCGGACTTTTTAAAGAAATAGGAATACTTACGGTTGCTTCGCAATATATATATTGTAACATTATGTTTGTTCGTCAAAATATTAATAATCTATTCAAGGCACAGCGACAAACATGGTATAAATACAAGAAATAAGGATAAACTTGTAACACTCAGTTTTCGCCTGCAAAAGGTAAATAGATTGTTTATGGGGCAAGGTGTACGCATGTATAATAAAATTCCACAGTCCATATTGAACTTGCCTTTGAGTCAATTTAAATCAAAAATTAAAAATTATTACTTTTATAACACTGTTGGTAATCCTATCTAAATAAATAAATAAAGAGCTATGATAAGAGAGAAGCATCCTAAACATAAGAAAAATACTAAAAATCAGGAATAAAGTAATCAGACAGAAAATAAAGATAACAGATGCCCTCACACAATTTCTAAAATTGAAATGGCAGTGGGCAGGTCACGTATCAAGATACACAGACAGTAGGTGGACAATCAAAACTACAAGGTGGATAGGGCCAATCGGAAAAAGAAGGCTAGGGAGACCGAAAAGACGATGGGCTGACGATATAACCCAACTAATAGGAAAGGAATGGCTATCTATCAGCATGGACAGAGACAAGTGGAAAAGACACCCGAGGAGGGGTCCATATCCAATAGCAAAAACTAACTCTTACTAACATTTACACAATAAGTTATTTAATTAATAACTAACTTAACACTAACAAACAATTAATATAAGCATTTGAAATGTAAATTAAGGATAAGGAAATACAGGCTTTTTTATTTATTTCTTTTATGTTTATCTATTTTTATCTCGTCGTATTCGACGTTCAACTTCAGTTGAGAGTGGTAGTGTTGTTCTTCGTCATTTAAAAGTTAACCAATTACTTCATGGTATCATACAGCTGAAAATCGCGTGTAGTCAGTGATTAGATTCAACATTGGAATATTCTCCTATCTCTTTTCATCGTAACTTGATTCGGGCGTCTTCGTGCGGCGCCATGCTTCGCTCCCGCTTAGATAAAGGACAAGTGCGGTTTTTCGTTTCGTTCGAACACATAGTTTGTACGTACGCTCGACAGCAATGCAGCGAACACCACCGAGCAACTACTCTTCATCTAATCCGGACATACTTACATCGATGAATACTGAGGAATTCATAAATACGCGCAAGCGCAAACAGCCCGATAGCAACTTGGACGATAGTTATTGTAAATTAATAGAACATAAAGTTGATAAACATATTTCACAATTGAAAAATCAGATATCTGACATCGTAGCGGCTACTGTTAGTTCCTCTCTATCCAACGAACTTTCAAACATAACGCAGACTTTGTCAGCTCTGAACAATACCATGCTCAAACTAAGCGATGAAAATGTAGCAATTAATAACTCTCAAAAGGAGACTAATAATAGACTAACAGACATGGAAAAATCCCTGAGCTATTCCTTAGACAGGCAGGACTCTTTCGAATCCCATCTTAAGGCAGTCGAAAACAACAGTTCTCAAGCTGTCGATGTATCAAAACAAATGCAAGACTTAGAATATAAACTATGTTCCATGGAACAACAGGCGAGACAGTGTAATATCGAAATCTTAAATGTACCTGAGCGCCGGGAAGAAAATCTCTTGTCTATCATGGAATCAATCTGCCAGGAAATTAAATACCCAGTACGTACGTCTGATGAATCTCTTAGAATAGGTGTTCCGCAAGGATTTATCCTGGGGCCATTTTTGTTTTTAGTTTATATTAATGATCTCCCGTTTATTGCCGATAAATTGTGTGATATTGTACTCTTTGCGGATGGTACCTCCTTAATTTTTAAATTTGATAGGAAGACAAATAATAACGACGAAGTAAATAGTTCATTATCGCATATACTTCACTGGTTCAACATTAATAATCTGGCTTTAAATGCCAAGAAGACAAAATATATGCAGTTTTTATTACCGAATGTAAAAAGGCAGAATTTGAATTTGTATCTCAATGACGACATATTAAATACGGTAGATTCCACGGTCTTCTTGGGATTGACATCAGATTCGGGTCTGCAATGGGGTTGGGACCCCATCATCTCTCGTCTCTTGCGAGTAGACTGAGCTCAGCTGTTTTCGCTGTTAGAAAAGTCAAGCAGCTAACGGACGATTTTATCTTATGGTATTTTGTTGTGTGGTAATGCAGCGGACATTAAATCGATATTTATTCTACAAAAAAGGGCCATGCGGGCTATTTATAACATAAGCGCTCGTGATACTCTCCGCGGACTTTTTAAAGAAATAGGAATACTTACGGTTGCTTCGCAATATATATATTGTAACATTATGTTTGTTCGTCAAAATATTAATAATCTATTCAAGGCACAGCGACAAACATGGTATAAATACAAGAAATAAGGATAAACTTGTAACACTCAGTTTTCGCCTGCAAAAGGTAAATAGATTGTTTATGGGGCAAGGTGTACGCATGTATAATAAAATTCCACAGTCCATATTGAACTTGCCTTTGAGTCAATTTAAATCAAAAATTAAAAATACGTTATTGAATAAGGCTTATTACACTATAGCGGAATACCTGGTGGATGTAAATGTGTGGGATTAGTCACTGGTTGTGTCTCACGTAGGATAAATAGATAAATTGTAATACAATATTGTTACCAAATATTTTTTTTGAAAAGAGCAACTGTTGAGTTTCTCGCCGGTTCTTCTCAGCAGAACAGCTTTGCGAGCCGGTGGTAGTTTATTCACAGACTTACATACTGACTTTTAATTTTGATAATGTGAAAATGACGATTCAAAAGAGCTTGTAAAAGTCTATTTGAATAAAGAATATTTTGATTTGATTTGATTTGATGTTGTGTTTATACACCGAGTCCCCCACGCTGATCAGAAAAGCCCTCGACCTAAAAATATAATAGTTAAATTCACAACAAGGGTTCCGCGTGACAACGTGATTTCTGCATATCGTTTCATTGTGTGCATTTCTGTATATAATCAAGTGACCTATCTATTAGCGGTTCTCCCCACATAATATATATAGATGAACATTTAACTTTGCGAAGTGTCTATTCATCCGATAAGCGGACGAATAAATTAAATATTATTCGTCCGACAATTGGTGTTTGATATATCGCGACTGAGACTTTTTTGCTTCTTAAATGGCTCAAAGAGAAATCAATTTGTTTTTTAAGTTTTAACATACTCGTGAATGCAATTGCGGACGTTTCTGTAGTACTTTTTACAAAATACCATTTTCTTGTACATTGTTTTGATGTAGGTACATACTCTCAGGGAGTGTTAGTAACGTAAATTTCATAGGACGACTCTATAGAGCCAGCTCTTTTACATATAAAAATTCTTGGACTTATTAAAAGTGGGTGGGATCTAAATAATAAATTATCAGCTCGGTAGGTTAGGGTTATTTTTTTTTATTTTTGGCATAGGTATTGTGCAGGATGCACATAAAAATCGCTTATTTTATATTAGAAATCAAAGAAGTGATAGATATTCGTACAAACCGACAATAGTCGGACGAATAATATATTTTTTATTAATACGATTATCGGATGACTAGCAACAGCCTTTAAAATTTAGTCATCCAACAATTGTTGGACGACTAAATTATTTTACTCGTCCAACTAGCAGACGACTAGCATCAGCCTTAACTTTAAATAACAAATTATTATTTCGACAGTGCCGAGAAGCCGCTAGAAAATTCGATTATATGTACGTGTGGGTTAAACATGGAACAATTCTGGTTAGAAAATCAGATACATCGGGAGCTTTTGCTATTCGCACTACGCAAGACCTTCAAAAAATCAAGTAACCTTTATATAGTAATTACTTTTAATATAAATTTTGTTAAACTTTTACTTATTTGCGTTCTAATAATGTTCTTTAAAGGTGTGTCCAAACACAGCGTGCAAGGTACGCGGCGGCTACGAGCGGCATTCGCGGAACACAAATTTGCCGCGCCACTAGTTTAGACCTTCTGCGCGGCAGTGCTGCGCGGCATGTCCGAGACACGCCGCGCTCTTTATTTCGTATTCAAACCACAATCAAAGCGGCCGCGTGTGTTGTTGCTCTGCTTATTATTCGTAAATAACGTAGAAGAAGGAATAGAAGAAAGTGTATTAGACAAAGGCAGTGTTGGATGCGACCACTCTTTCAACAGAGGACAAAGAATCTGGAAGTGATCTATTACGAAATCAACTACCGAACGCCACAGTTTTTAAGATTATCTTTGGAAGAATTCGAACACATACATACATTGGTAGAACCATTTATAAAAAAAATGGATACTCACTGGCGAACGGCAATAACGTCGAAGGAGAGACTTGCAATAACGTTACGATATTTGGCTACAGGAGACTCCTATTCCAGCCTACAATACACGTTTCACGTATAAAAGCAAACAATATCAACAATAATTCCAGAAGTGTGCGATGCCATAGTGAGAGCTCTTAAGGACATGGTACAGGTAAATAATTATGAACTTTATTACTTATATTATTTTTATTATTTAGTAGTAATTAAAAAACAACACAATAATAATTCATCAATCACAGTTGCTCTCAACTAATTCACAATATTAATCTACATCCGTGTCTAAATCGTGAATCAATTGTGTAAGGACAGTACCCATGTTACTAGAAGATGATGAGTCAAGATCGGTAAACTGTGAAGTGAAATATCCTCGTCTGTTTTCAGCGTTATATTCTTGTGTTGATGATTGATTGAGGCGCTCCATATCAGCTTCGTATAGTATAGTATTTATTGAATGTTTAACTATAACGTAAACATAGTGGCATCATATTTTCTTAGTTCGGCTGCTATGTGCATGCCAAAAGCAACGTAAGGATCATTACTATTACTGTCATTTTGTTTTCGCATTACTTCTAATGCTTCTTCTATCATTTGATTTTCAGCATCATACTCTGACTCTTGGTATGTCCTCTTGTTAGCTGCCTTTTCTTTTCTTGACGACTTCTTGGTATTTGTATCTTGGTCTCGAGTGCCGAGTTCCGAAGTTCCTGGTTCCGAAGTGCCTTGTTCTGAAATGCCTTGTTCCGGAATAGCTTGTTCTGTATTACGCGGCTCTGAGGGTGAGCCACAATCCTGAAACAAAAATAACAAAATTAATAAAACGTTATTAATTTTTTTTTTCAGCTACCAGTATCAGAGCAAGATTGGAAAGCAATATCTAAAGACTTCGAGGAAAAATGGAATTTTCTGCACACCATTGGGGCGTTAGATGGAAAACACATAACTATTCAAGCTCCTTTTCGTAGCGGCACTGAATATTTTAATTATAAAAAGTTCTTTAGCATCGTGCTATTAGCATTAGTAGACGCAAACTATAATTTTATGTATGTTAACATAGGAAGCCAAAATCGAATTTCAGATGGAGGAGTTTATAAACATTCCGAATTGTATCGAAAGCTAGAAAATAATCAACTGAATGTACCAGCACCAGAAATTTTACAAATACCCTACATAACTAACATACCATATGTAATATTAGGAGATCAAGCTTTTGCATGAAGCACACATTTGATGACACCATTTGCAGAAATTCATCCAGGAAAGGATTTTCAACTATAGACTATCAAGAGCACGCAGAGTAGTAGAAAATGCTTTTGGAATCTTGTCGGCAAAATTTAGAGTATTGAGAAGTACAATGATTTTAAGCCTAAAATCAGCCAAAACCATAGTTATAGCTACTGTTCACTTGCATAACTTTCTTCGCAGAGACTCTTTATTAAAAAAATCAAATAATTCAGCGAATGAAGCAGTATAATACCTTTACTCCAAATCAATTTATTACCACTCCTTCTGATATTCGTATTTTTTTGTCAAGATATTTTATGACAAACGGATCAATTGATTGGCAAGAAAGATATTAAATAATTACATAACCTTAGGTTAAAAATCATCCTAACGTAATTAATAAACGGCTCCTTAGCATTATCTGATTTCATAGATTTTGTAGTATGCGGGTTGTGTGTATAATATGGCCGTTACATCTAAACTAATATTAAAAAGAGGAAAGATTTGTTTGTTTGTTACGATTTAACTCAAAAACTACTGGACCTATTTTAAAATTTTTTTCACTATTACAAAGCTACATCTTCACCGAGGAACATTAGGTTATAATTTATAAGAAACAACCAGACCACGCGGGCGAAGCCGCTGACGGAAAGCTATAGTCTAATAAAAAAATAAAAGAAATAGGTACTTACCACTGCATCAATAGGGTTATTCCTATCATGTAAAAAACTGAATGCTTCATAAGCAAACCATTTAGATTTATAGGCCTTGTTTCTACCTGCAACAGAAAAAGAACATTATTAAAATAACTGAAACATAAGCTGATCTTGTGTCTTATTTACTCGCACTACTTTTATAACTAACTAACTAGCCCTCGAGCAGGCCTTCACTCGGCCGTACCCACAGCGATAACAAATTATTTAACGTTTGATAAGATAGTTTTTAAAAGAATTGAACTACGCGTTTCATACATGTTGGATAATCACGAGAGCAACTTGAAAATTTGATTTTTTGTTTGTTGAAATATCTTAACGATTATGGTGTCAAATGAAAGGTCTAGGTCTAAAACCATTTTATCAGTATGAGTCATGTGAATCGGTCCACGCGTTTAAGAGATAAATAAGAATTAGTATAGTGAAAATGTAAACAGCCAGAAATTTAAAGTACCTACTGTTATAAAATGTAATAAGATTAAACTTACCACAACCAGTGACATTACTTGTTTATTCTCTGTTTCTCTCCCTTCTATAAGAACTCAAAAGACTTTTCATTTTCAATTTTAAAGCTGCTTTTGGTTGTACGAATGTTTTTGCTATGTAGTATTGTGTATCAAAATAAGGCTAGTAACGCCATCTATTGTGTATCTGTCACATAATATGTATAATCTATTGACTATCTGTATTTAAAGAAATAAATAAAATTCATTCGCTCGCTAGATCCCACCAACTACTGAGCACGTTGTTTCATTTATAACAGGTTATGGGCCCAGGCCAACTAGCGCACTTAGTTTTATTTAAATTACGTTTCTGAATCTAAATTCTAAAGTAAAAGTAGTAGAACATAGTTAGTAAGTGTTATTCAGTGTGTGCAATAAAGTTTGCAAGAATGGCAACGAACTACCTAGTAAATGTTTCTAAACTAAGGGGCCTAGAGAATTATAACGAATGGATCTTCGCCGCGGAGAATTTTCTAATCCTAGAAAATATGGTGCACTGCATTAAACCAATTTCTGAAAGGAAGATAGAAGCCGCAGATGACGCGAGAACCAAGGCATACTTATATCACGAAACGTATACAATAATATTCGTTTTATATTATTTACTATGAATTAATAAAAACGTATACTTAATTATGAAGCATCTTACGTATACTTTATTTTGACACAAAGCTTGTATACTTTCTTTTGCAACGATTGATGTTTACATATATTTGAAAAAATGTCAACGTATACATGTCATTGCTTACGACTGTACATATCAAAGAGGTGAAAACTTCGTTGGAGCTATGGAACAAGTTAAAGGCATTATTTGATGACTCGGGCTTTACTCGAAGAATATCTCTGTTACGTAATTTAATATCGATTCGCCTAGACAATTGTGTTTCTATGCAGTCGTACATAACGCAAATAGTCGAAAATGGACAGAAATTAAGTGGGACCGGATTTAATATCAGTGATGAGTGGATAGGATGTTTATTATTTGCGGGATTGTCAGAAAAGTTCATGCCGATGATAATGGCCATCGAACATTCTGGCATACAAATTACAACCGACGCCATTAGAACAAAACTCATGGATATGGAAACGGAAGTGAGCGGAAATAGTCAATCTCAATCGAATGAAGTTAGTGCATTCGCTAGCAATACACAGAAATGGCAACATTAGAAAAGTAAATTATCTATGACCCACGCGCAGAATAAAAGCCAAACAAGGAAAGCTTATGGTAATGGTGGCGATAAAAGTCACGTTAAATGTTACCGCTGTAAGCAAACAGGCCATTATAAGAATCAATGTACAATTAATAATGAAAATACAAATATTAGCATGAAAACAAGCCAACGTAAACCAAGTAACGCGTTTAGTGCTGTTTTTTTGAGCAGTCAATTTAATAAATTCGACTGGTACATTGACTCAGGCGCAAGCATGCATATAACAGCTAATGAGCAGTGGATTGAAAATGCCACATATCATAAAATGAAAGAAATATGTGTAGCTAACAGTGAGAGATTGCAAGTATTATGTTCCGGCGATTTAACCATTATAACTAAAACTGATCAATGTGAATATGAAATTCCAGTCAAGGATGTATTATGTGCTCCAGGATTGACTACCAACTTGTTGTCAGTGAGCCAGTTAATAAAATCTGGAAATACAGTTCATTTCACAACAAGTAGCTGTGAGGTATACAACAAAAACAATGAACTGGTGGCCACAGCTGTATTAAATAATGGAGTATACAAATTGATAGTACCGGACAGTGTTATTGCTAATTTAGCTACATCTAGTATTACATGGCATCGCCGATTAGGTCATGTTAATAGCAAATACCTTAATAAAATGACCAGCGCAGTTGAAGGTATGAATCTTCAAGAAAAAGTTAATCTTGACAAGAAGTCATGTACAGTTTGCTGTGAAGGTAAACAGTGTCGATTGCCATTCACAACAAAGGGTTCCAGGAGTAAAGAATTACTTAACTTAGTTCACACAGATATTTGTGGACCTATGGAGCATGAAACATTGGCAGGTTCCAGATACTTTATATCATTTATAGATGACTATAGTCGTATGATACATATATATTTCATTAAGAAGAAGAGTGAAGCATTAAGATGTTTTATAGAATATAAAGTTAAGGTTGAGAAACAAACTAATAAAAAAATAAAGATATTAAGAACTGATAATGGATGTGAATATTGTAGTAAAGAATTTGACTCATATCTCAAGAATGAAGGTATAATTCACCAAAGGAGTAACCCATACACCCCGGAACAAAATGGCTTATCAGAAAGGAATAATCGTACAATTGTTGAAAAGGCTAGATGCTAACTATTTGATGCCAATATGGGGAAGGAGTTCTGGGCAGAGGCTACCAATACTGCCGTTTATTTACAAAATCGTACAGTTCTACCTGCTTTGAATGAAAAAACTCCTTATGAGATCTGGACTGGGTCTAAACCAGACATAAGTCACTTGCGAATATTTGGTAGCAAGGTCATGGCACATGTGGCTAAGGAGAAGCGACTAAAGTGGGATAGAAAGTCTGAAGAGCATATACTAGTAGGTTATTCAGATGACACTAAAGGTTACAGATTATATAATCCTCGAACAAAATGTATTATAACAAGTAGAGATGTTATTATTATGGAAAGTGAGAAAAATATTGAGATGAGTATACCAATTATTGAAAAACAACAAGAGTCACATTCAGTGGGGGATATAGTTATTAAAGATTCACCAATTTCAAATGAAGTTTCCACATGTGAAGATACATTGCTTGAAACTTCTAATAGTTCAGATGATACTTATGTTCCTAGTGAGTATGAGGATGCTTTTGACTCACCTGAGAAGCGCGAAAGACCTAGCAGAATAAGAAAGAAACCTGAAAGGTATGAGATGTCAAATATGTGTATTCCTGGAGAGATATTAGATGATGCTTGTGGACTATGTCTAGAAGAAGCGCTACAAGGACATGAGAAGGAACAGTGGTTACAGGCGGTGAAAGAAGAATTTAAGTGTTTTGAGGACAATAATGCATGGGAGATAGTAGATATGCCTAAAAATGGTGAAACCATAGTGAAGTGTAAATGGGTGTTGCGTAAAAAGTTAGACAGTGATAACAGTGTTCGTTACCGTGCTCGTTTAGTAGCCAAGGGCTTTATGCAAAAGCAAAATGTGGACTATACAGACATTTTTTCACCAGTAGTTAGACATTCAACTTTCAGATTGTTGTTTGCATTATCTGTTAAACTAGACTTAGAGATTACACACCTTGATGTTACTACGGCTTTTCTAAATGGGGATCTTGAGGAAACAATTTATATGCAAATACCAGAGTGTTTACCAAATTTTAAAAGTTATAAGGATAAGGTACTTAAATTAAATAAAGCTTTTTATGGATTAAAGCAGTCCTCAAGGGCCTGGTATAAGAAAGTTGATGAATGTCTTGTTAGCAATGGATATAAGTGCTCTAAATTAGAACCATGTTTGTATACTAAGATTAAGAATAGAAAAAGAACTATAGTAACATTATATGTAGATGATTTTTTGTGTTTACTAATGATAAGATTGAATATGATAATTTAAAGAAGGTATTGTCATCAAAGTTTAAATTAAAGGATCTAGGACAGGTTAAAAATTGTTTAGTTATGTCTGTTAATATTAATAAAGTTAGTGGCACAGTAACATTAAGTCAAGAAAATTATATTAATCAGTTATTGAATAGATTTAACCTGACAGATTGTAAGTTAGTTGATACACCTTTAGAGCCTAAATTGAATATTGAGTTAAAAAATGAAAATTGTAATAAACAGATACCTTATCAACATCTGATAGGTGGACTTATGTCTAAATAAATAAATAAATATGTTGGGACATTTACACACAGCACTATCTAGTTCCACGGTAAGGTACGAGCCTTGTGTTATGGATACTAGATGGTTGATATACTACACATATATAGGTTTAAATACATACATATTATAAATATAAACACCCATGACTGGAGTACAAACATTCGTGCTCAACAAATGTATGCCCCCAGCGGGACTCGAACCCGCGACCGCTTGCGCAGCAAGTAGGGTTACTACAAACTGCGCCACGCGTGTCGTCGAAATTAGCTGTAGCATGTAGTATTTAGCTGTTTTAACAAGACCTGATATTGCTTATTCAGTAAGTTTCTTAAGTCAGTTCAATAATTGTTATAATAATGAAATTTGGTCATATGCAAAACGTATTTTGAGATATCTTAAGAAAACTAAGTATTTTGGGTTAAAATATTCTAGATATGGTAATTGTGAATTAAAAGGGTTTGTTGACGCAGATTGGGGAAATAATATTATAGACAGAAGGTCTTACACAGGTTTATGTTTTATGTTAGCTGGAAGTGTAGTTTCATGGGAGGCAAAGAAGCAAAAAACTGTTGCTCTCTCAAGCACAGAAGCAGAATATATGGGTATGGCTGATGCTTGTAGGGAAGCTATTTATTTGCATAATTTGTTAAAAGAAATTGTTAATGAAACTTATAGTATATTATTATATAATGATAACCAGGGTGCACTTAAGCTGTCTTCAAATAATAATTTTAATAAGAGAACCAACCATTTTTGTAAACAATGTGTTGTTGATAAAATTATCGAACTGAAATATTTAGATACAGCTGAAATGCCAGCAGATCTACTTACAAAAGCTTTAGGTGTTACAAAGCATTATTACTTTATGCAGTTATTAGGAATACAGGATATAAGCATTGTATAATTATTATTTTTTTGTTTAAAGATGTAAGTTGATATGTGTTCCTATGTTATTTTGATAAGTGGGGGTGTTAGTATTGTGTATCAAAATAAGGCTAGTAACGCCATCTATTGTGTAACTGTCACATAATATGTATAATCTATTGACTATCTGTATTTAAAGAAATAAATAAAATTCATTCGCTCGCTAGATCCCACCAACTACTGAGCACGTTGTTTCATTTATAACACATCCCATAGATCTTCTCTCACGTTATTATTGTGATATTCTTTACGCCTAGTATCCCATAATGGACTATGGGAGCCATAAATTTCAATAAGACGAATTGCTGTTTCGTTATCCATTTTACCTGATAAAATACATACGTCCACACACAACCACTGGCGAACCAACACTAACACGCGGCAGGTAGCTCGCGGCTGCCGCGCGCGGCCGTCGTCCAATCATAGCGCGGCAGCCGCGCTCGAATGCCGCTTTATGTTTGGACACACCTTAAGGAGAAGGTTTCACTTATTTGCTTAGTAATAGTTTTCTTTAAGGGTAAGCTAATGTATGTTATACATAATTTATTTTCTCATACGACTATAGAGTTCATTAATGATAATTTACTTAAATTTAAGAATCATACTTTTTTAATAGTTTCACTAGAGGGTACTATAAAAACATTCCATTACTGACTCCTCATGACGAATCACATATACAAACTTTTGCACTTATTCAACCTTCTAATTCTTATACTGCCCTAAGTGACGATAGAATACATTATACTATGTTTAATAACCTAGATGATTGTAAATTTATTAATAATGACTATTCTATTTGTGAACTATTTACTATATTATCTAGCATAAGTAATCCTAATTGTGAAACGAAATTATTAACAGAAGTAGTTATTTCCTTACCTCCTGAATGTAATGCTAAGTTGTCATTCGGCGAAATCGATATTTGGCATAAATTAAAAAATAATAATGTTCTCCGACCGATTCCGGCCAGGGCGGCCAATCTCATTGAGACTGACCAACTGCGCGGGAGATATTATAGTGCACAAATTTACGCGCAGACACAAGTGCACTCTCTATTCCTATCACTCTCATACTCCGGTGGGACGACTACTCGACACGACCAGTGAGAGCTAAGGCGCAGGACCGACGGCTTTACATGCTCTCCGAGGCACGGGGGTAACTCACCGCCAACTTCCCAACTCCGGGCTATTACTGAGGCTTACTAAACAGAAAGACTCAATAATTAAACTTGACCCGACCTGGGACTCGAACCCAGGACCTCTCGATGTATGACCGTACATGCTAGCCATTACAATCCAATATAAATAAATTAACTATAAAATGTAATGATGATATTACTGATCATTCTATTATTGGCATAGGTATTGTCAAATTTACCGAAAATTGTATTGGTTATTCTAAAACTATTCAATTATTGCCAACGAGTACTTATCAGTTTTCTATTAAAACAGCTATAGATATAAACTTTGATATAACAAACGATGATTGTTGCAAAAAAGAAATATTTAATAAAAGTTTACCACATTTAACGCCAATTACTTTAAGCAAAGTTAACTTAGATTCCTTAAAATATGCAAATCATCAACTAGACAATTTAGAATTTGAGTTAAATAATTTGCAAAAGGAATCACATTTTATTAAATATGGCTCTTATTATTCCACATTCACATATATTTTAATTGTGTTATTATTTTTATTTTTAGCCTGTAAATTATTAAAATGTTTCAGAAATTGTCAAAATAATAGTGGATATTGTGTACAAATATTTAATCAATGTAATAATAAAAAGTCATCTAAACATAATTCTAAGATTACAAATACAATTGAGATGACTGATATATCAACATCTGAAGAAGAAAATAACTCAATAAGATCATTACCAAATTGTACTAATTATAAGCACAAGGTTCATTCTTCCTCTGGAAGAAATCTTAATTTTTAATTTTTATTGTATTTTAATTTTAATTAAAACTTATTAAAGAAATTAATTATTATTATATAATTAATGTTAATTTCTATTTTATTTTATGATGTTCTATTTTTGTATTTGCTACATTTTACTTTAAGAAGATTACATCTAGATATCACGTTCTTATATGATCTTAGTCATGGTAAATATGATTGTATTCAATTGATTAATAAGTTGAGTTATAATGTACCATATCGTACTCATAGTCGCAATCATAAGAGTTTTTTTGCTACCAATCGTTGTCGTACTGTATCGGGTATGCGCGCTCCTATTTCAAGTACACAAAGTCAGATAACATACAATGAAACCAATCATCATATATATTATAAAAATCTTTGTTGTTCTTCATCTTAGTTATGCTTATATGGCTATTCCTGAAGAAAACAATTTTAATTTATGTAACAATGATACAGAATTGTTAGTTTATTCAGACCATGTGACTACTTGCAAAAATATAACCTTTGAATATAGTGATGTTAATTGTGATAATTCTTCAGTTTATTACAGAATTGAAAAAAACATTTTATCACCTAGCACTGGTGGTTATAAAAGTATTAGTCTATGTGACATGTATAAATGCAAAGGATGGAAAATAATGTATTGTAATAATATTGAGGATCATATTAAATTGTTAATAATCAGAAATAAAGACTCAGTTGAAAAGGAGATCTATAAAACGTGGACTTATATTGACACAAATTTAGAAATAAAGTCTGAGTATCATGAACTCTCTAATGAATACAACAAATTTATCCAATGTAATGAGAATGTTTATAAAATTCCAATAAACGAACCAGAAGAATTAAATGCCTTCAAAATAGGAGCTATTCAATGTCCAACAGTCAGAGATGCTCTTGATATGACATCATCTTGTCACTTTGACCAAAGCTCTTTATTAATCCAACAAGATGAAACTGTAATTTATCATAACCCAGATTTGAGATTGGCCAATATGAAGCCAATATTCACACGTGATGAATTTGATTTTAAAACTTTATACCCTGAATTTGCAACTAAAGAAGTTCAGATATTAATTAAGACTGAAATGGAAATTTTAGTAAATGAGCCGAAACATGCTTTAGTGGAAAACATCAGAATAATTGGTACAGGTTTTAAGATTAATGGTGCCAAAATTTATTTCAAATGTAAGACTACTGGGTCTTTTACATTAAAATGTAATAATTATAGAGATAAATTTGCATGTAATGAGATAGGATATATTGAAAAGAATATTTCTATGCCTATGGTCCTACAAAAAAGAATATCATGCTTCATTAATGAGGAAATTATTGCTGTGTCAATAGAAACAAAAGACCCAACAATTATCTTGCATGAAACCAAATTTAATTTAATTAATAATAATCATGCAGAATTTAAAGATGGGAATATATTCACTAGATTTTTCCATAATCTATGGTCATTAGATAATTATGCTTATTATATTATTTTAGCCATAATTTTAATAATAATAATCAAAATTAGTTTATGTATATTAGCACACAAATGATATATCTATTAAAGACAGTCCTTATAGGAAGAGATAGTTTATAAGAAATTATTGTCATTTATAAATATTTAAGATGTATATTACTTATACATTAATTTTATTATTTTTATTTTATTTTATTATTTTTAAGTAGAAGTAAAGTTATATAAGGTTAGTTTTAAGAAAAAAAAAAAAAAATACTGTTAATTAATAATGCTACAGTGAGTTCCAATGAAGATGTTGCAAGTTCATTTGAAAGTTATTTTACGAAAATCCCTGAAAAGGTCACATCTTCTTTAAAATCTTCTCCTACAGATGCATTAATTTCTTTGAAAAGTCATACTCCTCACTGTGATCACCAATTTAAATTTTCTTATGTAGATGCGGATGAAATAATTAAAATATTTAAAACTATCAATCTTAAAAAAACTGGTGATATATGGGGCATGTCTGTTAAATTACTTAATACAATAATAACAAACATTGCACCACAATTGTCTCTTATTTTCAATAAATGCATAGATACAGGAATATTTCCTGATCTAATGAAAATTAGTAAAATAATACCTCTTTTCAAAAATGGGGAAAAAAATGATCCTGGCAACTATAGACCTATTTCTATATTGCCATGTATGAGTAAAATCTTTGAAAAACTTATTTTAAGTCAACTTATAATTCATTTTAACACAAATAATATTTTACATAGTAAACAGTATGGTTTCACTAAAGGCAAGTCTACAGCTGATGCGGGGATTGCGCTTCTTAGACATATTTATGACGCTTGGGAAAAATCACAGAACGCAATTGGAGTTTTCTGTGATTTATCTAAAGCTTTTGATTGTGTGGAACATGAAACTCTTTTACTTAAATTTGCACATTACGGTGTTCGTGGTATTGCTCTCGATCTACTTGCTTCTTATCTTACTGATAGGGTTCAGAAGGTCGCGGTAAATAACGTCAATTCTTCTGGTTCTCGTCTTAGAATGGGTGTTCCGCAGGGATCTATCCTGGGTCCGTTTTTGTTTTTAGTTTATATTAATGATCTTCCGTTTTATGCCGATAAATTGTGTGATACTGTACTCTTTGCGGATGATACCTCCTTAATTTTTAAAGTTGATAGAAAGTTAAATAATTACGACGAAGTAAATAGTGCATTATCGCATATACTTCACTGGTTTAACATCAATAATCTGGCTTTAAATGCCAAGAAGACAAAATATATGCAGTTTTTATTACCTAATGTAAAAAGGCAGAATTTCAATTTGTATCTTAATAACGACATGTTAAATACGGTAGATTCCACTGTCTTCTTGGGATTGACTTTAGATTCGGGTCTGCAATGGGGTCCCCATCTCTCGTCTCTTGCGAGTAAACTGAGCTCAGCTGTTTTCGCTGTTAGAAAAGTCAGGCAGCTAACGGACGTTGATACTGCCAGACTTGTTTACTTTAGCTATTTCCATAGCATTTTATCGTACGGTATTTTGTTGTGGGGTAATGCAGCGGATATTAAATCAATATTTATAATTCAAAAAAGGGCCATTCGGGCTATTTATAACATGAGCGCTCGGGATACTCTCCGCGAACTTTTTAAAGAAATAGGTATACTTACGGTTGCTGCGCAATATATATATTGTAACATCATGTTTGTTCGTCAAAACGTTAATAGCTACTCAAGGCACTGCGACAAACACGGTATAAATACAAGAAATAAGAATAAACTTGTAACACCCAGTTTTCGCCTACAAAAAGTAAATAGGTCATTTATGGGGCAAGGTGTACGCATGTATAATAAAATTCCACAGTCAATACTGAGCTTGCCTTTGAAGCAATTTAAATCTAAAATTAAAAATACGCTACTGAATAAGGCTTATTACACCATCACGGAATACCTAGTAGATGTAAATGTGTGGGAGTGACTGGTTGTGTCTCACGTAGGATAAATAGATAAATTGTAATACCATATTGTTACCAAATATTTGAAAAGAGCAACTGTTGAGTTTCTCGCCGGTTCTTCTCAGCAGAACAGCTTTCCGAGCCGGTAGTAGCTTACTCACAGACTTACAGACTGACATTTAATTTTATTAATGTAAAAATGACGATTCAAAAGTGCTTGTAAAAGTCTATTTGAATAAAGAATATTTTGATTTGATTTGATTATGCGCAGAATTGCTAACACCTATAATACATATTTCGGTATAGTAGACATAACGAATACAAACAAGTATAGTTTTAAATAACAAATAATGAACCTTGTATAAATATTTGTAGAATCATTTAATGTAATCATGTAGCAATAGATGGCGTTATGTGAATCGCAACAATATTTAATCATTAAAGTAATTGTAATTACCAAGTTTGTCAATAGATGGCGTTAGAAGTAGAATAAATCGCGCTATCGTTTGGTTCTATCGGAAATATATAGCATTTTGTAGACCTCAAATCATTAAATTACTTTGGAAGCTAAAAGTGTTGTTATTATACCCAGTGAAGAAGAAGTGAAGTGAATAAGTAAAAAGTAGTGTAGTAGTGCAGAGTAAAGTCCTACATAGTGGTCCTTCCGAGTCGGATCGCCGCCGCCGAGTAGTGAGCTAGCGTGGATATCCATTATCCACCATCACGCGCTAGTCACTATTGTTAGTTAGGAAGTGATGCTTTTTGTGCAAAACTACTTGCGGACGGTGGATTACCGTCGGTAACGCGAGTACTACCAGGAGCCGACCGAAAGGCTGCAAGGAACATCGGTCAGCTTCAGACTGTGTCTTCGGGTGAAAGCGCAGTCAGGTCACGGTGGGCGGAGCGTCCACGAACCAAGAAGCCTCGGCTAGAAGCTGGGAATCACCAACTGTGCTGGACTTGGAGTCCGCGCAGTTACACCACGGTGGGCGGAGTTTCAGCTGTAAGCTGGGAAGGTAATCATCAACTGCGCTGGACGGCAGTCCGCGCAGCTACTTCGCGGATACATCGCTAACAAGGCATCTGGCAGCACCAAGCAAGCTAAGTGAAAGTGCTTAGTGTAGTGAAAATCTAATCGTGAGTACTTTTAACATCCAATCGGTGTAAAGTGTTTTGAACTTAGTTATTATAATTAAATTATTATTGGATTTAACATGGAGTCCATAATTAATTTTCAAGAAGATTTAAATTCACGCATTTGTAAGGCTAGAGCAAATTTTAAAAAATCGCCTAAAGAACGCATTACTCAAGTGTACATTGAAAGTAAATTAGAAGCAGTATATAATTTATGGTTTGAATTTTTAGCAGGACATAAAGAACTATTACGTAATTATAAACCTAAGGAATTAAATAATTCAAGTTATGTTATGAATGACATTTACGATCAAACAGAAAAAGTATATACAGAGTATAAATGTGAACTAAAATTAATGTTAAGTAAAGTTAATAATTTAAAGTCAAATTCGAATGAAAATGTAATCAAGCCCGTTTCTACTGTTAAGTATCCCAAAATTAACATTCCAAACTTCTCGGGAAATTACGCAGAGTGGACCACATTTAAGCAGATCCCCTGTCTTCTACTATGCTGAAGGGCTGGAAGTCCTCAGTTATGAGCCCTAGCAAACATTTGTCAAGTTTTTTTTGTCGTCCAGTTTTATTTTCCTAAGTAAATACGTAGACATTGGTTGTTGTATTTGCCTAGGAGCTTGCCTAACTGATAACACCAATATTATTCCCATCACCACTACTGCCAACACCACATTCTTTAGTAGACGATGCAGCAACACCGTCACCATCATTGTCATGCACATTTAAAAAAATACCTGGCTTTGAATTTCTCGATAGGAAATCGTGATATACGCCTACATGTTTCAATTTTAAATGTTGTTTTAGATTTGTAACGGTAGATTTATACGATAATGATTTTTTACAAAAATTATATTCAGCGATTTTAGTTGCTGGATCTCTTTGAAAAAAAATCCAAATCTCGTTGCTTGAATTTCTAGTCTTACTAGCCATTTTGATAGTTTTATACTGATATTTTGATTTACTAAAACTAAAGTCACACAGATCTGTCATTGCAGAAAATATTTATAACACAAGGAAAATCTAAATTATACGTACTCTAACACTATATTAAAAAAGTCGCACAAATCTGTCTTTGCAGAAAATATTTATAAAACAACTACAAGGAAATACTAAATTAATTTACAGAGTTATATTTACACAATCCTAATTTTAATATACTATGCACAAACCAATTCACTTAAATCCAAACAAACACTCTCAAGTTTCAACACCTTATTAGTTATTAGTAATTACACTCAAGTACGTAGTCGCGATCACGCAAAAGTTTAAAACAATCTGTCACTTAAGCGCTAAAAACGTTACTAACATTAATAATTTGTAGTTTAAAAAAGCATTTAAGCAACTAACGAAAGCAACAACCCTAATAAATTAAATGTTGAATATTTAAAGCAAAGTGTATTGCTTTTAGGCATACTGGATATAGTTGGATTGACAAAACTTATGAATAAAAAAACAAAAGAAATTCAATCTTATGTTTCAGAAATTAAAATCTGTTTTAAAATTAAATCCTTTATCGTTACAGTTGTCCGCCGATTCTCGGCAAAAAAGTCTAAAATAAGCAATTAATGTTAAGTGTAGGCTTGAGACGTATTTATCGTCGCTGCTACAAATACTAAGTATTTAAAAGTCACAGTCTGTAACAGTGACAAGTTTTCAAAAATACCAGTGACTGACGTGATTACTCGTTTGACAGAATAAATACCAAGTACTATAATAGTAGTGCTTACTAGTCACTACTAGTATTTGGCGATACTGACAGCTGACTGATACTTTTCTTCTCCCTCATCAAAGTCACTAATGCGAAAATAATAGGTCTATCTCGCTTATGCATAGGAGGGGCCCCGAGATAAAACGAGACAAACCTAGTATTTTGTTATAATTTACTCGCACAAACAAATAAAGCATTAGCACTAATTAGCAATAATTGTTAAGAAAATAATACATAAAAAATAATATCATATCTAAAAGGTATATTTAGTATTTTCGACTTATTATTAATTAACACGTTAATAAAATGAATAAAATCTCTACCGGAAGTTACCGGCCGTAAACACAGTTGTTATCGCCATTTTTGTTCACATTAAAATAAAAGAGTCAGATGATTATAATATATTTTATACTTAGTAAGAAATTAAAATTGATTTAAAATATCTTATAACGTATTCACGTTTTATAAAATCTATTTAATAAGTAATAATCTATTTTACGAAACCAGATGGAAGTTAATTAGTCGGAAAGGACGCTACCGCCGCGCCATCTAGTATCGTATCCATTACTTGTATGCTATGGTCGATCTTCCTAATAAAAGTCAATACAATTACTAATTGATTGTAAAACCACTTAAAATGGTGCTAAACGAGAATAATTAATAATATAATAAATGATAATTATATTAAACCTTGTTATTTATTTGTAGTATTATTGTATATAATGATTGTTATGAAATTAGTTTGATAAAATTATTTCTTATTGGGAGTTGATTTGACTTGGCCATAGAATTAGTACGTAAATTCAAACTCGAAATCTAATCATACTTGGTGCTAGATAGTAAATAAAGTTAAGTGTGGTTTTAACTGACTAATTATTGTTTGACTCTCAATTTCTTCGGCGTGTGTGGGAAAAACGATCACAAGTGTAAATTATAAATGTGCATAGTTAGACTATTTGTAAATAAAAGTAAATAGTGTTAGTTAGTTTTAATATCGTATTTTTTTAACAAAATGG
The DNA here is from genome assembly GCA_905231865.2 of Boloria selene. Lineage (NCBI taxonomy): Eukaryota > Metazoa > Arthropoda > Insecta > Lepidoptera > Nymphalidae > Boloria > Boloria selene. The sequence continues at coordinate 115,422 of HG993158.1, read as the reverse complement.
CGAGTAGAAAATCCAGTATGGTTTGGGATCACTTCCAAGACGTAGGCAATAGTTTTGCAGTATGTAACATTTGCAGAACTAAATTATCGTTTAAAACGTCGGTGTCAAATTTAAAAAAACATTTTGAAAGAAAACATCCTACCGTACAGATGGTAGGTAGAATATCAGAGAACACTGTTGTTGCCGCGGGAAACGACCTCATTTCGGCACCTTCTTCTTCTACCGAAATAAATAATCCACCCCAAGTAGAGACAACATCCTCAGTTGACCAGGCTGCACCCCCACTAGTTACCACCCGCAGATCCAACCTAACTATCACATCTTATTTACCGCGAAAAAGAACAGCTCAGGATAAGAAACAAATAGATAGAAAGGTTATGGGTTTATTTACGCACGATTTTCACCCTTTTAGAATTGTTGAGCAGAGAGGTTTTAAAGAACTGATAAACTTCGCTTTCCCCGGTTATACTATACCATCCAGAAAATATTTTGCTAATGGGATGCTCCCGGCAGAGTACGAAAAAATAAAAGCTGAATTAAAAGGAAAAATAGCAATTGAAGTAAAATCCGTGACAGTTACAGTAGATATTTGGACATCATCCACTAACGACTCATATATGGCCATAACGGTCATTACATAGAAGAAAAAATGTGCACATTAAAATCTTTTCTTTTGGATTGCACTCCTTTAGAAGGAAACCACACAGGGCAAAATTTAGCTAGAGATATAAAACGAATTTGCGACGAATGGCAAATAACAAATAAAATTTTGATTGGAGTGTCCGACAATGGTAGGAATATAAAAAATGCAATAGAGAAGGAGTTGGGCTGGAAACATTTTCCATGTTATGCACATACATTAAATTTGGTAATCCAAGATGCGTTACAAAAAAATGAGGATATATATGAGATAATAGAAAAAATTAAAGGTATAGTTCGACATTTCAAGAAAAGTACTGTGGCTTGGGAAAAATTAAAAAAATATCAAGAACAGGAAGGGGGAACTGCCAAACGACCTATACAGGAAGTGTCAACGAGGTGGAATTCCACCTATTTTATGCTTAAAAGGATGGTACAAATTAAAGAACATGTGAATAGTGCTATGGCTAATCTTGGTATGGAAGTGGTTCCTGAATATGAGTGGACGGTGTGTCAAGACCTCTGCAAAGTTTTGGAACCATGTGAAGAAGTGACCAGAGAGATAAGCGGGCAGAAATACCTCACAGGGAGTATCGTCATACCTATCACTGTAGGATTGCGAAAGACGTTGGAATATTTAGAAAATCTAACTCTTATTACTGCCGTGGAAAGAGTACGGCAAGATCTTCTAAGTGGATTAAAAAATAGATTCCTGAACCTAGAAAGGAGCAAAACATTTTGCAACTGTACATTTTTAGATCCGCGGTTTAAACTGTATTTTGAAGATGCCTCAATTGCCGAAGAAACTAAAAGGCGAATAATTACGTTAATTAGTTTACAGCCCGGATTTGTTGAACATGTAGCTCCGCCTTCAAATTCCAGTGTATCTCGGCCTAACCAACTTATAAATTCTATCTGGCAGGACTATCACGCAAAAATGGCAAACCATCAGCCCGATGGCACACCACTTTCGCGTGCTATTGTCGAGGTACAGAGATATCTCGACGAACCTGTTTTGGCCAGACATGACTGTCCTTTAAAGTGGTGGAAAGCCCATGAAGTGGTTTATCCAAATTTATATTCATTAGCAATCACCAAATTAAATGCTATAGCTTCTTCTGTGCCATGTGAACGGGTTTTTTCTGCTGCTGGAAATTTACTAACAGAACGAAGAACTCGTCTAGGTTGCAGAAAAGTGCAACAATTGCTGTTCTTACACGTAAATAAAGAATAATATATATTGAAGTTTTAAATTGTATCTATTACAAAAAAAGCCTTCCTCGATAAATGATCTATCCAACATAAAAAGAATTTTTCAAATCGTTCCAGTAGTTCCTGAGATTATCGCGTTCAACCAAACAAACAAACAAACTCTTCAGCTTTATAATATTAGTAAGGATAATTTAAGTAGGTACTATCTACTTTGTACTTTCAATAAATTGTCAACCTGTTATAAGAATGAAGAAGAGTTTTCATTTTATTTTACTAATAGTGCCTACTTAATTGTTTAGACTCAAGAATCTAGAAATTTTACATGTTGGTTGGTTCCTATATATAGCTATCTATTGTAATTTGTAAGTAGGTACTAAGAGAGGAAATTTGAAATTCGCGCTGTTCCCATTGCCAAATCACAACGTCGCTAGTTGTGACACTAATACTATCAATCCTTTTTACTAGTTGCTAATATAGCGATTTTCGATCCCTATTATTTTGTCACCGATATTTGTCACTAGTATTTTTAAATCACAGTCACAGTGATACTTAGTATCTTCATTTACCTAGTATGACCCACCTCTAGTTAAGTGCTTAAATTAACCAACATGCTTATATGCTTAAATTAAAAAGTCTGCTTCATTAAACGCTTATCGTTTAAACGCTCACTTCTACGTCTGAGTATCTTCCACTAGTTTAGCAAAATCAGATTTGCAGTTGGAGATTGCCAGCCTTAAAGAATCCAATGTATGAGCGTTTGTCAAGCGAGAACGGTGTTTACTTTTTGTTTGCTTTAAGTAGGAAAATGCTGACTCACATAAATATGTTGAACCAAAACACGAATGAAGTTGTTCAACACATTTCTTCAAATTTGGATATTTTTCGTTGGAAACCAATGCCCAGAAATCTTGACCAGAGGATGACCTTGCTAAGATATATGTCGCAGCGCAGAGTAATAATTTCGTTTTGTAACATCATGTGCTCCATTTGAAATGTATTTGTAAATTTTGTAGCCAATTCATAGATATCACTATGATCAATGGAATCATTGAACGGATAACTGATTAATTGAACCAAGTTCTCAATTTTTCTGAAATCACCAAAGCGAATTTCGAAGTCTGCTACCACTGCCCTAATTTCTGTCGTATATTTATCAAAAATGTAATTTTAGGTAGGATGTTTTTCCATATGATCCTTGATGTTAACAAATTGTTAAAATTTTTCTTCTCTATGTAAACTATCATAGACGCTGCTGACATTGAAACGCTGCAATAGAACTCATCATTTCTGTTAATGTTTTATTCTTGCCTTGTAGATTCAGATTTAATGTACTCAGTTTTCCAGTAAAATCTGCCAATAAAGCTCAATCACTTTGCCATTCTAAATCACACAATTGCTGATAATTATCACCCCTTTCATCAAGAAATTTTATTATTTCGTCCAATAGATCGCGAAATCTTTGCAAAAACTTGCCTCGACTCAACCACCTTACATCAGTGTGTATTAAAATGAATGCACCCATTGATGTAAAGTTTATTTATCTGTCAACGCAACAAATATTGTTTTCATATTAGCCAATAGCCGCTATGCGTCGTGTCACTACTGTAAAAATGTAAAATTGTATTCACAAATATATATAATAAAAATAAAAATCGTCGTCCATCTTGCACTGTAGTGTGTCTCATTTCCCACAAAAACTAAATAGATATCTTCAAAACCTCTTCCAAAAGGTTATGGGCCCAGATCCCGCTCACAGGAGTCAGATCTTCACGAATAATCTATTTTGGGGTCGCTGCGGTATCAGCAGCTAAAACGACAACGACGAGTAGAAAATTCCAAGCAGGAAAACGTCGCGTCGGGCGGACCGGTAAAGGTACCAATCTCAACTGGAGATGATTAAAAGGCATTGCGGTATAGCAATAATATCATGGAACTCTTGGGAAACACGCCAGCAGTTGGTTTTGTCGGCCAGCAACAATTACTGGAAGGCGTCGAAAACTGGAGCACGTGGTCATACAAAATCAAGAAAATCCTAAGGGCGGCAGATCTTCTAAGCATCGTGGACGGTACACTCAAGCCTCTTTCAGATGAAAAGGTAGAGGAATACGAAAAATGGATGAACAAGGACGCCAAAGTCAAAGTATTTTGGTCACACGCATTTCTGAAAAAGTACTATCGCAAATTGTGAGCTGCCAAACGTCGAAGGAAATTTGGAGCAAGCTTCACACAGTATTCGAGCAACGGGGAGAATTGTCGGTTCACATTCTCCAACAGAAATTTTTCTCAATGACATTTGAAGAAAAAGAAACAGTTACGGAATTTTTAGGCAGATTCGAGAGTCTGCTAAGTAAGCTGAAAAACGTCAAAGCAGAAGTCAGTACAAGCCTAGGTTAGTAGCTAGGGGTTTTGAGCAATCAGACACTGATTTAGAAGTATACTCTCCGGTAGCTAAATAACCAACATTTAGAGTATTTATGGCCGTAGCCAATAAACTACAACTTCCAGTCCATCAAATGGATGTGGTAGGTGCTTTCTTACATGGTGATATAGATGAAATGGTATACCTAAAGCTACCAAATGGAAAAATATGTAAATTGAATAAATCCCTATACGGTTTGAAAAGTTCACCCAAATGTTGGAATAGAAAGTTTGATGAGTTCATGACCAAAGAAAATTTCAATAGATCCAAAAACGATTATTGTTTATATTATAGGAAACTAAATGGATGTGAACTATATGTCTTACTATTTGTAGACGATATACTTATGTTTTGTTCTGAAAATAAGGTTCTAAAAATTTCAAAACAGAGTTGCACAATAACTTTAAAATGAAGGACTTAGGGTTAGCAACTAGCTATCTAGGCATAGACATCAAGCAAGAAAAAACCAGAACAACAATCAGTCAGAAGACATATTTAACTAAAGTCTTGGAACGTTTAAATATGTGAAACTGCAAACCAATATCAACTCCATTACACCAGAATTACTAGTTTGATTTGTTGAGAAGGGAAAAATCTGAAAATCCAATAATAGAAAGAAAGTGTAGACAACTTATAGGTAGCCTTATGTATGCAGTATGTGGTACTCGACCAGATTTATGTGTATCAGTTCATTTTCTTAGTAGATACCAACACTGTGCTAGTGTTATGTTGTACAAGTCATTAAAACGTATTTTGCGGTATATAAAAGGAACCTTAGATTTTGCATTAGTGTACAGCAGCACGGGCACAGGAATGAAGGCTTTGTAGACTCAGACTGGGCTGGTGACACCCAAGACAGAAAGTTTACAACAGGTTATATTTTTAAAGTATTCAATTGTAGTGTAGTGTGGTGTTGTAAGAAACAACTCAGTGTATCACTATCATCCACTGAATCTGAATACATTGCATTAAGTATGGCTGTAACAGAAGCATGTTGGTTAAAGAATTTGTTATGTGATTTCAATATTGTCACTAATGATGTGATTGTTTATGAAGATAACCGGTCAGTAATAAAATTGGCTTTCAACAATGAAAGTAATAAAAGGCTTAAACACTTGGATATCAGATATCACTTCATTATTGACAAAATAAAAGAAAAATGTATATCTTTACAGTATATTAAAACAGAAGATAACCTGGCAGATTTGCTCACTAAACCTTTAGGTAAAACTTTGTTTGAAAAGTTTGTCAAGTTATTGTATTAGAACTTAAGCTATTGTGTGAAATGTAAATGTTTAGGTTATTATTTATATATCAGCTGGTCATGCATTAAAAAGTAAAGTAAATAAGTTAAGATAGTTCTTAAAGAGGTTAAATTGTTAATTAGATGCATAGCCAGCCAAGTTAAGTTTCTCTGTGTAATTGAAGTATAGTGGGAGTACAGTAAAACATAGAATGTAAGGATAGAAAGTAAATATTTGTTGAGGGGGGTATTAAAATGAATGCACCCACCCATCAGTGTTGCCAACTATACGGATTTCTCCGCATTTATACGGATTTTGAACTTCGCATACGGATGACATTCACATACAGATTTTTATACGGATTTCTACGTTCAGAATTAAAATAATAGTAATGATATTTTTTTTATTAACAATAGGTACTTAAGGTAATAACACATTTCATGTTGAAAATTTAGTATTCTATTTTAGGGAATTTCATTCGTTAATATGGCAACATTGATTAATAGTGAACGGGGAATTCCCGAATATTCTTTGTTCTGGTACAAAATTACCAATTTGAACGAAGGCTATAGAAGAGCTTTGCTTTGTTTCATTCATTTCAATTAATTTGTTCCTTTTGGCGAGACGTCTTTTCACGCTTTCATCCGCTTTATAATCAAGTGTTAATATAGTGAACGGTGTGCATTATGTCGAACAAAAGACAACGTATCCTACAATATTTCAATGTTAGTTGGTTAGAAGAAGCTGGATTTAAGACTTGGCTGGCACGCAGTACTAAAGGTGACAACTTTGCTTATTGCAAACTATGTTCGACCGATCTTTCGATTGCTACAGGAGGTAAAAACGATATTTACAAACATAGTAAAACGGCAAAACATCAGAATGCCACTCCTAGTACCTCACAACAATCTATGTCTTCTTTTGTTTATAAAAAAGAAGACATGGACCGTGTGAAAGAAGGCGAAATACTGTTATCAACTTTTGTGGCCGAGCATAACATATCTATGAACGCTATGGAACACCTTCCGAAATTAATTGAAAGAATATGCTCTGATTCGGAGATTGCAAAAAAAATTATGTGTGGAAGAACTAAAACTACTGCGATAATTAAATCAGTCACAGGCGCATACGCTAAAGACCAAATTATACATATTGGACGAAAGTACAGATAGGGGCTGTATAAAACATCTTTGCATGATAGCGAGATTTTTTAAAGACGGTAAAGTTATTGATGCCTTCTTAGGCTTAATCCCTCTCCACGATGCCACTGCCCAAAAGCTCTACGAGCATATAATAACTTTTTTTAATGACAATGCAATTCCATATAAGGACAACATGATAGGATATGCTGCCGATGGCGCTAACACAATGATGGGTAGTGTAAATTCTCTCCTCACTAGATTTAAATCGGATATACCACACTTATATGTTGTTAAATGTATTTGTCATTTCTTTCACCTGTGCGCATCATACGCCTGCCTAAAACTGCCCAGGGAACCGGAAGATTTAATGAGAGACGTTTACAACTATATTAGTAACAGTCCTAAAAGAATAGCAACTTTAAAAGAATTTCAAGAATATGTTGATTTAAAGCCCCATAAGCTATTACATCAAAGCCAAACTAGGTGGCTCTCACTTCGTGCAGCTGTTTCACGTATTTTGGAACAATATGAAGCCCTCATATTATTCTTTACAGAAGCAGCCTTTTCTGATAGACTGAAATCAGCAGAAACAATTTTGCATATGTTCAAAAACCCCTACAATAAATTGTATTTAGAATTTTTAGAGTTCTCTCTGGAAATATTTACCAATATTAATAAAACTATGCAGTCCGAACACCCACAAATACACAAGTTACACGAGACCATATGCAGAACATACCGTAACCTATTAGATTGTTATATGAATGATTCGTATTTATCAAGAACTGAACTTAAAAATGTTAACAACGAAAACCCCCGAAATTTTAAATCGATCGAAAATATTTATTTGGGAACTAAAGTAGCTGTTCATTTATCAGATTCGAATCTTACTGACGACAACGTTAAAACGTTTAAACTGAAATGTCTTGATTTTTATATCGAAGCTGCAAGACAAATGAAAATGCGCTATGATTTTGGGAACGAGGTAGTTAAAGGCCTGGAATTTTTAAGCCCCGAAGTAGTGGCATCACGCAGAATAGAGTCAATAGTACAGATGGCGCTTCACTTTCCAAATTTAGTAGAACAAGAAAATATGCAAGCGCTAGATACAGAATGGAGAGATTTAAGAAATGATTCCAAGATAAAAGCAGCTACAAACGAAGATATGGAAAAGTATTGGCAGAGAATTATCACGACCGTGAAACCTGCTGATGGAAATTTGCTGTATCCACAACTATCAAAATTTATTACGTCGTTGCTAAGTTTGCCACATTCCAGTGCAGCTGTGGAAAGAATTTTCTCAGCTATCAATATTATAAAAACGAAACAACGAAACCAGTTATCTACTGAAACAATAGAGGGTCTGCTATATACTAAACAATTGTTAGGCAGCGCAGACTGTTTTGATTTCGAAGTAAATTCATCAATTATAAAAAAAATGAAGACGAAAGCAATGTATGATTTTAAATAGGTCAAATCTTTGGCATTAAATGTCTTTTAATTTTGGCATAAAATAACATTAAACATATCTTTTTTATTAAAACTAAAACGTAAGTTACGGAACCCTAATCCAACGGATATGCTGACTGGTAGAAATCGATGGAAGCTTCCCAGGCGACCACCGCGCGAGTTTCCCGTATTGGCGAGTTCTTAGTATTAGCTTCACAATAACCATTGTTTCAGTTTAAGCCAATTTTATTAATTGTAAGATTATTTTAGGGTACTCTTTGTTCACACTTCGAATAAAGCGGTCGTTAGTTTAAGATAATTAATTATTGTATTAATTAATAAATAATTAACAATTTATCGGTTTTTTTTCGACCTCCTGCCTGCTGCAAACGTAATTGGCGCAGTCGGTAGGATTTTCGCGGGCCGGTTCGCGATCGGTTTAAATTAATTACTCGATAATTATCATCGTCGCGTGCCGCCCGGGTGACTATCGAGCACCGTTCGAGAATCCAGAATCTACGGACCTGTGGCAGCCGGGAGTGGAATCCAACAAACGATTCAACTGAAAAGAGACCAGATAATGCAGTTTATGTGAGTACATAAGAATTGTTCTCGTGTTGCTCCTTTCTAGACCTAAGCCTATCCATAAGTTACCAAAATTTTCCATCCTAAAGCATCTAGGATCCGAGAGCCTCAATCTAGGCAGGCCCGTCGGTTAGGGATAGATAGCATAAGAAATATTAATTCGGAAGAAATTAAAGATTCTAACTTAGATTGTAGTTCTTCTAATTTAATTAATATAATTAATATGTCTCACGATCCGGACGTCATATTTAAGGCCCTCCGCCTTGTCCCGGAGTTCGACGGGAACCCAAATATTTTAACTCGATTTATTCAAATTTGTGACCAGTTAGCGATCCAATATCTTAGCGAATTACCAGGTAGTGAATTTTCTAACATATGCCTACTGAATGGAATTTTAAATAAAATAACAGGCACAGCAGCAAGTAAAATTAATTCAAACGGAATACCCGACAGTTGGCTAGGAATTAAAACACTTTTAATTAATAACTTTTCCGATCAAAGGGATGAGACCGCCCTCTACAATGATCTCTCCTTAGCCACACAGGGCAATAGAAGCCCTCAAGAATTCTATGACCATTGTCAAAATTTGTTTAGCACGTTAATGACTTACGTTAAACTGCATGAGACACTATCCACCACTATTGAAGCAAAGCGTGATTTGTATAAAAAAGTAACTATGCAGGCCTATGTTCGTGGTCTCAAGAAACCATTAGGGTCCCGCATTCGTTGTATGCGACCACCAACAATAGAAAAAGCTCTTGAATATGTAAAGGAAGAACTTAATACTATGTACATGCATAGCCGTTACGAGGTTTCAAAATCTAACAAAACCATAACCACTATACCCAACGCTTCTCACCACACATTCACACCACGCATATTTCCACCAAGTATACCTACACAGAATAACTGGCCGGGCACTGGCAATCATGCAGGACAGAGACTATTTAGACCTAACACACAGCCTTTTAAACTCAACGATGAACACCAACGCTCTAGACAACCCACCCACACACAAAGAATGTTCGGTGCACCACCTCCGAACTACAACCCTAACAGTCATATGTTTAGGTTACCGCCTCGAAATAATATTACACAGAGGCCTAATCAAGGCAATGGATTTCCTAGACCTATGAGTGGCGTGAGCCACTTTGTGCCTCGACCGCTGCCTCCAACACAGCATACACCTACAGGACATAATTGGCAAAATTATGGTAACCCTCCCCCAAGAAATTATTTTAAACCAAGAGAAATAAACTTTAATAATTGCGAATACGATTACGACTCGTACGATTATTACATAGATTTTGAACCTTATTATAACAGCGATGAATTCATGGAACGCCCCTATGACTATGAAATTTATTCCCAAAATTATGATGATAATCACACTACGTCACGAATAGAAACTAATAATGAGAGTACACCTGACGATAATGAACAGGATTTTCAGAAAATCTCCAAATCCGACACCTTAAAATAGAAATAAATCTACATACACAACGTCACCTTCCATATATTCAGATATTATCGCCACCATTAAAATTATTAATAGATACGGGAGCCAACCAATCCTTTTTAAGTCCAGCAGTTGTGGAAAAATATTTATATAATTTCCCGTTAAACTACGATCCGTTCGAAGTATGTAATGTTCATGCCAAAACTAGAAGTAACTATTCAATAACCATACCAAGCTTTAATGAATTTAATGACTCGAATAATATAACATTTTATGTATACAAATTTCACGACTTTTTCGATGGAACTGACTTATTAGACAAATGGGAAGCAGTAATAGATTATAAAAATAAGACTTTAATTACTAAAACGGCTTCAAACCCCATATACGTACATGATTCCCGTAATCAAAATTTATATGAAGATATAATCCCAGCAGGTCAATCGAAATTGTTAAAAATCCCTATTAATATGCACGATGGCGAAGCATACATAAAAGAACAAAAAATTTCAAATTGCGTAATTAGTGAATGTCTAACGTCAGTCAGGAATAGCAGGGGTATTGTAGAAGTTAAAAACCCCAGTAGGAGTGATGTAATATTTTCAATGGACCAAGCCATCTCTGCTGAAATTAACAATATAAATTTCACTTGCACTGAACAATCACAACGTGTAAAAGACGTACTGACGCGACTTCGTACAGAGCATCTTAACGTCGAGGAACGTAAAAACTTAGAACTATTGTGTACTCAGTACGCTGATGTATTTTATCTAGAAGGCGAGCCACTTACATTTACAAATAAAATAAAACACTCAATTAAAACCACCGATGAAGTCCCCGTTCACACGAAAAGCTATAGATACCCATACGTTCATAGACAGGAGGTACAGGAACAAATAGGTAAAATGCTCGATCAGGGAATAATAAGACCCTCTAATTCGGCTTGGAGCTCACCTATTTGGGTTGTGCCCAAGAAGGTCGACGCATCCGGTAAAAGAAAATGGCGAATAGTAGTTGATTTTCGCAAATTAAACGAAAAAACGATAGATGACAAATATCCAATCCCTAACATAAATGACGTATTAGATAAATTAGGAAAATGCCAGTATTTTACAACTTTAGATTTAGCTAGCGGATTTTATCAGGTACAGACAGATCCTCAAGATATACATAAAACAGCATTTAACGTAGAGCATGGACATTATGAATTCCTTCGTATGCCCATGGGATTAAAAAATTCTCCGGCGACCTTTCAGCGAGTAATGGATGATGTGCTGAAAGGCCTACAAAACTCTATTTGCCTAGTCTATATGGATGATATTATTGTCTATAGTACATCCCTACAAGAGCACATAGTAAATTTACAAAAAGTTTTTCAGAGACTCCGAGAATCCAACTTTAAAATCCAAATGGATAAATCGGAATTCTTAAAACATGAAACAGCTTTTCTAGGTCATATTATAAGCGCAGACGGAGTAAAACCTAACCCCGAAAAAATAGCTGCAATAGAAAAATACCCCATACCAAAAACACCAAAAGAAATAAAACAATTCCTAGGCTTAGTTGGATACTATCGTAAATTTATTCCGGATTTTGCAAAACTAACAAAACCGCTTACACAATGTCTAAAAAAGGGTAGGAAAATTATTTTAAATGATGAATATATATCAAGCTTTGAAAAATGTAAAACAGTTTTAACAAATGATCCAATACTTCAATACCCTGATTTTAATAAAGAATTTAACCTGACAACCGATGCATCTAACGTGGCCATAGGCGCTATTTTATCACAAGGCCCTATAGGATCCGATAGACCAATTTGTTATGCTTCTAGGACTCTTAACGACAGTGAACAAAACTATAGTACCATAGAAAAAGAGTTATTGGCCATAGTTTGGGCTACAAAATACTTTAGGCCTTACTTATTTGGTAGAAAATTTCAGATAGTCACAGACCATAAGCCATTGCAATGGATGATGAATTTAAAGGAACCGAATTCACGACTTACAAGATGGCGGTTACGCTTAAGCGAATATGATTATACAGTAATATACAAAAAAGGTAAGAATAATACTAACGCGGACGCTCTCTCCAGAATAGAAATACACACGGGAGAAACAAAATCATTAATAGAAGAAATCGATGAGTTAAATTCACTATTAGGTAATCCATCGGATAGCTTACGCAGAGAATCAAATTCTTCTACGATATCTGTTCCTGAAAATTCAAACGCTTCGACAATTACCGCATCTCACCAATCTAACTCTTCTACATTAACGGCACACAGTAGTCACGAAAACCCTATTTTAGACATACCGATTACTGATGAACCTCTTAATAGATTTCATAGACAAGTAATCTTTACTATAGTTGACGGTATAAAAAGAAAACCCGCAGCATCAAAGCCTTTCGAAAAACACACTCGAATCAACATCCAGTTGAGTAAAACTAATTTAGAGGAAGATTTAATTAACGCCGTAAAGGAATACATTAGTCCTAAAATTAAGACAGGTATTTTAGTTAATCCTATTTCAGATATGTATACAATAATTCCAATTTTACAAAGTAAATTTAAATCATCTGCAATGAATTTAGTCTTAGTAAAAACTGAAATAGAGAACGTTAAAGAATACCCTAGACAGCAGGAAATTATTCGTCATTATCATGAGGGTAAAACAAATCACCGGGGAATCAATGAAACCTATTTATCATTATCGCGAATTTACTTTTGGCCAAAAATGAAGGATCACATAACTAAATTCATCACAGAATGTACTATATGCGGACAAGCTAAGTACGATCGAAATCCGGTCAGACCTCAATTTAATATTGTACCTCCAGCGACAAAACCATTTGAGATTATTCACATAGACTTACTGACAGTACAGAATATCAAATACGTGACTTTCATTGACAGTTTTACCAAATACGGACAAGCTTATTACTTACGTGACGGAACAGCTGTTAGTGTACTACAAGCCCTTTTACAATATTGTACCCACCATGGCGTCCCTATGACTATTATTACAGACAACGGAACAGAATTTGCTAACCAATTATTTAACGAATTTACTAGACTTCACAAAATTAACCACCACAAAACCTTAGCTCATTCTCCTAATGGCAACGGAAATATTGAAAAATTTCACTCGACTCTCCTTGAGCATATACGACTTTTAAAATTACAACATAAAGACGAACCCATTGTAAATCTTATGCCCTACGCTTTAATAGCCTACAATAGTTCTATACATAGCTTCACGAGATGTAGACCCTTTGATTTGTTAAACGGACACTTTGACCCTAGATACTGTCTTGACATTGACCTTACTCAACAAATGTTACAGCAATACTCACAGACGCATAAAGAGCGGATGAAAAAAGTATATGACATCGTTAACCAATCGTCCCTTAGTAATCGAACGACCCTAATCGAGAATAGGAATAGGACACGCGAACCTGAGATAGAATATGCACCCGGTCAGCAGATCTTTGTAAGGAACCCATTAGCTGAAAGACAAAAAACAGCCCCAAGATATACGCAGGACACTGTCCTCGCCGATTTACCTATACATATTTACACTAAAAAGAAACGAGGCCCTATAGCAAAGTCACGACTAAAGCGAATCCCTAAAGCAGCGAATTTGTTACAGAATCCTGGTGCTCATGATACTACCCCTGGTACATCTTCAGGAAATTAAATTCGAGAGTCTTGATGATGGACCTGGAATACTTCCCTACAAACTTGGACCGATGAAAGTAACAACACATTATCACACATTCTTACAATACATAAAACTCGACGACATAGAAGATAAAACACACAGCCTACAAAATCATTTACACAATTATCAGAATCAATTACCTAAGGATACATATTCAGTATATGAAATTCAAATAAATTACTTGCTCAACAAATTAGACGAGATATTATATCAAATTAAATCCTTACAACCCACCAGGTCTAAAAGAGGGATCATTGATGGACTCGGAACAGTTATAAAAAGTATTACAGGAAACTTAGATTATACGGATGCTTTAAGGTATAATGAAGCTATAAAATTATTAGAAGGTAATCAGGAAAAGATAACAAATGAACTTAATAATCAGTTAAGCATAAGCAAAGAGTGGATCACTAAATATAATAGCGTTTTGACTCAGCTAGTAGAAAATCAAAGTAAAATTAATAATACCTTATTGTTAATACTTGCTGACCGTATAAATGATACAACTTTAATTAAATATGCCAAATTTGCCAAACTTTTAGTAATACTAAGTGAGAACATAGACGATTTAATGAACGAATTACTAAGAATAGAAAATAGTTTAGCTTTTATACATGCATCAAGCACGCATCATTCCATGATTAGTATAGATATATTAAGTTCAATGATAGATAAGCTTAAGAATCTCTACGGAAAAGAGAGTATTTTAAGTTTAGAATTAAGAGAATATTATAATATAATCCAACTAGCTTCTTATTATGCTAATAATCAAATAGTTTTTATATTCCGCTTTCCTATTATTTCTAAAGATAATTTTTTATTATATAGATTAGCAGTAGTCCCTAATAGAAAATCCCAGGCTCTCATCCCATCCTCTCCTTTCATTGCAACTAACGAGAATTCATTCGTGTACATAGAGGCCGAATGCCCGAAACATAGCAGCTGGTATCTCTGCGAAATGGAACTCAATCATCAGATTCGTACAAATCCAGATTGTATCCACGAGCTAATTCATAAACAGATTTTGAAGGAATCCTGTCACTTAACTACAGTCAATCTTTTACGAGAATCAATGGAGAAACTGGACGATATGCACTACCTTATATCGTTCCCCCAGCATCAAAAGATAGAAATATCATGCGGCAAACAGGAATTTACTTCATTAAAAGGCAGCTACCTCATAACTATACCCCTAGGATGCAAAATTATATCCGAAGAATTTACGTTAATTAACAACAACAACGAAGTGAGAGGACAGCCCTTAAAATTGATGAAGATATCCGATGAAATTGCACACCTAGATACAACTATTAATATATCATCTATAAATATCCAAGGACTCCATAAACTCAAGGACAAAATTATGGTACAATCACCGCTACAAATAGATCACGAAAAAGATACTACAGTATACCATACAACCATACCAGTCTACGTAATATTATTCAGTGCAGGTGCACTTATCATTTTAGTACACTATAGAAAGTATAAGAAAACTACTGCAAAGAAGGAAGAAATTTTAGAAAATGGAGATAACCCAGAGAATCTTAAGGACACAAGTATCCCGGCAACTTTTTCGCTCAACATTCTCAAATAGTTGCCCCTCTAGGGGTGGAGGAGTTACGGAACCCTAATCCAACGGATATGCTAACTGGTAGAAATCGATGGAAGCTTCCCAGGCGACCACCGCGCGAGTTTCCCATATTGGCGAGTTCTTAGTATTAGCTTCACAATAACCATTGTTTCAGTTAAAGCCAATTTTATTAATTGTAAGATTATTTTAGGGTACTCTTTGTTCACACTTCGAATAAAGCGGTCGTTAGTTTAAGATAATTAATTATTGTATTAATTAATAAATAATTAACAATTTATCGGTTTTTTTTCGACCTCCTGCCTGCTGCAAACGTAATTCGTACTTAAATAACATTAATAACATCTTGTGTTTTTGTTTTGCAACTGCTATTTTTATATTAAAATTTATTTATATGTATAGATTATACTAAGTTAATAATCTTTTTAGATTAAGGTTTTTCTATAAATTGTCTATATTAGTAGGTATTAATTTTTAGTATCTTGTTTGTTCTTCCTCTTTATATTAAATATTATAGACATACGGAATTTATACGGATTTTTATTGACCTAGTACAGATTTTACTTTATAAAAGGTTGGCAACACTGCCACCCATTGATGTAAAATTTATTTATCTGTGAACGCAACAAATATTGTTTTCATATTAGCCAATAGCCGCTATGCTATATAATGTAAAATTGTATTCCCAAATATATATAATTAAAATCGTCGTCTATCTTGCACTGTAGTGTGTCTAATTTCCCACAAAACCCAAATAGTATCTTCAAAACCTTTTCCAAAAGTGTGCATTGCCAATTCTGATTCCTTCTCATCTAATTGCTGTTTAAAGAGCCGCCTTTGAAGAGATTTTCCCTTTATGGAATTTACAATCTTAAAAGATCCATCACATGTTTCGTGTTTAATCTCTTACTAGCCAGTACTTGTTGATGAATTATGCATTAGTAGCTAATGAAGTCTGGAAAATCTTCGTCTTTGTGACAAAGAGCAATAAAACCATTATGAATACCTGTCATTGCAGGAGCTCCATCAGTTGTCATTGATACCAGTTTATACATGCATAGCTTAATCTGGCAAATATATGCTTTAAATTCCGTGAATATATCAAGGCCACGAGTTTTTCCTTTTAAGGAAATCATACCTAGCAATTCTTCTTTGGTCGAGAAATCTTCGAAGACCATCCGAATAAAAACAAGTAATTGTGCAGTATCAGTGACATCTGTTGACTCGTCAATTTGAAGCGAAAAAGCAACGCAGCGGGCGATATCCTTTTGTAGTTGTTCGTTTAAGTTTTTACTTATTATTTCTATACGGCGCATCACAGTATTTCGTGACAGCTTTTTTAATTTCGTTTTTATTTATGAAATTCACGAACAGAAAATCTGACACTTCTTCGAAGATTTCTTTGATGCTCGGAAAAAGGTTTGCACTTTTGTGCAATTCTGTAGCTTACTTGGAAAGAAGCTTCAGATGCAGCTTTACTTTGCTGAATAGGCCCAGAAAACATGTTTTCTTGGATTTTTAATTGCGACTTTACTTTGCTCGCAATTTACTCTTTCTTATTTCGCATGCATTGTGTTAAAATGTCGCTCTAAATTATTATTTCAAGTTCAAGTTCAAGTACGCGTCAAAATTGAAAGGCACGGTGCGCCAGCACGGCGGTCGGCAGCGGTCCCCGTACCAGTCATAGCCCGACGTTCTAACGCGAAGCCCGTGCCACCTTTTATAAATTCTGTACCTATTCATAACCGTAGTTTTCCGTAATCTCATGCAATATTTTATCTATTTTAAATCTTCCTTCTTCTCATCTTCACTACTTGTAAATTGTTTCCTAACTATACTTACTCTGTTGCTATGTATTATCTTGTGTGCTGAATATAACTTCAACTATCTTCAAATCAATTTTTTATCTCTGCTTCCATAATTCATCGAACAAGCGAACATGCCCAAGTAGACGTACTTTTAATTTTATTATTATAATTTTTTTAAATATATTTTATTATACGAGTATTTTGTTCAAAATGTCGAAATTAAATTCAAAAAAAAGAATTGAGAGAAATCAGAAACGAAGAGGAGATCCCATTGAATACCATATTAAAATTCATAAAACCTTTTACCGGTGACAGAGACAAACTAACCGCCTTTTTGAGAAATTGTGACAGCGCAATTTCTTTAGCATCCTCGAAACAGGAGGATTTAATCCTTAGATATATTCTTAGTCTGTTAGAAGGCAAGGCTGATACAGCTTGTTCCATAAAAGATTTCGACACTTGGACATCTTTAAAGAAATTCCTTAAAACCCAATTTGGTGAGCGTAAACATTACGTCCACCTTCTCACAGAATTACAGGACCCGTAACCGTAATCAGGAAACTGTTAGTGTAGTAGTTAGAAATTACTAACAGAAGTCACAGTTTCCAATACTAAGAAAATGCAGTTAGCAGGTAGGCTAGCAGCTATGGAAGACCTCGCTCTTCACACTTTCACATTAGGCTTACATCCCAGAATTTCTAACCTTGTGAGATGTAGAGATCCAAGGAATCTCAATGACGCTATAAATTGTGCCATATAATATAAATGGCTCTAATCCACTTTTAAAATACGTTCCACACTATCCTTTACTTACTTATTGTATAATTATTTTAATTTTAATTTTTGTATGTTTTAAAATTTACAATTCGGCAATTGTTCAACCTTTAAACCTAAAACAACTATTACAAATAAGAATAAAACAAAATCCAACATCAATAAAAAGTAGGCACAGTATGATCACGCATGATTCAATAGTAACTTACAGATGTCACCATATGAGGCAGCCTCTGAGTTGGCACTGCCCAATTAAAAAGTCTGCGACTTTTTGGCAAATGTTGAAATTTATTTTCCTTAAATTGAACAGAGCATAATATTGTACTCCTTTTCAATGGCCACCAAACTGGTCCTTTACCTGTTGCTGTAATCCATTTCTTTCTCTTTAATTTCTGGATTGGATGGAAACCTATTATATTATCATAATTCGACAGGTTCTTTGATCAATTAAAAATGATTGCTCTTGTTTAGGAACCTTTTTATCCTTTGGACAGGTGCACTGAATCAACTCTTTGCATTTGCATGCTGAAATATCAAAAAGTAACTTACTGCTTTGCCGAAATATCTCTAATTTGTCTTCAGATAGTCTCTGCATAGATTTAAGTAGATTTTTGTATTTTAAATGATAGGCTTTTAACATTTGTATGATTCTTGTTCGTGTTACTGAAGGAATAGATGCAGTTCGCCATATATTTTCAATCCTGGATGTCACTATATCTGCTATTTCAGCAAAAATTGGCTCTTTCGCTGTTTCTAACTCCAATTTTCTTTGATGTCTTGTCCATTCATATAACTTGATAACATCGTCATAAGTAGGTAGAACATTGTCTTTTAACTCACAAATATCCCCTAAAACAGGGCATTTAAACACACTTCGAGTTCTCCACATGTTTTAAAAGAATAACAATAATTTAAAATGGCCAGCACGTGGCCGATGCGAGCGAAAACACAAGCGCACTGAGCGTCGTGACGATGCGACAAGTGGCGCTAACCGCTCCCTACGCGCTCCCTTACTCCCCTTATTTTAAATTATGAACACAAAGTGACGCTTTTATTTTGTATTATATCGAAAATAGATTTTAATAATAGTTATTTCGCAAAACAAAATTATTATTCATTCACACTATTCATTAGAAATTATTATATTTATACGGCGTCAAAACAGGTACTAAAATAAGATATTTTTTAAATTTCAATGAGGAGGAGGCAGTTACCGTAAACGAAATCAAATAATATTTTTTATGGTTCAATTTGGAATTTCACCATATTTTTGCTATTGGATTAAAATAAAATAAATAAAATAGCCTTTATTACTGAGAGTAAATATTACATAGTATGTGGACGTTTTATATGGTTAACTAACTCTTAAACATTTAAAAATAAAGCTAAAAAAATAAAGACAAAAAAATAATATTAACCGTTACTTATATTATGTCTCTTATCTCAGTTTGCCTCTTGGCAAAGGCCTCCTCTAACTCTCTCCATTGGGTCCTGTCCCTTGTTACTCTTCTCCAGTACGGACCCACTGTCATTTTAATTTCATCTTCCCATCTTCGGTGTTGCCTACCTCTATTTCTTTTTGAGTCTCTGGGATACCAATTTGTGATCTCTCGACTCCATTTTTCCTCTTTTGAACGCATCATATGGCCAGTCCATTTCCACTTGAGTTGGTCTATTCTGTGTAGAATATCTATAAACTTGGTTTTCTTTCTTATGTCTATGTTTTTGACCCTATCGCTTATTCTGAGGCCCAATACGCTTCTTTCCATTGCGTGTTGACATGTTGCTAGTTTAGCTCTATGTATTGCAGTAAGAGCCCATGTTTCACATCCATAAGTTAGACAAGGAAGTATGCATGTATTAAATACCTTGCTCTTTAAAGATGTGCTGAAATCTTTGTTTTTCATTATGTACTTTAGTGCCCAATACTTTTTCCAGCCATTTGCTATTCTTTTGTTTACTTCTTTTGTCATTTGATCTTTAAATGATATAATTTGGCCTAAATAGACATAATCATCAACATACTCTAAAAATTCATCATTTACCATTACCTCTACTTGTATGCTATTAGTCATAAGCTTTGTTTTGCTGCCGTTCATTGTTAAGCCGAATTTATTGCTTTCTTGGGATAATTCTTTTATCATTTGCTCTAGAGTACTGGGGGATTCTTCTAACAAAACTATATCATCAGCAAATCTGAGATGGTTAAGCCTCTTACCGTTTATACGAATGCCTAAATTTTGCCATTTCAAATTTCGAAAAATGCTTTCCAATACGGCGGAAAAAATCTTTGGCGAGATGGGATCGCCTTGCCGAACTCCTTTCTCTATTGGAAATTCTTTTCCTAATGATTCTAACTGTATTCTGGCTTTGCTGCTAGAGTATATTGTTTTAATGATGTTTACGTAAAGCTGTGGTATCCCTTGCTCTTCTAAAGTGTCCCAAATTCGATCGTGTATTAGACTGTCAAACGCTTTATTGTAGTCTATAAAAGCAATATAGATATTTTTGTTGTATTCATTATACTTCTCTATTACTTGTTTAACAGTATGGATATGGTCTAGTGTAGAGTAGTTTTTGCGGAAACCTGCTTGCTCTACTGGTTGTTGTTCATCTAGCCTTTTGCATATTCGATCCAGAATAACTTTCGCAAAAACTTTATAAACGTTAGACATTAGGCTAATAGGTCTATAATTACAAATGTCTTCTCTTGAACCCTTTTTATGCAAAAGAATGATATGTGACTTAGTCCATTGGTTTGGAATGCATCCGGTGGAAATTATATTATTAAAAATTTTTGCGAGGATAGGACTTAGTTGTTCGACCGTACCTCTCAATAATTCGTTCGAAATTTTATCGGGTCCAGGAGCTTTATCTAGTTTTTGGCTGCGTATTGCTTTCTCTACTTCTTTTGTTAAGATTTCAGGTTCTTGCTCTACATTTTGTATGGGTTCTGAAGATGAACTATGAATCTTATGTTTAGTGCGATCGTGCATCTTGCTAGGGTTTGCGTAAAGTTGTGTGTAGAAGGTTGTGGCATGATCGTTGATGTTTTTTCTTGTTGTAATGTTCTTTCCATGTTTTTTCATTTTCGGTATCCATTCTTTGTCAATTTCTTTAAGTTCTTTTAAGGCTTTCTTAATACCACCCGTCTGGCTAATATGTCTTTCAAGGATTCGCGATTTTCTTCTCCTTCGGTCATCTCTAAGGCTCTTATTTATAGATTTACTGATTTCAGCAATGGAAGTAGCATTATTTTTCTTTATCGGGTCAGATAACATTTCTCTTCTATCTTGCAGAAGTCTGACAGAGTTTTCGCTAATGTAGTCTTTATTTTTCTTTTCTTTTTTTATGTTTATCGCTGCCACAAGATTCTGCTCTAGTTTTTCATATGTTTTAAGAGTGTCTCTATCTAAGTCAAGTAGTAGATCGGAGTTTGACAGCATCGTAATGACATTTTTTATTTTTTCTTCATCTACTTGTCCTATATTTGCGTTGTTGATTATTCTTCTCGTATGTTTTGGTGGTATTAACCTTAAAGAACATCTCACCATTCTATGGTTGGAATTAAAATTCAAGTTTTGGATAACTTCAGTGTTCGTAAAAGGTTTTATGTAGTTGGTAGTTATATAATCAATTTCATTTCTGTATTTCCCATCTGGTGAGATCCATGTCCATTTCTTACTAGATTTCTTTTTATACATGGTATTTAAGACTGTTAGATTGTGTTCTAGGAGAAATTCTACTAATTTTTGGCCGTGAGGACTCCTTTTCCCATTGCCAAATGTGCCAAGGGTAAGTTCTTCCCCACTCTGTCTACAGCCAACTTGAGCGTTAAAGTCGCCCATGACTATGACATAGTTGCTCGAGAATTTCGTTATAGAGTCTGAAAGCTCTGCATAAAAAACATCCAGCTCTTCTGTTTTTGCTTGCTCTGTCGGTGCGTATACTTGGATTATTGACCACATTTTAATGTAACCAGAGAATCTAATGTTTAATATTGCTATTCTGTCGGATATACCTAAAAATTCTACTATTTTATTTTTGTGTGTTGCCTTTATGAGAAAGCCCACACCTCTATGTCCTGCAATTTCTCCTTTATGGTATAGAATATAACTTGATCGCTCTTCAATGGATTCTCCGAGCCTTCGCATCTCGCTTATACCGAGTATGTCCCATTTTATTCTTTTTAAAGCAAGTTCTAGTTCCTCTAGGCTTTCTTCGGTTCTAAGTGTTCTAGTATTTAGAGTAGCTATTTGTAGAGTGGGGCTCCTAGATTCTTTTTCGATCTGACTGTCTATAATATATTGTTTTTTATTGAGCGGACTAAGGACTACTGGCAAGCCGTCAGATTGTTTGGGATTCGTTTCTTGTTTTGGACACTTTACTGTTAGAGGGTGTTGGTCTATAATTCCCGCGGGGACCAACCGTGTTGGGAAAGAATAGTTGAGAGGGGCCTTTTCTGTTTGCTATATTTCTTTGTTATTACTTACTTCAGACGTGCTGCTTGATTTTTCGATTTGTTTAGGTAAGATTGTAGACTTTTTAGTTGTTGTGACGAAAGCGGCCATAGATGTTTTATTTTTCTTTTGAGCTTGATATGAAGAAGATATATTTTTCTTGTTGTTGCTATTGGATTGCCATATAACAAAAAAAATATCGCTCCACCCTAGTGTACAGATTGCATTGTACCTACAAATATATGACATTGTTGCTGATCGATCCAGTTCAGTACATTGCAACCGAATTTTCCAAGCTTCTTTATTAAAGAGAAAGATGGAACAAGGTGTCATGGATGGTATACTTTTAGGCGATAGTGGATATGGCTGTCAAAAATATTTACTGACACCTGTTCTACAACCGGAAACAGTTTCAGAAGAAAACTATGATAAGGCCCATATAAAAACAAGAAACACTGTTGAAAGAACAATAGGTGTCTGGAAGAGAATTTTTCCTTGCCTATCAAAAAAAATGGCAACAAATCTGACAACAACGTGCCATGTTATTGTAGCAATTTCAGTTTTATACAATATTTGTAGATCTCATGGCATTGTTGAAGAAATAGAGGATATTGGGTTTACAACGACTACTCGACAAAACATTAGAAATACACAATCATCCAACAGAGAAGGACTGCTATTTAGGAGATCATTTATAACACGCCATTTTAATGTATTATATAAAATAAAACAAATGTATTTTAATTTTGAAGTTGTTTTTTTAATAGTTCAATTTCCATTTTTATTTTTGCTAATTGTAAATCATGGAGTTGTTTTTCGAAGTCAATTAAATTTTCTTCCCGTTTTAATAGGATCCTCTCCCTGTTCAGTCTTAATTCATGCAATTCTGAATCCTGTTGCATATTCATAGTACATCGCTTTATTGTTGCTTTTTGAGGAAAAAAATCAACAATAAATCGTCTGCGTTTTAAGCCCCCTCCAAATCGACCTCCTTTTACTTTTACTACAGTTAGTCCAGCTGACGTTAAGAAGCATATTCTTTCAATTAAATCTTATGCCTCACGCTGTGATGCTATTAATCGGCAAATGATTTTTCTTATCTTAGAGTTTGTCATGCCTATATTTTCCCATATCTTTAATTTCTTCCTTTCCTCTAACCAATTCCCTGATGCTTGGCAGACTGCCCACATAATTCCTGTCCC
Organism: Boloria selene; assembly: GCA_905231865.2. Classification (NCBI taxonomy): domain Eukaryota; kingdom Metazoa; phylum Arthropoda; class Insecta; order Lepidoptera; family Nymphalidae; genus Boloria; species Boloria selene. The sequence continues at coordinate 91,713 of HG993158.1, read as the reverse complement.
TAAAATTAAAAATCCCACATCGTTCTCTCACTATCGTCTTATTGCTATGGTCCTTTAAGGTTCTAGAGCGTATAGTGTTTTTCCAACTGAACGAATATGTTAACCAACACAATGTACTATCCACTTTTCAGTCAGGTTTCGGGCAGGTGACAGTTCTCCTAAAAATATGTGATGATGTTCGCTTTAATATGGATTCCAAACTCGTTACCATTATCGCTTTACTTGATTTTAGTAAAGCTTTCAATTCGGTTGATTATGAAGTTTTGTTATCCATTAATTTATCTGATGAAGTCGTCGATTGGTTCGCGAGCGACTTATGTCAACAGTGTGTGCGTGTGTAGTAATAAGGTGATGAGAAGAGATGTCACTAACTTACTTCTATAGAAAGTCTATGTGCCTAGCCAAAAAGCAATCAGTGTCCTTATGCGTAGCGTGGTCGTTAAGAGTGAAAAGAAATTCGGGTTACACACAATAGTTTATTACAGCACACAAAGTAATACAGAAGGAGAGACAATGAGAAGATAAAAATAAAAGTTTAAGCACGTTAAATAAGAGAGAGCGAGTACAAAGTGGTAAGCGTTGGGCGTCGTTAGCGGTCGGAAGCGAACTGGTGGACAGATGCCGCGCCACTCGGCGGCCGGTGCACGCGCAGGTCACCTAACCGGTTGGCCGAGTGATTGCGTCATCGCTAACGACGCCTTATGTTACATAATACATATACGGTAATTAATTCTACTATATTATTTATATTTAATATATTGGTAGCTCCGCTACACGTGTTTATAATAGATCTTCTACCTTATGTCCTCTCTCAGCTGGCGTCTCACAAGGAAGTGTCCTCTCTCCTCTTCTTTTTCTATTTTTATTAATGCGATCACTACTGTACTTTCATGTCCGTTTCATTTATATGCTGACGACTTATAACATAGACATGCTGCGGCTCCGGTCAACGACATCAGCAAAGCTGTCCTTGAACTAAACCGTGACTTGAAATTCCTTCAAGTCACGGTTGAAGGAGTTGACTTTGACGTTGACTTGACTATAACATCATACCTTCTGTGCAATTTGGAAACTCTAAATTAGTTTTTAGTACTTCTGTTAGAGAAAAGGGTTCTGTGCCTGCTATTAGATAATTCCCTGTCCTGGTCTGTTCATTGCGGAGGTTAGTAGGAAAATTTTTGCTACTATCTGATTTTTGAGACGTTGGAAGAACCTTCTACCTTGCAAAACTAAAATTTCCTTAGCTCATTCTCTTCTGCTTCCGATTTTGGACTACGCCGATTGCTGCTACCTGGATAATATTACTGAGGAACAACTAAATAAACTGGAACGCCTGCAAAACTTATGCCTTTGGTTTAATTTTTGGCTTGCGTAAATTTGATCACATTTCCCAATATCGTGAACAGCTAAAATGGCTTAATATTCGACATAGACGCAATTTGCACATTCTTTCCCTTCTTTACTCCATCCTGTATAATCTTGCATATCCTAGTTACTGTTATGATAATATAGTCTGTGGCAACAAAGAAACTAAAAAGGGAACTGTGGTCTGTAGTTACTTTTAAGATGGCGTCATAGAATTGTGTAGACATAAGAAAACGTTGTTAAGAAAAGATTAATAAAATCTGTTTGCATCCATGCAGTGTTTCATTTAAAATATGGTGGCAGCGGTTAAAAGGCAAAATGGATAATCTAAGACCATTTGCTGGCTTTCCATTCAATGATAATTTGAATATGGCGGACAGTTGGAAAAAATGGGGACAGCAATTTAAGAACTTCATGCTTGCAATGAAGTATGACAAGGAGTCGGATGAAAGGAAGATTGCCATGTTACTACACTGTATGGGGGAGCAGTCATTAGACATTTTCAATAACTTCAAAGAAGAAGACAAAGTCAAATATGACACTGTAATCAAGGTATTTGATACATATTTCATTCCAAAGAAAAATCTTGCTATTGAAAGGCATAGGTTCTTTAGTTTACATCAAGGAGATGATTCACTCGATACCTTTCTTACAAAACTTAAGAAACTTTCTAAGACATGTGAATTTGGTGACCTGCAAGACTCTCTAGTGAGTACAGAAACTACTTATGGAAAACAATATAGAGCTTCCGAAACTACAAATCATTTATAAATCCATGGAAGAATCACAGAATAATGCGTCATATTTAGAAGAACAAGAAGTTAATCAAATTACCAGAAATAAAACTAATTCAGCTTCTAAGAAGTGTACGAGATGTGGTCAAGTCCATCGCTTCAAGTGTCCGGCTATTGGAAAAAAATGCAATAAGTGCAACAAAATTGGACATTTTGCAAATGTTTGCCGCACTGTAAACACTATTCAAGTAGAGAGTTCCAGTGTCCAAGGTAATACGTATCTGCTATCTAATAATAATGTAGAAAATAGCTTCTTCATGTGATTCATATTACTGTAGTAGTGAAGAAACAGTCCCACAGTCAAATGGAGCTTGTTCGATTATAAATACTAATAATGATAATAATTATGTAACAAAATCTGGACGAGTAGTCCATAAACCGAAACGTTTAGATTTGTAATATGGCACAATTGATTCTGTATTTACTAAATTGAACTGTACCAATTTTGTTAATTTAAAAGTTGATTTAAGGTTTAAGTTAATTTAAGGTTAAAGGTTTTTATATCTATTTTTTTTAACTTAAGAAAAGGGGTGTTTTGATAATATAGTCTGTGGCAACAAAGAAACTAAAAAGGGAACTGTGGTCTGTGGTTACTTTTAAGATGGCGTCATAGAATTGTGTAGACATAAGAAAACGTTGTTATTAATAAAATCGTTTGCATCCATGCAGTGTTTCATTTAAAATAGTTACTTGAAAGAGAAATTTTGTTTTCTTGGCTCTGATCATGCTGGCATCGAGCTTCGATTGCGGCATGATAATCGGCTAAAACTCCCAACATGCAACACTCAGTACTACGCTGATTCTTTTACTGTCAAGTGGATCAAGCTTTGGAACTTACTTCCACCCGATATATGCCACTCCGTTTCTCTAAGCATATTTAAACGTCGTCTAACACTTTATTATTTATCGCTGCATAGCATCTATGTATATCATAATTATGTATGAATTTTGTATATATATTTATTTTATTTTATAATATTCATTTTTATTAGTATAATATTATAGATGATAGATTCAAATTATTTGTGTAGTATTATATTGTATTTGGTTAAAATAACCAAATACAATATAATACTACTTTTTTATTTTTTATATTGTATTTGGTTACGTGTATATATATTTTATTATTTGTATCATATTATTATTAAGTTATTTTGTAATTAGATAGATAGCGTTTTGGCAGAGATTGCCTTTGACAATAAGGCATTGAAGTAACAATAAATTTTATATCATAATCTTTGTTATTTACATGACATTTAAGTACACATTAACCTTCTGTGGGTATTTTATTACCACTATATGAAATTAAGTTAATTGGACTTTATTTAAAACAATTTTGAGATAAATTCAATTTCATAAAAATGTCAATTGATATACAATTAGCTAATTAGTTTTATATCTGGTAATTTGATTAACTTCCTGTTCTTCTAAATATGACGCATTATTTTATGATTCTTCTATGATTTATAAATGATTTGTAGTTTCGGAAGCTCTATATTGTTTTCCACAATTTTCTGTCGAATATTTGTATGTCTCTTACTAGAGAGTCTTGCAGGTCATCAAATTCACATGTCTTAGAAAGTTTCTTAAGTTTTGTAAGAAAGGTATCGAGTGAATCATCTCCTTGATGGAAACTAAAGAACTTAGGTCTTTCAATTGCAAGATTTTTCTTTGGAATGAAATATGTATCAAATGCCTTGATTACAGTGTCATATTTGACTTTGTCTTCTTCTTTGAAGTTATTGAAAATGCTAAAATAATGCTATGCTTATTTATGCTCATAGTCATACTTAATTGCAAGCATGAAAATCTTAAATTGCTGCCCCTATTTTTTCCAACTATCAGCCATATTCGTATTATCGTTGAACGGAAAGCCAGCAAATGGCCTTAGATTATCCATTTTGCTTTTTAACCGCTGCCATCATGTTTTAAATGATACACATTGTGGATGCAAACCCATTTAATTATTTTTTAACTTACAACGTTTCCATTATGTCTGCTCTTATTCTATGATGCCATCTTTTTTTAAAAACCACAGACCATAGTTATCTTTATAGTTAATCTTTGTTACCACAGACTATACGAGTATTACCATAACAATGGTCACACATAAATTTATTATATAAAGAGAATCCGGGTTACAAAGTAATACGCCTGATCCCCAAATTGACGGAGTCACATTGTGATCCAATCAAAGTACCTCGGATGAAAGTAAAATTATCAAATATAGGACATCTTGAAGGTTAAAATATTGCAAAATATTTTGTTTTAATTGTCTATATTTTCTGTGCTTTTCTGACTTAAAACTTTTGATTAAATCATTGTAAAATCGATTATTGCTATTTTACAATTATATACTTCCCGAAGAATCTAAGGAAATTGCTGATGTTCTTTTATTATTTGACAAAATATTTGACTCAGTCATTGGCAGTTTTAAAGAAAGAAAGAAGCACGGGAAATTATTGCTGGGACCGGCAACACCCGACTTCTGTTCAGAGGAGGAGAGAAGGAATCAAAGGAAATTGTTAAAACAATGTTTGTTAACCCTACAACATTAAAAAAAGAATCAGTTTCTACTATAAATAATTGAGTATGGACACTACATGGAATAGAAGTTTTACTAAAAATTTGGAATATAAATATTGGTTTGGTTGCGGCAACTAAATCAGGATCCGTTAGAAAACTTTTTTGGGTCTATAAGAAGCCACGGATGCCGCAAGGTCAATCCAACTGCGGAACAAAAATTCGAAGCCCCGTTTTCTACCCTCTTGGTAAATAATATATCTATTGTTCATGCCTCAGGAGCAAACTGTGAAATTGACGATTGTTTCGTTGTGCTATAACAAATCCCAGTAATTACACTCACACCCCTTGAATAAAAAATGACCCCCGCGAAGTAGGAAGACTATAATATGTAATGTGAAATATGTAAAAGAAAATTATGTTCTGAAAATGAATGGGATTATTTAAGATATAGAGAATACGAAAATAAAAAGTATCTTTGCTGCCCTAGTAACTGCCTTATAAATTGTGTATCAAATCTATAGGATATAAATAGGTCAATATTAAAAGAAAATTTAAATAAGAATAATTTACAACAATTATTAAAACAATGATTTTTATGCACATAAATTTTGATTTTATTAATGGTGAAGTGCACTACGAAAATAAAGTCGATTTTTTATATATAATATATTATAATATTGCGCGTACTTAACTGTGCCGTGTGGTAGACACGTCAGTGTTCAGTCTTTTCATGCGACAAGCATGCGCAAATAAAACTGTGGTCAAGCATGCACGTGTGGTAGGAGCGTTAAAGAGGTATTTGTGGATAAATCAGAATCTAACAAACTATTGTATAAATGTGATCTTACAGATATTGACTTTAAGACTGTTATAATTAGCTCAAATACCCGTCGTAATGCCGTGTCTTCTTTACCAACTTTAGAATTGGCCTATAAAGCGCCAATCAATTTATCAAAAGACAAACATAAGGATCTCATTAGCCTAGTTAATTTAGGAATCATACCTTCTCAATATGCAGATTATTTTAGATCTATCCCTCATTCAAGTAATAGCAATCATATCGATAACGACAGTGAAGAAGAGTGATCAAAATCTCATTAATACACTCTTAATAAACATTATGAATGTTCAGAGAACTTTGTTTAAAAATTATGAACAGAAGTTTTTGGAAGTTGTATTATTACTAATTTTTTTTTTCAGAAAGAGGCAGAGGAATGTTTATTTTTACATTTATTGGATTTCTATCATATTTTATTATGTATGTATGAGTACTTCATTTTGCTAAAATTGTAAAAAATATTTTTTTATATCTGTAAAACTAGAAATAAGGTTAACTTTTTAAAACTAATTTTGATATCCATATATTCCATTACTTATATTATTTTGTTGACTATACCATACTTTAAAATTATATAAAATAGGGAAAAGTAGCCAAGAAGGACAGTTTTATCCTGCCTTTTCAATGAACTTTCGAACGTATATTTTGATTATATTTACAAATTGATACATTAATTAAATTGTATTAAGATTATTTTGCTTTGGCTGGCACCGACTCCAACAATAACTAAGTAATTAAAATTATTTTTTAATCTTTTTAGTTTCGATTTGTAACGTTTTGAAGTCGGTTTTCATTTTTGTTAAAAAATAAATTATTTTTATTTTTTTGTGGAAAATAGATATTATGTTTAAATATAATATTGGAAGGCTAACTAAACTACTGCTCCAATAAGTCAGCGCAGTTTTGAAATGAACGACAATAGTCAATCGAGATTTGTCCACGTCTATTTTTCCACGTAACTCGTAGACGTTAATAAGATTTACCTTCTATTATCAATCCACCTAATATCCTGAAGGAATACGACTGTCAGTTCATAAGTACGTATAATATTAAAAGAATTTTCCTTCAACTCCTAACCGTTGAGGAGATATACCTTACATCATCACAAATTCTTGAACAGCTTCAGAAAATATATTAGGAAATATATGAAAAACGTAATAAGTGCCTATAAAATTTGAGAGTTGCCTTCGATTTCCCTGGGATCCCATCATCAGATCGTGACTTGGTGACTATGGGACCAACTGGATACTATACCCTTTTAAACAACAAAAGAATTTTCCAAATCGGTCCAGCCATCGTCGAGTAATCGGGGAACATACATAAAAAAGAAACAAAGTCCCCGACGAATTGAGAACCTCCTCCTTTTTTTGAAGTCGGTTAAAAAGTAAAGTTTTATTGACACATAGTACCTAAGTAACCTAACACCTTTACCTGAAATAAATATACGTATTTAGTTTTTTAGTTTAGTTATAAATGTACGTATAACATTAAAGTATCCACAGTAAATCTTCACACGTGCACATAAAAACTCCTGAATTCATAAATACTGGTTTTACATTAACTATTTTAATAAAAAACAATGCCTAAAATAGTTTTACATACTTAGTTAAAGATTCAATTGTCTAGGACATTAAAGATATAAGTTACAAATAATTTTGTGTAAAACAAACTTCAAATCACTCTCCTGAACAGTTGTGATTTTGCAAAAGTAACCTTATTCTACGCATAGGTCGAAATTAAAAAATCATTATTAAACAATAGTATAGAATAGCGTAAGTAAAACCATATGTGGAGATAATATAAACTAGGTTAAGATACACAGGAAATATCTCCTTCGTTAACATAAATTAAGATAGTAATTACTACAAAAACCTTTACGTGAGAATACCGAATCCTAGTAATGTAATTCTTGTATAATGTTATATAATCTAGAGAATGTATTACAGATATAAATATAAGTAATTCATACAAAGAAGATATGATACAAATCTCTGTAAATATAGCTATAAATACGAATATAAACACCATTGCAATGTAACTTTACACATTATAAATTGTTAAACATAGAATCAAAAACATTAATGCAAATAATATAAAAATGGAAACTTTAGTTAGCTTGGATATAGATATGAATAAAAAGTAACAACATAAGGACTCATATAAATATGATGTCACAGATTATATAAAATAAGTAGATAACACAAGTTAAAAACCCTCAAACCCTTCAAGTTTAAATATTGACAGTAAAAAAAACAAAATAGTAAAAAAGGGCTCTTACCAATGTCAGAGGAAATTCGGTCTTATTTGAAAAAAAAAAACATGTCAAGCAGGTTCTGAGAGACAACAAGCTACAAAGTGCCTGCGTCACAGTGAGCGAGAAAAACTAGCCACATTCGAGCGCGTACTTGCAGTTCTGCCTTACATGAGAGGAGTCACTGACAAGATTGGCTACATCCTAAAGCGTGCTTCTATCAAAATATACTTCAAGCCGCCCAAAAAAATTAGTCAGTTCTTAGTAAGAATATAGTGGCTGGGGCGATCCTGACTATGTTTACAGACAGCAGATGTTGTATTACGACGGTGCTGCACATCAGCTATGTGTTCTATGATCCTGGTTCTAATGGATCTCTTTGTTTGCCCGATATAAGAGAGCCCACAGTCACAATCAAGCTTGTATACTCCTGCATCTTGGAGGGGGATATGGCACTTGACTGATGGTAAGAACTGACTAATTTTCTTGGGCGGCTTGAAGTATGTTTTGATAGAAGCACGCTTTAGGATGTAGCCACCACTCAGAGGACAAACAAGAGCGTTCACAAGGGACTTTTACCATTTTGTCAATGAAGTGAAACATCTTAAACTCATGGACAATGAAACAATGGTTAGCTTTGATGTACAGTCTCTATTTACCAGCCTACCAGTAGAGGACTGTATTGAAATAATATCTAAGAAGCTTATGGATAACAACATGCCTATTGAATACACTGAACTTTTGAACGCTGATGCAATTTCTGATGAATTATCGATCTACTTGCGTAGTCCAGTATCAGGAAGGCTCAATGAGAATCCTTTAGAGATTGGCAAGATCTAAAAATTCAATTTCCTAAGCTTTATAAGATTGCCTTCAAATACTTAACTATTGTCGGAACTTCTGTTCCATCCGAACGTTTATTTTCAAAGGCTGCTCAAATAGTCAATCAACAAAGAAATAGAATGAAAGGTAAAAGATTAAGTAAACTTTTATTTTTGCAAAGTTTGTCTAAAGAGCATTGGTCTTAAATAGGTAAAGTGAAAGTAAGTTTTTGCAGGTACCTAGATTAAGGCTAGTACTAAATATGTATTTTTTTTCTTTTACTGTTTTCAAGTTTTGTGGTATGTAATAAAATATTTCTATTAATTTGTCGTTTTTATTTCACTTACAAATGTAGGTATAACTTATTTCAGTCATCTCACCACTATCTTAGTAGTACAATTCTATTCAAGTAACACTCATAGAAAATCACTATTATTACATTACTAGTTTAGCTATGTTACTCTGGTCTCTAATTCTACATTCATACTTACAAAATCAAGGACCACAAACTTTGTGCGTTTCACTGGAAAAAGGTAATATTAAATTTTTGTGGAAAGTATTCGATAGTGAAAAAATATCGATGTTTTCTAGCGATAATCGATATATCGATAAACATCGATGCTGGGATCCAATATTTTACATCGAATATAAATATCGATATATTTTTTAAGTGGACACCCCTAGTTCTTACCATCAGTCAAGTCCCATACCCCCATAGATACAGGAGTATACAAGCTTGATTGTGACTATATGCTCTCTTATATCGGACAAACAAAGAGATCCATTAGTACCAGGGCCAAAGAACATATAGCTGATGTGAAAAGCACCGTCGCAATGCAACATCTGCTGTCTGTAAAAATAGTCAGGTTCGCCTCATCCACCATATTCGCTTTGATAATCCTCAAATACTCGCGAAAGAGACTCGTTATCGACCAAGAATGATTCGCGAAGCAATTAAAATAAAAATATAATAAATTTGTCATTGATTACCAACGTACGCCGGTCCTATACATCATTATACTTATCTCCTAATGCGTAACAAGTACTAAGCTTTAATTTTGATATTGATGATGTTACGATAATAATTTATGTACTATCTACTTTTAGGGCCGGTTGATTCAAACCATTTGCTATCGTAACTTACGTTCGTTAAAATTTTACAGACACGTATGAACTTTAACGTCTGTTTACTTGTTAGCGTTGCTTCATTGTTAAAAAATGAGTTCGTCATTGTTAATCGGGTTGCCTGTTTGCGTAACGCTATTTTGGCCTAATGTTTTATGGGATTCTTTTTTAGTAATAACATCATTGATAAAAACAATGTCATTTGAAACATTCTGTCAAGTTTGACATCGGATGTTTGATGTTTATTGTTTTCTACTAAAGGTTAATTTTAGTGTTTTAATATAAATAATGGAAACCTTTTCGCCAAAGTAAGTATAAAGCTATTATTTTATTATTATATTGCATCAATTGTATATGTGCAAAGTATATTATATTGAGAAATATAGCTAGAAGTGTATTTATTTACGTGACTCATTGACTTTCAGAGAACGTTCGGTAAATTTTGGAAAAGAAGAGAAGGACAGATTTAGAAATTTAATAGAAAAACATAAACACATAATATTTAATAAAAAGACAGACAGTACCAACAATTTGCAAAAAAAGAGGGCATGGAGTGCGATTCATGCAGAATTTAATGCCCTTTCAGATAACCCTCGAACTATTAAACAGTTGCAAGCCAAATTTGACAACATGAAGCGGAATGCTCGTAAAGTATGTTCCTACAATTTGCCAGAACAAGTTGACAGATATTTTTATATTTTATAGCATACATAATGAATAAGTTTTTATTACTATTAAATTGATTTTTAGGATGCAGGCAAACAAAGGCAAGGGCGTTTTAAAACGGGGGTGGTCCACCTCCACCTCCTACTGATGCAGACACTGACTGGTTGAGGACTGTGATGCCAGTTTCAATGGATGGGCTGGCTAGTATAGTTGATGATGATTCTGAATTAGTAAGAATATTTTATTACACTGCTCTTTTATAAAAACGTATAATTCTATTAATATAAATGTTGCAAGTGTGTTAATTGATATCTTTTCACGGCTCAACTGCTGGAATAAATATTATTTGTTATTTGTTTGTATTTACAGATTAGTGTCCAAGAAACTGAAGACATCCCTAAAGTTTTACCAATATTAAATAACACTGGTGAATACTTACAGAAAGTATGTTTTATGTGAAATATATTATTATAATAATAATAATAATAATAATCGTTTATTTCGACCATTATAGCCATATTTTTTTTGTTAGTAACACTTAAAACACATAATAATTAAATGTTAGCAATCATCTTATATCTAAGACATGCTCGATTAGTCAGCACGTGAACCATTTGACAATGGTTCACGTACTCACAATCGAACCTGTTAGCAAATGCCTTCAGGATGCTATTGGGACTGGCGCGAATTCTACGCACCAGGGATGTACACCGTTTGCGCATGATGGTGAAGAAGCAATCTACATGCGCTTCGGCGAACATGCCAGACGCACTACAGGCGCGAGGAAGTCCCATCAGCATTCTGAATGCATTATTATATTGAACACGCAGGGTATTGTATTGTTTTTGTGTGTAATCAACCCACTAGATCTCTCGCCACAAAAACTGGCAAAATATCAGGATCGGTGACCTTAAATAGGCTGATTATATCATTCAATAAGCGGTTTTCTTTGCCTTTGCCTTTTCTTGCGGTTTTACGTAGACCCGGCGGTAGGGACGCCACAAGTAAGTTATTAGCCTCCTCGATTTGTTCAGACGAAAATGTCGCCGTACATATTCTAACAATGCTGTCTTCATCTGCTACAGACAGCTTATTTTGCACGTATGCTAGTAGCTCGCTAATAACTAAATTGCAATTATTACACTTTAACGTCATTTTTCAAAACTTATACACACCATAATTTATACACTGAGAACACACGCCCGTCACAATACGTGGCGCGTGCGCGACTGATTAGTTATAATGTAGACAGTATAATGTAGACAATAACACAAGTATTTTTTCTAAAACTGTCTATTTTTAATTTTAGGTTGAGTCGAAGGTAGAGATGGCTAGTGAAAATGAATATATATTTTATACTAGTAGCTACATTAACATTGATGTTAATTTACCATTCATTGTCATTTTATAAAAAAATATATTGTAATAGACTAGAAAAGGTCTGTCTATGCTTACAATAATATAGTATTGATTTTGATTTTAGATAAGCATTCTAGAAATGGAAAAAATGCCAGTATTCCTAGAAACTGATGACTACTTACAAGAAGTATGTTTTGTCTTTAAACTATTATAGTATTTATTATTATCTTTCTTCCAATATATTTTTATTATTTTACAATGAAAGAAAACTATGATGTTTCAAACATCCAAAAATTAAACACAAAATCACCAGCCTGTCTTCTTCGCACTCCAGTGACAAGGAGTTTAAAAGTGCCCAGAAAATGCAGGCTGTCAAATGTGCCCAGTCTCACATCGCAAATATCCACAGAGAGATTGGAATTATTTAAAAATTGTCAAAAATATGAAAAAGAAATTTTTGAGTTGCGTGTTCAACATATAAATGAGAAGAGGAAGAACGCAGAAATAATTTTAAATTAAAAGAAAAAAAATTACTTTTGGAAATTTCTTTATTAGAAAAAAATTTACAAAAGTAGTTTTTTTCTACTGAAAGATTTGATTGAAAGGTTTGTTTGTTTGTTTGAATTGAATAGGCTCAAAAAGTACTGGACCAATTTTAAAAATTCTTTCACCATTTGAATGCTACATTATCACTGATTAATATAGGCTATTTTAATTGCAAGAAAAAATAAGGATCCCTACTAAAATTACAATAATGTTACTCAAGGTGTAAAAAAATGGGATTTAGCTTTAAAATAAAAAATAAATATATCAGATTTTTTAAAAAATCATCCTTTCAAAGGGATTACGTAACATTGTAATACCGTAATAAAAAGGCATATTATTTTTATCAAATATTTTATTTCTCCACCAAAAGCATGCAATAGAAATGTATACAGTATATAATATGTTAATCCTTCACCATTTCACATCCATACTATAAAAAAGATACAATCTGAAAATAAGACAGCTTTAAAATTATAATTTGAAATTTATTTTCTTCGAAGTTAAAAATAATCTTAATATTAACATACCTTGCAAAATAATAATTATTAAACTATGTACCTATCTCTCTAATATTAAAATATAGAAAAAAACAGAGTTTTCTGTTTGTGTTGTCAATGAAGTTATCTTTTGGTCTAAATTTATAAAATCTGTTGGCTGTAATTCAGGTAGTAAAAGCATATTATTTTTGTTGAATGTTTTATTTCTCCACCAAAAGCATGCAATAAGCAATATAAACAGTATAGAATATGTTAGTCCTTCACCATATTGCACACCCATACCATAAAAAAAGTTATAATCTGAAATATAAAACATCTTCAATATTAAATTTGCAAATTATTTTTTTGAAGTTAAAAATAATCAAATCAAAATCAAATCAAATCAAAATATTCTTTATTCAAATAGACTTTTACAAGCTCTTTTGAATCGTCATTTTTACATTATCAAAATTAAAAGTCAGTCTGTAAGTCTGTGAGTAAACTACCACCGGCTCGGAAAGCTGTTCTGCTGAGAAGAACCGGCGAGAAACTCAACAGTTGCTCTTTTCAAAAAAATATTTGGTAACAATATTTTATTACAATTTATCTATTTATCCTACGTGAGACACAACAAGTCACTAATCCCACACATTTACATCTACCAGGTATTCCACTATAGTGTAATAAGCTTTATTCAATAACGTATTTTTAATTTTTGATTTAAATTGCCTCAAAGGCAAGTTCAATATGGACTGTGGATCCTGGACTGTGGAATCATAATAATAACATACCTTGCAAAATAATTATTAATCAAACCATCTCTAATATTAAATTCAGAGGAAACAGAGTTTTCTGTTTGTGGTGGCAATGAAGTTACCTCTTGATCTAAATTTATAAAATCTGTAGGCTGTTTAACATTATATGTCCTACAAATATTGTGTAACACAGCAGTTGCAACAATAATTGGCTGGATGTTATCCATCTTACATCTTATTTTGGACCCAACTATGGGGAATCTTCGCTTCCAAACTCCAAAGAGCCTTTCTATACTATTTCTTGTCCTTATGTGGCTCTCATTATACAACTTTTCAGCTTCTGTTTGGGGGTCTGCCAGAGGTGTAAGTAGGTATGACTTTAGGGCATAACTCGAATCTCCAAGAAGCCACAGCCCTTTAAATTCCCCAGATTCAATCCTATATTTAATACTTGAACTATTAAATATATGGCTATCATGTGTAGATCCGGGCCATCTTGCAACTATGTTCCTTATATATAAATCTGCATCTCCAATAACTTGGACATTAAATGAAAATGAGCCCTTCCTATTTCTAAAGTATTCAGCATTGTCTCCACCTACATTGAATAAATTATATTAGGTTTATACAACAATCAAACAGATATGATTTTTTTGTGAATAACATAAAAGACAGGTGCGAGTAGGTACCATGTTACTGACCTGGAGATAAAATATTTATGTGGGCACTCAATCAATGGCACCTAACACCTTAGGGAACCTGGCTATATTATAAAAGTTTGTAGCCATTTGTTTCTTTTCTTGATACTCGACTCGGACTCAATACTCGATAGTATCCCTTTGCTGTCTCTTAACAAAATATGTACCAATGAACATAAAATAGCTACTCGGCCTAAACGAGATCTTAGCAACATGTATTTACAAGCAACTGAGCCAACTTATGACATGAGTAATATTGTCAATAAGACATTGAAGAAAGAAGAATCACTTTTCAAAAATAATAAAGACATTTCAGACCTCAAATCACAGATTGAGACTTTACTTCAGGATGCAATCAATAAATCAAATATTTCAAAAGATCTTCTCTTACGTGCAGAGAAAAATGATTTTATTATAAAAGTCTTAATTATTGTTTTAATATATATATTTCCTCAATTATATCGGACTCAATACTCGATAGTATCCCTTTGCTGTCTCTTAACAAAATATGTACCAATGAATATAAAATAGCTACTCGGCCTAAACGAGATCTTAGCTACATGTATTTACAAGCAACTGAGCCAACTTATGACATGAGTAATATTGTCAATAAGACATTGAAGAAAGAAGAATCACTTTTCAAAAATAATAAAGACATTTCAGACCTCAAATCACAGATTGAGACTTTACTTCAGGATGCAATCAAAAAAAATATATATATATATATATATATATATATATATATATATATATATATATATATATATATATATATATATATATATATATATATATATTTTGCGATTGCAAGTGTTACTCGCTGTATTATTCGACACACTGTAGATTTGTGGAGTCCACACATATCACCCACACATCTCATGAAGGATCCTGAGGCATAATATTGTAAGGTAACCAGGACCTGATCAATCGGTTTTACTGCGAGATTTCTGAAAAAATGTTGAAACCTGTCTTGCAACGTGATTGATTTGAATTTAAATTATTTAGGTGATAGGTCCAAGGTAGTACTACCTATAAGTACAATACAATAAACAAAAATTAACTTACTTATCCGTATTTCTTTTTATTTCATTTTTAATTAAATCTGTTATATAAATGGCTACTGCCTTCCAAACCCGGAATCTATCAATAAATTCATTTTCATCAAATATATTAAAATTATAAATTCGCTTTTTAAAAACTTTTTTTTTCTCACAAGCACTTCAACTGCACTTTCACCTTCGAAAAAACTACCTATTTATGCAACTATATAATATAACTTATTAAAACTAATGCGCATGTAGGAAGTTCGAAGTTACAAACCAAAATTAACAATTACCAATGGTTCAAGCACTGGTTAACGTAAGCGTAACTTTTTAACGTACGTAAGTGATCACAGATGGTGAAACAACACTTTTTTTGTCTAACGTTCGTTAGCGCCATATTTTAAGGTTACGTGTCCGTCAAAATTTGTTGATGCAACCCACCTTTAGTCCATTCTATTAAAACGAGTCTTTTTATAACTCTCCGAAAGACAAATTGAATATAATTTATTCGTTTTTTTTTTGTAAATAAATTATACAGGTACTTTTCTGATAAACCTAAGCATTTTAACTAACTATATTAATTTATAATGTTATTACTATGATCAACATTACACCAACTTACATGACTATTGCGTTTCGCCGTCCATGACCTTAGCAAACTTCGCAACGAAAAAAAGATCCTGTGGCTTTTTTTTTGATTATTTTCAATTAGTTTTTTTTCTATTCAACTAGTAATTTTTTATACTGTATGTGATTTGAAGGAACATTGATCAAGCATCGCCACCCTATATACTTGTATATAACCAATTGATTATATAAATACATAATAAAAATAAATTGTCTATAGCCCACGCGAAGAATAGAAGACAAACGAGGAAAGCTTATGTTAATGGCGGCGATAAAAGTCACTTTAAATGTTACCGGTGTAAGCAAACAAGCAACTTCAAGAATCAATGTACAAATAGTGAAAATACAAATATTAACAAGAAAACTAGTCAACGTAAACAAAGTAACGCGCTTGGCGCTGTGTTTTTAAGTAGTCAAATTAATAAACTCGACTGGTACATCGACGCAGGCGTAATCCTGCATATAACGGCTAATGAACAGTGGACTGCAAATACATATCACAAAATGAAAAACATATTACGTATTACTAATAGTTAGAGGTTGCAAATATTATGTGCTCCAGGATTAACTACCAACTTGTTGTCAGTGAGCCAGTTAAGAAAATCCGGAAATAAAGTTCAGTTTACAACAAATGGCTGTGAAGTATACAGCAAAAACATTGTTTAGATGTAGTTTCTGAATGAAAACGATGAGTTTTTGAACAATATTTGTACAGAAACTGACTCTAACGCCCGAAATTAACGATTTTTAGTCCATTTTTGAGTGAAGTATGTTAATAATTAAGCCGCGGATTGAATTTGCTATCTCTAAAAGAAAGCTTTCTTATGAGAGGACGGATCGCAGTTAGAGATTGGCCTCTGTTCGAAAATGACAGTTAGAGCTTTCCAATCAAATCTGTCAATTTTGACATTTTGTTCGATCGGTGTAAACAATCGGAGATTGCAATCCAAGAAATTCGGGGGATTAGTAAACTTTGATTTTGTCAAAGAAAATGGCATTATCGACATATTCCAGTGATAGTGATGACAGTGATTTGGAGGTCAGGGCTCAGTTATCGGATTGAGATACTGATAGTGACGCTGGTGGCGAAATTAGAAGACGCGCTTCTTCACTTTACCATGACGAGGGTGAACTACATGCATAGTCTTGATTATGCCGAGTTCACCTTCAGGTTTAGGTTATCTAAACCATTCCACTCGCTATTAATGAGATGGTGCCGTTTGTGCATGTAACCTCAAAAAGGTGAATAATTAGAGATGCATCAAAACAAATCTACAAGGACAAGTACCAAATTACATAATAATAATACAAAATTTTTATCTCAAGTCAGTGCGAATTGATCGCAATCGTGACCCTTATTCTTGGTGGGCAGGTAATGCCAACCAATACCCAAATTTAACAAAGTTTGCTAAAATCTATCTTTCAGCGCCTTGCAGCAGTGTGTACAGCGAAAGCCTTTTTTCTGAAGCTGGCCTTATTTATGAAGAGAAACGAAACCGCTCGCTACCTCTCAATGCAGAGAAATTAGTATTTATTCACCATAATTTGCCCTTAGTGCAGTATGAGTACTAATTAATTCATTTTCTTTCTATTACATTCATTTACTATTGTGTGATTAAAAATTTACAACTAAAACTAATTACATTCCTTAAGTGATACTAAGACTAACTAAATAAAGCAAATAATTTTACTTAATGCATCAAATATACAATATGCATAAAATATATTTTTTTATGCAGATTTTTTTAAATTCGGTGGAATGCTTATCCGGCCGAATTAATTATTTTTCGAAACCGGTCATGGTCACAGTGAAGGACATGCACTCTAATATTGAACCTGAATTAAAGCATAGAGTTTTATATACTCCTGAACAGATGTACGCAATTATTATGAATGCAAAAGTTAATGGTGAGAAGTACATTGTAAAAGAAATGGCGCAGAATGAGTTCATAGATATAAAAGAATTAATTTAAAACAAAAACTGGGCCAAAGATGAGGAGGGAAAGAAAATATCTTGGTCTTAAGTAATGGCTGTAAGCGTCTCACAACATTCACAGCCAACAATACTACGTTTTAAATATGAATTTGATGCATATTATTCTCAGTTGAATGTGGAACCGCATCAAAAAATCACGTCAAGAAACAAGCGAAGCACCAGACATACAGGAAATACTTGAGCTTCTTTTCGAGAACCCCAAAAAGCTTTGCGGCTTTAAGGCAGAAGCCATCCCAACCTATTACCATGGTTTTTATAATTTACTAACATTGCATGATAGTTCTGATTTACATGGTAACAATGATCAAGATTTATTGTTGTAGTTTTCGACGTGATAATTCTACTGTTTTCAATTAACTCCTTACTGGCTTGCTCTTTACCTATTAAAAGAAAATTAGAATGCATATTATACAAATTAGGCGGGAATAATAAGCGTCACCCGGAAGGCGCGCGTTTAAAAAAATATTGCTTAGAAAAACGATTTCAAAGTCCATTGCACAAAACTTGTTGTAGGTACAGAATTCCCAAGATAAATGTAAGAATTGTTTATTATTTATTTGTTTGAATATTACATACATATACATACATATATATACACATACACACATACATAATATATAATATCTATTAAAGTCCATACATCTCTTTCATATACATTTACACCCAATCATCAAACAAACGTACACATGTTCTTACATTATAATGATTTAAATATAACGAAGTTGCTATGCAGCTCTGCAAACTCCAGCGCAGGTATAGACCCCGCGCCCGCACGCCGCGACCCGCGGCTCCGGCGCCAGTTGGTCTCTCACACCAACGTCTTACGTTCGCATCTTATGTGTCACATCTCTCAGACATACGAAACTGTACCTTAAAAACCTATACTTACGAGTCATTTTCCTGATTACTTTGCCTCTGCATTAATCGTGCTAATTAACTGCTGTGCTTTGTACAGTGTTGTATCAGTGTGCAGTGTTGCGTATTACTTCCCTGCTGCATTTATCACCCACTATCATCCTTCACCACACCAAATTACTATTTAATATCTGTTGTAACTCTTCTTCATTTTCTTATTAAAAGTTAAAAGACAAACAAGTTGAAGAGAGACCAATTACAGGATCATGACCGAACAAAGCTTTATAAGGCGAACGTCCTATTGTGCGACGATACGAAGAATTTCCATTCACTCGACATGTCTGACATCCACGAACGCAAGATGTTTTCTACATCTTGATTACATCTTATCTTTCTATAGACCCTTGACTTTGGGGGTGTCGGCGACGACCATTCACTATCTTGCAATCAGGCCACAGTTTAACTATCTCCTTTATAATGGTAGCAGTGAATTCCTTACCATTATCATTTTGTAAAATCACTGGAGCCCACATCCAGAAATATTTTTAATAGAGTCACTGCAACATCAGTTACCTATTTGCTTGTGAATGGTCTGAGAAAGCAAAACTTCGTGAAGTGGTCTTGGTAATTTAGAAGCCACTTGTAACTGTGGCTAAGAGCCGATTGGAGGTCGATTACCTGCTAGATCTACCTGCCCGTCGATTGAAATTTTGAGAAATTTTGGGGCGTACAACAATTCCTGTTTCGAGGCATTTTTTTATTTCAAACAGGTCTTGCAGAAGTTTAGGAAAATTGATATAATTGGTACCGGTATCAATTTTTTCTGTTGAAGGCTATATATCATTTTATTTCGTCCTCCATGCCCGGTGTATATGTGTGCTTGAAGAATAATATCATAGTACTCATTAGATGAAGATACTTGAATTACAGGAGTGGTAAGATGTCTTTTTAAGATCAGATTTTTTTTCTCACCTACACTCATCACGTCCTTTTTTTTGCATTCCTAAACTGTTGTTGCGTTTTTGGTTGTTTAAACACAGTCGTAAAGTTAAATCCTTGTAATATGAAACCATAACGTTAAACAAAACCATCGCAAGTATATATTACTTCTTAATTTTATACTTTAATGTGCGAAAAAAAAGCGATCTGAGAATTGGAGTGCTGAGGAAAAAGTAAGTAAACATACTTTTTTCTGAAAATTTAGTAGCTCTTCAATTAAAAGAAACTAAAATTGTCTTAGATCGACCAATATATATTGGATTTACGATTCTTGAACTATCGAAAACGCATTTGTATCACTTTCATTACTCGATCATAAAAAGAATTTATGAAAATAATGTTCAATTATGTTATACGGATACTGATAGTTTGTTATATTTTATAAAAACTGATGATTTTTATGAAGATATGAAAAATTATATTTAGTATTTTGATACACATATATTCAACGATGATAATATTTTTAAAATGCTAAAAGCTAACAAGAGTATACCTGAATATTTCAAAGATGAAATGGGAGGTGAAATCATTTCTGAATTTGTTGGTTTACGTGCCAAATTATACTGCTTACGTTCGGAGAAAAAAAACTATTAGTAATGCAAAAGGTATCACGAAACCGGTGATAAAAAAAATAAACTTCGAGAAATATAAGAAAGCCTTATTTTCTCATGAAAATTTGAGAGATAATATGTATGTCATACGATCAAAAAATCATGAGGTTTTTACTCAGAAAATTAATAAGTTAGTTTTAAATAGTTATGATATTACTCCTACATTTTTTGTTCTTATTAATTAAATGAAATAATTACATATCCAAGACAGATAGGTATTGCTTATTAAAAAAATATAAAATTAATTAGACCTCATTTATGCTTCGTATAATTACGTTATAAGCTTACAATAAAAGAATTAATATTAAATTATAAATATTCAGGTACGCTTAACTTTTGAATAATTTTATTAATTAAATTTTCTGTAGCATCCATCATATTATCGTAATTTTCACTTACTATATACTGCATATATACTGCACACTTAAATCTGTCGAGTTTTTACTATCGATTTCAAGTATTTTAATTTTTATAATATGCTGCCCCTTAGTTTTATATTTTCGGATAACAAAAGATGAATCTGGAACAGGCGAAATCACTTGATCTAGTTTTGGAAGCTTCTTTTTTAAAGAAAGGGCTGAAATAATGAATCAGGTTAAGAAAATTGATGGTGGAATTTTGGATTGTAGGATGAACGACAGCAACCTAATAGAACATCTTTTACAGCAGGAACTATCGTACACGATCGCTTACCATTGTAAGTTCTGTAAGAAAGATAATAAAGTACAGGCCGTCACGTCATACAATCCTTAAACCAAGCCTTACAAAATCAATTAAATAAAAAGAGAAAATGTGCGGTTTTCCGATCAGATGTTGTAACATACACAATTAGAATCGGTAATCACATCATCATCGACATTGAGTGTCTGCAATGGACCCAGTTTGCCGAAAATCTTGGACATCCTGATTGGTCAGGGACTCTCACAATTAATGAAATTCCCGAAAAAATTAAAATTGCAAATGCGACTTATACTTTACAGTCGATAATTGATTATGTTGGTGACTTAGTCTGGTAACATACAGTCTGAATTATTAATGGGTCATTACATCGCACATGTTCGTCGAATAACGGGTAGGTGGGAAGTGCACAATGACATCCTAAGTGGAAGTAAGCCAGTGATCTCAACTGCAAGAATATTTGTAAAAAGAAAATTATCCCTTCTCATTTATGTTAAAACAGATTAAATACGTTGTGGGAATCGAATTTTATTGTGAACCTTGAAAATTCTATCCTATTATTTTTTCATAAGTTTATAACATGACCTGCAGAAACATTATGTTATATTGTTTTATGTTATTATGGCTTTATTAATAACATATACTTAATAGTTCTCTATTAAAAAATGAATCAAACAAAAGTTAAGTTCTTATTCGATTAAATTTTTTTTTTTAAATTTTATTTCTATGCAACCCGAATATAGCCGACCCATCTCTTTCATCATATCTATCGATTATAAGTGTAAAAAATCTCTAATGAGTATTTTTTATGAACTGAGCAGACCTGCAAGGCTCTTTATTTTAATTAAAAAAGATCTTTTTTTATTTTAAACATTATTAATTTTCATCAAGATTAGAAAATAATTGATTGATATTGGCAAACGTTTGGCAATTGATTTATCAATGAAAACAAATACTTAACTTGCATATAATGTGCAATTAAAAAAAATACAAAATTCACAAAAAAATGTAAAAAAACAAGAGATTAAATCCAAAAAAAATATTTAATGAATGAAAATTTAAATAGAATAAAAAAATAACCTTACAGTAACCACAACCTTCATTAATTGTGTAGGACCTTGGGCGTCAATAAATTAAGCGAATGAATGTAGGAACGTTCGTACCCATTGGTACTCGTTTGTACAGCTGAGATTTGGATTCCTATCATTAACATATGTATACTGCACTGACATATTCTGTAACTCATTATTGATCTGGTTCACTAATTATAAGCGTCAGCTGAATTAATCTAAAATCTATGAGTACTAAACTTATCCGCATGTGTACTCTTTGTACTCGTTTGTCTAAGATTTCAATTTCTGTCAATAATACACACTCCGAGATTCAGGTTTCTAACATTAATATACACTCTACAGTACACATTCTACAACTCATTATTGACCTTGTTCATCTATTTGTTGCGTCATTTGAATATATATTAAATCTAAGAGTACTAGTGTAATATTGTGATAAATGAAGTGCTCTGCTTTTGCCAGAACAAATTAGACGTCATGAATAATGTAAGTCTGGCCCTTATATGCCGGCAATCATTTGACGAGGACGAGAACCTATAAAGTAAAAAATATCTATGTTAAACGAACATCCGAAATTAGGGACTTAGGCGTTTATCTTGATAATAAATTACGTTTTCATTGTCATATCGATAATATCTGTAAAAATGAATTTAAAAACTTGGGTTTTATGCTTTAGATGCGAAACAAATAATAGTCGCAGAAAAACTTATAAATGATTTACTTTTTGAAGCAGAAATAGGAAACCTCACTCCCGAGCATGCCTATATTAACATGAGAGATATTTTGAAACAAAATCAACGAAGCTATGTTCCTGCTTAGCAATATCGACAACATGCATATCAGTCCTCTCCTAATTTCAATAGGGCATGTACCCCTGTAAGTTTTGTTTCTTCCGGAAGTCCTAGCCCACCCTGCCTTCCATTTCCCACTAGTCAAAATTCAGAGTATATTTCTCAATCATTTCATACTAGCCATCTACTCAACAGTTCCCAAGGCAATCCCTACTCGCCAGTCGAGAGCGCACGCGTACGAGGTGTTCTCGTGACCTTCCGGAGCGAATAATTCCTTTAAAATTCAATAAAAGTGGTTTTTCTTGACGGATTTTGACGTTCTATATATCAAAATTTGTGGTCTTTAAAAGACTGGAGATCTACAAAATGGTGAAAAGTGTATGGAAAAATGTGAAAAAGTGGGCCAGTTATGGCCGAAAAACCACAAAAGTGAAAAATTTCAGAACTTTCACTTGATACGCTGCCGAAATAAGATCGACAAGGTATATATTTTATTATACCGTTAGACGCGCCTCAACGAGGTCTACAAGAGGACACCGAATTTGGATTTTTTCCGTGCGTGCGCGCGGAAATATTTAAGAAAAAACAAAAACCACGTGGCCACGTGCTCCCACTTCCCGGCACCAGAGGGCGCTGGAAGGGAACTAAATCGAAGGAGGACAACGAGACCTGTACGGAGACACCTCGGACATCAAAATCGGTTAAGTAGTTCCAAGGTTATTGCAATATAAAAATTTCTTCTAAATTCAAAATTCTTAAATTCAAAATCTAGATCGACAACCCCCATTTATTTTTTAGTATTATTATAGAACTTAATTTACTCTGTTTATATTCCAAATTTCAAATTTTTTGACTAAGTAGTTTTGGAGATATGAATTTTAAAAGTTTAAGGGTGACCACGTGGGGGTTGAAGCGAGGGTGCAATAGCCTTGAAACAGCTCTCAAAAAATAGTTGTAGATAGATTAAGCTTGTGTAATTTTTTGTATATGTTTTTAGTGATCGTAAATAATTTTAATTTAAGTTTTAGTGTAAAATTTCATGTTTTTCATCCCCCAAAAATCGGGGGTAGCTTCTTAAATTTTTATATAACCATAATCGAATAGCTTTTAAAAAATCCTTTAAAATGAGCCCAAGCACGGCCAGATTACTCTAAAGAATATAGAAGTTACAAATTTTGACGTAAGCTACGGCCATTTTGGCGGCCATCTTGGAAAACTAAAAACGGGCATAACTCTGTCTGCACTCATCGTAGGAAAGTGCGGTTTTCTTTGTACTGAATGCGGCAACGCTCTCCACAAATTATACCGTGACCCGACTCTATGTAGAGTCGTGAACCAAATCTAAAAAACAAGACTAGAAACATGTAAAAAGTGGTAGTGCCATGCTTGTTACCTTCGGGTAGCAACCGAATGGGCCGGCACGCCCCGTATAGTTCAATAGTACCACTCTCTTACAGAAGACCGGCGTGAAGTGGCAGCTATGCTGTCGCGTTTCGTCCGGTGAGTGAGAGTCCGGGAGGCCCACTCTCCTTCCCCCTCCCTCTTCCCTTCATCCTCCGCCTTCGTATGTTACCCCGTGTTACAACTAGTGGCTGCCCAACTTGTCGCGAGTAATAAAAAATTTTTGTGCTCGTACCGTGGTTCGAAATATAAAACTAAGTACACGTCGCCATCATGCCACGCAAGCGGAGGGATCGAGCGACGCCATCGGACGATGAAAACGCCGTATGCGTCGACGATGACAAGGGTATCGACAATGCTGCAAGTTTTTCTTCACAAGTGGCTGCTATGATGACCGCCATGCAACAGTCCCAAACTGAAGCATTCGAGCGCCTACTGTAGAAAATAATGAGTCGCCAGCCGTCATTCTCAGTTCCTAACTCAACGTCTACAGCATCACATGCCTTCGGCAGCGGCACCTTCACGCACTGCACCACCAGGTTCGGCGGTGACGCCGACGAGTCCGTGGACGCTTTTATAGACGCTATCCAAAGCTATAAGGATTGCGCTAATGTGTCTGAAGAAAATGCACTCAGGGGCCTATTTATGGTCCTCACGAATAACGCCGCAATATGATACCAAGGCGTCAAGAAGGAGAAAAATATGGTTTCGACGAGCTGCGCGACAACATTCTATAATACATATTTTCCTGGAACTTAAACAACAATAGTAACTGCATTATGGAAAAACTTCTAACCAAAGACCCTAAGACATTTCAAGAGTCACTGGATCTATGCAAAGAATTGGACAAGCTAAAGTTCTACAAGGGGGGAACAATCCACAGTCACAGTCATTCTCCAGAAAGGTATTCAGTCAAAAACAGTCAACTAACAAACATCTATACAATTTTAGAAGTTCACGAAATATCAGTCCGGGTAGGAGTCAGTTAAGAAGCAACCTCACCTGTCGAAGCCCAGTCAGGGAAAAAAAAGCCAGTCAATGTCATCGTTGGGGTCAAATACACAGTGTCCGTTGTCCGGCTATTTGGAGTAATCTGCAATTTATGCAGGGAACCAAAACATTTTTCAACAACTCTAAGGTGGTTGTTAACTTTAAAGTCTCCCAGCGGGAGGTTGATGCGCTGGGTCCTTAAATTACAAGCATTGGACAAACTATATCAATATATTCCTGGTAAGGTCAACGGCATTGCCGATGCGCTTAGTCGTCTTACGTGTAATGAGGTTTCTCAGGAAAGCTGTGGAGTTTGTTCCGTAAACATAGATACACCACGTAAAAGTTCAAGTACTGTTTGGTCTGCTGATAAAACCTTTTTTAATTAGATGAATCTGGCAAAAAATATGATTGATATCAAAAAGCTACAGATATCTTCGGCAACGATAATTTAACTAACATCTGAAAATGTTTGTGTCATTTTTACAAAGTAAAGCTACGGACAATTTGCTCCTTGGATATTTAATTTACTCCAGTACTTAAACCTGGAATTACTAAGACGAATTTTGAGAAACTACGAGTTGACATGATCGAGTTCACATGTACCTTTATCTGCCGAGAAAAAGAAAGACATTGGTGCCATGTTGCCGTATTTAGCTGCAGATAGCATATTGTTTTATGAAAACCTTTTGAAATAAGTAAAAAAGTAAAAAAAAGCCAGGTGAGTAAAGTTTATTTAAGTTTACCGTTAGAATACTTCTTGACTTTATATTTGTTATTGAAATTATTATATATACGAGTAGCCACAACAGTGAAGTGTTTCTTAGCAAATGAGGATTTGACTTTAGGTATTGGACAACGGTCGATTCGCTTCGAGCCATCCTGTAATGTGGGCACTATTTTTCTATGGTATCTCCGGACTGTTTCATATATAAATATTAGTCTTACAGTTAGTACACTAGCTTTGTCATATATTGTGGTGGTTGGATGTTTAAAAGGTAAGTGCATTAGCACCTTAAGTACAGCACGCTGTGCCCGTTGAGAGCCTTGTACGTTTGGATCAGTAGATGTTTGTTTGCAACTGAACGTAAGTTTTTAAATATATAAATTGTTTTTCTTATCCTAGCCGACAGAGATTTTCATCCAAAATTACTCCAAGGTATTTGACGCTGGTAACGTGGGAGATAGTTGAACAGTTGCAGTTGGTGTAGTTCATATCACGGGTGTAGTTCATATCACGGTTACACGGAAATCCATGAATTTTTAGTTCTGGTTTATCACCACGGTTATGTAGGGTCGATTTACTAAAGCAAATGTATTTGGTTTAATTGGCGTTGATGGATAAAAGACTATTTTCTAGCCACGCCGTTACTTTAGCAAGGCCTACTTCCGCTAGTTTGAAAACTGCCTCCCATGTGCTGCCGTTGAACACTAGCACTGCTGCTATCTGCAAACATAGTAATAGTAAACCAGGTAATATAGTACAGTACTACATAATTCGTTGACATAAATAAGAAAAGGAGCATGTAACAATGTCACTCTCATATTTACCGACCCGTACACTCTGAGTTCTACCGGATAAATACTTTTTAAACCAGTCTAGAGTAATTCCCCTTATTCCAACATTTCCCATTTTGCTTAGTAAGATAGGTACGGATACAGTGTCAAATGCCCTCTGTATATCCAAAAAAACTCCCATACATTTATCGCCTTTATCAAGATATTTTGTTATTGTTGTCGTAAGCTATAAAATTGCGTCTTCTGTCAACTTTCCAATCTTAACCCTAGAGTGCTCGCGCTATGAGCATTTTGCCGCTCGCGGCACAGTATTCGTATTATTTTGTAAATGTTGCATTTGTGAAGGTCAAGCTTCCTAGTAGCTGCCCCTCCGTTCCTCACCTCCTTATTTTAGAAATTAAAGTGAATTCAGTGCGCGGGTAACCACAGGAAACAAAGTTTATCGCAGGTGCGTCGCGTTTGGCGGCAAATTGCACACTGCGCGACTACTGCCGTCAGTAAAATTTGTGGATCTGGTTTTTACTATAGTTGAAATTTTGTTAGTTTTCATTGCATATAGTATTATTTTAATGTATGATATGTCAATGAACAGTGGGAGACCAGTAAAATGAATGATGTGTTTTATGTTCCAAGTTTAAGAAGAATCCCATTCTCAGAAGGGGTGATTATAAATTAATTAAATTAATGAGGGAAACAATAAGTGACGAGTATGACTTTTTCGTATTGTTCTAGTAAATAGAAGATTTACATTACTTACAACTTTATGGCGCAATTTTCGCGAGTTCAAATTTGTGAAAATATTAAGTAATTTCTGTAAAAAATTAAATATTACAGAAATATGCAAAATGAAACATAAATATGATAAAAGATTTATTAACGATTTAAATGACGAAATATGTCGTCTAGAAAGTCGTCCGAACTCACTGCTAGAGAGAAGATTATTGCGATGAACATATAAAAACACGTTGAGAGAACATCACCTACATTTCCCTGTAAAAAGGAAATTTAAAAAACAACGACCGAAATTATGAGAACTTCTGTGAAAACTATTACGGGAATTTTGAATAAATATATAAAGTCAAGGGATAATGTCCACGCATATTCGATATACACCCAAATATAAAATCGTAAATAACTTGGACGATTTCACACTTTTGGCAATTAAAATAAAAGACAAAGTCATGAGTGCTCTTAATGATGACGATGATTTACCATCATTCTCTCGCTCTACAATATATAAAATTGTGAAAAAATTGTATTTTAAATATGTTCACATACACGGTCTGGAAAAAGAATATTATTAGATAGGCCGGATTTGATGGAGTCGAGACGAAAATATTTATTAAAAATTAAAGACTACAGAAGAGAAAATAGGAAAATATATTATACAGATGAGACGTGACTAAATGAAGTTAACTTTTAATATTAATATATTGTATTTAATAAAACCAATTTTTCAGGGCATTCCTCAAATTATGTCTATACTGACTAAAATATGGCAAGCAGACGGCAAGCATTTATAACCTTAGGGCGGCAACCAGACTCTTAACCCACTACTAGAGTAAAGTATCAATATTTTATTCGTGTTATTTGTGTTCCCTTCTAAAGCTCGATCTATTCTCTAAGAAGAGTGACTGCGATCAGTTGCACGTGTTAAGGTGTCGCAGTAAGTTGTCGTTTTTGTTATATTGACATTTCTGGGGTGACGAGTCACCCCTGTTGCTTTTTATGTAAAGTATTTTTTTTTTTGTGATACTGTGAATAAATGTTTGGTTTTTACGGTAAAAATGGCTTCGCTCTCGGATGACTAGGTTCAAAATTACTTGCAAGGGATTGCTGATGCTAGCTCTAGAAGATGGTGACATCTCTGAAAATGGTGATAATGTTTCGGTACACTCGGAGGAGGATGACATTATTTCAAATTACGAGAAATTAATAGTGAGGTTGAGGATGTGCCACTTGCAAAATTACGCACTAATAAGTGTTAAGAGGTAAGAAAGGACATGTTTGGTCATCTGTTCCACCAGCTTCAAGTAGAACACCGAGGCGAAATACAGTGACTAATCGCCGATTTGGGAGAGGCAACGCTCAAAAAATCGAAACGGAGAGAGATGCATTTAGTACATTATTCAGAATTAAAAGCAGAACTTTTATTAAAATTTAATAAAAACAATTATAATAAAAGAGTTATCTATAAAATGGCCGCTCATAAAAATGTAATTGTTCTGCGCCTTCCGCCGTATCATTGTGAATTAAATCCAATAGAATTGACCCATTTACTGCCGGGTCACGGCGCCGTGTATAGTGGGCGGCGCCGACTACACGGCGCCGTGCATTTCACCCGCTATTTTTCTATGAGTCAGTACGGCTCCGGCTTTTGTGGCAAGCATACGTTAGTGTCGCGGTTATACGGGCAACACATCGATCGTGATAAAACTACAGTTGGATTTTTGTTTGCATGAGTGTTGTTGTTTTTACGAACGATTATCATATACGTGTTTACCCGTGTTGGGAACCGGTCCTGGCTTCCTGGCCGAGAGAGGGGATGAGCGCACCGCGTCGACCGGCATTGAGGCAGCGCAGCCGACACTCGCTCTCACGACGTCCACCGCAAACGGGGGCTTCTTTTTATTACGTTTACGGCATTAAACCAATACATTATTACAGTCCACTTTTATTTTAATAAAAAAAATCAAATAACCTTTGAGTAAATAGATCCTAAAATCTAAGCGATCAAGTATCTTCGAAAAACTTCCGCATATGAAAATATACCACAATATGCAGTGTTAATCATACTTATCCCAAGGACTCTAACAACCCGCCAAAATGAACACTAAACCTGGTCCTTCTAAACGTCGTAGTTCTTCGACTACTTCAAGAGTTAGTGTGACATTCCTAGGATTACTTTTACACACAGGAACAATTCGTCTCAATAGGCTCAACGATTATTGGAGAAAACATTGGCTTTTTAGCATACCATGTTTTGGGCAATTTATGTCTCGCAATCGCTTTATGTTGATTCTACGCTGCCTACATTTTTCTTCAGAACCAACAGCCGAAGATCGATTAGCAAAGATAAAACCTATCATTAATTTTAATCAAAAAATGCTAGAAATTTACTACCCCGGCAAACAACTCTCGCTTGATGTATCCATGGTATTATGGCGTGTTCGGCTTATATTCCGACAGTATATAAAAAATAAGCGACACAAGTTCGGAATTAAATTATATGTCCTTGCTTCCTAAACCCAAACCCCCCTTGCGACGGTTCATTGTAATCGTAACAAGGAGCCCTCACCAACCCCACCCACTATAACCCCCAAAGCCCTAAAAATCTAGTCGTCGTAGTCTTTGGTATGAACTAAGATATGGTCGCATAACTGCTTCAAAAGCATTTGAAGTTAGCAGGTGCAAAACAAATGGTGGCCCACTCATATCTCTCATACTAGGTGGTAAAATTCCAGATATGCCATGCTTAAAACGTGGCCGTGTCCTAGAAAATGAAATAAGAAAAACTGTAGAAAAATCTGTCTGATATTAAATTCTAAATATTCAATGATTGCTGGTTCTCCAGATGGAATATTTCAAGATGGCATAGTAGAAATCAAATGTCCCATTAGTTCAAAGTCATAAATATTATATAAGAAATGGAGAAGCAAATGAAAAATATAATGCCCAAATGCAGCTTCAAATGTATTTAACAGGAAAAAATGTGTTTGTTTTGTGTGGCTGACCCAGATTTCATTAAGAATAAAAAGTTGAAATATTAGGTTTTCCATTCAATTTTGAATATATTCAAGATATGATTAATAATAAGTGTACGGGCCAATACTTAATATTTGTAAGCACTTGACGCTATATATATTTCGATGCAGTCGTACTCGTAGCTAGTTAGTCGTCGTCGTACGCGCTCACGGGTCGTTCTATCAGAGTTTGATAGATTCAAACTATCATTCTGTCATTCTATCATTATATCATTAAGTTCAGTTAATATACAATTAGTTTTAGCCTGGACTATCATTTACTTATCTATCAATAATTTATATCAATATAATATCAACTGTAGAGGTTTTCGTCTCAGCACGTACATCTTTGTAGTCCTTAGAGCAACGTGAAATTATTTTATGACTTTAATCCTTCAAATGGACCTCGCGAGTGTTCATAGTGAGCTTTATTAGTGCATCGTATCACATATGAGGACATACGTATCGGGATTTGATCGGCGCTTGGATTTATAACCATTGCCTATCACTTTGGATTTGGTGGGTACAAAGGGCTCGCCAACGCAACGCAACGTGTGCAGCTATCCAGATAAATTATGTAAGATCTTTCCTTATTTGTATCACTATCATCACTATCAGCATGTCGAATATGGAAGATATATTAGCTAATCAGCAACAGCTATTCGAGGCGATCGAGCAAATTTTCACGAATTTTAAAAAGGACAGTGCCGACCGAAAGACGACTACATCAGGCGGAGGTTGGATACTTTAGATCAGCAATTTCTAACTGTCAAAGTAAGGAAGAGAGGCCCGAAAAACCTATTCAAAAATCAGCTAGTCCACTAACTATACCGGGTCCGTCTCGTCAGTTGTCATCTCAGTCTCAGGGGACGAGCAGCAAGACTGACGAAATGATACGTAGTCAGAGCAGCAATTTTAAAGCATTTGAGCAGACAGTATCAAATATTGATTTACAATCGGTATCAAAGAAATGGGAGTTCGAGCATTTATTACGAGCAGTACAATCGCGTTGGTCTTTAATTGGCGCCTTACACTGGGAATTAGATAGTGAAATCGGGAATAGAAACCCAGAATACGAATCACTATTTTTTAATACGAAAAAACGTATAATGAAATTGTTAAATCTATTAGTAGACTTTTGGAAAAATAATCTATATCTTTTACTATATCAGAGTGTTACATTAATGCTATAATTAATATGTCATCTAATATTTTTATAAATTTTCTATGAACACATGCATGTGGTTTGATCATATAAAATTCTCGTAAACGCCTTGTAACTCTCTCCACATGTATACGTAAGCTGGCTATTTGTTTGGTTAGCTTTACTTCATTTTTACTTAATTTCACTCTTGTTTCGACACTTGGAGGTCTTACTAGTGTAATTCCTGCCTTTTGCAGATATTGTTCTTATGTTTATATCCCCTATGGCACATACCAGGTTTTAATGTTTTTAAAAATCACAAGTTTCAACTAAACATGTATCAGTTATTCTGCCTCCAAATCCTGGAGATAAATAATTGATTCGTCCATTTGGTGTACAGCATATTAAGTATTTTATAGTGTTGGCGTTTTTGTCTCATCATTGTTACGAGTATTTTATCACTCCAGAACTGTGTCAAAAAATTGTCACAGAAACAAACATATATCCTGAATTCGTGGCTTTGTACGACGTATGACCACGTCATGTAAGATGAACCTCATTAAGTTCTGCAAGCCGAGATAAAATAACGAAAACGATGTACAAGATATATATTTGAATGACTTGGGGGCTCCCAATACTCCACTTAATATTGAATTAAATCCCATCCATTGACATTAGCTCCACCAAGTGTCGAACTGCAACGTTCTATGATAGTGACTATTCTGCAGTATCGAAGAATAATAAACGTCTCAAATGTTTTAAACTTGGAGATGAGTGCATAAGTAGAAAGAGAACACGTTTGTGTAGCAAAGGATTGGAGTATACCACATAAAAATTAAAAACTAAAGCAACAAAAATCAATCAAGTCAGTTGTAATACTTTATACGTTTACGAAAATATTTGACATTATAAATAAATTTATCTTTTTTGAATTTTGTCGCGGATTTATTTTGATTTTTTATTTTATGAATTATATTATGAATGCTTTACAGCAATCATGATCACGGGAGAGACTAAGGTATTTGACGTCTCAGGGAGCTATATTCATGTTACTGTGGGTAGGCACTATCTAATACATCTAGCCCGAGTCCCGCTCGAGCCGCGGTGGCGAGCGCACGCGTCCAACGCAGAAAACCGCGCTCCGCTAGCTCAAACGACTACGAAAATACGAGAAAAATCATAAAAAGTGGAAAAAATCGTCTTAAATTAACGTAAAAAGTGTTAAAATCAGTGTAAAAAGTGACAGGGACACTCATACGCTACTTTAAAATTTCGAAATCGCGAAATTTGGACCAATTTTAACGTAAAAACTGTGTTTTTAAAAGTGACAATTTTAGTTAAGTACATGCACTGCGCGCATATGATCTACGACACATACTTTTTAATTGTGCGTTTTGAAGTGCTCGTTGACCTACACAATTGACCAATAAATTGGAATTTTTGGACTTCATTTACTGCCTCAAAAAGACATAAAAACAATTTCGACTAATATGCTCTTTGCAGTCAAGCGAGTTACGAAATCCGGACAGGGACACAAAGAAAGAGCGGACCGCCCAGAACATTACAAAGCTTCTCCCATTGAAAAATTCGCATTCTGGACCTAGATATTCAAGATACAAAATCTCAAAAATTTTTTGGCTAACTTTGGATCTAAATATCTAGAAATCTAAATCGATGCCCCACTCAAAAATTTACATCTGACGGAGCAACTCTTCACCTTTAAGAAGAAAAAAGAATCATCAAAATCCGTGCCCCCTGCACGGAAGATACTAGACTAGTTATAAAAGTAAGGAAAAAAGCACATGTCAGGTTCAGGCATGTTCAAAATCAGGTTAGAAATATTGTTTATGTAAAATTACATATCACTTTTATTTTAATTTTAATTTTAATTTTATTTTTTTTCATAACATTTTTTTCAAAATTCCAAATCTGCTAAAATATCCTTTAGATGGTAATTATAAGTATAATTAGAAAAAATTTGGTATTTTCAAAAAAGTAAAATTTTTCAAAATCTTCATACAAAACACTTAAAAATTCAACGAATAGAAACTGTACGATTTTATTAATTTTACCTTGTGCGATTCTTTATCCTTTTATTTACGTCTTTATTTATTAACAAAATAACTACTATAGAAAAAAGAGGGCTTGGCAAAACGGGAGAGTGGAGCAAAATGGAGAGCCCTAAAAATGTCATGAAAAAATATTTTTTTTACTTAAAATCTTGATTCTCCTTAATAAATACAATAACAGTGATTAATAAAATAATGACCCAAGTATTATAAGATTATCAATTTTTTTGATAATTTTTACGTTAACCTAAAAAAGGATACGGACAAAGAAAAAGCTGACAATATTAATGGAAAGAGCTAACCTTTTTTTTAATGGAATGGAATTTTCCATAACTACCTTCCGGTCACTTAATAAGGTTACTGGCTACTGCGACGCCGCCGCAGCGTTGATTACATAAGGAGAAAAAGTAGAGACTGATGAA
Source organism: Boloria selene (assembly GCA_905231865.2). NCBI lineage: Eukaryota > Metazoa > Arthropoda > Insecta > Lepidoptera > Nymphalidae > Boloria > Boloria selene. The sequence continues at coordinate 57,532 of HG993158.1, read as the reverse complement.
GAGGTCCAAGTTACAAAAAAAATTGTGAGTAATATTATAGCAACGCTAATGCAAGCCGTGATATCCATATGATATATTAACTGTTATTTTATTTTAATAAAGATGTTTTAGTTTATAATGAATCTCAATCAAAGCTTTGTTAGCGCGGCTTAGCTACGTCGTTAGTTTTGCGCATAATATGAAATTATATAAGACACAGATATAAGTGTGAGTAGTACGACACCTATTTATAAAACAATCAACGTATGTAGTTATCAGAAGTAACCTTGGTAAGATAAGAACAAGTGTTAAGGTCAAACTAATTCAATTGGAGTTCATTGCTCTTGGCAAACTGCGCTCGATTTTTCTTATCGCAATAACGAGATGTTTATTTTAAAAACTGTTCCAATACTTTGGTTTTCGAGTAAAATTCATCGAGCTTTGTTTTCATCACAATAGTATCTTGACTGCCAATAGAACAGGTTGTTAATGCATCGTTAATAATTATGTTAGAAAAAGTTTGTGATAAAAAATACTTTGTAGTGAAATTCGTCGGCTTGCCGCGAGTGTTAGATCGTTTTCTGTATATGTGCATTCATAAATCGTGGATTGTCACTCGTACCGGTGACAATGTTATGGTAGCGTGTCCGCTGCAAACTATACTGTTTATATATGTACCCTTCGGTGACCTTCGAGTATGGAACAGGTTAGTGTTTTTATACGATCTTAGGAACTGTCCCTTCGACGACGTCATCCTTTTTTATTGTCGGGTTAGTTGCAGATGATATAAACGAGGGGATGCAGTTGGTGCGAGGAAAAATGATTGAATATGTACAAGAAATGTTAGCAACTGATTTTGAAGAAACAACGTTGATATTACATAAACTTCTGCAAAAGTAACTGTATTTAGCCTTTAATCTGACGATGTTATGGCATAGCAACATATTTTTTTTTCAATAAAATATTTATAAGCTCAGCTTATCTGGTCTTTTATATTTTCATGGACGAAATCACATATTCATGCATTGACGACGTTAGATATTCTTTTTTACATAAAATTAAAGGCAATTTCATGAGCTATCACATGAATTTTGAAAAACACTGTTGCAGTTTGGACCGTTTTGATGAAAATGATCATAAAAACATTATTACAATGTAACATATATAAATCTGATCGCAGTGTCTAATATCGGATCACACTGAAATTAAAATAAAATATTTTGAAATATTCGATACTGCGATCGCAGCGCTGTCTGCCAAATCCAATGTAAAACATTCCAAGATCAAAAACAATTTATAAATAAAAAATCAATTAAATAAACATTTCACGTGGACAGAATTGTGAATCTAAACCATTCTCGAATCCACCTGAAGACAAACAAAACATTTCATTAAAATCGGTCCAGTCGTTCAGTCCATTTAGAACTTACTTGACTAATTATGACATAATATGATAACAAAACCACGTGAAAATTCCACTATGAGGACTAATGTATCACATTCCTAACGAAATCTACCTAAAAAGTGTACGCTTTTTCTAATAGATTGAGAGAGGCGTTAAAACGAATTAAAAAAGGATAATAGTAAAAAGTAGAAAAAACGAAAGTTTAGGCCTTAGCTCTGTTTAACCCTTTAACCGCCAAGCTTACATCTAGTACAATGGAGAGACATGCAACAAGACGTTTTCCTTTGTTTCATTGATTACGAAAAAGCCTTTGACACTGTAATGCACGACCGTCTAATTGCAATATTACACGATATTGGCTTAGATGACAAAGATGTACGTATTATCCAAAACCTGTATTGGTACCAGAAAGCTATTGTACGAGTTGACAATGAGGAGACTGATGAGGTTGAAATAAAGAGAGGAGTTCGACAGGGCTGTATATTATCACCCACGCTATTTAATTTGTACTCGGAAAGTGTCATAGCAGAAGCAATTGAAGACCTAGACTGTGGAGTCAAAATAAATGGCCGGTATATTAACAACATCAGATACGCTGAAGATACGGTCCTAATAGCATCATCTCCTGAAGACTTACAATTGATTATGACCCGTGTTAACGAGTGCAGTGAAAACGCTGGTCTACGGATGAATATATCAAAAACGAAGATCATGGTATTATCTAAACATAGCTTCGATGACATTGCTATCATTGTAGCAGGCCAAAAAATTGAGAGGGTACGCAAATACAAAGATCCCTTTGCGCACACTACTCCTACATTGTGCGGCATACACCACAAAATGGCGACGAGTTGTTAAATGGAAAAAAGGAATTAAAGTGCTATAAATTTGAAAGATAGCAGGTAAAATGTATATTGGAAATGTTGACTATGACGAAAGTGAGAAATTTAGCGATTATATCGAACGTTTTGAAATGTTTCTGGAGTGTAATAAGATTGAAGCTACCCGGTGGAAGGCGGTTTTTCTAAGCGTCATAGGGCCAAAATTATTTAGCCTTTTAAAAAACCTTTGTACGCCAATGGCACCAAAGGAGAAAAGTTATGAAGAACTAAAAAAGATTCTTCATAATCATCTCGAACCGAAACCTAATGTGATCACCGAGCGATATAAGTTTGGCCAGAGATGTCAAATGCCGAGTGAGTCTATAAATGCATATTTAGCAGAATTAAAAAAGCTATCTCTATATTGCAATTATGGGGAAAGTCTATCAGAACAAATAAGGGATAAGTTTATTTCCGGATTGAGTAATGAGAAAATTAAACAAAAATTATTAAATGAGAACGAAGTTACATTAGAAAGAGCATACAACATAGCAGTGAAGTTAGAAAATACAGATAGAGATTTGGAGGTAATGACATCCAAGGTACACAGGATAGGTGTTATAAACCAAACTATTATAGTCTGTGTCACATCAGTTGGCAACACTGGTTGACACTTGTCATGCGCCGGCGACGCCGCGAACCGGTTTTTTTTTGCTCCGTAAGAACCTTTTGAATTACACGCCACGTTGTTTGTTTTGTCTCGGTATTTTACCTTTTTGCGATGACATTGTGTGCGGTATACCCAAATTGTACTGTTAAATAAAATTGTGAACAATAGATTTGTTGGTTGTAACCTCGATGTACATGGGGCCCGTGTTGATTACATAAGTGTATCGCCCACGTGTAAACGTACAGTACTTGTTTGAACTTAGTCTCAATTATATTATATACTTAGTGATAATTTGTGAGGGTGCGTATTTGTGTGCTATAATTGTGTACCTACGCCGTACTTCGGTCATCAAGCCGCTTCCTGGAGTACCACACCCTGCCACCTTCAGTTAAGTATAATCAGTTAGCATTAGACGTTATGATTGGCCAATTGTTGTTTTGTGTTAACTAGATTATACTTAAGGCAGCGACAACATAGGAGACTGCAAGGTGCTTTTCTTTACTATATTATATAGCTATTGTAGACATATATTAGCTCTGTGTATCGCAGACCGTGTTCATCCCTCATGAACTTGAGATAACATCACGTTTCCACTGTTTCTCTGTTTAAACCCCAGGTTGGATGGAACAAATAATGGTAGCAGAGCGTAGTTTATAGAAGATATTAAATGTATATTGTAAAAGCTCAAACATAAAGTTATTATTAAACTTACATAATTGTTCGTATTAATAATATTAAAGTTAACTTGTTGTTGATAAAATACTTTAACTTGATTTATACATCTAAGTAGTATTTGGGTTACTTTAAAACCAACTTAGTATCTAGCTACTTCAAACATAGTTTTATTATAAATAGTTTAGTTTAGTTGAATAATCAAACTTTAAAGGTTTAGTATTGCTTTGTGTTGTACTTGTTGTTGCCCAGTTTATTATAAAATATAATAACTTTATAATAAAGGTGTAAATAGACTATACTTAAAATAAATATAAATATAAGTAATTTAGATCATAATTTGTTTGAACATTGCCTCAAAGATTTGTTTTATGTTTCTTTGTACTTGTATGCAGGTATCTATTTGAGATTTGATATTTATGTTTAAAGTGATAACGCTTTATTGTCTCATTTGAAAGTTATACCTTTTTGTTGTTGTTATTACAATATTATTTTGTTTTTGTTTGCTTGTGTCCTTTGTGCCTTTGAAGATGGCTGCCTCCGCATTTAATATCGTCCGTGACTCATATTCCGGGATTGTGGCTCACCTGAGATGGTTCACTTCTGCTGCCGCATTGGTGAATAGGGAGGATCGTATAGAGGCATTGTTGGATAGGCATGAGAAATGCCCTACACGACTTAAAGAGGTGGAGGATCATTATCAGCGCTTCATCTCACATTTAGATGATGTACCTCTGGAGTCATTCCCTGAGCATCGACGGCAACAAGTCCATGAGGACTACGCCCAAATTATGGACCTGGCCGATGACATCGCCCAACGCGCGCGGGAGGTTCTAGCCTCGCGCGCCGGAGTACCGCCTCACAGCGCTCCTTTGAAAACTCCTGTGGGCCTTTTGACAAAACTACCCAATTTGGATCTTCCACGTTTTGATGGTCGGTTAGACACGTGGCTAGGATTTATTGGATTGTTCGAGAGCCTTGTAGACTCGAGGGACGATTTGGGCCCATCTCAAAAGCTGGCCTATCTGCTCTCCGTGCTTGATGGAGAGGCGAGGGGCTTAGTGCAGCACCTCCCAATAAGAGACGGGAGCTATGAAGTCGCGCGGTCATTGCTCACCAAGCGCTACCACAATGAGCGCTGCCTGGCCGATGCCCATATTGACCAGATTATGGACCTTCCCGTAGTGAGCAATGCCACCCAGTTGAGAACCGAGCTGCTCAACCCCCTCCTAATAGCCACTAACGCTCTCCACCGTTTGGGACTGCCGGTTGCCCAGTGGTCTTACCTACTGGTGCGTATTGTGCTTAAGCGATTGCCGGTGTCCTTGAGGGCACGCTTTGAACAGGGGCACGCTAGGATGAGGCTTCCCCTCTCCCTACTTTTGAACAGCTCCTGACATTCCTGGAGGACGAGTGTCGCATGGGTGACGTTATGGTCGCCTATACACCGGTGGGAGCATCAAGTCCCAGACCCACCAACCAACGGCGCACTGCTCAAACTGCGCCAAGGGGAAGGACGGCTCCCCGCTTTGCTGTCGCTCAGGCTGCGCGACCGGACTGCCGGTTTTGTAAGTCCCAGGGGCACCAAACGGCGAAGTGCCCGGAATTTGCAGCGCTGCACGTGGCCGCTCGTAGGCGGATTGCTCAGGCCCGAGGCTGGTGTTTCTCCTGCCTAGGGGACCACTATCAGCGCGCCTGCCCCGACACGCACCCGTGTCCTATTTGTGGAGGGCAGCACTTAAAACTGCTGTGTGCCAACGCGAATGGCCGCCGCGACCAAGCGGGGTCGCCTTCGGGCGGGTATGTGAGAGGACGCCGGGACCAGTTTAAACGAAACTTAAAGACTAAATTTGATTTGTTAAAACCAAATGTAAAAAAACATGTTCAGTATAAGCAGGAATTACAAAAGAAATATGCAGGGGGTAGCAGAGTAAGAGAATTGGAAATAGGGAAAAGTGTATTAGCTAGAGATTATAGAAGTAATAGTAATAAGTGGATGGAAGGAATAGTATGTAAGAAACTTGGTCCAGTTACATATTTAATTAAATTGCTAAATACAAATATCATTTGGAAAAGACATATTAATCAGATTATAGGTAATCAAATAAACAGTAATTTAGATGATACTTTTGATTCAGAGTTAGTGTTTAAAGATAAAGAATCTCCAAGTGTATGTAATGAGATAAGTTCAATTGTGACTTCGAAGTTACCTAGTTCATGTATTGATTCTGTTGTACAAAAAAGTGAAATTTTGCCTTCTGTTGAGACAAATGTGTCAAATGAGCCTCAGGTAAAGGAAATAGTTCTCCACAAAAGACAAAATTTTCACCAATTGTTTTAAAAAGATCTGCTAGAATTAAAAAGAAGCCAGATAGACTAAATTTATAGATAGTACTTAAGAATAAGAATGTAAAATTTGTTGTAGAATTTATAGTGGGAGAGTGTTGTGTAGAATATACTTAGTATTTAATTAGTCTATGGTCTATAGTAAGAATGTATGTCTATGGATAAGCTATGATTTGTTACTTTTTGAAATAAAGCATTGCGGCATACACCACACATTGTTACATCTGTCCTATACTTGTTTACGGATGCGAGGCGTGGACAATAAAAGAAGACCTCAAGAAACGTATAGAAGCTTTCGAAGTGTGGGCATATAGACGTATGTTGGCCATTAGTTGGACTCAAAAGGTCTCGAACGTAGAAGTTCTCCGACGCGTCAACCAGAAACGGCAACTTTTGGAGACTGTAAAGAAAAAAAAAAAGTTGCATATCTCTGACACGTGCGTATATAATATCTCTGATACGTGGTATGAAATATATCAACTTTTGCAACTCATTATGATGGGAAAAGATTCCGGTAGGAGAAACATTGGTCGCAGAAAAAAGTCTTGGTTGCGCAACATCCGAGAATGGACGGGAATCGCGAGTGCTGACGACCTCTTTCGCCTCGCGAAAAACAAGCTGGAGTATTCGAAGCTGACTGCCAACCTTCGCTAGTCGGAGAGGCACTTGAAGAAAATTTTACAAATAATTAACAGATTTAGATTCGGCTTCTGTATTAATAAAAAATTCCAAAAAATATTAAATTACAGATTCGATTTAGACTTTAATTATAAGTATGTTACGAATATGGAAATATATCGACAAAATATTGTTCGCAACACTAAGCGAAGTTATACATAAAGGTTGCTGGCGCTAGGTGCACGCCACGCGAACATGAGCTTGGCGGTTAAGAGGTTAAATAACAATGACATTATTGTTCCAGATTTATTCGAAAGTATGATTCGTTGTGTCAATCAACGCGAGCATGGTGCAGATGAATTCAGCAGCTTCAAAAGGTGGTTCCTTAATCTTCTAACTGCCGCTGGCCCAGAGTTATCGATGGCCAGTAGAATAGATGAAGTTGAAAAATTACAACATGAAACATCGAGTATTAATATTGAACAAGACAGCAAAGATGGTGGCGATGGTGAAGTTTCTCGAGAAAGGTATATAAAATCTTCAAAGGTGGACGAAGAGTTGGAAGCTTCCAGCCTATCGAAAGATGCTTTTACCAACCCCGGAGGTAACGATACCAGATGGACATTGGAGCTTCGCTAATGGTCACCAGTACTCGTCGAGCCCTGGCCCAATACTGGTGTATATATTAAGGACTTAGACCTAAAGTACTGTTTAGAGAAGTTCGAAGAAATGTACCCAGTTGGCAAGACTCCTGACGAAACATGTTTTCACAGAGTGTGCCTTGAGAAAATGCAAGTACGTTAATAACATATATGTAACGTTATACGTAGATAATTCATATTATTACCCTAAAATGCATTTAAATTTAATATTTACAATACCTAAAAATAAATTAAAATCACTATTAAATTAAATCCTATACATTAAAACATTTAAGTATAAAACACAATTTTATTATAACTTATCTTTTTTTTACAAAATATAATAATATATTAAATTAATTCATCAAGCGGCATTTGTATACTCGCGCGATGCAACATTTTAGCGCTCCAAGTAAATCTTTTGTCTTCGTTAACTTAAATAGTGCAGTACCGGTCGCCGCCACTCATTATTCATTTTGCTTTGCATCTATTAGTAGTTTGAGTGAACGCACGTCAAAATAATTTTTATGGTCTCTAATTCGTGTCTTTATTCTTTAAAAACCCGTAACCATAATATTACCCATTTCTGCCGCATCCAGCCGTCAGCGGATTCCAGAGCGTAACTCCCGGGATCACCATCTTTACGGCGTGACGCAGGAGAGTACCTGGACCGACTTAACAAAGGAACTTGTGTGGATTAAGTGCTCGACCCCGCCCGTTAATATATATTTTTTTTTGAAGTGTTTCATAGAATCTTTCTATGTTCTCTTCATCTGAGTCTTGCGTTGGTGCGTATACTTGAATAATTGTCAAGTCTGTATCATAAAATTGAAGCTGTAGTAACGTAACTCTCTCTGATAGTTCGTTGAAGTTTGTAATATTTTTCGTGGAAATAAAAGTAGTAGTGCAGTCGATAAAACAGTGCTGTCTTCCTCTATTCACACTTAGATGGCGCTGTGTTGATTTGAATTACTTTACTAACGGTGTATTTATATTATAAAAACCACTATTTTGCCGATAATGTGTTTTAGACTTGATACAGTTTACGTTTAATGCGACCAAAGGATTAGAGTCTCGTTAAAAACTAGTTTCACTGCTTATTAATCACAAATTCGACAGAGAAAGTCACTAAACACTGCGTCTGATAATGTTCGGTTTTTGGCACTATTTCACGAGATTTTTTCTTCACACTTCAACTTCAGCAGATGTTTTTGGTGTCTGATTACTATTTAATAACTTTTTAAACACAAATTTGCAGTAAGTAATTTTAAACAATAACAATTTTACGGAGTTGATGTTGACAGTAGCACAGCTGCGCCCTCTCATCATATCATCATATTTTGTTATATAAATACCATATTATGTTGTATGTACACTAATAATAACAACATGCATATGGGTGAATATATGTTATTTGATTTTTTTGTGTCCCTCAAGGAAATGTAATCTGTTCCATTCAATATTGATAATTTCTCTATTTGACACTATTTTTAAATTTGTAATGAAGAGGGCCAGAAGATTTTTCCATTTTTTTTAATTTTATAAGCACCAGAGGAAAATGTGTTACCAGGGGAGTGACACCATTGGCAGAGTTGTGACAAATGAAGGCAGGGAAGTGACAGGCCATTGATTATTAGGAACTAATAAACTAAGAAAGGGGACTAATATTAACTAAAACATTTATAAATTATAGTATTTGGATATTTTTTAATATACAAGATACATTCAGTCTTCACAGTTTCTAAATGCAACCTTATTTTTAATATTAATGGTTTGTTAAGGCTTGAATTTCAATTACCCGTATCAAATAATAGAATTAATATTTTCTGCTTATCAGTCTCATCTGAGATGAAAGTCACAGTACATATTGTTTTATAGTTTTTAATTATAAAACGTTCAAAAACTTAAAAGCCACGTTTAAGGCGCTTTAATCTGAATAAAATTATAACAAAAATATATAGTACTATCTAATGATACATCTATCAGTCTCGAAGCTATTTAAACAATCTGAATAAAATTATAACAAAAAAAAATAGTACTATCTAATGATACATCTATCAGTCTCGAAGCTATTTAAACAAATAAACTTAAAAATTATCAGTGGACAGTATAAATGAAAACTTTCATTTCTTGCAAAGAACAGAATCAATAATTTCTACGAAACTAAATATTTTTTACTTCAATACTAAACAACAAATAACAATTTACTTTTCAAATACATCAACTGGCTTTGGAAACTTGTAGAATACTCTGTTACCCTTCATACGTATATTTGGCACTGGTAATATGGTCAAAATCTGTTCCCATTTAACATCAGACATGTCATTGTCATTTATTCTAAAAAGAGTACCATCTTCATTGGAGATCTTTAAAAAAGTAACCCTGATCTCTCCTTCTTCTTCATCAAAATCTGACGAACAAACGCCAGCATATCTATATTTTTTATTATTAATATTATATTCCACAAGCACAAAATCTCCGTTCTTGACAGTCATAGCAATGTCTGCATTGTTTATAGTATTAATCACATGAGTAGATGTTTGTGCAACCATTTGGTTTTGCACATCTTCCTCAGAATCGGTGTATACTGCATCAACATCAAATATGTTTTTCTTATTTTGGGGGTATTTAATGTCGCCTAAGTGAAAGTGAGGACAAAAATTGCTACAAAAGCAGCTGAGGCTCTTCATGTATAAATTATTGCTGAGATAGTTTCCTCGTACTTGATGTACTTTTAGTGTACCAGTAAAAGGTTTGATGTTTGGTCGATTATCTTCCATTATCTTCTTTTGAAAAACAATTTCTTCTTCGGGTATCACAAAAATTTTAATGCCGGGACAAGATTTGTTTAATTCCGTAGCAAAGTCGTCAATCGTAGCAATGTCAGTTCCTAAAGCTACAATTTTGTCAGCAGTTCGTTTACATGTCCCTCCGATACCATCTGGAGCTCCTTTACCATGACCGGCTTCATGATAGTTCCAGGTAAAATCATAAATATTCGGATAGGTTTCAGTCAATTTACAAAGTAAGTAAAAAAACATATCTTTGTTACGGTACTGAGTAACAGGACCATCGCTTAAGAAATGAACGTTTTCTACCGAGGACGGAAGGAGTTTCATGACAGGTTTTAAATGAGCCCAGATTACAGGTACATTATGGTTTAGGTTTTCTGACATTGTGGCGAAACATTTTGTTTCTCCCTTGGTATATAAGACCACAGTATGCAAACTTATTTGCGTACGTGACCCACCAAAATGGAATGATTGAACTTCTGAAGAATATTTTGTATTATAATTTTCGGAAAAATCCATTTGAATCACAGCATCTTTTTCAGTTAAGTTATCTTTTAGACTTTTAATGGTTTCATATTGATGCACTATATTTGCTTCATGCTTTAAAAAAATATCAAGATTTTCTTCAAGTTTCATCACAATGTCTTTTGGAGCACAGTTTAATGTTATTTTTTTATATTTTCGAACCCTGCGTTTTTTCTGGGTTTTAGTATCTAAAATGTCCTCTGCAATACATTGCCATGAAGAGTATTTGATCAAAACAGAATTGTCGAACTCACGATAACATATGGAACGTGATTTGCAGTTAAGAGGGCCCTTCCCGATCGTACTAACTTCGACGCGAGCGTGCTCGAAAAGCTTGTTGTTTCATCCAGCGCAATGTTAGAATAAGAGGAAAAGCGAAAAGAGAGAGATAGCGCCTGAGCGCTCGGTTGGCGTTCGATTACTTTCGCCGCTCACTCGCGGGTGGCCGCCGCGCGCGCCGGTCGGCCCTAGGATGAGTCATGCCATTCATAGGCCATTCATGATAATTAAATCGCGCGCGTGCCTATCTTTTCTCCCTGTCTACTATGACCTCGCCCGTGCATAGCCGTAGTTTTGTAAATTTCTCTGCATGCAGGTACATAAGTACCTACATTTAGTAAATATTTTTGCCCTCGGAGATATTATATCATTGTGTGTGTTATATTTTTACTAATCTAGGTACCTACTGCACCTACTGTACGCGCGCTATTTTTACAACATGGAAATGATTTATAACATACTTATATTTCGTATTTTATGTACACGTATAATACCTCAAGGGCCAACAAAAAAAGTCAGACATTCTCTCTAACAAAAAACTGTGCCTCAATTTCCAGTATAACTTGGCCTCGCTTTTTATGAATTTGCCGTACAATGAGAGATCTGCATAAACTGGTTTTGTATAGGTCGACTGGTCGTCGTGCGAACGCACACAGTAGTCGGCCGTTACACGCGCAACGGCGCAACTGAACTTTTTCTGTTCATCAATGATATACCTAAACAGACCATGAAAAAGTAAAGGTAAATAATTTATTCTGCTTATGGAGTACCTAGCAGTACAAGCAGAATAAATTCTTTATCTATCCAGTCTGTCTGTATTGAGAATGCTGAAATTAGGTAACGTACATACTTGTATACAATGTACGTACCGTTTCAATGACAACATATGTATGTTTATGTAGATATTAATTTGTACCGTGGTACAGGCAGTTGATCAAATACAGTTGGTTATTTATTTTTTTCTCTAAAGTATTTTGTTACACTTTATAAAAAAATTTAAAATAAACTGGCTGTCGAGATGATTATTGACAGAATAGATTGAAATTTAGTAAAAAATAAAACCGGCTAAGTGCGAGTCGAAGGGTTTCGAATCATTAGTATCTATAAAAACGGCAAAAAAATCACGTTTGTTGTACGGGAACAAATAAAGGAATACTTCAAGCGTGTACCTGTCGCCCTTATCAATATCGAGCGAAAAAATCACGTTTGTTGTATGGGAGCCCCCCTTTATTTGTTTTATTCTGTTTTTTTTGTTATTTATTGTTTTTACCCGACTGCGAAAGAAGGAGGGTTATGTTTTTCGAGTGTACGTATGTATGTATATTTCTTTGGCATGCTCTAGAGCCTAAACGGCTTGTTGCGGCCTAAACGGCGGCGACTATGCGACGCAAGAGAGTGGTAATGTGTTTATCAGTCTATGTATGTATGTATGTATGTATGTATGTTTCTTTGAAGCACTATACAGACCAAACACCTGGGCCGATTTTTATGATTCACACGTCAATCGATTCCTCTTAGTCCGGCGAGTGTCACGAAAGACATGACGTTAGTGAAAATTCAATATGGCGACTACTGGACGCCATGTTGTGAAAATGGAAAAAATGAAAGTCAACAAACTACGTCTTTTCTCTCAACGTTTTTCGATTCGACTGATCGTTTAGGATCTATATCGATTTAAAAAAACTAAAAAGCTGTAAATAAAAAAAATAATTATAAAAATAAAAAACCTATCTGCATAAAAGTTAGGTACCTACCTAAAAAGATGAAAATAAGTTGACAAAGGAATATAAGTAGTATTGTGCAGTCGGAGACACGTTTCACCCTTGTCGCGAGATGTACATTTGTGTACCTAGGTAGGTATGTCTCCGACTGCATAATACTATATTCCTTTGTCAACTTGTTTTCATCTTTTTAGTTACCTAGCTTTTATGCAGTCGGGTTTTTTGTATTTTTATAATGTGAGTGGTGTCAATAGATTCGTCTTAGTCGTGAAAGTGACACTGGGTACATCAAAATAAAAAAAAATATCCAATGAAGCGCGAAAATGTATAAAAATTAAATGTTTTCAAAATGCATCGAGTGTAGTTATTTTCCAGAAATTAGATATTTTCCTACCGTAAAAAGTATCATATATGTTGACCCTGATAACTAGCTATCATCATACCAAATTTCATCAAAATTTGTCCATTGGTTTTCTCGTGATGCGGTCACAGACAGACAGATAGACAAAAACTTCTAAAAACTATAGATTCGGCCTCTGTATCGTAATAACTATTTCAATTAGAATTTTCAAAATTATTCAAGATTCGACTAAGTTAGAATTTTATTATAGGTAGGTATCTAAGATATATATGTTTTATTGGAGTTTGGAATAGGAGATGCTAATAATAATGAAATATACCTGAAGTAAACAATTTTTTTACCATTCCATCGAGTATGATATAAAATAATTATTATATAGATACATGTGTATGTATACACATGTTATACATGTATGCATGTATAGACAAAACTACATTACTATTACATTGGAAAAAGAAATACTAAAAAAACTGATAAGATTAAAATAAAAAATATTATTTAAAATTTAAATAGGTATTTTATTTTGTTTAGCGGCAACAGAAATACATCATCTGTGAAAATTATAAATGTCTAACTATCATGGTTCACGAGGTACAGCCTGGTGACAGACGGATAGCGGAGTCTTAGTATTAGGGTCCCGTTTTTTACCCTTTGGGTACGGAACCCTCAAAATATTATATCCAATAGAATCTTCAATCATCGAATCTATCTCTCATTGGCATTTTTCGTGGGAAACGTGGGTCAATTAGCTCTGTAAAATGAATCATAATTAGGTAGGTAGTCACTGTATCAGTCACCATAATAATCATAAAATAAGGTACATACCTATTATGTATATATTTTACTTTACTTTCCGCCTTGCCTAAGCCGTAATACATCATTATTCTCAACGTTTTCTTTGTTTTCGTTTATAAACCTGGAAAATAAAATATTCTTTATTCATATGTTCATTGCTTATATATAATAATTGAATAAGAGTTCTAAATGTCGTGGTATTTTGTTAGAATGCTTAGTTTATTTTGAAGTGAGTAATAATTGTAAATTAGTACGAAAATTTTCGACATTTTCCTCGTGCAGACATTATAACCTTAGCAGTTTTTATTTACACTAAACACGAAAAAGGCTCAAAAGGGGTTCTGATGATGTTATCATATAGGTATTATAGGTATATATGACAGCTTGGTTTAGCAACGCCTCGACATCCGAGATGACTTATGTAGGCAATGGTATATATATCTAATACATAGACATACACTACACCTAATATGAACATCTTTTCCAATCTCCTTAGTGTCTTCTCCATTCTACGTGACATAGGCGAAGTAATCTGTGCTCAACTGGCACGCTTAGAAGCCATAACAAGAGAATTGAATTGAACATCTTTTAATTTTTTTTTTAATTATGTACCACACAAAAAATATATACATATAAAAATAGAAATTAGATACATTGTGTACAAAGGATGACTTATCTGATATATCTCTTTCATAGGTCTCTAACAGAAACCCTTTAGTGTAAGAAAAGAAAGTAATAGCAAAAATTTGGGTGCGGTGTAGGTATAAACTACAAAGAATAATTATTATTATATAATAAATAAAAAAGTGCAAAAATAAATATATAATATTAATATATACATACATACATACATTTACATAAGAAATACATTATATAATAAGAAAATACTGTGGAAACTATGGGATCAACCTTCACGTCGCAAAAAAAAAACAGCTGTTGTAACATGTAGGTATATTCACAGAACTCGATAAAATATACTTTATAGTGAATTAGCAATTGTCGCAGCTTCGCCCGCGTTTCAAAGACAGGAAACCAAATTCTTAGAATTTATTTTTAAGAAATTAGATATTTTTCTGCAGTAAAAAGTATCCTATATGTTGACCCGGATACCCAGCTATAACTACACATAATTACATCAAAATTAGTCCAATGGTTTTATCGTGATGCGGTCACAGACAGACAGACAGACAGACAATCTAAAAACTTTAGAATCGACCTCTGTATCGTAAATAATTAATTACTATTTCAATTAGATTTTCCAAAAAATATTCATTGTACAGATTCGACTAAGTTAGAATTTTATTATATGATGTATAGATTTTTTCGCGATTTTATGATGTTTGTTTTATCCAATACTCATTCACAGTAAAAGTAGCTCATAATGATGATTGCAAATAAAAAAAGTGCAAAAATAAATACATACATATAATATATACATACAGCTACAAACAAACTTACATACATTTACATATGTAGGTACATTATTTAGTAAGGAAATTATGTGAAACTATGGGGTCAACCTTGAATTTGCAAAAAAAAAACAGCTGTTGTAACATGTAGGTATGTTCACAGAACTCGATAAAATGTACTTTATAGTAAACTATAGTAAATATTATAAACGAAAGTCTATAATAGTAAACTAGCAATTCCCGCGGCTTCGCCCGCGTTTAAAAGACCGGAAACCAAATTCTTAGATTTTATTTTATTTCTCAGAAATGAGATATTTTTCTGCAGTAAAAAGTATCCTATATGTTGACCCGGATACCCAGCTATAACTACACATAATTACATCAAAATTAGTCCAATGGTTTTATCGTGATGCGGTCACAGACAGACAGACAGACAGACAATCTAAAAACTTTAGAATCGACCTCTGTATCGTAAATAATTAATTACTATTTCAATTAGATTTTCCAAAAAATATTCATTGTACAGATTCGACTAAGTTAGAATTTTATTATATGATGTATAGATTTTTTCGCGATTTTATGATGTTTGTTTTATCCAATACTCATTCACAGTAAAAGTAGCTCATAATGATGATTGCAAATAAAAAAAGTGCAAAAATAAATACATACATATAATATATACATACAGCTACAAACAAACTTACATACATTTACATATGTAGGTACATTATTTAGTAAGGAAATTATGTGAAACTATGGGGTCAACCTTGAATTTGCAAAAAAAAAACAGCTGTTGTAACATGTAGGTATGTTCACAGAACTCGATAAAATGTACTTTATAGTAAACTATAGTAAATATTATAAACGAAAGTCTATAATAGTAAACTAGCAATTCCCGCGGCTTCGCCCGCGTTTAAAAGACCGGAAACCAAATTCTTAGATTTTATTTTATTTCTCAGAAATGAGATATTTTTCTGCAGTAAAAAGTATCCTATATGTTGACCCGGATACCCAGCTATAACTACACATAATTACATCAAAATTAGTCCAATGGTTTTATCGTGATGCGGTCACAGACAGACAGACAGACAGACAATCTAAAAACTTTAGAATCGACCTCTGTATCGTAAATAATTAATTACTATTTCAATTAGATTTTCCAAAAAATATTCATTGTACAGATTCGACTAAGTTAGAATTTTATTATATGATGTATAGATTTTTTCGCGATTTTATGATGTTTGTTTTATCCAATACTCATTCACAGTAAAAGTAGCTCATAATGATGATTGCAAATAAAAAAAGTGCAAAAATAAATACATACATATAATATATACATACAGCTACAAACAAACTTACATACATTTACATATGTAGGTACATTATTTAGTAAGGAAATTATGTGAAACTATGGGGTCAACCTTGAATTTGCAAAAAAAAAACAGCTGTTGTAACATGTAGGTATGTTCACAGAACTCGATAAAATGTACTTTATAGTAAACTATAGTAAATATTATAAACGAAAGTCTATAATAGTAAACTAGCAATTCCCGCGGCTTCGCCCGCGTTTAAAAGACCGGAAACCAAATTCTTAGATTTTATTTTATTTCTCAGAAATGAGATATTTTTCTGCAGTAAAAAGTATCCTATATGTTGACCCGGATACCCAGCTATAACTACACATAATTACATCAAAATCAGTCCAATGGTTTTATCGTGATGCGGTCACAGACAGACAGACAGACAGACAATCTAAAAACTTTAGAATCGACCTCTGTATCGTAAATAGTGACTATTTCAATTAGATTTTCCAAAAAATATTCAATACACAGATTCGACTAAGTTAGAAGTTTATAATAGGTATTATGTATATATTTTTTCGCTATTTCATGATGTTTGTTTTATCCAATACTCATTCATAGTAAAAGTAGCTCAATACTCTTACTATTACTACATACTTATTTATACTGTACTAAAACTAAGATTGCTTTATGTAAATAGCCCCGCGTCCCGTTTGCAACAATCAAAAATAGCTACCTACTTTATAAAAAAATCTAGGTACTTACCCATTTTACAAAATGACGTTTTACTTCTTCTCAAAAGTAGGTTGCGTGTTCAAATCACGTCGCGGTCACCAGTCACCACTTTACAAGTTGAGGATGTTATCACTCAATTAGAAATAAAAGAGTTGAATGTAAAAAAAATGTGTGTGTGTACTTATGTACACGCGTTAGAAGTTATACCTACTTCTTTGGCAACATTAAATAATACATACTCATTTTCGCAATTAGAACCCCGAGAAACCTCGAAAATGACGCCCATGTAATTGTTTAAAAAAAACCGGATGTCCGCCATCTTGGATTTGAAAATGGACCTCATTATCGTAATCAGCACCCTGAGAAACCTCGAAAATGACACCCATGTCATTATTTTAAAAAAACCGGATGTCCGCCATCTTGGATTTGAAAATGGACCTCATTTTCGCAATTAGCACCCTGTGAAACCTCGAAAATGACACCCATGTAATTGTTTAAAAAAAAAACCGGATGTCCGCCATCTTGGATTTGAAAATGGACCTCATTATCGTAATCAGCACCCTGAGAAACCTCGAAAATGACACCCATGTCATTATTGAAAAAAAAACCGGATGTCCGCCATCTTGGATTTGAAAATGGACCTCATTTTCGCAATTAGCACCCCGTGAAACCTCGAAAATGACACCCATGTCATTGTTGAAAAAAAAAACCGGATGTCCGCCATCTTGGATTTGAATTTACCTCATTTTCGCAATTAGCACCCCGAGAAATTTCATTGTTGAAAATAAATATCGTGAATATAGTTGCAAGTCCTCTAAGCTGTTGACTGTACTGTAGCTAAACTTCTCCCGTGAGAATTTTGTGTCCGCGCATCGAAAAATTTCACTCTCATACATTTTTCATAACGCGCCTAAAGAAGTATAACTTCAATAAACAATAAAATTATTATAAAACGCAACAGCATTGACGAGTACCTACTACGCGCAGTCAACAGAGGCCCCGCCGAGCCCGACCCGAACGCGACCGAGCAGCGCTTCTGCCGCCGCCCCGATCCCGCACGAGTCGCCCCCCGCGTACCTCATAATAACCGCATGAGATGGCGATAACATTGAACGAAAAATAGTGTGCGGCAATTTCATAAAAATTGTTCCGGGATATTCGTGTGTTTCAGTAAGCCTTACAAGTTTGTGAAATAAAAGTTTGTCGTTTAGATTGTCCATTAAATTTGCAAGGTTTCTGTGCCAATATTTTCTTTACTTTTAAAATTTACGAATACATTATGAACGCCTAAAGTTCAGGTTAAATTTGTTCAAAAAAGCAGATTTTTGGAGGTTTATACTGAATTTGTTTCTCCAAATTTTGATTTTTTGTTATGACAGAAACATAGATATAGTGCACAAGATACATATTAGTTAAAAGTTTCAAAGAAAGATCTATTACAACGCCATAATCACGAACGAGCGTTTGTATGAAAAGTAAGTCGGGTTGGGCCCTCTTAAGACATTCTCGCATAAGACATTTTTCATTGTATCGGTCGCAACATAAATAATTAAGCAACTTCTGATAGTTAAGAAAATCTATGATATCTGCCTGTTTTAGGGAAGCCAAAGTTAGCTCCATGTTTGCATGAGTTACACACAAACAAGTTTCTCTTTGGTGGATGTTTGGGGTTACAACCCAAAAAGGTCGTAGGCGGCAAAACAGTGTGTAACTTAACTTTATATTTTTTGTTTTTATAAACTTGGTGTGTAGATTTTTCATGGTGTCCTGTAACAATCTCTTCTGCCTTTTTATTTTACCTTTTGTAATGCTATCTTTTTTACCTGGACATAATCTGCTATTGCAATCTTCTTCAAAAAACTCTGCGACTTTTTTCTCTAACTTCGAATTCGTTTTATCGTTTCTGGTCTTCCGTGTCATATCTAACAAACTTTTATTTGCAGTAGATGACTGTCTTATAGGTTTCATATTAATTTGGTTTAACACTTTATACTTCTTGACTATTTTGCCACTTAATACTTTTTTAAATATCTTTTTTTCATTATCATTCGTTGTCAAATTTATATTTTCTTTGAGTTGATTTTGGATCACCTCACTAAATAATAATTTTTTCTTCACCTCTTCTACATTCTCTTTACTATTATTCTGTAAAAGATCGGCCACTTTTGAGTTTGGAGTCATTTTCTGCTTTCCGATGCGCCGTAGTTTCTTTTGACAGTCACGTACCTTTTGACGTAACTGTTTAATTTCATATTTTTGTTTTTTTATAAGTTGATTTCGCAGTTTCCGCTGAATTTCTGATCGCCTTTTAGCAGCCAGAGCGATATTGTTTTGTGGAAGTGGAGGTTGGTCTTCATTATCAGACTCAGGTGGTGTTATTGGATAGTTTCTGGTAGATTGTAGCTTTACGCGATCTCTATGCTTTTTAGTCTTCTCTCTCCATATTTTTCTAACAGCCCTTTGTTCCCTTTCAGTCATATCATTTATGCTCTTAATTTGTCCCTTTTCTTTTTTCTTTCTATATTGCTGCTTTTCTTTTTCTTTTAATTCAGCATTTTTAACTGGATCGTTTTTTATTCTTTGGTAGCGTAATTTTTCAGCTTGACGCTTTTTTTCTAACCTCTCTTCCCTTGTTTGTTTCTTTTTAACATTCGCCATGATGTCTGATTATATTCGAGTATCTAGAACAAATGAAATGAAGCCTAAAAAACATTAAATATTAACGAAAAAATAATTCGTCACTTCTCTGGCGCATATGTATTTCCTCTGGCATGAAATCTGCCAGAGAAGTGACGCCAGAGAAGTGACAAAACCGCACATAACCTACAAAAACTACACCACTCGCTTTTCTGACTATAGTTTAACGTAATACATGACATCTACACACAATAAACATTGCATTGTGCAAATATACAATTTCGTAACGATAAAATACAAAAATATAGACATACCTGAGGAAATACTCCAACGACTGGCACAAACACGCTTTCCTACAGTGAATCGCAAACTGACGCAATATTATTGGAGTTTTGCTCAACGTCGTTAGCTTGCTTCCAACTTCACACCGTTGTTCACGCATAGCTCAAGGACAAAAACATACCTTTGCGGTTTTAAGTCAAATTTTATTTCTTTGAGTTTCGCCAGATGAAGTGACATAATTGTAACATGACATGAAATTATGTTAATTTTTTGTTATATTAATAAATATTTTTACAGTGTATTTTGATAAAATATGTTTTAATGATTATAAAAGCATATGATCATATTTAAAAAAAAACATAATGGCATACCTATTTAAAGTACCTGGCTATAAAATCATTATTATCTAGTATGGGGAAGGCCAGAGGAGTATACATTTATAACTATTTTAAACTATTAATGCCTTAAATTAAACAATTATCGTGAATACACATTGTGGGCTAAATAAAAGACCATATTCTTTATAGTTTAAGCATACAGAAACAATAATTTAATAAGTTTAACATACATTTTGTCTATGAACCATTGGAATTCAAATAGCATATATTCACCCATATGCAATTATTCAGGGATTATTTGTTTTAGGTGCAAGCACACGATATAGTTTGTACAGTATGTTGGTCCGAAGCTAGAGCTGCAGCTAAACCTCTAGTGATTTAAATCAAATCGGAAGAAAGTGTACTCTCTGTCAAAATATATTATCGCAAAGAGCAAGATCACATCAACTAATTGCACTTAGGACAGACACTCAACATCATATCAATATTAAGAACATAATCTTGGAGTAATTATCAAGTATTTGTACTTATAATTAATAAATGTAATAGCAAGCAGTATTGGAGTGTATATTAGTAGTATTCATTGATAGAGGATTTTGTACCTAAACATCTAGGCTTAAACCATATTACTAGAGAAGAAGTTGCAGAAAGAAACTTGTATATTCCAAATTCATTATTTGGCAATCCTGGTAGCCAAATACAAGATAGAAAAGATATTGTTATTATAGATGGGTCATACATATATGTTGAAAAAAGTTCTAATTATTCCTATCAAAAGAAAACATACTCACTACATAAGTATAGGAACCTTGAAAAGCCTTTTATGATTGTACTCGTATGTTGCGATGGCTACATAATTGATATACTCGGTCCATATCCTGCCACAAAATCAGATGCTCATATATTAAAAGATGAATTTAACGACAATAGTAAGCCATTAAGACAATATTTTAGAGGTGATGTTTATATTCTTGATAGAGGTTTTCAAGACAGTATTTCTTTATTAGAAAGTCAAAAGTATTTAGTACACTACCCTCTATCACTTGAAAAAGGTGAACATCAATTAAGCATTAAAAAGCAAATGAATCAAGAAAAGTAACCCTTTGTCGTTGGGTTGTTGGACTTGTTAATGGTCGTTTCAAAAGAGATTTTTAACTGCTACGACAAGAGTACTAAAGCTGCAAAGCATTTAATGACAGACTTTAAGGTCGCAGCAGCATTAATAAATAGATTTCACCTAGTTATAACTGACAGGGAGGATGCCAGTGAAATAGTGTCCATTATCCAGGAAAAACCGAGGGCGGAGGATGAAGGGAAGAGGGAGGGGGGAAGGAGAGTGGGCCTCCCGGACTCTCACTCACCGGACGAAACGCGACAGCATAGCTGCCACTTCACGCCGGTCTTCTGTGAGAGAGTGGTACTAATGAACTATACGGGGCGTGCCGGCCCATTCGGTTGCTACCCGAAAAGTTTTTATCGAGTTTTTAGATGACATTTTCAATATTAGTGATAAAATAAGTAAAAAATCGATATTTACTTCAGGGTCACTACCCACAGAGCCAAACGTCTCGTCGTCGTCGTCTTTGGTTTAATAGACCATTCATCTAAATTCTGAACTAACCTACTAAAAAGAAAAAATAAATAAATGACAATATTGAATGAGCGACATGCATACTTACATACTATTATGTACATATATTATATCAAGTATTTTTTAAAAGACTAGGTTCTTACTAATTACAAATTTACATGTTTTTATATATTACAGAATACCGAGTTGATGAAGACTCGTATAATATATTTGAGCCAAACTCTCAAAATTTGGACCATAAAATTATTACGAAGCCCGTGATACTTTAAAAACAATTGAATTTACTGAGAGCAGTACCCAAACGTATGGTAATGCCGAAGAAAACATTAAAAAGATGGAATTTGCAAATAATGCTTTTGGAACATTCGTTGGGCTGTTGCCAGTTCAGTAGATTATTTAATACCAAATAAATGCATAGTAAAAAATGAAGTAAATAATAAGACAGAAAATTATAAGTATTCTAATTATATTTCAAAAATAAGTTAAAGTTTAGTTTAGTTAAAATTTAGGTGCCAAATCTGCCGAAATGGCAGAAATCTGCCACAAATGGTCACACAGTTACCGATAGTACTTGACAATATTTCGGAACGTGAACGAACTGTGAGCGGAACTATAGTGTGTAGCAACTAGCAACCCTTAGTGTGCGTCCACACTGCGAGCCTAGCGCGGTTGCTGCGACGGGCGCAAAGTATCAAACATATGAAACGCGCCTTTGCGTCCATATTGTAGTGACTAAGGCGGAAGCCTAGCGCGACGTGACTGAGCGAGACAGCGCGCGTAGTTTTCAAACGCTTCTGCCCGCGCGTTCTGGCCACACTACGGGCCTAGTCAGCAAGCGACCCAATGCGCGGGCGGCGGGGGTAACAAACCAGTTCGGTCTTGTCGCTCGGCGTATTTTGTTTGTCTTTAAAATGGCGGTAAATACTGAATCGTTCATAAGTGCAATTCAATCTAAACCACCGATATGGCAAAGCAAACATCCACACCACAATAATCGCACAATAACAAGAAAGTTATGGAGTGAAATAAAAGAACGATTTCCTGGAAGTGAAGGTAAGTTTAATATAATATAAGTAGGTACCTAATAGTCATTACATTCTTTGATATTGTTCCCAGAAATAGTTTGGGAATTTTATACGAACATTTTTTGCTCTCCGTGATGGATTATTATTGACTCCCCGGTTTCTGTGACGATTTTCATATGATGGCGGGTTAGATAGCACATGTTGGACATCCAGATCGAGATCGCCGTTTAAATCCATTATAACATTGGCAGTATACACGTAGCTTTATAGACAAGGCATTTTTTCTGTTTGTTTCGATAGGTTTAAGTAGTATTCTCCATTTACATGTTAAAATGCCAAATGCGCATTCGATTGTTTGTCTAGCGATAGACAATCTGATATTAAAATAATGTTTTAACGGATAAGCTTCATCACCCACTAGGACGTAGGGTGCAATGACGTCAGAGTTTGTAAGTCTCTTTGGCATAGGGATTTTATATTTATTTTTTTCTATTAGCTTATACAATGTTGATGCAATAAAAGTACCACCATCACTTAGCTTTCCTCGACCGCCTACTTCGACTGCTACAAATTTCCTTTTTGCGTCAGCCATAGCTTGCATGACAATGCTATTTCTTTTTTTATAGCACCAATGTGCCGAACCAGATTTAGGTGTTTTTTTTTTATTTCGCAATGTTTCCCATCAATTGCTCCGATACAGTGTGGGAAATTCCAAGTAGCTTCAAAGTCTTCTGCAATAGCTTTCAGGCGACTGTTGGTATCGGCATGTGAATAGGAACTAACTCAGTCCATAAAACACGGCATGTTTCGTGCACTACAGACGCAATGGTGCTCTTCCCCATTCGAAAACTGTAAGCCAGTGCTCTAAATCCAGTTCCTGTTGACAAAAACCTAAAATAAAAAAAATAAAACATATCATTATTGTTACAGAAAAACAACTACGTAAGAAATGGAAGAACCTGCGTGATCAGTATCGAAAAGAAAAAAAGAAGTTCCCTACGCCACGCTCTGGTGACGGTGGCGATGAAGTGGAGAGCACGTAGCCATACTTTCAACTTATGCAATTCATAAATGATGACATTACACCTGAAGTCATGACGGGAAATCTACATGACAGTGATTCGGAATCCCTCAACGAGTCCTGTCAAACTGAGCAATATAACATCGCTGACGTGATGAGCCCAAGTACATCAACCTGCAGCAGTCGCACAAGCGCGTCAAAGCGCAACAAATCGGCATCAGATTATAGAGATGAACTTATTGAATGTGAAAGAAAAAAAATTTTGCTAATTGAACAGAAAATGGCGTCAAATAGTGAACAGCCGGAGAAATGTGATGATTATTATTTTTTTATGAGTCTCGTGCCACAAATGAAAAAATTTAGTGAATTACAAAAGTTACGCATTCGAAATAAAATTTCCCAAATCATAATAGACGAGACAGAAAGGATGCAGTTTCCTCAACCGAGATATGAAGAAAATTACGGAGGTTATTCTACTGGCAACTACCCTAATTATTAATTTGATAATTGCAATTTTTTACTTACCTATTTGTTTGATTACTACTTATCTTCATAAAAATACAAATTTAGTAAAATCTTGTTTTATTCTTACCTCAGAGTTATGAATAATTTCTCCTCAGGTCTAATACTTTTGCGAAAGTTAGTATCTTCTTTGGTGATTTTGGGTGATATTTTATTTAGTATGTAGTCAAAAGTTGACACGGGCATTCGAGGATACTCAAAGAATTTTGTAGGATATAATCTCAATTCTTCGTATAAGTTAAAAAATTCACCATTTATTGCTGTTTTTATTTAGTTCGTGCACACCGTCTCTAGTGTTCAACACCTCCCATCTCAGGATAGGACTGTCTAGTAAAAATAGCAAATTCTCGTCACCTGATATACGTTGAACCGCTACAAGAGCTCGCGCCTCACTGTCGCCACCGCACGCCCCCGTTCGCCGCGCCCGCCTCAGGCTCTAGTCACCGCGCATTCAGTGTGGACGCACACTTAGATGTTAAAAAAATGTTTTAGTTTTACGCGCGAAAGTTGAGCATTAGAACTTTTGTTAACATCAAATTAATTGAAAGTTAAAACAAAACTAATCTATTTTTTCTTATCTTTAGGTTTTGTTGTTGTAAACATTGTTTATGCAGTACACAGCGAAAATTTATAGTTTTATGTGAGTGTTTATTGCAAGTATAGTTGTGGTGTAACTTTTGACGTTTATTCGAACTTAAAATAATAATTATTAATTATGGCACCAAAAAGAAGTATAGTTTGGGAACATTATGACGATAAAGGCAACGATAAAGCCATGTGCAAGCTGCGCAAAATGGACATATCGTACAAATCTTCTGTTTCAAATTTGACGAAGCACATAAACAGAAAACACGGCACGATTCAATTAGTATCAAGACAACTATCCACTTCAGTCGCTGAGGAGGTGACGGCAGTGACCATTGGAACCACTACCTCCTCTATCCCCTCGACTTCAACTTCGCAGCAGCTTGCCACTGCACATACAGCTAGGTTCGGTAGTTAGGTATATTACCAGCAGCCAGAAACACCATGACATCTTATCTACGTAGAGACTGTAGCAAAATCAAAAAAGATATAGATTGTCACATTATGAACCTTTTCATATACGATCTGCAACCTTTTTCTATCGTAGAAGATAGGGGATTTCGAGAGCTGATATCATTCGCATTTCCTGGCTACACCTTGCCCACGCGAAAGTATTTTGCAAATAATTTGCTTCCAGCACAATATGAAATGACCAAAGCAAACGTCAAAGAATTGCTGAGCTCTGAAATGATATCAATATGTCTCACAACAGATATGTGGACATCTCGAAATGGTGATTGGTTTTTAGCAGTCACTGGACATTTTATAGATAAAAATATGGTGCTACGCTCAATTTTATTAGAATGTTGTGCACTGCAAGGAATTTCTAGTACAGCTGTGGAATTGGCTGACCAATTGTCACGAATTGCAAAGGAGTGGAATATCGAAGGCAAAATAATTCTCACTGTGTCCGACAACGGTGCCAATATAAAATGTGCAATTGAAAAATGCTTAGGATGGAAGCATTTCAATTGCTTTGCCCCCTGCTTAAATTTGGTGGTGAGCAAAGCTTTAGAAAATGAATTAATTAGTGTTATACTTCAAAACGCCAAAGCCATCGTGGCACATTTTAAAAGGAGTAATGT
Organism: Boloria selene; assembly: GCA_905231865.2. Taxonomy (NCBI): domain Eukaryota; kingdom Metazoa; phylum Arthropoda; class Insecta; order Lepidoptera; family Nymphalidae; genus Boloria; species Boloria selene. The sequence goes on along the minus strand of HG993158.1, from coordinate 31,376 downwards.
TGCTTGGGAAAAGCTTACAAGCCGGAAAACCAATAAAAAGGCGGCTTCAAGAAGTTCCAACCAGGTGGAACTCAACCTTTTATATGTTGGGGCGACTTTTGGAGATAAAGGAAGAAGTTAACAGCGCAATGTCCAACTTAAATATAAATATTCCTGCCTTATCTGTTAGCGACTGAGAAATCATCCAAAAGCTTGTCCGTGTTTTTAAACCGTGTGAAGAAGTAACGAAAGAAATTAGCGGCGAGAAATATGTGACAGGAAGCTCAGTCATCCCAGTGACAATTGCATTAAAGTCGGCATTGGTTTCGTTTACTTTGAATAGTACTGACCCATTACCCGAAATAGTCGAAATGGTCAGGCAAGACATTTTCGGTGGACTTGTATCGAGAGTTTCGGCTCTAGAAAATAGCCGCACCTTTACCACGTGCATGTTTCTCGACCCTCGCTATAAATATATTTTGAGAACGAGCAAACCGCCGACTCTACAAAAAAACATGTAATAGTCAGGTCACAGCTTTGATTGCCGAAGAAAATCAGGACGTGGTGGAAGAAAAAAACGATCAACATATCGAAGACCAGTCTATATGGAGTCACTATTATAAAAAAATGCAGAACATCAGACCTAGTGGTACAGCGTACTCCAGAGCTATAGTCGAAGTGCAGCGTTACATTGACGACAAAATTTTACCAAAGAACCAATCGCCACTAGAGTGGTGGAATGCCAATAGAAATTCTTACCCACATTTGGCGACGCTAGCCCGTAAGAATCTAAATGCGCTGGCAACAAGTATACCATGCGAAGATTATTTTCTGTAGCAGGCAACATTGTGTCTGAAAGAAGAAGTCGCCTCGGTATTCGCAAAGTCCAACAGCTGCTGTTTTTACAGCAAATTTTAAAACAGAAAACATTGTGCATATGTAAAAATGTATATAAAACATAAACAAGAAAAAAAAGCTAAAAACTATAAAACAAGGAAAAAAACCAAAAAATTATAAAACAAGAAAAAAAATTAAAATTATAAAATATGAAAAAAAAAATGTAAATACATGTCTTTATATAAATATTGTTAATAGATAACAGACTAATATTGTAAAGGCAATAGTATATTAGTGTGGGTATGTTTCTTATTCTTTCACGCTCAAATGGCTGAACTATTTTATATAACTATAATTTAGTACCAGGATAACCTGGATTAACACATAGGTTACCCTTTTTATTTACCCATTTGGATCCCTGAAAAGAGGAACGCAAGTTAAAGCTAGTAGTCAAGGACTACGGGCATTTATCATTATATATTGTAACATGTTTTTGTTTTTCAGGGAGCGTGTTAATATTAGGGGACAACAATAATGAAGCTTGGTGTAAAACTGTAGAAGCAACAATGCAAGTTACTCAAGAAGAAAAAGAAATAGACTTCAAAACTCCTATCAAAAAGAGTTATGAAAATTTGAGAACAAATAAAATAGATATATTGAAGTGTAAAATATTGGAAGAAGAATTGGAATTTAAGAAAAAAATGCATGAGGAAGAACTCAAGATTAAAATTTTAGAGACAACACAAAGAAAATTTGTTTCAAATTGAATTACAAACAAAACAAAAAGAGTTAAAAAATTTGACAAAGAATAATTGGAATGAAATCCTGTCATTGTTTCTTTCTGTGTAAATAAATAAAATATAATTTAAGTGAAAATATTGGTTTTATTATAAAATTCATTTAATACATGTAATAGCGTGAAATTATATTCGCTCGAAGTACCAAACCATCACTGTTATCTGTTGTGCTTGTCGTTGTTGTATTAGAAACCTGAGCATTATAGTCCATGGTGTCATCATCTTCAAAAATGTCATTTACTTCAACTGCAATGTTGTGGAGTACTGCACAAGCAATTATGATATTGGCTGTTGATGATAGTTTGGTTGCTAAACCAATTTGTAAGCATGGAAACCGTCTTTTCCATACTCCAAATAAACGTTCTACTGAATTTCTTGCTTTTATTTGCACCTTATTATATCTCTCCTCTGGTGCAGTTCTGGGATTTGAAACCGGAGTCAATAAATGTCTGAAATAAATAATGATTTATTGCTTACAAATTAATGATATTATAGTGAGGTATTTATGATGTTTTGAAGACCACATGGCAAATAGTGTTCATATAATTAAGTTTTATCGTTTATGAATAAAACAATATTACTATTTGATTGTTTACCTAGTGCAAGGATATCCTCCATCTGCGAGTAACACCCCATCAATTTCATTATTGCATAACCTTATATTTAGTCGTGAGTTTCTAAAAATTCGGCTATCATGTGTATGCCAGCCCAACGTACTACTATATCGTATATCATCAAATTAGGGCCCCCAACTACTTGCACATTCAATGAAAAATAACATTTTCTATTCCGATACTGCTCTGTATGAAGAATACCTCTAGGCTTGGTGATTTTAATGTGGGTGCAATCGATTGCTCCTACAATATTTTTCAGTCCAGGTGCTCTGCCAATGCAACCAAGCTTTTCGAAATCGTCCTTTACATTCCTCAAATTTGCAGGAAACTTAATAAAATCTGGCATTAGCAATGCCAATGCTCGACTCACTCTCTTCACTATATTACACACTGTCGATTGAGAAATATGCATCATATCCTCTCATACAATCTGAAAGCTTCCAGTGGCATAAAAACGTAAAGCAGTAAGCAACTGACACAGTGGAGTTATAGGAAGCCCTCTTCGTGTCTCTGATAGTAAAGAGTCGGTAATTCTCGGTAAAATCACATGTATCACAACACTTTTGGAGAAACGAAATCTCTTTTTAAAACAATCTTCCGAATAGTCGTGAAATGGATCCACATCACGAAAGTAAACTTTGGGATTTTTAGGTTCAGCAACTTCTATCTCCTCTAATATATTATCATCAATATTGTCTACAACAGCAAAAACCGCTTCGATGTTATACAAAGTTTCCATTTTCTATCCAAAATAACCTCAAAGTAGTGACTTAAGTAAAGGAAATGGTGACTATTACTTGGCTGAGCATTCTAACTTTTGACAGTTCTAACATTGAGCATTTACTTATCTATAGAATACAAATCGTTACTTAAGTAATCACTTTTACTCAAGTAATTACTTTTACTTCTTTATAAATACGGGTGTAAGTGCTATCACGCAAACGCAGAAAGTAGAAACCCAAACTCATATTCGTGGAACTAGTCTTTGGAACGCGTATTTACAAGTACTCGTACTTGTAATGCGTTGTCCTAATAGAACGCGAATGCACGATCATCGTAAGTTCGTGCGAATTTTTCTCGTACGAACGCGCGATCAAACATATTGAACTCTAATAGGTGTCCTAACTGACAATCGCAGGAATTTGAATAGGTGTCCTAATTGGAATTCGTGCGAAAACGTCGGCGTGGTACCGCGCGCCCCTCTCGCCTTGCCGGCCCAGCCAGCCGGCCGCCATTTTGTAAACTTGACGTCAACGCAACGCACGTGTTTGATTGCGAGAATTGTGTAAAATGTCATTTGAAGATAAATTGATAATTGAAGTGCGTAATCGACCAATTTTTTGGGACAAACGCAAAGATGACTACAAAAACCGTCTAAAGAGTGACTGAGAGTGGAGTTTGGTTGCGAGAAGTGTAAATAAAACAAGTGAGTATATTTTTTATTTATTACTTATTTTCTTTACTACATTAGTTACGACGAATTTGAGAAATAATTAATTAGTAAAATTCTGTCTTGCAATAATCGCAGCTCTGGAAGTGTTATTATTACGCCTGTTTCTGTTTAATGTCGTCAATGTGTTGTGCCGTCGACGATTTATAAGGTGTTGTCGATCGCTATATGTTTTGTCCTTATCTATTAAAATATTGTGCAAGAGACAGATTGACATCACAATTTTAATAGCGTTTTCAACCGAGGTCTCTATAGGTTTATAAAGTATTCGAAATTTCGAGGCCATCATTCCAAATGTTCATTCTACACCAACTCTCGTAGCAGATAATCTTTTATTGAATCTTATTTTTGTGACATTTGTCGCTTGCCTTCTTGGATAAGGTCGTATTATAAATGTTTTTAGTGGGAATGCCTCGTCTCCTAAAAACACATAAGGTGCCATAATGTTAGAGTTCGGTAATGGTTCTGCGGGAGGAAGTTGAATATCTCCGTTTTCCAGCTTTTGATAGTTTCTATCGTGACATTTAAAAAAAATCATCCATCACTTTTATTTATTTTTTAAATGTTACGCGAAGTTGAGTTTCAAAATTTATTTAAACTCTTATTTTATATTTGAGGGCCCATAACTTTGTTTCTAGCAATGTGCAATTTACAACTTTTAATTAAAAGGGACCTACCAACCACTAAGACTGTAATAAAAAAAAATATTAGATCTGGCCATAAAAAAAAAATTAGACGGGTTTAAAGGTACAAAAGCGATAAATTCCAAAAATTAAAAAAAAATCTTGAGACCTAGGTGTAATTTTTTGGGGTAGGTAGTTAGCAGACCACCCCCCCCCCCACCCCCCATTTCCGTATGTTCAACGTTCTACCGAACACCTTGTATAGAGAAAAGTTATTTGTATATTCTTATCACATTAATATTTTTATGATTGTTATAGAAGCCGACGTCAAAAACAAGTGGAACAATTCAATTAAACGTCTTCATGAAGGAAGCCAAGAAAGTACGTCGTCCTCGATCGGGTGACCCAGGCAGTCCTAATAGCAATGAGACTTATATAGGCAAGTAGTGTTTTTTTAAGGAACTATCTTTTTTAAAAGATATAGTGAAACCTAGGCACATCCAAAGCAACTTTCAGGATTTAAATACCGGATCTGATAACAATGAAACTCAAAATTCAGACACGGTTGAGATTCCAGAAATAGATCAAGTTAAAAAACTCCAAAAATGGATCAAGTTGAGACTCCAGAAATGGATCAAATTGAAGAAGTGGTGGAAAATCAAGAACCTGTTTCGGAATCTGTTAACGCAAGTTCTTTAGCTAGTGGTAATTTGATCCCCCGAAATAGATTCCCTACGACGACAGACGACAGCGAGTCTGGCTTGTTTTAACTTATATTGTAATTAATTGAAATTATTGCTTTTGCACCATTTAATTTCATTATTTATTGTAGCTTTAAGTTTTATGTATTGCAATTTTTAAATTTCAACAACTAATTTAATTTATTGCTTTTGCATCATTTAATTAATTATTTATTGCACTTTAAGTCTTATTTATTGCTTTGCTTTATTGTGCATGTACACCATTATTGTTATTCGCAATATAATACTGATTTTGTATCATTAACTATATATACTATATAAATTACAATACTTGTTACTTTTTAATTGTTTCCTAGTAATTCGAAATTAAAATAGTTATACATCATTTTATTCATTCTACCTAATTGTTAATTGTACTTTAAAATTCTTTTAAGTTTGTTTTTATTTGTTTAGTTACAAAATTTTAAACGGACAAAATGTTGTGTATGTTGGGTTTGCTTACAAACGGTTATGCATTATTGTATTTTTTTTGTAGTATCTAATTTTAAATTATGTATTAATGTAATAACCACTAGCAAACCTGATTAAATAAATAAATAAATTAACAGATGCTTGTAATGTATAATAAGTTTAGCGTCATCCTGTAATCTATATACATCTCTTGCTCCAAAAAAAACCGGAAAAGAAAAGAAAAGAAAGCAAGAGAGCACACTTATTTACCCCTAGTATTACTCTACAAAACTATTTATAAGCACAAAATTAACAAACAAACAGGTTAGGTTACCAACTTAAACATAATTGTAGATCAACGAGTTGCTGTACGGGGCGGACTCCCACACAGCATCTGGAGGCATATGAAATCGAGAAGACGAATAAAATCTCTTGGTTTTCATACTCCCTGCCTTCTAAGAGAAGCTTCAAGGTGGCCATCAGAGGGCTACCGGTAACCACGACGCCTGAAGAGATTGAAGAGACCCTCCGGGAGTTGGGCTACATCCCAGAGTACGTGCGTCCCATTAAGGCCAGGAGGGGACGCCCCGGTTGCATCTTCCTGGCAATCTTGAAGAACACTGCGAACTTGAACCTTGCATTTATAACATTACTGAGCTCCTCCTCATGTCAGGGTTTAAAATTGAGGCCTGGAGAGGGAAGAAGGGCCCGGCTCAGTGCCATCGTTGCCAGGCTTTTCGACACTCCAGCCACAACTGTCATCGCATGCAGGCCTGCGTAAGGTGTGGGAAAGAGCACGCCGCTCGCGACTGCCCACGGCCGTTAACCGAACCCGCCAACTGTGCCAAGTGTGGCGGTCCGCATCCAGCCAATTTCTCAACTTGCCCTCAATCAAGAAGGAGATGAGGAATAAAAGAGCGGGAGCCGTGGCAGTCATTCAAGAGACCAGGCGCCCTCAACCCCCCCCCGACCGACACCTCCACAGTAGTACCACTCCAACACCAGGGCGCCACGTTGACGGCGCCAGCAAATGATCCCGTGCCAAGGGGATCGTCGATCGCTCCCAAGAAGAAGAGGAGGAAGCGGGAACAAGGGTGGCACCCAGGCCACTGAGGACGCCCACCCCCAAAAACCACCGCACCAGCAGCCATTGTCGAACCTGCCGCCATCCCAATAGCGACAGCCGCTACGACCTCGACTTCGCAGCAGACAGCAAAACAGCCTGCCTAATGCCCGTATCACACCTCCGCTGCGAAACCATTACAGCGGAACCGCATTATGGCTGACTGATGACTAACAGGTTCCGACGCCCGTTCCGCAACTTAAACTACACTTTATCACAGCGGAATTCCTACAGCGGTTTCGCAACTGAAGTTTTGCAGCGGAGGTGTGCTACGGGCAGAAATCTCAGCTACCATAACACCGACAAATGCCACTCTGCAAGCTGCGATTGAGATACTGAAGGATGTCCTCATCGCGCTTCAGTGAGGAGGGGACCCCACTACTGTGGTCCTCAACGGAACGGTGTCCTTGCTTCGTCATGGCTGAGACAAGGATACTTTTTTGGAACGCCAACGGCCTGCGCCACAAAACCACCTTGTTGAGGTGGACCCTTCGGGAGCAGCGGGGATAATAACTCAACAAATGGCTCGTTACAGGTTTTTGACTGTCCGCAATGCATCGTAGATACTGATGAGAGTGCCCCGCCGAGTGAGAGTAACAATCCACTGTGGAAAGTGCAGCCGATGATTGACCGGTTAAAACAAGCGTGTAATAAACTGGAAAGAGTTCCTGGTTTCTACTCCATTGACGAGCAAATGGTACCATTTACTGGTAGATGTATTCTTTTTTTTTTATTCTGATTTTTTAGGGACTTTTTAGTTACAGAACTAAATGTCAGTCCCATCGTTCCCTAAGTACACTTATATAAACACTTATAGCACTATTAGAAACTTATAAATATTACCTACTTCAATTTAAATATATATAACATTTTGGCTACCTCTGAGTCAGGTATAGATAGTGCGCTTTGAAACACTCCTACATCATTTCGGCAGATGTTGAAACGGCGCATCAACTCCTGTCTCCTGTCAGCGTTCCGGACACATTCAACTAAGAAGTGATGTACATCATCCTCTACCCCGCATAAATCGCAATTTGAAGAGTTTGATTTTTTAATTAAGAACAGAAATCTTCTAAGTGGAATATGTCCCGAACGCAACCTGAGAGCCATAACAATTTGTTGTCGGGTCAAGCCTGAATCGCAGAACCATGGGACACGAGGAGGCTCACTTTGAATGGTCTTATACCATATGCCCTAAGTTTAGATCTGCCATCAAAATATTCTTTAAAGCGACTTCTACATTCATTTTTATATTTGATTAAAATATCGGAATAATTTGGACTAAAATTAATTTCTATTCCAATGCAAAGTGCTAGTTTAGCTCGATTATCAGCCATCTCGTTTCCCGTTAGCCCAATGTAAGAGGGAACCAATTGTAACCTTAGAGACTTTCCACTTGATTGTAATTTAATTAGCTCATTTAAAATTTTGTAAGCTACAGATACTCCTCTTTTTCCTCTTACGCAAGCTATGAGATGGAGTAAGGAACTTTTACTGTCCGTAAAAATTACAATTTTTTCTCTACAAACATTACCAGAATAACGTAAAGCCTCCAAAATAGCAACAATAACAGTCATTATTGAAGTATTAGCATTTTTTTTGAACATTTATTGTATTCTTCGTCAAGTAGTCCGAAATAAGCCGCGCCCGGTGGGTTTGAAGAACTTTGTGCTGACCACAAGTGAAGGCTTCATGCTTGACTTCGACATTTATCGTGGATAAAAAACCTTGTTTGGAGATACATCTTTTGGACTTGGAGCTTCTGTGGTTCTGCATCGGGTGAAAAGTCACGCCCGGAAGCTGTGTCTTCCACGAAAGATATTTTACCAGTGTTCCGCTAATTGAAGAGATGACTAAGAGGAATCTTCATAGCACGAGAACAATTATGTTCAATAGGATCCCTGACCGTGCTGTAATTAAATTTAAATCAGATGCTAGGATGGCTCGTGGAGAATCGCAGCAATACGTTTGTGAACCGACTGTCATCATGAAATGGAAGGACAATAAGTCCATTTTAATGGCGTCAAACTGCACCGGCTCATCCTCATCTTCAATCGTCAAGAGATGGGAAAAACACACGAAGACGTATGTAGATGTGTCTGCCCCAAAAGTAGTTGAGCATTACAACCGACACATGGGGGGTGTTGATGTTCTGGACCAGCAGATGGAGTATTACCGGACGTTCATCAAAACAAAAAAATGGACACTGAAAGTGTTGATACATTTCCTAGAACTGGCAATAGTCAATGCTTGGCGACTCTATCACAATCATTGTCTTGTAAATAAGCTCAACCGGAGGGAGATTTTACCTTTGTTAGACTTCCGCATGAATTGCTGATGGATTGTCAAGCATGCCAGCAAGAAACCGGCCATCTACGAGTAATATTGAAAATGAACCGCCACTGGATGAAAACGAATCTCCACTTCCGAAAAGACAATACAGACCAGCAAATAGGCCGTCTGAAGCAAAGCGGTATGATGGATATGAACATTTCCCAGTGTTTGACGAATTAAAAGCTCCTAGAATGTGCAGATACGAAAAATGTACCAGTCGCACAAAAGTACGATGCACAAAATGCGACACGTACTTGTGCATCGCACGTGGCAAAGATTGTTTCAAGTCTTACCATACGAAAATATGATCTAATAGTTCCTAAATTGCTTGAAAAGCATAATTAAAAAAATTTAACCTAACGTATATTTTTAGAAGTTTGTTTTGTTATATTTTTATCGTTTTACAGAAAATTTAGTTTCATGTTGCCAAACGCTTGACAAAATTATATTTAGTTCTAAGAAAAAAAATCTATGAGACTGAATGATTATAGTAACTAAACACCTATATTACACCTATATTAATAAAGAGGCTGATTCCGTAAAACATCTTTAATTTTTCTTCAACCTACCTTCTACCAAAATAGGGGGATAGTTAAAATTACCCTCACGATCGTGACAATGTTGTGTACGACCTGCGACTCACGATCGTGCGGGTAGATTTGTAGGTTAACTATGAACATGAGATTTTTAAACTAATTTTTTTGGGCTCTACAGACCCAGTAGAGAGCCACCATTAAGGTTTCATAATTAGGATTACAAAAAAAAACTTCGGTTGTAAAGGGATATGTATAAAATTCATATTACTACCCTAAAATACACTTAAATTTAATATTTACAATACCTAAAACTAATTAAAATTATTACGCTAAAGTATAAAACACAATTGTATTATAACTTATTTTTTTTACAAAACATAATAATATGTGAAATTAATTCATCAAGCGGCATTTGTATACTCGCGAGATGCAACATTTTAGCGCTCCAAGTAAATATTTTATTTTCGTTAAGTTAAAACTGCAGTACCGGTCGCCGCGCCACTCATTATTCATTTTTCTCTCGATCTAGTTTGAGTGAACGCACGTCACATTAATTTTTATGGTGTCTAGTACGTAGAAGAATGATTTAATCTCTAAAAACTATAATACTTATTATAATTTTTCGTGATCGTCGCTAGGCGTTCCACGAATAAATAATACTATAGATGTGAGTGTTGATCGCCCCCAAACTGGGTAAATTTTCAGTAAATTGGTTTATAGAATCATTTAAGGAACAAGAAAGTCACTATTGCAGATGGAAAAATACGCGCAGATTGTATCTTTCTCCAGAATTATATATCCGTAAGATGTGGCACCTTTACAATCAGGCTCGCGAACCCGACCTTCAAATGAAGCAAAGTTTTTTCAGGAAAATCTTTAATACATAATATAATATAGGTTTTGGTTCGCCTAGAACTGATGTGTGCTCCACGTGCATTTCAATTGATGAGTGTTTGAAATCCGAAACCGACTCATCTTACAGAAACGAGTTGATGATTGAGAAAAGAATCCATCGTCTAAAATATAAAGCTTTTTAAAAATTCTTCGGGATGATAGTGCACATATTCAGACCATCGCATTTGACTGTCAAAAAACCTGGCCTTGTCGAAATAGCCTGACCAGTCAGCATATTATAGCCGGCAACTTAGCTAAGGGAAGTAATGAAATCATAAGCGCAGTCTATAACTTCTTACAGCAAGTGACTTTAAATGAAGAAGTCAAGATATGGAGAGTAATTTCCAATGGATTTTCCGGTCAAAATAAAAGCACAAGAATGATTGCTATGCTCGGAAAGTGGCTTTCACGGAAGCTCCAAGACATGTTAAAAAAGTGGAATTAATATTCCCTATCGTCGGCCACTCGTTTATTCCTCCTGACAGAGTTTTTGCGAAAATTGAGAAGACTCTTAAGACTAAGGAGGTCATAACTTCACCTTTGGATTATGTATCTGTATTAATTGTAAAAAAGGCTATGACACAATAATAAAACCAACAACCAGTTGGCATTTTCCAATTATAAAAAGTAAACGCTATTTTTGACCAGGACAAAGACAGAAAATATTTTGGTACAAGGTGAAGTAAATTATAATAGTGAAATAAATTAAAAAAAAAATAATTAAGAAGAATAAAAAAATTACAATGTGCCTGTACCTATACCTATGTAACCTGTACTGATTCACCCAACAAAATTATACCAAAACAGGTAAACTGCAAGATGTCGTCAAGCTATTACGATCCACTTTGGAAACAACTGGCAGGAAATGGAATCATTACAATATTACAAAAACATTCAAGAAACAGCGCAGTCAGGTTGTTGACAATTTGTATGAAGATAATGGAGGTTTGGAAGATGCATGTGATCTGTGCGAGGGTGGATTAGAAGAAATTGGTTCACATATATAAATTGGTCAGATTGGCAAGGATTTTGATATTTAGTGATTATAGAAGTATGTAGTGGTTTTTGCCATTAATAATTTGTGGCTTTTGTCTAAGATTTTCAACATTAAGGCTTTCTTTTGTATTATAGTATAACTAGACCACGTTGTTGTGTTTTTTTTCACTTCCCCTTTACATAATCATAATTTCCAGTACTTACCTCTTTGCACTTTAATTTATTGCATAGCGCCATCCACACAACACAGATACCCTAAATAATTTTAGATGCAAAATCCGCTAAAATTCATTTGTCAATAATAAAATCCTCTATAATGACAGGTTATTTGCAAAACCCGCTATAGTGATTTTATTTTTGTCTACAACTTTTTATTTGTGTTTAATATTGTCTATGGGTTTGTAGGTTATGTTTGCCTATCCTTTTACGCTGATTTTAATACTAAATTTAAAATATTTCACTGTAAGTCAGAAATGCCTCAACAGTTTTTTTCAATTTTTGGCAAAACAGATAGAATCGTTATAGCAGGTATTGCTAATTATCTCCTCAATTATTAACAGTAATAAAAATTGATTTTACGTAGTCATGTTATTAAAAGATTTCATCATTTTTCAATCCCACCCTCAGTTTTTAATAATTTCTAAATAATCGTAAGCTTTATAAATTAACTTATTTCTCAAAAATTGTAATCTCCGTTTCTGATTATCATGATTCCACGGCACTACTACTACAGTTTAGGTGCTTTCTTTTATAACACAGAGCCGTGGATGTTTGCAATATCTGGAGCGCTTATAATTGTATTTTGATGGCGCGTTCCAGGGTTCAACGCTCCGGCTCCCATTTCTGAGGCATCCGGTCGTCAGCGGATTCCAGAACGCGACTCCCAGGATCACCAACTATACGGCGTGACGCAGGAGAGTACCTGAACCAACGAAGCATAGGAACTTGTGTGGATTAAGTGCTCGACCAGAGGGGGCACACTTCCAGCTAAACAACATTTTGTATGGAAACTAGCGACGTCTGACGGCATGTAGACAAATTAAAATATTATTTTTGTTCGATAGATTTTTTGTAAAGAGATAATGTTTAATTAAATTAAATACTTTGAAGAATTCTATCAAATTTTATCAGAAATAAATGATTTTGATAAATTTTCAGGAATATGTATGCAACTTTTAATTTATACATTAAAAACTATACTTTTAGAAGAATTTATTTTCGTGTACTTGCCACCCTCATACGTCAAACTCTAGTCAAACTATTTAAAATTTGTTTAAAATAATAACGTGTTATTTTATTCAAAGAGTAAAGCTATATTTTCAGATTTCGTTTCAAAGAATACAGCTATTACAGGATTGTTTTGTTATTGTTTTGTTAAGTTTTTAATTTTTTTTTGTTAAGTTTTAATTGTTTTTGTCTTTTTATGTTTTTAACCTTTGATTATATACCTACTCAAAGTTTTTAACGATGAGTAGACTCGTGGACCTAAGGAGAAGACGCTGCATTTACGGTTGCGATACTCTTGGTGAGTAAAAACAACAGTTTAATTTTGGTGAGTAAAAACAACAGTTTAAATATTTCGTGTTACAAAGCTGGCGTTAAGGGTTACTGTTTTTAACTCACTTGATTCATTTCTTTTCTTGATGTATATGATTCCGGGCCGGTTAAACTTATCATGTATTCTAAATCTGTGTATATACGCCAAATATATGAGCGAAACTCATATTATAACTCAATACGGAATACCTATATAGATTCTTATAAAACAGATATAGGTCGGAGAGTCAACTTAGGATATAGCTGATAAGTTTAATGCACACACTTATACAGATTACTCAAGTCAGTTACAAAAGCCCTAATGAGACAGCTTATATAAGTATATAAAATGATTTTATGGTATTTCTCACAGTTGTGCATGGTGTACTATTACACCAATTCCCAAACCCGTGTAGACATCCTGATTTATTTGCGGCGTGTTTAGCAGCTGTCGCTGATAAGCTAAATGTGGCAGATCACCGATCAGTCTATGTAAATAAGCGTATGTGTGACCACCACTTCAAGCCAGAAGAAAAGACAGCAGCTGGCCGTATCATGTGGTCAGCAGTACCAAGTCTTCATTTAAATGGTTTGTACCAACATTGTCAATAACTTAATCTTGACCCATTAACCTCCGCAGTTGCATATATTCAACCTATTATTTTAGTGCCTATAACACCGTAGTTGCTTATTAACAACAAAGTATTTTGGCAATTTTTAAGCTTGATATCATGTGATAAACGATTAAAAAGATTCAAAATACCTATATGTATGAAAATACATGATCGGCGCTAGAGGCACATCTCTTTAGAAGATTTGGTGGCGGTTAATAGGTTAATGAACTGCTCAATTGATGGTATTGGATCACAAACAAATGTCATGTAGAACTAACAGTAAATCTTTACCCTGGCAAAGTTGCTGGGTTGCAAGCTAGTCATATCAGTAAAGATTACATTGGTTGTTTATTACAGACATATTTCTTAAGTCCAGTAACTAATAAAATTGTAAAGAAGTCAGTATAGTATAGAATTATTTCATATTATTACAGGTGTAAGACAGTCTGCTGTGACATTTTTAGAGACAGAACATAATTACTGTTATCCTAGAAGGGATGGTCCTGCAAGTAATATATTGCCTGAACCTGCCCCAACTATGCTTGAAGCAACACCTACAGTACCCTGTGGAAGTTCATCAATCACTTGCCTCACAATTCCTGCTACTCGGCCTGGTACTTCATAGGGCTTGTACACAAAACTGCGGTGCGACGTCGCATCGCAAAAACCTGCGACCTCGCACGACCCACCGCAAGAACATACGAACTGATTCGCATCGCGTATTTCTGCGATGTTACGTCACACTTGTTGACCATATTATGTTTAGTTCGCTCTGAGACTGCGCGTGGGCAAGACGTGTACTTTAATGTAAAAAAATGACAGAGTACGACGTTGATTTTTTAATATCACTGATTGAGGAGCGCCCTGTTCTTTGGGACACTAGTAATGAAGATTATAAAAACAAATTCATCAAACAAGATGCTTGGAAGGACGTATGTAAAAGTTTATTTCCAAATTTCGAGGAAAAAGAAAACAATGAAAAAACTAAACTTGGTAAGTAGACAAATACATTTATTAAGTATAACTTCTTTTTACTAAAACTACCTACAAATCAAACATTCTATTCATAATTATATAAGCACAAAAAATATTCTTTAAATGTTATGCAATGTTTAGGCGTCGACAGCGAGTTACTTTTTAGGGTTCCGTACCCAAAGGGTAAAAACGGGACCCTATTACTAAGACTCCGCTGTCTGTCTGTCTGTCTGTCTGTCTGTCTCCAGGCTGTATCTCATAAACCGTGATAGCTAGAAAGCTGAAATTTTCACAAATGATGTATTTCCGTTGCCGCTATAACAACAAATACTAAAAATTAAAAAAATATATATATTAAGGGGGGTCCCCATACAATAAACGTGTTTTCTATTATAGATAATAGTACGGAACCCTTCGTGCGCGAGTTCGACTCGCACTGGGCCGATTTTTAGTTTTGCGATGTGATCCTTTTGTACCTGTTGTATTGACTTAATATCAAGAAAGCGAGCAGCAATGTAAGCCGCATTGTATATTCTTAAATTTTTTGTAGTTGCCAGCTTAATGCTCCAACTTCACTAGTAAAGTAATCCGAATATTCGTTTCTTATTATATTTGCACTTACTACCTGACTACCTACATTCGAAGTGGTAAGTTGTTGTTGAAGTGGTTGTAGTTCAGAATCATCTATGATCATTTCAACAGGGGTGTCTAATCCATCACGGTTAATTACAAAGTTATGTAGTATGCAACAAGCCTTGACAATGTCTATTGCAAAATTATATGAGACGTTAATGGGCCGGTGAAATATTCGCCACTTATTGGCCAGTATGCCGAAAGTACACTCGACATATCTTCTTGCCCTACTCAAACGGTAGTTGAATACTCTTTGTTTAACGGACAAATGCTTGCCAGAATAAGGGCGCATGACATTATTCGAAATAGAAAAAGCTTCGTCTCCGACAAAAACAAATGGAACCGGTTCATGAAAACCCGGTAACGGCCTCGATGTTGGTGTAGGCAAATCACCTCTCATCAGTAAGTCGTACAATTTCGTGTTGTGGAAAATAGTGGAGTCGCTTTCCTTTCCATACGCTCCTATGTCCACATAGATGAATCTGTATTTCGAGTCAACAATAGCTAACAAAACTATTGAATTGTAGCCCTTGTAATTAAAAAAAAGTGATCCACTGTTTGAGGGACTACGAATACGAATATGTTTCCCATCAACGGCTCCAATACAGTTAGGGAAGTTGGCTTTCTTGTCAAAGTTCGCAGCAATTTCTTCAAACAGCTGTTGCGTTATTTTTGGTATGTTTTCATTTAAACAAAATTTCCATATTGCACTACAAACTAATCGTATTATTTTAGCAACTGTACTTATTCCTCGATAATAATCTAAATGTATATTTCTGATTTCATTTCCGGTCGCTAGGAATCTGTAACATAAATAGAAAAAAAAAGGATTAATTTATATAATAAACTTGAAAAGTAAAGAACACTAACCTAAAACGATATAAACATACATAAATTAAATATTGTCTATTTTTTTTGCAGGTAATTCAGTAATACAAAGATGGAGGGGGATTAAGGATACCTTTAATAAATATGAAAAGAAACTCAAAGATGCAAGTAGGTCAGGGTCTGGATCAAAAAATATAAAAGAATACCATCTGTACAAACAATTACAATTTCTTAAGAAAAATTTACAAAATGAGACCACTACCAGTATAAAAGAATCAGAAAATGAGCCAGATAATCAAGAAGGTTCATCTAAAACACGTTACCAAAAGCAACCACCAAAAAGAAAGATGGTTAATAATAATTTTGAAGATGATATTGTAAAGATTTTAAAGGAAACGGAGAATAGACACATATCTTTTTTTAAAGGTATTCTACCATCTCTTGAAAGGTTAGATGACAATAAAACACTAATCTTTCAGAGCAGAGTTCTTCAAATTTTAACAGAATTGCATCAACCTCACGGCTACTACTATCCGAATAGCAACTACCAGGGTGGCTATCAAACTCAACATTTCGCTACATCTCAACAAACGCCACTTGTACGTCCACAGTCATCTGCGAGTTACATACCAGATCAAATTGATTCACCTAGTAATGATTTTTCTACCTCAAGCATATTAAGCACACTTTCAACTGAAGAAGACTTTGATTTTACGTAAATTTAATCGATTGTAATATTTGGAAAACTCTTTTCTCAATAAAAACTTATGTAAACAATTAATGTTTTACTTTACTTACCGGATAGTGAGGCCAATCATTTCCAGAGGCATAACAGGAATTCTCCCCTTGTACGATCGTTTCTGAAGATATGGTGATAATAAACTTAAAAGCTGTTCGAATGAAGATATGCTCATTCTAAAATACTCAAAAAATTTTTTTTCGTCGGTTTTCAAAGCTTCATATTTTAGATGGAAATAGTTCCCATCGGGATTCATAACAGTAATAAATGGATGAACCCAAAATCTTCTTTGTTTCTTTTTCCTGTATCTCCTTAGCAATAACAAAAGTGCACACTTCTTTTTACGATCCATGTCACGACCTAGTATTCAATTTAAAATACGTTTAGTACGGTTGACGGTCGTCGAAGGAATGTTCACCCTGGGAGACGCCTTGCCGCACGAAATCGCATCGCAGCAATTCGTGTCGCAACTTTCTGCGTTGCGAATTCGCATCGCGTCGTATCGCAGTTTTGTGTTCAAGCCCATAGTCAGTAATTTTTTAGTTAGTAATGGCCGGGATACACAAGGCTAGTTTTTCAAGCTAGGATAGCAAGCTAGTGTCAGTAAGCTAGCAAGCTAGTACTCGTGGCTTCGTGTAGACAAAACTAGCTTCATTTATAAGCTAGTAAAGTAGTAAGCTAGTTGACAAGCCAGGACAGTTTTAAATAGGATGGAGTTCTATTTTTTAGGCTAGTAGTACTAGTGCCCCCCACCACTGATTTTACTATCGTGGCTTGTGTACTAGCTTCATGTGGCCGGCGAAGCTAGTTTTCAGTTGACTCGTAAGCAGTAACCACGTGTTTTGTTTGTTTTTCTCCGCGACGTGTTTTTGAGATTTTAAGATGCCCAAACTAAGTACGGAGATTAATTTAAAGTTCGTACAACTATACCGTGAACATGAATGTTTGTGGAACGCTACCCTTTCTATTTATAAAGATAAGTGTAAACGGGATTCAGCGCTCCAAATGTGTGACGAGTTAAAGACAATAGACATTGATATGACTACCAAAGAGGTAAAAACTAAAATTAAAAATTTACAAGTGACATATTCACAAGAACTGGATAAAATTGAAAAATCAACCAGGTCTGGAGCAGCTGCTCAAGATGAATACAAGTCAAAGCTGCACTGGTTGACAGGAAATGCACAGTTTTATTAAAAATGTCCCTATGAAGAGAAAAACAACGGTAAGATATTTGCAATAGTTTATTGTTTAGTTTCGAATATATTTCGAATATTTCAAGAATAGTTCAAAGTATAAAATTGGTGTTTACTACATTTGTACTGAGATCCGAACGTTCAGAAGACTTGCAGTAATCATGAAATCATTTTCGATTGCCAAGGCACAGCACCTTCATTGTTAAAGTAGTTCTTAAGGGTTTCTCGTTTTTGGATTGCTGAAACCGAAGAATGGTTACTTCCTTGGTGATATACACTTTGTAAACTTTGTCTAATTTCTGTTCTCCAGGAACCAGAATAGACATTTCCTGTTTCGATATCTTCATGGTCTATATCAACAGGCCTACCATCAACTTTTAGATAGCCATTCAATTCCGATGCAATTCAGTTTAGGTACATAAACTGAATCGCTAAGATTCGTACCATGAAGTGCCTTTAGCTGACTGGCGTTTGAATCGCTCATGGAGGAATGAACGTACGAAATTTCTCTGTGGTCTGCGATGTGAGAATGAGATGACGCTATACAGTCATTGCATAAGTCTGTCTCTTTTATTCGAACCATTTGTGTCACGTTCCGAAACCTAGTTAATATGATTTTAGCGTAAAAATTACAACAAATACATATTCAAATTACGCTTTTTAGCGTCAAATTATATACCAATAAGCTATTTATATTACTCATTAAATAATAGTAATTTATATAATTCTTTAAATTACAAGTAAAAGGTTTGCTTAGTTTAGTAAAAATAAATTGATTTAGAACGCACCTCCACTCATGTTTGATTTGACAGGAGCGATTATTGTTGTTGCGATTTGTTTTGAAAGTTTTATGATCTCCAACTATTCTTAAATGTTCTAAATTAGTAGTTAATAGTTTCAATTTATAAAATAATCCGTAATACGAATTATGGCGTAAGTATTCTTGTGAAGTTTGTGTAATAATTTTATATTTTCATAATGTATACTTACAAACTTCTTTAACTCAAACGCGTACCCAACTTATGTACCAAAGTATTTTAAATGCTTTTTTTTACAGTGATGTATCGCGTCGTAGTCGTCGCAGTTTTGGGAATTTTTGAATTCACATAAATCCATAGCAACGGGCTATAATAAAACATCTCAAGCTAGGGAATTTTCAAAAAAATGTGGGAAAATATAGCCCAGAATTTAAATTCCCACGGTGATGGTGCAGTTAAAGATTGGAAAGGATGGTGCAAAGTACGCAAAAATAATTTATTTATTTTCATTTATTTATTAGAGAAACAAACAGTGATATAAAACAGACAATTAAACAACAATAATAATAATACATAAACCAATAAAATGTCTATTAACTAATGTTAATTTATTTTTGTTATAAAAATATTTTTGTGCTATGTTTATTTTTTAGTACTGGAATGATTACAAATCGAAATTAAAAAAATTAGCTGCAGCTACAAGAGCATCTCACCAGCAGACCGGAGGAGGTCCGTCACAAATAAAAAAGATGACAGACATCGAAATAAAATTTCTGCAGATTTTAGGAGATGACTTTGGTGCTGGCCTACCTGGTATAAGGGTGGAGCCATTTGAACAAGTGAATATTATTTTTTATACTTGTTCAGTGGTTCATATTGTAAACAAATATTTGCATAGTCATTTTAATTATGTAAATAAAGAAAGAAAATTAAATATGATTTGCAGGATATACAACACACAAAGATCGATTTAGATACGCCAGCAAATATTGATACAGGTAGCGTGCCTACAGTTCCGGAACTCATATCCAACAATTAAGAAAGTGAGACGTATCAATTTAAAAGGGCCAAGGAATATCATAAGAAAAAGATTTGCCTGTGCTACCCCTCTACTGAATGCCGCAGTGCGCGTTCAAAAACTGTGCAAATAACCACCGTAACACCAAGATTTTGGAAGGATTATCTTTTTTTCGGTAAGTTTATATTATTAAGTGTTTTTCATAACATAAAAACAGAATTGAATAGTAAAAATAATTCAATTAGCTAATATTATAATTATAAGGCCAATGTTTGCTACAATGCACCAACTATTGTAACATACATCGACTGTTATTGAACAGGGAATGCATAGAGTAGTGTTGTTATTTTATTTATTATTTTTGTTTGTAGATTTCCCAGCGACCCATTCCGCTGTGCAGAATGGGTATCTATTGTCGCGAAAGAAAGAGGAGAAGAAATATACAACCCTTGTACAAATTCAAGAATATGTTCGATGCATTTTGATAGATTGGACATAACTGGAAACACGCAAAGGCGTAGATTACTAAAAACAGCGGTTCCCAAATTGCAGGTAATTATCATAAAGTATTAAAATAGTTAGTGTAAGATAATGGTTTTGATAAACTAGTAAGTAGATTATGACTTTTTTTAGATTCACGGACCAATAAAAGTACAATCAGCTATATGTTCAGAATTGACGAAAGAGTTATCAAATCAGGTATTTTTTTAATCTTTATTGTAAGAAATCTATACATGTAGGTATTTTCAAATAAAACCTACGTATGTATCTTTACAGACCACATCTTTAAAAACTTTAACTTTTGAAGATACCACAGGAATACGTGTTGTGCCTCAGGCTGATGCAATTATATCTCCTGATGCATCATTATCAGATTTAATATCTATATGTACCACTCCTAGAAAAGGGTATTTAAAAAAAATTGTTGACATGTCGCAGAATTATAGATAGTAAATCTAAAAAAATCCATTATTTACAAAAAATAAATAAGCGACTAACTAAGAAAAATTTGTCTTTAAAAAACATAATTAATTTGCTTCAAAAGAAACGATCTATTGATGATTCAATATTTTTCGATTTGAAAAAAATGTTGAAGTTGCAGAATTATTTAATGGAATGTACATTAAAAATAAAAAAAATCGTACGAGGCCCTTCATAAAATATCCTCCAGGAGCTAGAAAATTTGCTTTAACACTGCATTTTTACTCACCATCTGCTTACAAATATGTACGTAAAATGTTTAATACATTTCCTCATTCATTTCCTTATCTTGGTATTCAATTTGCGTGAACAACTAATATAAAACATATTTCTGTGGTTTGAAATTAAACTTCATTTATCATACAATATATTTAAAATTTTGCAGATAAAAAATGTTGGTTGCTTGTTACTAGGTGGAGGCTTTCATTATACCGCTTCATCCAGACATCGATAAGTCCACTTCTGTGCGTGAAGTATGCTTAAATTAGCATATCAAGAAGAGCTTCAAATGGGACCTGATTCCTTATTGATTAAAATTAAGGCGCGCATCTATCTACATGCCGAAGAAAAACCGTTAACCAGAAGCAAAGAAGTTCCAGATTTTTTCGAAAGTGTGATTCGTTGTGTCAATCAACGCGAGCATGGTGCAGAAGAATTCAGCAGCTTCAAAAGGTGGTTCCTTAATCATCTAATTACCGCTGGCCAGTAGAATTGATGAAGTTGCAAAATTACAACATAAAGCATCAAATATGGTGTAAAAATCAAGTATGGTAATAACAGCAAAGATGGTGGCGATGGTGAAGTTTCTCAAGAAAGTTTATAAAATCCTCAAAGGTGGACGAACAGTAGGAAGCTTCCAGCCTATCAAAAGATGCATTTACCAACCCCGGAGGTAACGATACCAGATGGACATTGACTTAGACCTAAACTACTGTTTGAGTTTGAGACGTTTGAAGAAGTGTACCCAGATGGCAAGACTCCTTACGAAACATGTCTTCACAGAGTCTGTCATGAGAAAATGCAAGTACATTAATAACATATGTAGTTATCGAAGTCTTCGGTTAGACGTCGGCGCGACCACGGACATTATCAATTTCATCCTAACATATGGGAACGTTCATAGTTTGCGTCCATCGAGTAAAAGGTCTATCAAAAGTGCCATTCGGTATGAGTTGATAGTGGCTAAAAACAGAGGTCAGGAGTATGATATTTCCATTGTTGATAAATGGCATTATGAACATTAGGATGAACTGCTTACAGTGCTTACATTTTAAAACACCAGATGGTGAGAACGTCACCATCATACGTAAATATGACCTATTTTGAGTAGTGTCATACTATATATTTAAATTTATGATACAATCCGAAGTAGAACTACCTCAAGAAATAGAACTGTGTTGATGAACAAATAGTTCATTTCACAGGGAAGCATTCTGCTAAGCAGTATGTAAAAGGCAAACCTTGTCCATGGGAAATAAAGCTATTCTTCTTGTGTGGAAAAAATGGCCGCGCCTATGATTTTATCATTTATCGAAATTTATAGAAGTTAAGAGGCCTGAAATCTTCTTTTATAATAAAAATGTTGTAAAACTGACTATTTATTATTTATTGTCATAGAGCCCATAGATCAGTTATTACAATCACTTAGGCCGAATTCACATTTGGTTACATAAAGAAAACATCAATTTTCTCGGAAAATAATCTAAAAATACCAGTTACCAACGCCAAGCTGAAGCGTGGAGAGTTAGCTGCGAAAAGTTGTAACGATATCACTGTTTGTAAATGGAAGGACAAACGTGACGTTCTGGTGATTTCAAATAAGCACCAACTTCAGCTTGTGAACGTTAGGAACAGAAACGGAAAAGTCTCACTAAAACCTAAATTGTTGCAGATTATTTATTTATTTATTTTATTTATTTATTTATCTTATTATATTTTGGATACTATGAGAGTTTGTTTGTCTGTATATACCTATGTATGTATGTTATGTGTATGTATGTATGTATGCGTATGTATGTATGCATATATGTATTTATGTACGTTTGTAGTTTGTACCGACACTGCACCTTTATCTTGATTACTATGTCCTTATTAAATATTTCATTATGTAATTTGCACGAGCGGTATAAAAAGCTATTACGAGCATAATTAGTCGTTAATTTAGGCAAATAAAATATAGGCATGTCTGGTGTTGACAGAGGGGACCAGATGGTCTCATATTATTCTTGCCTCAGAAAGACACTCAGATGGCACAAAAAATTAGCACTGCACATTTTTGAGATTTACGTACAAAACGCGCATAGGTTGCTACGTTTGAAAGACCGGACATCCAAAATACGGCTCTTGAAGTTTCGGGAAGATTTTATCAAATATCTACTGGGGCTGAACTGTGGCGATACTACTCCAACAGCTGCAGAAGCACCTGGACCACAAATACCCCCAGTACAGCCTGGCCTTACACAAGTTCAAGCAGACCCATCGCCGTTTCTGCCTGGGCCCCTCTGTACCACCTGCATCGCCGGCCGTTCGTAAAAGTCGTGTTCCCTTAAGAGATTTCCATTTCTTAGAAAAGCTTCCACCTACTAAGAAGGATGTTCCAGCGAAGCCTTGTCGTGTCTGCACTAAAAATAAAAACGCAAGAAGTCATCTTTTGTATGTGCTACTTGTCCGGAAAGGCCTGCCTTGTGTGTTGTAAACTGTTTTTACACCTACCACACTGATCCTCGTTTTGCATAATTTTGGATAAAAATTGTGTTGATGTTCTCACATGTTCCTGTTTTTTTTTATATCGTTAGTTATCGATCTCTTTAGTTATAAAACAATTTTTGATCTCATAATAATACTGTAATTTGGGCCTTCTTAGTGCCTTATAAATGTTGTGTTTAGAATAGTTTAAAAATAATAAAGTTACTTTTTTCCATGTCATGTTTTATTTGAGATGCCAACGAACCTAATAACGTCCTTTCCAGAAGGCCTAATAATGCAAATACCCATTTAAATTGTAAGAAAGTGCTACGTTGTATTACGTATTTGGCAACATTGGAGACCTCGTACTCGTCAAAGATGACCAATTACTACCATTACAATTGCTGTTGGGGAGAATTCACCAGCTGTATCCTGGCAAAGATGGCATCACCAGAGTCGTCGACGTTTCCACTAGGAAAGGCTTTTTGAGAAGAGCGATCTCAAGATTATGTCCCATGCTCATAGATTCCCAAGAGCCTCTTGAAAGTAGTCCTTTCAAGGGGGGGTGGGGGATGGGGGGGGAGGAATGTTAAGGATGTATATAGTTGATATCCGTGCCGTGGCAGCGGAACGAACGGGGGGAGCAGAGGAGCACGGGCGCGGGGGAGAGACGAAGGCGAGCTGCGAAGAGGTCGCTCGCGCGCACTGTTATGATAGCACATCCATTTTGTACCTAACTGTATTTATATTTAAATTAAAGTTAACTGTCGTCAAGCAGTGTTCATATTTTCATCCATCATCGATCTCCACTACTAACCCTTGGCGTCACTAACACCCATCTATTGTATATAGCTGCTAACAAATAATAAGTAAAATAAGTCACATTAAAAATTAAAATGAACGCTTCTTATGAAAATATCGTAAATTATGATTGCTACGGGCGACCTAGAAACATGAGTGAGTAGGGTCGTTCCCGGTA
Source organism: Boloria selene (assembly GCA_905231865.2). Lineage (NCBI taxonomy): Eukaryota > Metazoa > Arthropoda > Insecta > Lepidoptera > Nymphalidae > Boloria > Boloria selene. The sequence goes on along the minus strand of HG993158.1, from coordinate 7,100 downwards.
TCGGCCGCAACAAGTCCATAGAAGTAAGTATTAATCGGCTAAATGGTATAAGATATGCAATAGCGTAGTTTTTATGTTATTGGAGAGTCATTTAAATTGTTTAGTATCAAAGTCAAAGTATTTCGTTTAGTTTAATATTAATAATTATATTTGTTATGAAAATTATGTCTCAGGCAAAAGATAGTTCTGCTGAAAGTAAAAATGGACCATCAACTCCCAAAAAAATTCGAGAGGACTGGCTGAGTGACACGAATTTAAAAACTTGGCTTCAACGTGATCCAAGAGTCCCGTACCATACCATTTGTGTAGTATGTGACGCAAAAATTTCCGCTGATAGAGTTGCTCTAAAAAGACATGGTGAAGGAATCAAACACTTAAAAAAAATCGATATCATCATCATCGCAGCCGTCCATGTGAAAAAATTTTGAAAACAATAAATTAAGTCGGAAGAAGAGAGTCTATTTAATTGAATTATTACCTACTGTATTTCCTGACTCAGACGTAGTAAAAAAATTGAAAATGAAGCGAACAAAACTTCAAACAGTCATTAACAATTTATTCGGAAATTCGAAAAAACAAGAGCTGTGAGCGGATTAAAAAAAATCAATTTTCTGTAATGATCGACGAAAGCACCGATATCGGGTCAGTAAAAACGATGTATGTCGTAGCTAGGTATCACTGTCCAAAGAAATGCCAAATCATAAGCTGATTTTGGGACTTGATTCAAATACATAGAGATGAGAACAGGGCTGCTACTGCCACAGCGGAATGTCTATGTGGTAAAGATGTATCTTGATTCTTTGAGAATCCAACATAAAAGATTTAAAAATAACCTTCCTGATATGGATTTTGCGGATGGTTTTCTCAAGCGACACAAAATTATAGTTCCCAAAAGTATTGTCAAAATATTAAAAGAGCTAGAGCAAAAGTTGCTCCACAAGAAATAAAAGAGTACCATTTGTTTCCTACCATCCATGGAACAATAAGAAGAGCTCTCAATAAGATTTGTCTTCTACCTACTTAATCAGAAGAAACTTGTTAAAAGCTTAATAGAGCTTTCAACGGCCGGGAGGATGTCGATACCGGATTTCCTATCGTCGACCTTATTGCCTTTATCATAAGGCGTTTATTATATCTATTATATCGAGCCATACAGTCAACCAATGAACTAACTCAAATACAATTTCGTCACGCACTACGTTAATCATCATTTAACGGTCTAACACAACCGACATTCTGATTCCACTCCTCGCAAGCAACACTAGCACTTAAGAAGAAAACCTATTATAATTCTGCTAAGACAGACCAAATATAAATCTTTGAGAAGATATCAAAATCTTTCTTTTGTTCATCGCAAACAAACACTAACAATCAACTTTATATTTTTAACTACATACTTTACATTTGTAATATTAGTGAAAATTGACCCCAGTATGGGCAAGTGTTGTAAGATGATTTTTCTATATATTAGATATAAGAAATAATAATACGCTTGATTGTTTAAAAAAATATATATTATTTTTGTGAAAGTATAATACTACTCCTTGTTTATTTCTAAATTTATGTTTTAAGAAAATTGTTTATTAAAATAAATTGATGTAAATTTTTGGTGTTTTAAATATTTTTCACTATTGTATTTATCAAACCAATAAAACCAATAAAACCACATTTTATTTCGCCTGGACTGCCTCATCTATATAAATAATGTATCTTAATACTATTACCCTGTGCTTTGCATGGTAACGAATACACTTGTATTGGGAAAATTAGAAAACAGCATGTTGCAGTCAGGTGTAGAAAATCAGTAATTTACTAAAATGTCTGATTATGAACGTTTTACGTTTTTTTTTTCAACTGATTGTTGTCGCCGTGCTGTTTATTATATAATAATAATTATTTATTCAGCGTTGTGGCGAAGACTTCAACACAGATTCGATGTTGTGGATTGAATACTCTACGTTTGGATGATGCAAGGGGGTGTCCCTTGCAAAAATTAAAGAACTCTGCGAAAGTTTGCATAGATACTTCAGAAAAATATGAGACCTCGTGGACAAAATGGCGCGATACTTTATCTGATACATTTCAAACAAAAAGGAATATGTTCGTCTTACTTAAAGAACAAGATATTATAGCAATTATAGTAGGCTCGATTATATAGCGGAAGCAGGAAATTTTAAATATTGTGATGATTAAGCTTCATTTTTACATGGGAAAAATTATGTGCAACCAGATAAAATGGTAATGGTGAATCTGGTCATAAAATATTTTATTGTACATTAAATGATAAAGTTAAGTACTTGTTGTAATAAATAGAAAATGTATGTAGAATAAAACAAAGGACTAAGCTTGAGAATGAAAAAGAAGTAAAGATGATAATAGACTCAAAGTCTAAGCAGAAATTTTATAATACTATATATTTAAATGGTATAGAAAATACAGCATTTTTGACATGGATAGTGATTGTTCATTGATTACATATGATTTGGTTAAAAACTATTTAAAAAGTTGGCAAAAAACCGGGTCTATGACAGTAGGAGTATCATGTGATATTGAACGAAATGAATTGTACCAAAAACTGAATATGTTCATCCGTTTGTATGAAGGAAACGACGCAATTATCTCGGCGATGAAATACATAATAGAAAAAATAATAATTTAAGTTCACCCTACTATCGAAATAGTCCTGAGAATTACTGCCTCCACACCTGTTACAGTTACGTCTGCTGAAAGGAGTTTTTCGAGGCTTAAAATTAAAACATGTTTGAGGAATTCGATGACACAAGATCAGCTTTCAGTCAAAAATGACGTAGCTCATTCGTTAAATTATTGTGCTTTAATTAAAGATTTTAGTCTCAAGAAAAGCTGCAATCATCAATTTTATAATTTATCATCTTTGTATTTGTTAATAAAGATTGAAAGCAATAAAGAAATCGCTCCTTCGAAAGACAATTTCGAAAAACCATAAGAATGAAGATCTTCCAATTGTAAAAGGCAAGTGGACACTGACTCAAGACGGTAAGGCGAATCATGACGGTACGACATGGATGTGCACACATCGTGAAATATATACAGTAACCGTAACTTTAAGCACGAATAAAACTAAAATAATTCGTGAACTAGCCGTAAATTCAAATTACATATTTTGTAAGCATTCAAAGAAGAAGTTTGGACAAATATAAATTCAATTCAACACTGATTTTCTTGAGCAAACCCCTAAACTACCTGCAAACCAACTACTAACATTTGCTCAGTGAAATGACTTTTAATTTCCCCCATACTCGTGGGAACAGTATGGAGAATTTAAACAAAACCCAAACACATACTTCGGAGCGTAAGAGTTGGAAGAACTAAGATCAGTTCTCGACTCTGATTCGAGCTGCAGAACGGAGATCTCAATGGTGGCTGGACCAGTGTCCGCCACAGTGAAAGGAACAAAGAAACGGAGAAAGTCTTTACCGTCCCCTTCAAGTGCTGAGGAGACTCTAAAGAAGTCAACTCCGCGCAAGAAGGAGAAGACGAGGGAAACTGATAACTTTATAATGCAAATACATTATGCCTTAAATATACTACAATCTCACCTTTTCACTCTTTCGTTTAAAATAGAGATTATACTAAATTCTATATTATTTGTAAAAAATATTATTCTACATCCTTCGATTTTGACGCCTAGACAACTATACAATGATATTGTAAGTAATCTTAAGCTACTTCCTAAGTTTATAGATTTTCCTGTTAGTTTAGATTTAAGCAATATCCATGTATTAATTAACACTGCTAGTTTAGTTTGTTATTATCAAGATAATAAATTAGTATTTGTAATCAAAATTCCCCTGGTAGTTGCCCAGGAGTATAATTTGTGCCACTGCCAACACCTCATGAGTCTGATAATCCTAATTCATATGTAATGATTGAACCTTTTGAACAGTATCTTGCTGTAAGCAAGGACAAGACAAGTTACACATTCTTGACAAATTTGAATTCATGTAAAACCATTCAATCTATAATCTATATGTGTGAAGTAGTTGACGTTTATAATGTACCAAACAATCCATCTTGTGAAATAGAAATTATTACTAAAGCCATTTTGACTTTACCAGATACTTGTATACATAGATATATTCATGGTGATAGATATATAGATATATATAGATATTTGCCATAAATTGTATAGTAATAAGTGGGTATATTATTATAGTGTAATATTCAATCTAAACCTTCATAACTTACTATTGAATATGAAAATAATATTGTATCTGAATCTATTATATCCGGTACTGGAATATTTAATATTCCACAAAATTGCATACTTTAAAAATTTCAAATTTGTGACAAAATCCTACCCTCAAATTAATATACCAGTAGTGTTACCCGAGTATCACTACATAGTATAAAGCAAAGTCGCCCTTTGTATGCTAGATAAAGTGATTCAAGAGGAAGGTTTATTTACAGATTCTAAAGAAGTTTCACTTCAACAAGGATGACTGAAGATGTGATGCTTCATAATATTTCATGTTAGACATCAGTCGAGAAGTGGAGAAAGCTACAAAGTGTATATAAACAAAAACAGGAAACAAGTATTCACATCGTACAACAAAAATTCTTTCAATATGAGTATTACATGAACATCTATGTATTTTATATGAATATTTTGTCTTTCATGTACCTTTTTTTGTATGATCTTGCACTTTCTGGTCTGCTAATTAACAATCTCTCTGACCCCATAGGTTGACTGGAAGAGATCTCTGTTAGAGATAAGTCCACCTTTGCCCTCAACTTCTCTGTTATATTTATATTTGTTTTTTACATGTGCAATAAAGAATATATGATAAAGTCTGTATTTTTGTCAATAAAATCAATAAAAATACTAAAAAAATGAAAAATGATAAGATAAAGATAGTTTTCTTACAAAATGAAATAAAAACAGTTCAGAACCAGAAACCATTAGATATTATTTAATTACAATCATCCAATCAATATGAGACTATCGTAAATGAAGAAAATAATTCGGAGGTAGTGCCTCGCAAGCTCATTTTTGCATTCAGAAATTATTAATAAGTCGATAAACCGAAAGTCTGTCCGATTGAAATAAATTAAATCACAGTAATTACTTCTCTGGTGTTTTCATTTATCCCGCCGCTTCTACAGAGGATATAGCTAATGAAATGAGAAGAGAAGAGAATCAGTAAAGATTTGGTACACGAAACAGAATCAGAAAGTGAATACAAACCAAGTGATAATGAAAATTTATTTAGTGATGACAATACACAATCTTACAAATACGAGAGGTGAGAGAGTGTGAGAGAGAGAGAGGGAGATTAGGAAGAGGAAACAAACTTCATCTTATAAATGTAATCTTGTGCATGGTGATTCCGAACCTTTGACATATAGGGATTTATTATTTAAGTTTTTTTCAATATCGATGAGTTTGCTAACGTTAAGCTTCAGTTACAAACACTTTACAACTACAAGAATGGCTAACTGTGCTCGTGAGATAAAACTACTATACGGTATATATACTCTGATGAATCCCTTTGAAGACCAGACTATTTTTACCATCCTCTCTAACACATCAGGACTGCTAATTGAAATCTACGAAGTCAACGAGCTTCTCTACATGCTCGGCATAACCTTAAAAGTATTCCACCATTGTGCAATGAGCTTTAATCAACAATTTTAAACTTAACGATTGATAACTAGTAGAGTAAAAGACTTGTAATCCAAAAAACTATCAAGATGGCAAGTAAATAAAATTGAAAAGTTCCATCAATGTTTGTTGCACAAATTAAATTATATTAATATTATTTTATAATACATCCAATAAGTAAAAAAACATTCCAAGCCCTGACCCCCAAGTACAGGAAAAATAAATAACACTTGTAAGCAGCAAACGGCAAGAGCAATTGCCGGCCTCCTACAACTATCACTGCATCTTCAAACTCTTTGGCCGGCTCATCTGTAATCATTATCATCTATGCTTAATGTTGTAAAGCTTAATAAAAAATCAGCTATCTATAGCTTGTGAAAGTCTTAAATATGACTAGTAATTTCAAATTTACCGAGAACATGCACATAAAAGATTAGAAATTGTGATGTTCTTACTTATTATACATTAAGTATAAAGCTGTTATATTGATGACAAACAGACACTTCAATTTTATTTTGTCCCTATAGATATCAAAACTTATGTGGACAAAAATGTACATTACCTACCTTGTAAAACCAAAGTTTGGTAATTAAATTTTTTGTTGTATGAGTTAAAAAATTTGTATGAGTTTGTAACACTTTTTCACTATAATCGTTATTATTTTATTATTAATAAAATAATAACGATTATAGTGGCCCCTTAAAAAGTTCATATTAATGGAGTTTTGCGAATTAAGGTATCAATATATTGAATATTAATGAAGTCAACTTGTAAAACTACATAATTAATATGAAAATTATAATTAAAGGACAATGTTTCTGCTTATTAAATATAATTTCCAATATGAATGGATCTCGACTTAGCTCTTCTAGGTTAACTGATATAGTCTAGTTCAGATTTGATCATAAAGTCAAAGCTTTAATTTACATATTACCCTGTACAAGAAATTAATAGATAAATGAATTTAAAGCTTCAACTCACCTCAGCGACGTTACAATCGACCATAATGAGAAGAAAAAGCCAAACGACGCACGCGACCGGGACTTGATATACAACCTGGAATTAAACGAACAATCGTCTAAATAACATACAGAACACTTTAAATGTACCACAAACGATAGACATTAAAGGTTCTTACTTACATTTAGGTGTCTTGAACCTTATTTAGGCGCTAATACATTGTTACCACAGAGGCATCCATTACCCAATTTCGTTCGTACTTCGTAACAAAGAGAATGTAAAACCTTGGTTCGTAAAATCTGAAATACATTCGAAAATATTCTATAGAACGGACGATTGCTATATAAAATAAGAACATATTACAATTATCAATTAATAGTAATATAGGTACTCACATATGAATTTAAAAATTTAGGCTTCATAATTAATTATTGACACTTGACACTGACAGATGAGTGATGACTGCGCTTGAGCAACCTACGGCATAGAGCAGGGG